>JARQOD010000003.1:398749281-398827447 GCA_033576555.1 Oophaga sylvatica | reverse complement strand
TCGGTCTCCACTCACTCCAGGGACACCCACATTGTGCGACTCTGCTTACTTATCAGGCCGTAGGTCTGCCTCTGCTGCAGGCTTGGCCCTATCTGCCTTCCTGACAGGAAAATGCATCTGTCACTTCAATTTAGCCATTCCCACTCTGGACTAGTCCCAATCATTATCCCTAACTCTCCCCACTGTCGGGCAAAATACAATGCCGTCACTAATAACGCATGTCACAATACACATTACAACAACACGTGTCTTCAAGGGGGAATCACGTGGGCATGATCTTACATATGTAGTAACACATATAGCATTACAGCCCTAAATCATCAGTGCATGTTTATAGATATGTAGCGGACACAGTGACCCTCACTGGACTGTCAGTGAAGGGAAATCAGGATTTTATCCTGGGATCCTCCGACCATTGTAAATAGACGATAAGTTCTGAGGGGTGAAATGTATAACCTAGTCATCAGCAGAATGACCTGTGCCATCTTATCAGACACCTACTGTGCTGTCACTACGACATGTACCATGTATCTATAGATACACATACATATGTGTAATCATGGGCTATCACCAGAGCTGTGGGGCATCAGACCTTAACCCCTTCACTGCTTTACCAGACCCTGGCAGCGTCTCAACCGCATCTCGAGCAGTACGCAGGTTACAAGCCTGGCATTTCTTGCTTTGTGTCCCTGAAAGAGCTTGATTATAAAAATTGCTGCAATCAATCCTAATTACACATCATCCAGTTAATCAATGTAGCTCCCATATACAGTTATATATATTTATATATATACAGTCAGGCCTGGAAGGTGATATTTAACACTCAGCATGCTGGAAAAGAATAAAAGGTAACAGGTGACTGTGCTCCAGGTCGCCCCCCTCGGACTGCTTTATGCAGGTGCGTATCTCTGGATTATGGGACATGGAGGGGGAAACGATTCTATAAATGCGATGGGAAGTTGTCAGTGATTGTTATGTAGGAGGGAGGTTATCCGCAGGTCAGTGCTCAGCTACGTTTACTGCAGAATGGATGCGGACTGGTCCCAAGATGATGGTGGGATTAATGGAAATACTTCAAAATGTTGCTGAATGCCAAAGCCGCAGAAGGACGCAGGTCCAGAATTCTGGAGGATGTGTTAGAAATATCTGCAGTCATGAACTCAGAGAGATACAGGGTCATGGGGAGACTCAGGGTCATGGGGAGACGCAGAGTCATGAGGAGACTCAGTGTCATAGGGAGACTCAGAGTCATAGGGAGACACAGAGTCATGATGAGACTCAGTGTCATGGGAGACTCAGGGTCATGGGGAGACTCAGGGTCATGGGAGATGGAGGGTCATGAGGAGACTCAGGGTCATAGGGAGACTCAGGGTCATGGGAAGATGCAGGATCATGGGGAGACTCAGGGTCATGGGGAGACTCAGGTCATGAGGAGACTCAGGGTCATGAGTAGACTCTGGGTCATGAAGACACTCAGTATCATGGGGAGATGCAGGGCCATGGGGAAATTTCCAGTTG
This sequence comes from Oophaga sylvatica, assembly GCA_033576555.1. Taxonomy (NCBI): domain Eukaryota; kingdom Metazoa; phylum Chordata; class Amphibia; order Anura; family Dendrobatidae; genus Oophaga; species Oophaga sylvatica. Next base: position 398,825,929 of record JARQOD010000003.1, on the reverse strand, counting down.
GTTAATTGTCTTGGTTTTACCTACAAGATTATCTTCATATTCGGGAGTAGTCACAACCCACCACTGATACAATGTTAGCGATCGTCTCTGCCACATTTGTGACTCCATGATGTAACATCTGACAGCAGCTGGAGGCAGCTCCGATCATGCAGCAAGCGCTGGCCTCACTCCATGAACTTCCCGGCCCCTTTAACTTGTGCTCTGGGCCTCCAGTGATCGACAGGCTTGACCAGTCAGATTTTCCTTTGAGTAATTTCACACAGATCAAACTGTTGCCTGAAACGGCTGAGCTGTATAATTAAGGGCAAAGGCGAAACATAAGGTTTGAGAAGTTGCTGTATGCCAAAATTAAAGTAATTAACCTCTTAGAACAAGTCCACAAAGGTGGCGTGATTACACAGGGCTGGGTACCCCACTAGTGGGGTATTGTGGGGAGGATGTGAGGGGCCTCAGAATGTGTTAACCCTTAAGGATCAGATTACCTGATAACTTCGAAAAACAGAACAAACTTGTTTAACTTTTGGAAAATCGATCGTCTGGTAGCAACTTTATTACACTTTCTCTTCCACACAGCAGGAAAGGAGTCTTACCAAACATAACATAAAATGCCCCAAATCATGTAAGACCTGAATGACTGGGTCACCCAAGTGTGTCCGCCATCGGTCAATCCCTGGCTCACTCAAGTGTGCCCGCCATCGGTCAATCCCTGGGACACCCAAGTGTGCCCGCCATCGGTCAGTCCCTGGGTCACCCAAGTGTACCCGCCATCGGTCAATCCCTGGGTCACCCAAGTGTACCCGCCATCGTCATCCTGGGTCCCAGTCCCCTCGGTCATCGTCCTGCCAGCCATGATCCTGGTTACCTGAACCAGCACCTGAGAACATGCCATTGAGCTGATGCTCCACAACTAGAGAGGTTACCTTGCGGCTCGTGGATAGCGTGTTTTGGCTACTAAACCCGTCCTCCCCTCTGTAGTGTCGTGATTAACATTAAGGATTTCACATGGGTGGGTAACACGTTCCCCTTCACCTTCATGTATTTGGCTTACACTCAACCTTGTCTCATATACAGCATACACCCCACACTGTAAAACTCACCATTTTACCGTCAAAATGTCCTTCTTTCCATTTGAGAGCCTCCCAGCGAGACCTGATAAGACTTTATGGCACTGCCAACCATGCAATAACCGTCATATGCATCCTCTACTAATGGAGCACGTTGGTACCCCCACCAGGTTCACCCATCCATGGTTAATGCCCTTCATGTCATCCAGGTTTCCAGTCATCTTCACCTTGACGAAGCCTCAACCTGGAGACGGTGTAGGATGGTGGCACGGATGGCGTGAATGGTGGCAGTAAATAGATAGCGGAGAAGGTGGTGCGAGCCTGTGAAGTGCGGTGATAATTCTGGTATATGTGCTGCAGACTCATCACAGTGGTCAGATGACACTAATCATGAAGATCTGCTCATTGCTGCTACACGTGTGATACAAGAACCCCATTTGTTACCAGAGGATTCTGCAGAGCTTCTATAAGCTTTTGCCGCCTTCCTGGTGGGAATCAAGGGGTTATGTGCTCTTTCTCCTTGTTGCCAGTTCTGCATCCGTTCTAAACAAGGGTAATTAGCTGTTGGCTGGTGGTGTGCGGTAATTAACATTCTCTCAATTTTGTCTCTCGGCTTCAGCTTTTTGTGGGTATAATTGGGCTCAGCTTTCTCTTTCTTTGGATAATTGGGTTCTCCCAGCGTGGAAATTGCATTGCCTATTCTAAATTTAACCGGCCAGCTTTGTACTTTTGGTGCCGGTCCCTGCCATCACAATTCATTGTTTTCCTGTCTTGTTTTTTATACAGAAGAATTTATTTTTCTGTTTGGTGAAAATGATGTAATATTGAGAAGGTGAAACGAGCAAAAGAGAATGTACTGTGCGTAGTGTGCGGTGTGTCAGTTACACGGGACCCTATAAAGAAAACCAACATATCCGTCATTGTGAGAAAAATAACACTTAAGAGTCAACACGTCACCTCAAAAAAGGAAAATGTGCATTTAATAACCGCGCCGCTCACCTGTCCGTGGTCCCACAAACAGTGACTCTGTCTTCTAAATCTTCCCCCTGACACAGTGATGCATCATGTTGCCTGTGATCGGACACTGAACCCCATGCAGGTCCGAGTCTTTCATAAACCCGTGGAGTGCGGATAAAGTGGGAACAGAAAGCCAGTCACTGCTCCACAATATTTGACAATTGATGTGAAAGTTAATCTCCGTTGTTCCTATTCCATCCGAACATTTGGTTAAGTTACATCCAGCTCTGCTTGTCCATCTGCGGACCCTGTCCTCCTCAATCACCGTGCTGTCCGGCAAGACTAGCTCTGCTGCATTTGAGTCGCCCTTAGCAGGACCTGTGGGGTACTCGGCACCGAGCCCGTTCACTTCAATGGGGGATGTCACGGGTAGCACAGCTCGGTCCGGGGCCCTGGGGCTCACCTCAATAAAAGGGGAATATTTACAGGGGATTAAAGTATTTACACAGTTTGTTCGTGACGCCACCTGTGGTACCTGGTCAGGGTGACCAGCGCTGCAGGGTAGATCCTCTGAGGGGTTGTTACTGGGCAGCAAGGTGTTGAGTCTTCCACAGGCAAGACTGGGTCCCTCAGGGTATATGGCGGTGTAGGGGTGCAGGATGGAGAAGGGGCTTTTCAGCCACAGGAGCAATAAGGCAGACACACACACAAAAGTCTTTCTGTACCTTTACTGATGGTATAGTTGCAGGCACGTCCCGGGAAGCTGGCAGGGTGGAGGATGCACGTCCAGTATTCCCACTGAGTAGGTGTAGGGCCTCCTAACTCCAGTTGTGTGAGTTTCTGACCTGTATGAAACGAAGTCTAACTCTGTCTTCAGTTATATGCCCGGCTGACTTTGTGGTGAGGCCTTCTCTTGGATAGAACAGTGTCTCTGTATGCAGCGTCCTGCTAGACCCCTGTCTTCCTGACCTCGGTTACGTATCAGCACTGCTGGGCCCCTGCGACTTGAAGTCCCACAGGGTCTCCGGTATCTCCTACTAGTCGTGTAGATGCTAGCAAGCTCGGACCCGGTGTCCGGTAGTGCAGAGTAGAGCTAAGCTATCAATGCTGTTTCAACCTCCGTTACTCTCTTGTTATCTTCCACTCGCCTTTCGTCCTACTCCGATCCTTAACATAAGCACACTAGCAGTAGATAGCTGATTCTTCCTTCTCTTCACCGCTCTCAAAGCGTCGGCACGCTTGCTCACTGAAACTACACTCAGTTGACTCAGTTCTGACCAGGCTGAAGTGGCTATCTTCCTCCACTATTACTGGCCTCCACACAGTGAACTAAGCTCAAGCTGTAGTCTTCCAATCACTGCTGTTCCCTTTCCCTCTTCTCCTTCTAATGCCCTGTCTGAAGCAGCTATCAGGACCTTCTGTCTAACTGATCTGTGCACACTTCAAGAGCTAACTTTCCACGCTCCAAGGGAACAAACAGTCTTTCAACGCTCTGAGGTAATCTGATCTCACTGCCGTCTAGACTCAGACTGACCTCTCCCAGCTCTCAGCTAGACTAACTGCTGTGGCACCACCATCCTTATATATATATATACTCTACAAGGGCTCCCTCTGGTGGCTCCATGGATTGGTGAAGCTGTGAATGAATATCAGGTACGTGTAGGTTTACCTTTAGTGCATCCTCCTGGGTAATGTGGCTCCAAGAGCAGCTGGGCTACACATCCCCCCTAGTTATCATCAGCACTCCCGGGCTGAAAGAAATAATTTTTATATTAACATCAACATTAACTCTTCCCTTATGGGAGGTGAGGACTCTTTAACGTTTCAATAAATACACTTTTAATACAAGTAGAAAATACTTCAAAGTGCAAATACACAGTATTCTTGTGGAGGACCCGTGCAAAACCTCCCACGGTGGTCCTGGGTGGGCTGCAGGACTTCCCTTTTTGCAGACCCCACTTTCGGCCACACCACACGGGTTTTGTCTTCAGAGGTAGTGGTTTCACGTAAAACCAAGATGGGGCACTGAGTGCCAACTATTTACAACGAGAGTCTTTGTGCTGCAAGAGTCCTCAGCACCAGTCCATATCAAAAGAGCATTTCACATTATCACACACTTTACCCAACTGGGGTATACTATGCATCATAACTATGCAAACATTTTCAAAACTTCACATAAACTTTCTACAGTGCAGTAAACCCTGTCCGGGTCCTACTGGTCTTCATCAGTAAACATTGCAGCATCTTCCATACCTGGGCTGGAAGCATACTGTGGGTTCTAAACCGTAATACCATAAGATCATGTCCTGCTACCGGTGTCTGGGTAGCTACAGTTCTCATTTCAGCTTTCATCATACGATTGCCTGGAGGCCTGACAGGTGCCTCTCCTAGGCTTGCGCTCTGCAGGGTGCACAGGCATGGCTCAGCAGGGGGCGCACTAGCAGTCGCTGCGCTCTGCAGCGTTTCAGAAGATGAGCAGGTGCGCGGACTGGCGCCGGGGTGGCTGGGGCCTGGGAGACTGAGACGCGGGGTGCGTTTCCTGCTTCAGGGACCGGGGCGCTGACTCTGGAGACGTTCAGGGCATACCACCCTTTAAGCCCTCAATGCCGCGTGTAGGTGACTACATCCCCTATCAGCAGGTCCCTGTCCGGGTGCCCCTCAGGCAGGTGAGACTCCACATCCCTCCGGTTTACGAAGACTTCCTGGTACAGGCCGGGTTCGTGGATGAACCCCCAGCCACCCTGGAGTTTGAAGTCCCGTATTGCCCCCTGGCGCCGCGGTTCCCAGAGCGTATCTTTATCTCGCCGGACGATCTCCTTGTCCACAAGATCCTTCTCCCGGTACCTCTGGCGAAGCCGCTGCGCCTCACGCTGCTCCCACTGCTGCCGCTCCTCTGTTCACGGCGTCTCCATTCGTACTCCTTCTGGGCGGCGTACTCCACGTCGTCCAGGAGCTCCATTTCCTCCCAGTCGATTTCCATAGCATCGGGTAGGATTCCTTCCGTCGTCCCTACCGGGGGACTGCATTCCGCTGCTACCGGTGCGGCCTCTGGTTCCAGGCCTGGCTGGTGTTCCGGTCCGGGCAAGGCCTCCTCAGCCTCCTCTCCTCCCGCCGCGTCCTCGGCGGGGTCAGGTACAGCTCTTCCGGGGCCGGCCTCCGGTTCCTCCTCAGCCGCTGGCTCCAGTGGTGGTGCGGGTGGCAGTCGCGCATCCAGGGGGGAGAGCAGTTGGTCCCACTGCAGCCGCAGTTTTAGGGCACGCCAGCTCCGCTCCATCGCCTCCATCTCTGCGCGGTGTCGGGCCAGATCCCGCAGTGCCACATCCACCTCCTCCATACGATAGGGCTCTCCATCGCTCTCCCGACCTGGGGATGGTTCGGGCACAGGCGGCGCCTCTTCAGGGGAACGGGGTCTGCGCACCGCCATTCCCCACACAGCGACTCCTGTCCTTCAGCCATCTCTCTCCAGGCCAGACTGTGCTTTCCATCCGGAACACTCTGGTCTTTTCCGTGAATGCGGGACTTTCGCTTTCTCTTCCTTGCACTGAGGATGAAGAGGAGGCGGATCTCCTTTGCTGTGGGGCACGACCTTACATTGTAAAAGCACTTGGATAGGACGGCCATAACTTTCGCGCCACAGGGGGGTACGCCCACGAATACACGCCCCTCTTCTTCACCAGCGCCTCAGGGCGCGAACATGGTGGCAAAATGGCGGCAAATGGCACCAAAAATCACAAAAACAGCAACACAGTCTTTTGCACAAAAACAGTCCATTCAGGCACACAGGACTCGCATTTCCACGAGCTTCGTATCCTGTTCGTGACGCCAAGTTTAAGATGAGTCGCCATTAGCAGGACCTGTGGGGTACTCGGCACCGAGCCCGTTCACTTCAATGGGGGATGTCACGGGTAGCACAGCTCGGTCTGTGGCCCTGGGGCTCACCTCAATAAAAGGGGAATATTTACAGGGGATTAAAGTATTTACACAGTTTGTTCGTGACGCCACCTGTGGTACCTGGTCAGGGTGACCAGCGCTGCAGGGTAGATCCTCTGAGGGTTTGTTACTGGGCAGCAAGGTGTTGAGTCTTCCACAGGCAAGACTGGGTCCCTCAGGGTATATGGCAGTGTAGGGGTGCAGGATGGAGAAGGGGCTTTTCAGCCACAGGAGCAATAAGGCAGACACACACACGAAAGTCTCTTTCTGTACTTTTACTGATGGTATAGTTGCAGGCACGGCCGGGAAGCTGGCAGGGTGGGGGATGCACGTCCAGTATTCCCACTGAGTAGGTGTAGGGCATCCTTACTCCAGTTGTGTGAGTTTCTGACCTGTATGAAACGAAGTCTAACTTTGTCTTCAGTTATACGCCCGGCTGACTTTGTGGTGAGGCCTTCTCTTGGATAGAACAGTGTCTCTGTATGCAGCGTCCTGCTAGACCCCCATCTTCCTGACCTCGGTAACGTATCAGCACTGCTGGGCCCCTGCGACTTGAAGTCCCACAGGGTCTCCAGTATCTCCTACTAGTCGTGTAGATGCTAGCAAGCTCGGACCCGGTGTCTGGTAGTGCAGAGTAGAGCTAAGCTATCAATGCTGTTTCAACCTCCGTTACTCTCTTGTTATCTTCCACTCGCCTTTCGTCCCACTCTAACCCTTAACATAAGCACACTAGCAGTAGATAGCTGATTCTTCCTCTCTTCACCGCTCTCAAAGCGTCGGCACGCTTGCTCACTGAAACTACACTCAGTTGACTCAGTTCTGACCAGGCTGAAGTGGCTATCTTCCTCCACTATTACTGGCCTCCACACAGTGAACTAAGCTCAAGCTGTAGTCTTCCAATCACTGCTGTTCCCTTTCCCTCTTCTCCTTCTAATGCCCTGTCTGAAGCAGCTATCAGGACCTTCCGTCTAACTGATCTGTGCACACTTCAAGAGCTAACTTTCCACGCTCCAAGGGAACAAACAGTCTTTCAACGCTCTGAGGTAATCTGATCTCACTGCCGTCTAGACTCAGACTGACCTCTCCCAGCTCTCAGCTAGACTAACTGCTGTGGCTCCACCATCCTTATATATATATATATACTCTCTCCCTCTGGTGGCTCCAGGGATTGGTGAAGCTGTGAATGAATATCAGGTACGTGTGGGTTTACCTTTAGTGCATCCTCCTGGGTAATGTGGCTCCAAGCGCAGCTGGGCTACACACATTCACCCCTTTGGCTCTGTGCTGCTAACCCTAAACAGGGGTGGACATATCATTGGTGCAACCTGTGCAGCCGCACAGGGACTCAAGAGGTTAGCGTGCAAATAACAGCTCCAAAGAAGGGGGAATTGTGCATTATGATGAGATTTAGGATCGCAAAGGGCCCTGATACTGTTCTTGCACTGGGGCCTCTTCTGTCTGTGTTCACCAGGGACGGTAACCTACAGCTTGGAAGGTCATGGGTTTACCGTGACAGAGAGGAGCCAGAAGACCACAGTGTCTGATTAGAATAACTCCACCTTCATATTAAATGATACAGGTTTCTTTTAGCAATGGAGGAGTTAATTTGCTCAGTTGAGAGCTCCTGGAAGCTTTCCTACATTAAGGTTCTCAGCTGTACACTGTTAGCCACTCCCATCTCCTATATAATCTGGGTCCTGGCCAGCATTCTTTGTCAGAGATAGCTATGCTGCATGGCTGGAGGTTGTTGGTGGTTATTGGAAAAGGTGTTTGGTGGATTTGTCTGTGACTATTGCTAGGTTTTGAGTGTGTGATAACTCCCTTTCTTCTCCTACTTTGATGTAACCCCATCCTCCACACATTGGTGCATTCCTCTGTTTAATCTGTAAGTATATTTGTAGTTGTATTTTGATTACCCCTGTTCGTATTACCTTGCTAGTCTTGTTGGTGTATTACGGTACACTACTACTACCCTCTTCCCTGGGTGGGGAAGGTACAGACTGAAGGCGGATTCTGAAGCTAAGACAAGGTATGTGGCCCGGTGTCTTCACCATCAGAAGTAACCCAGGGAACAAGGCGAGCTCGGGCGCCCCTAGCGTTAGGGACAGGAAAGAGCCCTGGTCAACAACAGAGTTGTGACAATCCCTTAAGAAGAAAAAACCCACTGAGACGTGTGCATGATCAGCAGTCAAAATTTTTGCACAATGCAAAAAGTCGGGGAGCTCAGTCAAAAAGTGCAGCGCTCATGAGGAGTCGAGATGGGGTGTGGCAACACCTGCTCATCAAATTCATCCATAGCAGCAGCGGTCATTATGACAGAAATGTTACTCCAGGCTCTGACCAGAGTAACATTTCTGGCGAGGGGCATGAATAGGATGTACCGAATTCTTTTAGTGGTGGGAACCTCTTAAAGAAGCCCTCTTCCTCCTCCTTGTCTACCTCCTCGTCCTCCCATCACAGTGTTTATCCTCTTAATGTATTGCAGTAATCATATTATAGAGCGCTGTGCACTTACAATTGCTCATTTTCCTTTCTACCCAGATAATTCTCCTCTTTTCCATTAGATCTATGACATCACGTGAATAATAACCGACGAGCTGAATCCTTCTAAGCTCTATGTACAAACAGGAGGTTGATTTTCCCTGAATGAGTCATGAGTCACCGCAAAGTCCTGGGGTGGGGGTGGAAGGCAGCTGGGTTAGGAAGTGAAGAGGGTAATGATAAATGCAGGGACAAGAGACTTCCTGTTTCTACAAAAAGCAGAGAAAAGAGAAGAATTATCTGGGTAGAAAATGAGCAATTGTAAGTGCACAGGGCTGTATAATATGATGGATGCGCTATATAAACAGGAGAAACACTGTGATGGGAGTTGAGCTTCTTTAATGAATTTGGTGCATCACCTTCATCATCTTCTTGCTTGCCCCTCTTTAGGATCATACAATAAGGGGCCTCTCTAAGCCGCTGTCCATGGTGCTGAATGTATAAAACTCCTCTAGATCCTCGAATGGGAGAAATTACTGAAGCAAAAAACTAAAGCTACGTGAATAGAAATAAGATGTGTATCTGCACAGGAAAACTGTGATGATAATTAACGCTAATTGAATACAATGTGCTTGAGTGACTCGAGAAATGTTACTATTTTTATAAGTCTACAAAGAACAATTATTAGTTTCCGCCCAAAGCGATGTTAGATGAGAACTGTCAAACAATGCAAAGTATCTGATGATATATGCAGAGACGTAAACAAGGAGGAACGGCAGCCATGACGAGGAGTGCCAGGACCTGCCGGGCACAGGGACCGGCCCAGGAGACGAGTTATGGCCGCACAAAACCCAGTGGTTACATCAGAGCGGCACGGCAGGGTGCATTTACTCTGCATAGAGCTGTGCTCCTGTGGATGTGACGTATTATAGAGCATTGATCTCCGGTCACTTCATCCTCCATCATGTTTAGGGCCCGGGAGCGTCATAACTCTCATTCTTGCACAGCCTTGCTCCACCAGTGGCCAGGACTAAATCCGACCATTACTCAGTGTGGTCACTGAGGTCAGACACCAGTATGTGGTAGAGAAAGTGCTATCATCAGCAGCAGACTCGTTTCTATTGAGCCACATTCAGACCATGACGTTTTGTCCGTACACTATGGATGGAACATCTGAATTGTTACTGGAAAACATCAGATGATCCCAGTAAAGTCCGTGTGTCACCCGTCAGCTGCTTGTCAGTTCTGTGATATCTCTAACAGTGGCTATCATGCCTCATCTTAGTCAGGCATGTTGTGCCATAATGCAACAATGTATCACTCCCAAAATTAGGCAGATTTGCTGCTCTCACACCCTCTGGGGGACACAGACAGCAGAGGCCCTGACAACAAACCGCAGGCAGTAGGAATCAGCTCCTGGCTGCACAATTGCAGCTGGTGCGTTGCAGAAAAACTGTTATGATTTAGTAGCTGAGGAGGACAGGAGCAAAATACCGCCAAAGCAGCAAGACACCAGAGAGGCTGGAACCTAATGGGTTGCAGATCCCTAAACTAACCGCACAACTAGAAGTAGCCATGGAGCGTACCTATGGTGATCGTAGATGCCTCGGCACAGCCGGAGAGTTAGCTACACCTGAAGATAGAAAGAGGAAAGCTAACTGCCCCGGAGTAAAGCCCCCAAAGAAATAAGAAGCCCCCAAATATGTAATGGCGGTTAGACAAGAGGAAAACACGAACACAGACAGAAAATAGAATGAGCAAATGTTGGGGCCCAAATCTGTCTAGAAAGTAAAGTACAGGAGAGAAATTCTGTCTGCAACCCAGAAAAACCCTAATAAAAATACCAGCACTTCTGATTACAAAAAACCTGAGACCACACGATCTCGACCACCTATATCAGATCTCTGGTGTGACACACAGCTACCCAGCAATAAAAAATATCAATGGAACAAAGAACAAGTGCAAATACAAAATGAGAACAGAGGGCAGCGCAAGCCCCCAAAGGGGACCCGGCTGAAGTCCAAGGCAAGACTGCAAAAAGTAAGGAAAATCCAACCACAGAAAAAAAAAACAGAAAGTCACTTATCTGAATGATAGCAGGAAAGCAAGCTGAAATTCCAACAAAGACCTGGAAGCAACAATTGATTACTGGCGAGGATCATGGGAGGCCAGCTCACTTATATCAGGCCAGTCAGCCCCACCTGACACCCATTCCTTAATTGGTTCAATACCCTCAGCAATCACCGGAGGGAGCCTTAGCTCTGAAGTCGTCTCTAACACATTCACAACAGAAAACATTGTTTGCGGAGTCGTCCAGTGACCATAGCCGGAGACGAGACCTGCTGCCACCGCCAGCTTCTCTCTGCACACAAGAGATACCTGTCAATCACCCAGACGAATGTCTCAAAAAACACTGCACTCGCTGGAAAAATATGCTTCAAGTGAAAGTTTTATTGGTCATATTCAGAATAAGCGACAAGTAATTTGACGTTTCGGCCTCTACCGGGCCTTGATCACAAAGTCGCTGCAAAGAATAGATAAAAAGTGTACATTATAAACAGTGAAAAAATAGTGAAAAAAATATATATACATATTTACATTAATATATACAGATTCATGTCACAATTTTTTGGCATTTTAAGGCAGATATTATGGTACGGGTTCATATAGTATAGACCGAGGCCTAAAGGGAACGAGGTCCCACGTGTTTATTATAGTTTTTTATGCTAGGGTCATTCACTATTGTGTGACTTTTTATGTACACGTGTACTTTTTCTAAATAAATGAACTTATTTTTGCAATAGCAAAGTGTTTTTTACTCCTTTTTTTCTCTTGTTTTGGACTTTGTGATCAAGGCCCGGTAGAGGCCGAAACGTCAAATTACTTGTCGCTTATTCTGAATATGACCAATAAAACTTTCACTTGAAGCATATTTTTCCAGCGAGTGCAGTGTTTTTTGAGACATTATTATTAAGGGGTCATTGATCCCGTCCACTAGCACCGCCATACCTATAGTGGTGTGCCAACCTTCCTAATTTTTCTACAAATCACCCAGACTAGTTTTCTCATTCCTAAGGTCCTTGGCCAAATCTTCATACTACACATGGGTGTTTCAGAAACAAATATACCTGGTGTAATCGTGGCCAGGCTTTGGGTCCTGCCCGTCTGGGTAGCATGAATCAACTTCTGGTGCCTACATCAGTGTAATATGTCCATGAACTGTCCATGCTCAATAGATTTCACTCTTTTTCGCTAAATGGTCTCTCGTCAATAGCATTCTACCAGCACTATTGGTACCTGAACGTCCTTTCCCAGCATGAATTTCTCCTGTTGGTCTCCAAATACTTGCCAGTCATTATCACATTGCACTTTACCAGGCATGAAAGGAAAAGCAGACAGAGAGACCCTCAGCTCACAGTTCCATTAAAAAGACAGAGACCACCTCCCAATCTCAAAGAGAGGCAGACCCGGTCCCACTCGCTGCGAATCTTGAAATCCAGCTCCTTGCCTTTGATGCTAGAGATGGATTGCACTTGACAACAAGCAGTGGACACCCACAAACACAAGAGGGAGACACTTCGTCTATTCTGCTGCTTTCTATCACACTTTGTTTTTCAGTTCATCGCCATTGTCATAGTCTTTTCTTGATGTTCATGAACAGGAACACTATTGTTTGCATTCAGGGATCAAAATTTTCCTAACCTATTCTTATTGTCACGCAATTGTTAAGAATCCGAGTGGGCGATCCTCCACGTGTGAGAGCAGGATTTATATTTTATCTATCCTGACTTCATCTTAGTTTCTTTCTACATGTATTTCTTTTCTTCCAAGATGGAGTCCATGATCAGATAAGGGGGCTCAGAAATGTCTTTGTGTAAATGAGTCGCACGTACAGTACCAGGGCTTATGGGGTACTCGGCACCGAGCCCGTTGAAGTCTATGGGGAATGTCACAAGTAGCACAGCTCGGTCCGTTGCCCTGGGCGCTCATACAAAGGGGGATATTTACAGGGGATTTAGTAATGTTCGTGACGCCACCTGTGGTTTCTGATCAGGGTGACCAGCGCTGCAGGGTTAATCTTCTGAGGGGTTGTTACTGGCAGCGAGATGTTAAGTCTCCCACAGGCGAGACTGTTCCCTCAAAGTCTATGGCGGTGCAGGGGTGCTAGTAATAAGGCAGACACACACAAGTCAGTCTCTTTCCATACCTTTACTGGTGGTATTTGCAGGTATGTCCCGGGAAGCTGCTCAGGGTGGAGGATGCACATCCAGGTAATCACTGAGTAGGTTTAAGGCCTCCTTTCTCTTTAATGTGTGTGAGTTTCCAACCTGCATGAAGCTAAGTTCAACTCTGTATAGAACAGCTATGCCGGCCGACATTGTGGTGGAGCCTTCTTTTGGCAAGAACTAAGTCTTTATATGCAGCGTCCCGCTAGACTCCTGTTCTCCCTGACCCCGGTTACGTATCAGCACTATAGGGCCTCTCTGCACTTGAAGTCCAGCAGGGATTCCGGTTTTCTCCTACTAGCCGTGAAGGTTCTAGCAAGGCTTCGGACCCGGCGTCCGGTTAAGTAGAGTGGAGACAGCAAATGTTGCTATAACGCCTCGGTCACTCTTTCCCTTTTGTCACCACTCGCCCGTCGCCCTACTCTCACCCTTAACATAAGCACGGGTAGCAGTAGGTGTAGTCGTCAGCTTACTTCCTTCTACAGCTCACTGACTGTTTCTCAGTTGACTCGTTGTTATAATAGCTGTAGTCCCCTTCCTTCTTTTCCTTCATAGACTCTGTCCAAAGCAGCTTTCAGGACCTTTCGTCAGACTGAATACAAGCCCGCTCCGAGAGTCACTTTCCACATTCATAGGGTACTAACAGTCAGTCTGTTCTGAGGTAACAGCTTGCAATCTTTCGTCCTCTGTCTCATCTGACAGGAAATCTCCGTCTGTCTGACTAGAATGACTCACTCCTGAATCACCCAAGACTCTCTGAGCTCTGACAGGAATCCTCTCTCTCTGGTGTCCTAAGGAGATCTGATCTGTCTGAGGTACAACCACAACTAGCATAGCTGACTGGCTAGAATGCCTACTGCTGCATTTCTCCACACCCCTATATACCTGAATCTAAAGGGCTCCCTCTGGTGGCTCCTGGGAAGTGTGAGATGTGAATGAATATCAGGTTTTGTAATTACCTTTTTGTGCATACTCCAGGGAACATGTGTACCAAGCGCAGCTGGGCCACACATAAAGACATAGAAATTAGGGAAAGGAAACTTAGGGGGGGGCACTGTGACCCCTAGACCACGAGCTGGGTGTTAACTTAGCCAATGAAATGTACAGTTGTGCTCAAAAGTTTACTTCCCCTGCAGAATTTTTGCTTTCTTGGCCTTTTTTCAGAGTATATGAATGATAACACCAAAACTTTATCTCCACTCATGGTTAGTGGTTGGGTGAAGCCATTTATTGTCAAACTACTGTGTTTTCTCTTTTTAAATCATAACGACTACCCAAAACATCCAAATGACCCTGATCAAAAGTTCACATACCCTGGTGATTTTGGCCTGATAACATGCACAGAAGTTGACACAAATGGGTTTGAATGGCTACTAAAGGTAACATCCTCACCTCTGACTTGTTTGCTTGTGATTGTTGCGCCCACAGGGCGTGATGAGGTATAGTGGACCCACTAGACCACTGATGGTACAGTGGCAGCTGTATACCCATACTGAAGAGTCAGGAGAATGAGCTTCATAAACCAAGGATGTTTATTAAACAAGATTTGAAAAAATCGAAAAGGTGCCTGCGAGGAGGACCCTCTGGATCATGACACTGTACCGCGTAGTGGAGCTCTAGGTAAGGTATACACCCATACAGGGATTCCCCAGTCACAACATCAGGAGACCTAAATGCTGTGAAACCCGGACCAGAGGGACGACCTGTACAAACTGGATAAAAGAGACTTGAGGAATACTGGCTCTGTCGGTGGAGAGAATCCTGGAAGCTCCGTATAATCCTGGAAAGGCTGATCCAGCCGGTAGTGGTATCCAGATGATTCTGAGGGATCCAGCATAGGGAACTGCCAGCAGAGGATTCTATGGAGACAGAGATATCAGTGTAAAGCAAAACAACAGACTTCCGATTGCAGAGCACAGCAGAGTGCGGCCTAAGCAGGAGGCAACGATCCCACAGCATGAACACGTTGCTCAGGCACCTCCCTTAAGGGGAGGATGCCTTTTGTGCACAGAGCATCACAGCACAGACAGCCCTAATAGAGAACAGATGCCCTGCTGCTTTAAGTATGTGCAGGAAGCAGGCCGCGCCTCCTAAGAGCATTTCCAGGAGACCTGCTAAGAGGATGCAGATTCCTAGCAGAGAAAGGAGCCGCTGATCGTCTTGAGCCACGGACAGGATGAGCAGTACCAGTGGAGCTGCGTGATAGGTGCCAGTCTCCCTGCACAGCGGAGACCGGACCCGCGGCTGCGGGCATGACAGTAATCAGTGTGTTCATAAAAGCTGAGTGAGTTTCTGGAATCCAGACAGACTCTTGCATCTTTCATCCAGCCACTGACACTTCTGGATTGTGAGTCATGGGGAAAGCAAAAGAATTGTCAACGGATCTATGGGAAAAGGTAGTTGAACTGTATAAAACAGGAAAGGGATACAAAAAGATATCCAAGGAATTGATAACGCCAGTCAGCAGCGTTCAAACTGTGATTAACAGAGGGAAAATCAGGGACTCTGTAAAAACAAAACCATGGTCCAGGTAGACCAACAAAAATTTCAGCCACAACTCCCAGGAAAATTGTTCAGGATGCAATGAAAAACCCACAAATAACATCAGCTGAAATACTGGACTCTCTGAAAACTAGCTCTGTCGCTGTTTCAAGATTCACAATAAGGAGGCACTTGAAGAAAAATAGGCTGCATGGTCGAGTAGCAAGAAGAAAGTCATTACTGAGTAAATGCCACAAAGTATCTTGCCTAAAATACGCAAAACAGCACAGAGACAAGCCTCAAAACTTCTGGAACATGGTAATTTGGAGTGATGAGACCAAAATTGAACTTTTTTTGTCACAACCATAAATGTTACATTTGGAGAGAGGTCAACAAGGCCTATGATGAAAGGAACACCATTCCTACTGTAAAGCACAGAGGAGGATTGCTGATGTTTTGGGGATGTGTGAGCTACAAAGGAACAGGAAACTTGGTCAAAGTTGAAGGAAAGATGAATGCAGCATGTTATCAGCAAATACTGCTGCGCATGGGACGTAGTTGGACATTCCAACATAACAATGATTCAAAACACAAGGCCAAGTCGACCTGTCATTGGCTACAGCAGAACAAAGTGAAGGTTTGGGAGTGGCATCTCAGTCTCCTGAACTCAATATCATTGAGCCACTCTGGGGAGATCCCAGACAGCCCAGGAATTTACAGGAACTGGGGTTTTTTTGCCAGGAAGAGTGGGCAGCTTTACCATCTGAGAAAATAAAGATCCTCATTAACAAATACAACAAAAGACTTCAAGCTGTCATTGATGTTAGAGGGGGCAATACACTGTATTAAGAAATGGGGTATGTAAACTTTTGATCAGAGTCATTTGGATATTTTGGGTTCTCATTATGATTTAAAAAGAGAAAACACAGTAGTTTGACAATAAATGGCTTCACCCAACCACTAACCATGAGTGGAGAAAAAGTTTTGGTGTTATCATTCATATTCTCTGGAAAAAGGCCAAGAAAGCAAAAATTTTGCCGGGGTATGTAAACTTTTGAGCACAACTGTATGTGTGCTAATGCCAGCACATAGTGAAAAGAGAACTCGGCACTCAACTTAGCGAAAAGGGTAAATATTTATTGTAGTCCACGTAGTGAAACGTTTCGGTCCTAAATTTCGGACCTTCATCAGCCACATTAAGTACCGGGAGGGGTAGAAATACCCAATTCAGAGGTAAGCAGTAGATACTGTTGGGATCAGGTAGATCTCCAAAGTAAGGGTTAAAGGTGAGTATCTGGGTGAGAGTTTTAAGTCAGGTCTCCGCTGCATGCCGTGGGAGGGACGCGGTATCCGCCGCTGGTCCTTGTGCAGTGTCAATGCCAGCACATAGAGATAAAATGAGCCAATTATATTGCTACATTGCATGAATACTAATAACATATATAAAGACTGACCAGATGATGTAATAAGGAGAGCGCTGCTTTTATTCTTAATATTTCAGCGTGTCTCTTTCATGCACGTATTTGAATTTTACTGTTTAATTTGGAGCAGACACATCGTTTCAGTGCGTCCCACATTATGTGGCGTCAGCTGTCACAATAGATATTTACTTACATAGCGAGATGAGAACTTACTTAAAGGGGTAGTGAAAAGTGACAGAAAAGGTGATGACTTACTGACCATTGGATGTCTGGTTACCGGGACCCAAACTAATCAGCAGAACGGGGAATTTTTTATCCCTGTCAGAAGATTGATCTGCAGGTCGGACGCCTGATCTCTGCTCTATTCAGTGTCTATGGGGCGGCCAGAAGAAGTCAAGAGCCGCATCCGGCAGCCACGCAAGGATGAATGGAACAGCGGTCAGGCATGTGCACTGCCGCTTTTTTAAGGGGTTAAAAGCACCTGGTTCTGCCCATTTGTGTGGTCCCAAGAGTCAGACCCCAGCTATCAGTTATCACCTGCCAGTGGAGGGTGATTATATGGGTTCACCAGACATTCCCTTTTTCTCCCTATAGATCTTCCCTAGCTCTCCTCTATGCCCTCAGTTCCAGCCCTCCGCTCCCTATATTTCCTGTGATGTCTCATTAATACACAGATGCCGTGCGGGTTCCCACCTAACGGGGCGCAGCATCTGTTTTCTGCAGTCATCTGGATGAGATCACGGGCCGCTGTAGTTGTTGTTTGGGGGACGCCTCAGGCTATTTGAGTTTTTTGGAGCTTTGACATGACATGAGAACAGGAAGGATGATGAGAAAAAAAATAAAAAAGCAAAAACCTGTAAAATAACGACGTGTGAAGGAGACAAGGAAAAGTAACAATATGAAGACGGGAAGAATAGTGAAGGAGAGGAGCAGCTCCACGGTGTGTGACCTGGGAGGGCAGATATCTACAGATACAGATCAAAAGCATAAAAAACAGCACAGCACAGATCCTCCTTCAACCAGGATAGATGGAGGCATTGCGCGGAGGCGTTGACATGTGGAGGACCGTGGGCCTATGTGAACGGTCGTTTGGCTGTTGGTTTGTACCTGGAGCCCTCCCTGTGTGTTACATGTGTATAGTGTGACTGACGGGGGAGAATATGACAAGGAGAGTGTCCCAGCACTTGTATCCATAGTGACTGGGTGACCAAGCACAGTTGCTCTTTGCCTTTAGTAATAGCTGGCGATGGCTGCAAGGCACAACAGGAAGAGCAGCTCTGGAGCATAAACTGCTGCTCTGAAGATGAAATGCTGCAACCACTTAAGGAAACTTGATCAATTGTGGTAGAGAGAATGTCATAAATGATAAAACTGTATAAAATCTTCAGAATGACAGAAGAGAGAAGGCTCAGTCCTGACCTTGTGTCTTAGCGTGTGAAGCCCCCTCATATTGCAGACACTTTTTCACAACTTCTCCCAGCACTATGGATATTAATATCTCAATGGGGGTCCAAGGGCCTCGGTATCACGGGCGTACTTCACTACAGACCTGGGCGGTTTAATGGCTGCCGTATCACCAATATATAATCACTGAGTGTATGGGAATGGGTGATGAAGTCTCGGGGTCGGATCCTCCTTAGCAGTCGAAGCTGCCGCGTCCAGAGCTGAAATGACAGCTCGGTGCTTACACAAAGTGCTACAGCATAAATTTTGCATAGACCCACAGAGCCGGGCATTTAATCAATGCCACGAGCCAGAAAACCTCACTGCAATCAAAGCCACAAATTAAAATCGCTGGGGACAGATGCCTTAAATCAATCCAGGAAATATTAACCAGCGGTTTCAGAGACCGAGCTTAGAGCCAAGAGAAGGAGACAGAAAACTGCTGCGCCACAGCTGACTGCCCTGCGCCTTTATCAACCTGTCCATTCTCCAGTAGGTGAGAAGCTGCACCTGTAATCCGCATATAACACCACCACTTGTAAAAATGCCTGACTTTGCCAAACAGAGGAGAACTTGGCGGATCGCACCAGACTGCAGATGTGGAGCCGTGGTCGCTGTACCGGCCTTGTGTTCATTTTCTGTTCCCCATGGGAAATGATGCAAGTGAAGTGTAACAGTACACAAGAAAAATGCCTGCACATAGCGTCAGTCCCTGCACCGTGTGTAGAAAGAATCTGGAAGCTGATTTCATTGTCACCTTCAGTAAGTACAAGCTGGTGGGACCAAACCAGATGATGGAAGAAAAGGAGCTGGGAGAGAATTGTGCAAAGGAAAAGCAGCTCCATTGGGCACATGGTCGTCTGGTAGACTAACTTGTTGTGAATGGGCTTGAGATGAGTTCTGAGCAGAGGCTCCCTCTGGTGGTTACAAGCGGTACTGGTCTGTCCAGTGAAGATTGTGAAGATTGTGAGGATTGGGAATCAGGTGTTACTGACTGGTCTTATATAAGGGAGTCACCTTCCCATCAGGGTTGCCGGTGATCAATTGTTCTGGTCTCTATCCTTGATTCCTGTTTCCCTTGTAGCCTGCTGTGTCGTGTCTGCATCTCCTGCTAACAGATAAGACATTTTCTTCTTTTTGTTTTTGTGCTTGATTTTTGCATTTTGTCCTGCACTTCTGTGGGGGCCTTCAGGGTCCCCTCCGGGGGCTTTTGCCCTCTCAGTTTAGTTCAGCCACTGATGTTTGTACTTTTGCTTTTTCCAGTTTTTTCAGTGGCTGCTGTTTTGATTTTGTTACACCAGAGAACTAATTTAGGTGGTAGAGGTCGTGTGATCTCAGGTGTTTTTGAAATTAGTAGAGTTGGTGCTTTTCAGGGTTTTCTGGGATTGCAGTAAGTACCCTTCCTATCCTTTTCTATTTAGTTAGTTTGGGCCCCAACGTTTGCTCATACTATTTTCTGTCTGTGTCAGTATTTCTTCTTGTCTAACCGCCATTACATGTTTGGGGGCTTTCTATTATCTTTGGGGTTCTGCTCCGGGGCAGATAGCTTTCCTATTTCTATCTTTAGGTGTAGTTAGTTTCTCAGGCTGTGACGAGGCGTCTAGGACCAACGTAGGAACGCTCCACGGCTGCCTCTAGTTGTTGTGGTTAGTCAGGGTACTGCAATCTCATAGATTCCAACTGCTCTGGTGTATTGCCTTTTTTTGCCTGCACTCCTCAGCTACCGAAACATAACAGTATCACCGGCCAAAAAATTTAAAATTGTATGGTACTCACAGAAGGGAAAAAATTTGTGAAAGAAAAAACGGTTGTCAGAGTTGTCAGAGATATTTTTCTGTTTGTTGCATTTTTTTTTTTTTTCCCTCTGTATCTCTGGGTGCTGGGGAGGATTTTTTCTCTCAATGGAGTTTGCACAGTTGTCTGGCCGTGTGGATCAGCTTGCCGCTGAGGTTCAGAGTATTGCTGCATATCTTGCTAGGTTGCCTGTTGTGGAACCTAGGATTCCCATGCCAGATTTGTTTTTAGGGGATCGAGCTAAGTTTCAGAATTTCAAAAATAATTGTAAATTGTTTTTTGCCTTAAAATCTAAGTCCTCAGGGAACGCAGCGCAGCAGGTTCAAATTGTCATCTCTCTCCTGCGCGGCGATCCTCAGGATTGGGCTTTTTCCCTGACACCTGGGGATCCTGTTTTGAGTGATGTTGATGCATTTTTTCAGGCTTTGGGGTTATTGTACGATGAGCCTAATGTCACTGATCAAGCTGAAAAAGCCTTGTTGGCATTAAATCAGGGGCTTGATGACGCTGAGTTATACTGTCAGAGATTCCGTAGGTGGGCAGTCCTGACCAAGTGGAATGACGACGCTTTGGCGGCCCTTTTTCGGAAGGGTCTGTCAGATAATGTAAAGGATGTTATGGTGGGATTCCCTGTCCCCTCTGGTCTCAATGATTCTATGTCATTAGCGATTCAAATTGACAGACGTTTGCGTGAGCGTAGAGGTATGCGTGGAATAGTGTTGCCTTGTGAACCTGCTTCTGAAGCCATGCAGTGTGATAGAGTGGTGTCTGGGGCACAGCGTCATGAGTTTCGAAAGCGCAATGGGTTATGTTTCTACTGTGGTGATGCCTCTCATGCTATTTCAGTCTGCCCTAAGCGGGGAAGACGTTTTGCACGCTCAGTTGTCTTGGGTAGTGTTCAGACTAAGTTTTTATTAACTGTCACTCTGATATGCTCTCTGTCCTCATTTTCTGCTCAGGCTTTCGTTGATTCTGGAGCAGCTATTAACCTGATGGATTATGATTTTGCTAAACGTTGTGGGTTTCCCTTGATACCCCTACAGAAGTCTATTCCCCTACTGGGGATCGATTCTACCCCTTTGGCTGAGAATAAACCTCAGTTCTCTACTCAGGTGATAATGAGGGTTGAACCTGATCATCAAGAGTGCTGCAAATTTTTGGTTCTGTATAATCTGCATGATATTATCGTACTGGGTTTCCCTTGGTTACAGTCTCATAATCCTGTTTTGGATTGGAAATCTGTGTCTGTAACCAGTTGGGGCTGCCAATGTGTTAATACCAACACTCCTGTTTTTTCTGCTTCCCCCCAGGCTCAGGATGTTCCTGACTTTTTGATTGATTTTTCTGATGTATTTAGCGAAAGTAAATCTGCATCCTTGCCTCCCCATAGGAGCTATGACTGCGCTATTGAATTAGTGCCTGGTAGTAAATTCCTTAAAGGTCGCCTTTTTAACTTGTCTGTACCTGAACATGACGCTATGCGGTCTTATATCAAGGAGTCATTGGAGAAGGGTCATATCAGACTATCCTCTTCACCCTTAGGTGCCGGTTTTTTCTTTGTGGCCAAAAAGGATGGTTCATTAAGGCCGTGTATTGATTATCGTCTTTTGAACAATATTACTGTGAAATATCAATACCCGTTACCCTTGATTTCTGACCTGTTTTCCAGGGTGAAAAACGCTACTTGGTTTACCAAGCTTGACCTCAGGGGGGCATATAACCTTATTCGCATTAAGCACGGGGATGAATGGAAGACGGCATTCAATACCCCGGAGGGGCATTTTGAGTACCTTGTGATGCCCTTTGGGCTCACTAATGCTCCTTCTGTCTTCCAGTCCTTCATGAATGACATTTTCAGGGATTTTGTGGATAAATTTCTGATTGTTTATTTGGATGATATCTTGATTTTTTCTAATGACTGGGACTCTCATGTGAAACATGTTCGAACTGTATTCCAGATTTTGAGAGAGAATGCTCTGTATGTGAAGGGATCAAAGTGTCTTTTTGGCGTACAGAGGATCTCATTTCTGGGATTCATTTTGTCCCCATCTGTTATTGAAATGGACCCGGTCAAGGTTCAGGCCATCTGTGATTGGGTCCAACCTACTTCATTAAAGGCTCTTCAAAGATTTTTGGGTTTTGCCAATTTTTATCGTAAATTTATTGGTAATTTCTCGGTTATTGTTAAACCATTAACTGATTTGACCAAAAAGGGTTCTGATGTGGTGAATTGGCCTCCTGAGGCAGTCTCTGCATTTCAGGAACTTAAGCAGAGATTCACTTCTGCTCCTGTTCTACGGCAGCCTGATGTTTCTCTACCATTTCAGGTGGAGGTTGATGCCTCTGAAATTGGGGCAGGTGCCGTTTTGTCCCAAAAAGATCCAGAGACCTCTAAAAGTAACCCTTGTGCCTTTTTCTCTAGAAAATTTTCTCCTACTGAACGTAATTATGACGTGGGTAATCGGGAGTTATTGGCCATGAAGAGGGCTTTTGAAGAGTGGAGACATTGGCTGGAGGGAGCCAAACATCAGGTGGTGGTCCTTACTGACCATAAGAATCTGGTTTATCTGGAATCTGCCAAGCGACTCAATCCTAGACAGGCCAGGTGGGCCTTGTTTTTCACACGTTTTAATTTTGTGGTTTCCTTTCTTCCTGGCACTAAGAATGTTAAGGCGGATGCCCTCTCGAGGAGCTTCCTTGCGGACTCTCCTGAGTTATCTGATCCTTCTGTTATTTTGAAAGAGGGTGTAGTTCTTTCCGCCATCTCACCTAATTTGAGACTTGCTCTGGAGGGGTGTCAGGAGGATATGCCCGAGCGCTGCCCTGTTGGAAAATTGTTTGTCCCGGACCAGTGGAAAAAGAGTGTGATGTCTGAGATTCATTGTTCGCGTTGGTTGGGCATCCCGGAATTTTTGGTACCAGAGACTTGGTTAGTCGGTCCTTTTGGTGGCCTACCTTGTCTCGTGATGTCAGGGAATTTGTGCAGTCCTGCGGGACTTGCTCTCGCTCCACGCCTTGCTCTCGCTCTAGTGGTTTGTTGATGCCATTGCCTGTGCCCAACAGACCATGGACCCATATCTCTATGGATTTCATTTCCGACCTTCCTGTTTCTCAGAGAATGACCGCCATCTGGGTGATTTGTGATAGGTTTTCCAAGATGATACATCTTGTGCCATTACCTAAATTGCCTTCCTCCTCTGAATTGGTGCCGTTGTTCCTTCAGCACGTGGTTCGTTTACACGGCATTCCTGAGAACATAGTGTCTGACAGAGGAGTCCAGTTTGTTTCCAGATTTTGGAGGACTTTTTGTTCTAAACTGGGTGTTCAATTGTCTTTCTCCTCGGCATTTCATCCTCAGACCAATGGTCAAACTGAGAGAACAAACCAGACATTGGAGACTTATCTAAGATGCTTTGTGTCTGCTGATCAGGATGACTGGGTCTCTTTTTTGCCTTTGGCTGAGTTTGCTCTTAATAATAGGGCTAGCTCTGCCACTTTGATGTCTCCGTTTTTTCTGTAATTCTGGGTTTCACCCTCGATTTTCTTCAGGACAGACGGAGGCTTCTGTCTGTCCAGGTGTTGACTCTGTTGTGGAGCGTATGCAACAGATTTGGGACCAGGTAGTGGAGAGGTTGTCCCTCTCTCAGGAGAGGGCCCAGCGGTTTGCTAACCGGCATAGGACTGATGGTCCTCGGTTTAAAGTAGGGGACTTGGTCTGGTTGTCCTCAAAAAATATTCCTATGAGAGTAGCATCTCCTAAATTTAAGCCTAGGTTCATTGGACCTTATAAGATCATGGAGATTCTTAATCCTATTTCTTTTCGTTTGCTTCTTCCAGGGACATTTAAGATCCATAACGTGTTCCACAAGTCCTTATTGAAGAGGTTTGTTAGGCCAGTGGTTCCTGCTGCTGTGCCTCCTGACCCTGTTTTGGTTGAGGGCAATCTGGAGTATGTGGTTGAGAAAATATTAGATTCTCGTTTTTCTAGACGGAAACTCCAGTATTTGGTTAAGTGGAGAGGTTATGGTCAGGAAGACAATTCTTATCTTGGGTGTTTGCTTCGGACATCCATGCTAGGAGACTCATCCGTGCGTACCATAGAACTCATCCTGACCGACCTGGTTGCTCAAATGAGGGTTCGGTGACCCCTCCTCAAGGGGGGGTACTGTTGTGAATGGGCTTGAGATGAGTTCTGAGCAGAGGCTCCCTCTGGTGGTTACAAGCGGTACTGGTCTGTCCAGTGAAGATTGTGAAGATTGTGAGGATTGGGAATCAGGTGTTACTGACTGGTCTTATATAAGGGAGTCACCTTCCCATCAGGGTTGCCGGTGATCAATTTTTCTGGTCTCCATCCTTGATTCCTGTTTCCCTTGTAGCCTGCTGTGTCGTGTCTGCATCTCCTGCTAACAGATAAGACATTTTCTTCTTTTTGTTTTTGTGCTTGATTTTTGCATTTTGTCCTGCACTTCTGTGGGGGCCTTCAGGGTCCCCTCCGGGGGCTTTTGCCCTCTCAGTTTAGTTCAGCCACTGATGTTTGTACTTTTGCTTTTTCCAGTTTTTTCAGTGGCTGCTGTTTTGATTTTGTTACACCAGAGAACTAATTTAGGTGGTAGAGGTCGTGTGATCTCAGGTGTTTTTGAAATTAGTAGAGTTGGTGCTTTTCAGGGTTTTCTGGGATTGCAGTAAGTACCCTTCCTATCCTTTTCTATTTAGTTAGTTTGGGCCCCAACGTTTGCTCATACTATTTTCTGTCTGTGTCAGTATTTCTTCTTGTCTAACCGCCATTACATGTTTGGGGGCTTTCTATTATCTTTGGGGTTCTGCTCCGGGGCAGATAGCTTTCCTATATCCATCTTTAGGTGTAGTTAGTTTCTCAGGCTGTGACGAGGCGTCTAGGACCAACGTAGGAACGCTCCACGGCTGCCTCTAGTTGTTGTGGTTAGTCAGGGTACTGCAATCTCATAGATTCCAACTGCTCTGGTGTATTGCCTTTTTTGCCTGCACTCCTCAGCTACCGAAACATAACACTAACTGGTGGGGGGATGCTTAGCCTCAAGCCACCATAACAGACCCTTCTTGGAGGCCTCTAGAGTGTTGATCTAAGGTAGATAGAAGG
Organism: Oophaga sylvatica; assembly: GCA_033576555.1. Lineage (NCBI taxonomy): Eukaryota > Metazoa > Chordata > Amphibia > Anura > Dendrobatidae > Oophaga > Oophaga sylvatica. The sequence continues at coordinate 398,801,016 of JARQOD010000003.1, read as the reverse complement.
AAACTTCAAGCAGCTCTCTTCTGAGACCCCAAAAATCGATACGAAGTTGAGAAAAGCTTTATTGTCCAGTCTGTACAGCACGTTTTATCCCGGAAAATATTTTGGTTACATAACTGTCCGAGGGTTTTCTTTGAAGAACTGGGACAGAAATAACCTTTGTATAAATGTTCCACATTGCCAACACAATTGCTTGCAGTAGGTGTGCATGTAGGATCATCTTGACTATCCTCCAAAAATAGTTGTCAAGGGAAAGAAGAATCGGGCAAGTATAAGGAGACAGACAACAGAGAAGACAAGAACGGTTAATGCTCAACAGAGCAGGTACAAGCGAACACCCCCATGTGCTGGTCAAAAGTTTTGGGGAAAATGAACGTAAAAAAGCATTACAGTAGTAGGAACCTACAAGTGAAGGACCTGTTCCCCTGGGAAAGAGATTGAAGATGATGCTGGGTCAAGTGATAGCTGTGGGGCAGTTATAAATTATAAAAGTTCGGGAAGTAAAGGAAGGGGAGCAGAAAGCACCAGCACCTGTAGCAGTTCGGATGAGTTCACAGCAGAGCTGGCTTATAGCCGCCATTGTGAGAGGTCCCAAGAATGTAGGCCCAGAGACGAGAGGTACCTAGAGTGTAGGACCGGAGATGAGTGGTCCCAAGAGTGTTGGCCCAGAGACGAGCAGTAACAAGAGTGTAGGCCCAGAGATGAGTGGCCCCAAGAGTGTAGGCCTGGAGACGAGTGGTCCCAAGAGTGTAGGCCCAGAGACGAGCGGTCCCAAGAGTGTAGGACCAGGGACGAGCAGTCCCAAGAGTGTAGTTCCGGAGATGAGCGATCCCCAGAGTGTACTGTAGGCTCGGAGACAAGCGGTCCCAAGAGTGTAGGCCGGTAGACAAGCAGTCCCAAGAGTGTAGGCCCTTAGACAAGTGATCCCAAGAGTGTAGGCCTGGAAATGAGTGGTCCCAATAGTGTAGGCCCGGAGACGAGTGGTCCCAAGAGTGAAGACCCAGAGACGAGAGGCAAGGTCTCATGTGCAGACCAGTCAGGCTAATTTGTGTAATCTCGCCCCCACTACTGATTGGCAGCTTTCTGTGTATAACCTCACCCCCATCACTGATTGGCAGCTGACGGTGCACAGTGTATACAGGGAGCTGCCAATCAGGGTTGTGGGCGTGGTTATATACAATCACTGTTGTGGGCGGTTATACATAGAAATCTGCCAATCAATGATGTGGGCGGGGTTATCCACAGCTCAACATTTAAGCACTCCTACATCTACAGCAGATAAAATAGAGATTTTATCAAAACTGCAGCAAGCAGCCCAGTAAGTGTCACATCGCTGGAAGTAAGTAAGGGTCTCTGCACCAACATATTGCTGCTCTCAGAATTCATAGCAAAAACCTGCTGTCAGATTCCTTTAATGAGGAGAAAGACAGTAAAACTGTAGCCATAACAGAGGCCAATCACAGTTTGTGTTGTTGTGAGATGTAATGTAAAAGGGCAAAGGAAGTGAAGTTCGTTGGATACAGTAAAGAGCTGGAGGCAAGAGGCGGAGGTAAATTAACTGAATTTACTTATATGGGTTATTAACGTACAAGGGCTACTACGCACAGGGTGATGAAATTAGCGCAACAGAAGAACTTCCACAAAAACTCAATATTTAGGGAAAAAGGCGTGCAGAAGAGGTAACTTATCGTTTGAAGTTCTTGTTGGGGAGAGGCTGGAATGTCTCCCGACGGCGTCGTAGTACGTGGACAATGTCTCTTGACTGTGCCGATGTATCTGGGCTCGCTTGACTTGTGTACGATGGGATGTAGAACAGTCTCTTCTGCTGATTCCTCTGGGATGTCGCAGAACACGAGTAACAAGCAGACCCGCAGGCCACGGAAGCGTGCGAACCTCCGACGGACTCGCTATGAACAGAGCGAGTCAAATTATCTTTCACCGAGAGAGATGAGGACCTGACCAGTACAGGAACATCCGGGGAAAGCTCAGTCAGGGAATATTTCTTTGGTAAGTCAATCTGCAGGGGACTAGAGTATGTGGCGTTTGCAGTCGTGAGGGAGTCAACCTTCTCCTTGTTCTCCTGTCCCTTCCCGCCAAATCTCCCTTGTTCCTGTGCTCAGCCCCTTTTACCTCTCCCACGCCCCCTTTTGTGCAAAGGTCCTCTCCCCTTAGATGAACCGTCCCCCGGCAGCAGTGGTGACAGTCCCGATAGTTCCGGGCCCAAAATGCACAGGGAACCGCTGACTCTGTCCTGGCTCATCTTCTTACAGTAACACAACTAACAGCCCATTATTACTGCACGTCAGTGTCTGCAGGACAGGAGTAATTAATGACAGATCTAGAGAGCGCAGCAATGTCTTCACTCGCCGACATCCTTCAAGATGGCTCCTGAAATGTCAAGATGCAATAATGTAAAGATTCCAAATCTCCGCTGCCCAATTACCAGCAGGAAACCGATCTGATTGCCTCTTAACTGTATCCGATGAGGAGCCACGTGTTGGGGGGGTGACGGGATAATGGGACCCCACATCCACTACTATGTCTACTCAAAGCCGACAAGAGGCTCTCGTGCTCCGCGGGGAGAGGGAAGGAGACTGCGCTGAAGGCGCTGAAGGCTCTGTCTTCAAGGCCAAGATGAAAGTCACCAAAGCCATACTCTGGGATACCGGCCTGAAGAATAATGAGCTCCCATCACCACAGCCATGTTCACACTGTCTGCAAACACAATCATCAGCCCCTGACACCACCCCCCCCCCCCTTGGCCAAGACTATGCAATGTCATCTCTGGGGGACCAAGCCCCTCTCTGCCTGTTTGGGAGATTCTCTGGGCTTGTTAGCCTCCCACCATTTCTTCTGCTTCACCTCTGACCCAGCAAAGCTGCAAAGTCCTGCAGAAGCCATTACACAGTGCAGTATTAATGGTTTACCGTCTATAATTGAGAGGTGTGCGGCTGCAAGCACCTGACAGGGGGCCGCGATGGAGAGATATCGGGGGAAATAGCACGAGAGCTGCAAGAAATATTCTGGTGTGCGAAAAAGGAAATCAGGGTCACCGAGTTCAGGGCGAGCGCCGGGATATGGAATTGTTCATTATCCAAGTGAAATCTCAGCAAAGAACTGATGGAGCAAAGGCAGAAAATCCCGCAGCAGTTACACGGCTGACCTGAGAGGACGGCGGCCAGGAATCGCTGTATAGGAAGGCTGAAGACCACATTTACTGAATAGATATAGCGGAAAGCAAATGACCAGGGAGACAGGCAGCACCTCGCAGGCTGAGGGCACGAGCCACGATCCTGGCATCCGCTGTATGGCTTCTCCATACTTGTTTGGCAGAGGCAAACAGAGGACGCCGTGCAGCAAAAAAAAGACGCTGTGCAGCAAAAAGAGGATGTCATGCAACAAAATGAGGATGCCGTGCAGCAAAAAAGAGGACGTCACGCAGTTAAAAGAGGATGCCCTGCGGCAAAAAAAGGACGCCATGCGGCAAAAAGAGGACGCCGTGCGGCAAACAGAGGATGCCGTGCAGCAAAAAGAGGATGCCGTGCATCAGAAAGAAGATGCCGTATGGCAAAAAGAGGATGCCGTGCGGCAAACAGAGGACGCCGTGCAGCAAAAAGAAGACTCCGTGCATCAGAAAGAGGATGCCATGCAACAAAATAAGGATGCCGTGGAGCAAAAAGAGGATGACGAGTGGCAAAAAGAGGACGCAGTGCGGCAAACAGAGGGCGCCGTGCAGCAAAAAGAGGATGCCGTGCAGCAAAAAGAGGACGCCGTGCATCAGAAAGAGGATGTCGTATGGCAAACAGAGGATGCCGTGTAGCAAAAAGAGGACGCCAAGCAGCAAACAGAGGACGCCGTGAGGCAAACAGAGAACGCTGTGCGGCAAACAGAGGACACCATGTGGCAAACAGAGGACACTGTGCAACAAGAAGAGGACGCTGTGCATATGGATGACACAGTGATTGAAAAGAATAATGACGGTTTTCATGTACATGTTTCATACAGATGGGTGAAGGAGGCCTTATTGTCCTGATACAAATTTTACATTGAGACCCAGAAGCTTGAAGTTACAAATCTGCTCATAATTGAAGAAGCAAAATCCTCCAGCAGCACAGAGGGATTCAGGAGAGGAGTGTAATGTTCTGCTCTTCTATACATTGACAGTTACAAATGTGTGAAAATTAGTGTTGAGCGATACTGCTCGATATCTAAAAATATCGGATCGGAATGGTATCGCCGATATCACTAAATATCGTCGATATCCGATTCCGATACCGGAAGTCCCATGTAAGTCTATGGGAACCAAATATCGACATTAAAAAAACCATTCTTGCCTTGTTGGTTAATTGTACATGAAGGAAAACAACAAAGAGTAATGTAGAATGTATTGGGGGAGGTTGAGGAGACAATAAAGGCATTGGAATAGCATTAATATATATTTTTTTGGAAATACGTTTGGATTGACGAACAAATTGACAATGTTGTTAACCTTTTTTCTATTTTGGCAAATATGTATGTTTCACAACTTCCATGCTCTTCACCTTTTTAACTTTTGCCAGTGCCACACTTTCTCCTTCATAATCTTCAGCAGCATCATCTTTCTCATCAAATTATTCTTCATCTTCACCTTCTTAATCTTCTTCTTAAACTTCTTGCTATTCATGTTTTTGTTTACATTACTCATATTGTTATTATTAAACTATTAATCTTCTTCATATTCAAATTCTTCATCTTCTTCCTCTTCATCTTCTTCATCATATTCTTATTTGTGACAGAGATTCCTGTACTTGTAATCTGTAAAAGTATGAATTGTTCATCCTTCCGTTCTTGCTGTCACAAAAGATTTAAATTACAACAGTATTTGTCCGTGTTCAGTTTAGCCTGCAGCAGCAGGCATTTTCCAGGGGCACCACGAGGAGGAACGGACTCACCCCCATACACTGCTTAGTCTTCTTCTGCTTAGAATTTAGAGCATATATTTTGCTCTTCATTTTGGTCTTATACTTCATGTTCTTCTGCTTTTTGATCTTCTGCTTATTGTTCTTCTGTCTCTTGTTCTGTATCTTGTAGTTTGTCTTAACCTACTTTGTCCTGTTGGTGATCTTCTTCTGGGTAATCTTTTATTTTTTCTTTGTGATGGTGTTCAGGCTGGTTGGCTTCATGCTCGTCGTCCTTGTTGTCGTCATCTTCTTCTGGGTGGTCTTTAAGGCCGTCTAATTTCCGAGAACCAGCTGACGTTACTGGAACCCGGACAGGTATCAGATGGAGCAACAGACAATGGAAGTAACGAGGACCAGCTGACTGTGCTGGAACCCGGAGGGGCAGCAGAAGGAAAAGAGGCAATGTCACAACCGAGTACCAGCTGACGTTACTGTGACACGGTTACTAAGCAGGAGGTACCTGTGCTCCAAAGCACTACCAAGGACCAGCAGACGTTGGTGGAACTCGGATACGGAGATGGAGGCACCTAGGCCAAAGGCACTGGGGAGAACCAGTTGACGGTACTGGACCCCGGACGGGTAGCAGAAGGAAAAGAGGCAATGTCACAACAGAGTACCAGCTGACGTTACTGTGACACGGTTACTAAGCAGGAGGTACCTGTGCTCCAAAGCACTACCAAGGACCAGCAGACGTTGGTGGAACTCGGATACGGAGATGGAGGCACCTAGGCCAAAGGCACTGGGGAGAACCAGTTGACGGTACTGGACCCCGGACGGGTAGCAGAACGCACCCATGAAAATGTAAGTTGACAGGACGCAAGCCGTCCGCAGTTACCGAATCACACAGTCCTACAGTGGGTGCTTGTCCTATTGTCACAATGGAAACAGCCTTTATTTACATATCCCACAGCACACATAGGAATCACCTAAACTGCAGGCACCATAGAGTCGGCTAACCCGAATGCAACACGACAGCACAACTTATTGGAGGATAATTGACGTTCACACTGCCAGGAAACAGCTGTCGTGCTGTAACCAGGCTGGCCAGGAGTCAGTACCCCTGCCAATTACTTACGAGCAACAAATGGCGGTGTTGTAGCCCAGGGAGTAGAGTTCAGGTGGTAGAAAGATGAACATAACAGGAGACATGGAAAACGTTGCCAAACAGTTATTTAATCTGAAAACGGACAGGCAAATTCAGGTGAGATCCATGCCTTGTTCATTTTCAGAAAAGTAAGCCGGTCTACATTCTCTGAGGATAGTCGCATGCGACGGTCTGTTACTACACCACCTGCAGCACTAAAGACACGCTCAGATAATACACTGGCAGCAGGGCAAGCCAGCACCTCCAATGCATACTGGCTAAGCTCTGGCCATGTATCCAACTTAGAGACCCAAAATTTGAAAGGGGAAGAGGCATCTGGGAGTACACTTAGAGGGAAAGCCAAGTAGTCTGTCACCATCTTACGGAAACGTTTCTTCCTGGTGACTGGAGCCGTCTCGGATGGTGTAGACCTTGCTGGCGCTGTCACAAAACTTCGCCACATTTGTAACATACAGCTCTTGCCCTGTGCAGAGGCGCTGCTTGTGCTCCCTCTTGTTGTAGAGGTGTCTACACTGCCTCGACGCACAGAGCTGCTTTGTAAAGCAGTAGCAGCAGCAGCAGCTCTCTCGGCTGGAATGTACAACAGTATGGATTGCACCAGTGTGTCTTGATACTCCTGCATTTTACGGTCCCGGTTCACCGGTGTGATGAGGGTTTGTAAGTTGTCCCGGTAGCGAGGGTCTAGGAGGGTGTACACTCAATAATCTGACGTGGTGAGAATGTGGGCGATGCGGCGGTCGTTTCTCAGGCACTGAAGCATGAAATCAACCATGTGCTGCAGACTCCCAACTGGCCAACAAAGGCTGTCCTCTGGAAGAGGCGTCATCTCTGCCTCCTCTGCATCACCCCACCCTCGCTCTACATACTGACTAGAGCGTTGTGTACCTCCCTCTGTAGGGATTTCTTCCTCCTCCATTGACTCCTCCTCCTCCTCCTCATCCTCCTCACAAAGTGAGCCCTGCCCAGCCCTTTGTGAGGAACCACGTTGCGATGACTGTCCTGAAGGTAATTGAATTTGTGACTCCTCATCCTCCACCTCTTCCAAAACCTCTTCCTTTAGTGCTTTCAGTGATTTCTGAAGCAGGCAGATAAGGGGGACAGTCATGCTGACTAGTGCATCATCTGCACTCGCCATCCGCATTGAGACATCAAACGCATGCAAAACGTCGCAGATGTCCTTCATAGAGGCCCACTCAGTAGTGGTGAAGTGTGAACGGCGCAAATTGCGAGTTGATTGCGCCTGTTGCAGCTGATACTCCATTACTGCTGGCTGCTGCTCACACAACCGCTCCAACATATGTAACGTGGAATTCCACCTGGTGGGTACTTCACATATGATGCGATGTTCAGGAAGGCGAAATCTGACTTGCAGAGCTGCAATGCGCGATCTGGCCATGCTGGAACGTCGCAAGTGAGCGCACTCTAGGCGGACCTTGTGCAGCAGTGCATCAAGATCCGGATAGTCCCTCAAAAAACTCTGCACGACCAAGTTGAGCACATGTGCCAGACATGGTATGTGAGTGAGGTTGCCAAGGCCCAGAGCTGCCACCAGATTTCGGCCATTGTCACACACTACCAAGCCTGGCTGATGATTAGCTGACAAAAACCACACGTCGCTCTCCTGCTTGATGGCATCCCAGAGCTCCTGCGCTGTGTGGCTTCGATTCCCCATGGAAATTAATTTCAGGACGGCCTGTTGACGTTTGGCCACGGCTGTGCTCATATCGGTCGCAACAGGTAAGCGTTCACGGGTCCATGTGGAGGTATACCGTGACGGCTCGTGCAGCGATGATTCTGAGGAACTGGAGTAGGAGGAGGAATCAATGTGTACAGACTGGATTCCTGCAATCCTTGGAGTTGGCAGAACACGTACAGCGCCACTGGCAAGATCTGTACCCGGCTCCACAACATTGACCCAATGGGCAGTGAGGGAAAGGTATCGTCCCTGGCCATGGGTACTGGTCCACGCATCGGTGGTCAGGTGGACCCTGCTACTGACGGCGTTTAGTAGCGCATGTTTAATGTTTCCCTCGACATGTTTTTGCAGAGCAGGGACGGCTTGCCTGCTGAAATAAAATCGGCTTGGCACATTATATTGTGGGACTGCCAATGCCATAAAGTTCCTGAAACTGTCAGTCTCCACCAGCCTGAATGACAGCATTTCAAGGGACAGGAGTTTTGCAATGCCAGCATTCAGAGCCTGTGCTCTTGGATGGTTTGCCGAGTATGGCCGTCTTTTATCCCATGCCTGTGGTACCGATGGCTGTTTTGTGGTCTGGGAGTGTGACGATGACTGTGAACTTGCTGCTGTGGGTGGAATAACAGTTTGTCTATGGACAACAGTGACCGAGGTTCTTCCATGGAGATCCTGTGAGGAAGCCGAACCAGGTGTGTGTGAGCTGGAGGTAGAGGCTCCAACACGACCTGAAGATGTAGGTGCTGCTGTAGGTTGGCCTACATCCCCAGTGCGTCTTTGTAACTCAGCTACGTGCTTTGTCCGTACATGTTTCCACATATTTGTGGTATTCAGGTTACTGATATTTTTACCTCTTTTAACTTTTTGCTTACACAGCTTGCATTGAACATAGCAAATATCATCTACAAGTCTGTCAAAAAAGGACCACGCAGTGCAAGTCATGGGAGCGCCAATTTTGACATTTCTAAGAGAACTGCTCCCAACAGGTGCCAAACTGGAGGCTACAGGCAAGCGAGTCTGCAGCCTACCTCTCCCTCCTCTTTGTACCGTTGGGCCAATCTCTTCCTCAGAGCTGCTCCCACCACCTTCCTGTTGCTCACGCCATGTTGGGTCTCGGACTTCATCATCTCCACTACCCTCTTCCAACACCTGTTGCTGTTGGATGGTCTGGGCAGCACCATGCTCCACAAAACCTGGCACCTGAGTCTCATCATCATCATAAGATGCGTTCTGCGGTGTGCTGTCCATCGGCACTGGCTCACCCGCCTCTTCAGATTGAGAGAGACACAGCTGTTGCGCATCACTGCATACTCCCTCTTCTTCAAATTGCAGAATGCTGCTTGCCTGTGCCCGTGTTTGCGAGCCAACAGATTCTGAGAACAGAAGCAGAGACTCAGCTGGCTCCTGTACAGAACTCTCTGACTGCCTGGTCAATTTGACAGGCGGTGAACAGACAGATGGTTGCTCAACAGTGTTGTGTTCCTGAGAGGAGGTGGAAGGAATTGAAGTCGATGCATTGGCTGCCATCCAAACAACAACGGCTTCAATTTGTTCTTCCCGCAGCAGGGGGGCACGCCGAGCTCCTACCAAAGTGCGCATAAAGGAACGCTCATGGGTAAAACTGGTGGATGCTGTGTCACTGAGGGCGGCAGCAGCCACAGAATCCCCACGTCCTCTCCCTGCTGAAACTCCACGGCCACGACCACGTGCCTTACTCCCTGCCTTCTTCATCTTGGTAGATTGATAAAGAAAGTCAGAAAAGTTATAAGGCCTAAGTGTGGTTATTACGCAGAGACTGAAGTGAACACTGAAACACAACTGTTCACAATCTGTGAAAGGCTACTCCTTTGTCTACTTCTATAGTGTTTGCAACCAATGTATTGGATACGGATGGAAGCGCGTCACACTAATAGATTATATTTATTTTAAATGGAATGGAGCAGAACCAATTGGAGAGAAATGAAAAGGATGAGGCACTGAGACACGCTCAGCAGAGTACAAGCAGCAGTGCTTGAACAAGTAACTGGAGCGTGATGTGCACTCAAAAAATAAAAAACACAGACTGAAGTGAACACTGAAACACAACTGTTCACAATCTGTGAAAGGCTACTCCTTTGTCTACTTCTATAGTGTTTGCAACCAATGTATTGGATACGGATGGAAGCGCGTCACACTAATAGATTATATTTATTTTAAATGGAATGGAGCAGAACCAATTGGAGAGAAATGAAAAGGATGAGGCACTGAGACACGCTCAGCAGAGTACAAGCAACAGTGCTTGAACAAGTAACTGGAGCGTGATGTGCACTCAAAAAATAAAAAACACAGACTGAAGTGAACACTGAAACACAACTGTTCACAATCTGTGAAAGGCTACTCCTTTGTCTACTTCTATAGTGTTTGCAACCAATGTATTGGATACGGATGGAAGCGCGTCACACTAATAGATTATATTTATTTTAAATGGAATGGAGCAGAACCAATTGGAGAGAAATGAAAAGGATGAGGCACTGAGACACGCTCAGCAGAGTACAAGCAGCAGTGCTTGAACAAGTAACTGGAGCGTGATGTGCACTCAAAAAATAAAAATCACAGACTGAAGTGAACACTGAAACACAACTGTTCACAATCTGTGAAAGGCTACTCCTTTGTCTACTTCTATAGTGTTTGCAACCAATGTATTGGATACGGATGGAAGCGCGTCACACTAATAGATTATATTTATTTTAAATGGAATGGAGCAGAACCAATTGGAGAGAAATGAAAAGGATGAGGCACTGAGACACGCTCAGCAGAGTACAAGCAGCAGTGCTTGAACAAGTAACTGGAGCGTGATGTGCACTCAAAAAATAAAAATCACAGACTGAAGTGAACACTGAAACACAACTGTTCACAATCTGTGAAAGGCTACTCCTTTGTCTACTTCTATAGTCTTTGCAACCAATGTATTGGATACGGATGGAAGCGCGTCACACTAATAGATTATATTTATTTTAAATGGAATGGAGCAGAACCAATTGGAGAGAAATGAAAAGGATGAGGCACTGAGACACGCTCAGCAGAGTACAAGCAGCAGTGCTTGAACAAGTAACTGGAGCGTGATGTGCACTCAAAAAATAAAAAACACAGACTGAAGTGAACACTGAAACACAACTGTTCACAATCTGTGAAAGGCTACTCCTTTGTCTACTTCTATAGTGTTTGCAACCAATGTATTTGATACGGATGGAAGCGCGTCACACTAATAGTTAAATTGCATGGAGCAGCAAGAATTACACTGAAGAAAAAAAAAAGAGTCTGTGAGTGACACGTGCAAATGCCTACAGACAGCGTTGCATGCAGAGCAAACTGCAGCGTCACCTGCACTCACACACACCTTGCTGAGCTGTTAAAACAACACTGCAGGCAAAAGGAAGCTTTACACAGCGGTTGGTGCTAGCCTGCCCAAAGCACACTACACTAAATCGCAATCTCTAACTGTCCCTCAGAGTCAGCACAGCAGCGTTCTGTCCCTTACTGAATTCACAGCACAGTGACGCTAAATTGGCGGCGGCGCCTTTTATAGTGCATTCTGACATCATTTCAGCATCCAATCACAGCCATGCCATTAGTTAACATGACCGCAGCAGTACAGGATGTGCCCACACTTCTTAGGATTCCTCATTGGCTGACTAAAATCACATTGCCTCTCAAAGAATTATGGGAACTTCCGATTCCGGTATACGATATATGGAAAATATCGGAACTAAGTATCGAAAGGCCGAAACAGCTAATATCGGCCGATACCCGATACTTGCGGTATCGTATCGCTCAACACTAGTGAAAATGCTCTATAAATGATGGCTGCGGGGGATTGTGCCTTGTACTCTTCACACATGGCGTAACTGATACTTTGTTGCAGTATGTTATTATTTCCTAATATGAAGACAAACAACACATTTGATGCTTTTTACCCCATTATTTGCCATTTAGAAGCATTACTAGCTGTGTGTAGCCCTGGTATTTAAGGTACACAATACCAGGAGGATGAGTGGAGAGGTAACGGTTAAGGGCTCTACATGACATCACATATACTTCGGACACACCCAGCAGGGGTGTAGAGGGGTGTGGTTTTTAGCACAAGAGAGTCTAGTAGTGTCTCCTGAGGTGAAGGGAGGAGAAGGAGTGCCTGTCTGGAGCACCAAGATTCCTGTCGATTCAGAGAGACAGTACAGTAGTGGAGGCTAGTACAGGTGAGCCAGTTCACCTTAGCCTAGTCAGTGCTGAGATTGAGAGTTTGAGCAAGTCGAAAGGCACAGTGGAAGGAAATCAGAAGTGCTTTAGGATTGAAGTATCCTGCACATTGTCACCGGTCACTGGAGACCGAAGCATCACTATAGCTTCACGCATAGTGGTAAAAGAACCAGAGGCTTACTGGACCTTAGGTAACAGAAAGCAGCCCTTGAAGTGTCAGTACGTAACAGGGGTCAGGTGGAATAGGAACTTTGAGCTAGGCCAAGCATAGAAGAACCTAGTTTCATCACTGGAAGGCTCCACCACAAAACTGACCGGGCAGTACAGCTTTGAAATAGCTGAAGTTTCAGGAGTGAACTACGCTTTATGCTGGTTGGACTCATCATCATTGGAAAGTAAAGGAGGCCCCTGCCTTGCTCAGCCGTTGCCTCAAAACTCATCCTCCATCAACCCCATCAGCCTCCCTGGGACCTGCCTTACCATCTTACAAGTAAAAGGTATGGAAAGACGCTGACGGTGTGAGACTGAGTTATTTAATTGCATGCCTGCACAACCCCACCATAACCATCGACCTGAGGGAAGAGTCCCACCTGTAGGGGACCCGACATCTAGCTGCCTCACCATCCCCTCAGAGATCTACAGCAGCGCTGGTACATATTACCAGAGACTACAGGTGGCGTCACGAACTGTAAATATATCTATCCCCTGTAAATATTCCCCCAACATACGCCAGACCGCCAGGGCCACAGACCGAGCCACCGCTACCTGTGACAAACCCCATAGACTTCCATGGGCTCGGCTCTGAGTACCCCATTGCCCTGGTAATCCACAATTGTGGTGGCGGGTCGACACAGCTGCAAGGAAGAAATTCAGGTGCTAGGAGGAGGGCAGAAAGCCGAGGCTCCATCTGCCACTGAATAACTTCTTAAAAGTTATTCCTTTTATTAACCCTATAGCAAACATGTGGCAGAAAAGTGCAGGCGTCTCCATGGCTACCTCCTATCTGGAGAGTTGTATTCTAAATGAGTACAATGTACACAAAATATCTAAAATAAATCAGCACATAATAATATCTAAGCAGACTATTCTTGTAATGTCTCTGCACGGAGCGCGGAAATACAGAACGCGGATAAATCACCTCCCTGTGCTCAGAATTACGGATCTCAGCCTGAAACGACTCCACATCGGAGAAAAAATCCAGATGGTCACAATATATCTCATCCATCCCCCGCTGTACGGACCGATGCAGAATAAATATCGCCACTGAAGCCGAAAATGTTGTCAAAGATCTGTATTCTGTGTCCAAATGTCACTATATAAGGAAAAGCGCGATATACTGTGAATATATATATATATATATATATATATATACTGTACATATACACAAGTGTCAGTCACTGCTTCACCCATACATCACAGCTTAATGAGTGAATAAAAGTATGGGCGAATCCCTCCTGATCACACAGCAGGAGAAAAGTATGTGCCCCCCACATCCACCTCCTGGGGCTTCTCTGTTCTCATCTATATCCATAGACATTAATATGGAGAAAAGTATGTGCCCCCACATCTACCTCTGAGTGCTTCTCTATCCTCATCTACATCCATAGATATTAATATGGAGAAAAGTATGTGCCCCCACATCCACCTCCAGGGGCTTCTCTGTTCTCATCTACATCCATAGATATTAATATGGAGAAAAGTATGTGCCCCCCACATCCACCTCCAGGGGCTTCTCTGTTCTCATCTACATCCATAGATATTAATATGGAGAAAAGTATGTGCCCCCCACATCCACCTCCGGGGCTTCTCTGTTCTCATCTACATCCATAGATATTAATATGGGGGAAAGTATGTGCCCCCACATCCACCCTCAGGGGCTTCTCTGTCCTCATCTACATTCATAGACAATAATATAGAGAAAAGTATGTGCCCCCCACATCCACCTCCAGGGGCTTCTCTGTTCTCATCTATATCCATAGACATTAATATGGAGAAAAGTATGTGCCCCCCACATCCACCTCTGGGGTCTTCTCTGTCCTCATCTACATCCATAGATATTAATATGGAGAAAAGTATGTGGCCCCACATCCACCTCCGGGGGCTTCTCTATTCTTATCTACATCCATAGACATTAATATGGAGAAAAGTATGTGCCCCCCACATCCACCTCAGGGGCTTCTCTGTTCTCATCTATATCCATAGACATTAATATGGAGAAAAGTATGTGCCCCCCACATCCACCTCTGGGGGCTTCTCTGTCCTCATCTACATCCATAGATATTAATATGGAGAAAAGTATGTGCCCCCCACATCCACCTCCGGGGCTTCTCTGTTCTCATCTACATCCATAGATATTAATATGGGGGAAAGTATGTGCCCCCCACATCCACCCTCAGGGGCTTCTCTGTCCTCATCTACATTCATAGACAATAATATAGAGAAAAGTATGTGCCCCCCACATCCACCTCCAGGGGCTTCTCTGTTCTCATCTACATCCATAGATATTAATATGGAGAAAAGTATGTGCCCCCCACATCCACCTCCGGGGCTTCTCTGTTCTCATCTACATCCATAGATATTAATATGGGGGAAAGTATGTGCCCCCCACATCCACCTCCAGGGTCTTCTCTATTCTTATCTACATCCATAGACATTAATATGGAGAAAAGTATGCGCCCCCCACATCCACCTCCAGGGGCTTCTCTATTCTCATCTATATCCATAGACATTAATATGGAGAAAAGTATGTGCCCCCCACATCCACCTCTGGGGTCTTCTCTGTCCTCATCTACATCCATAGATATTAATATGGAGAAAAGTATGTGCCCCCCACATCCACCTCCGGGGGCTTCTCTATTCTTATCTATATCCATAGACATTAATATGGAGAAAAGTATGTGCCCCCCACATCCACCTCTGGGGTCTTCTCTGTCCTCATCTACATCCATAGATATTAATATGGAGAAAAGTATGTGCCCCCCACATCCACCTCCGGGGCTTCTCTGTTCTCATCTACATCCATAGATATTAATATGGGGGAAAGTATGTGCCCCCCACATCCACCCTCAGGGGCTTCTCTGTCCTCATCTACATTCATAGACAATAATATAGAGAAAAGTATGTGCCCCCCACATCCACCTCCAGGGTCTTCTCTGTCCTCATCTACATCCATAGACATATGGAGGAAAGTATGTGCCTCCCACATCCACCTCCGGTGGCTTCTCTGTCCTCCATAGACATTAATATGGAGTTGGCCCCTTTGCAGATATAACAGCTCACACTTTTTTGGGCAGGTTTTCTACAAGCGGAAATGAAAGAACTTAGAACTTCAGAAAAGAAAAATCTACGCGATTAAGGTAAGAGCTTGGTCTTGTAGACTTGAACCACGTCCTGGTAACTGGAAATATCAATCATACATGGAGAGTGATTACAGATAAATTACGAGAATTCTGACATTTTTACCCTATGTTAACAAATGTACAGGAATAAAAATAAACCATTAAAGGGAATCTGTCAGTGATCACCCCTCCTGAGCCACCTATATGGGCCTGTGGATGATAGGGAGCAGAATAAAGTGACATCTTGATATCTGTGATAGATGTCTTTTTCCAGAGAAATCCACATTTTTCTTTTATGTAAATGATCTGTTAAGATCTATGGGAGGTACATAGATTTCTCAGAGCCTCCACCTCCAGAGCTTATTGTAAATGATAGGGGGCGTAACCAGTGTGAGACATGGAATGACTGACAGTCTGCTCTCCTGATCCCACTGCAGAGCTGTGTGTGATTACAACTATCCCAGTACAGCAGAGAGGAGCTGTGCTTGATTACAACCATCCCAGTACAGCAGAGCTGTGCTTGATTACAACTATCCCAGTACAGCAGAGCGAAGCTTTGTGTCATTAGAAACACATCTGCAGCTCCACAGTCACTGATGGCTGATGAGGTGCCTACGAGGTGTGTTCAATTCATCTACCTGGATATGGAAACAACATTTCAGAATAGAAGGAGATTTCTCGCTGAACCCTGTTATTGCCTCTGTGACTGCATGATCATCATTAAATTGTTATCCACCGAGAAATGTCTTCAGTTACTGAACAAGTAAGTATTCACTATGAGCTGGATCTGGATTGTCGGGTGCATGGTGAAAATCCATGAGACATATTGTAATGATGCAGCAACACGCCTGCCGACAACTTCCCTTGGCAGTTTTGCTTGATTGCCTTTTCTAATGCTTTTATTGTTGGAGCTGAGGTGTCTCCAGTGATTGTTGTCTTGTGTGACATGAAATCTAGCAATAAATATCTTCTGTATCCCAAAAAAACTGTTGCCATGATTTTTCCAGCTGACTGCTGGACACAAGATTTCTTTGGAGTTGTTGACCCCTTGTGCTTCCATTACGTGAACTCTTGTGTGGCTTCAGGATCATGATGTTGGACCCATGTCATCATCACCTGGGATAATTTGAGAATAGAAGTCTCTTGGATTTTCTTGAAGCAGGTCTAATTTCTCCTGGCTAAATTGCTTTTAACAACATTTGTGCCACCATCGGGAACTGACCCTTGACACCATTAAACCTTCATGAATGATACTGGAAATCTCAACTTCAGTGTCTAATTCATGAGCTATGACACTGACGATGACCCTGCGATCTTCCAAAATTATGGCCTCCACCCAGTTTACAGTACATTTCCTCTGAAGATTTTTTGACAGTTTGCCTTGAGCGGGTGGGTAATCTTCACTTGATTACGTTTGGCCCAAAATATTACAGGAAGGTGCGTCATCGCCACATTCAGGAATCATCCCATCAAGGATCACTGTAGCCTGTTTCCCTCATTTGTAAGGAATTTAATCACAGACTGAAGCTCCGTATCCCTCACTTTCTGTGTTGATCCACACTGTACTGCACTTGCCATCCACTCCCAGTGTTTTCATCAGACTGAACGTCTACGGTGCCTGCTGCAGTCCAGACACGTCTCTCCAGGAACAGAAAAGCTCCTCTCTCTAACACTGACACAACATGCCGGGGTGGATGACTTATTGAACACCCACCGCACATCTTATTCTTTCCAAAGACCTTACAAAGGACCAGGAGGCACTCATTACAGGTGGAAGAAAGGCGATTCCAGCAGCTAAATAGGAAAGGGTTCTTTACAGATGGAGCAGTGGAAAGCCAATCACAAGAGGTAGTAATGGCCGACATAAGCGACATTATATCAGTATAGGAGGGCCACAGGCTTTTCTCACAACAAATAGCATTGTGAGTGTAAGATAATCTAGTGATAGAGATTGTGGAAAAATTATGTACTTGATCGACTGGAGATTTTTTCCAACCTAGCTAAGATTTTGGAGTTGTTTGTGGTGTTTTTTGCCCCTTCATCCAGAAGAGCATTTGTGAGATCCAACCCTGATGTTGGGGGCGGCCGGGCTCACAATCTCCAGTTCATCCCTGTGGTGTTGGATGTGTTGAGTAGAGCTGAGCAAATTTGATCGGGTCCCTGCTTATTCGGCAAGCTATAGCGCTTACCGAATAAGTTGCAGAGGGAACCCGGATACCTGGAGCGTGCCGACTGATCAGCTGTTCCGCTCCACAGCTGTATGTGTCGCGGCTGTGTCACTGTCACAGCACATGCATGGATATCCAAATACACAGGCTCTCCATGCATGTGATGTGACAGTGACACAACCGCAACAAATGCAGCTGCGGAGCCAAACAGCTGATAAGCCAGCGCGATCCAGGAAGCCTGGTTCCCTCTGCAGCTTATTCGGTAAGTGCTATAGGTTGCGGAATAAGCAGGGACCCGATCAAATTCACTCAACTCTAGTGTTGAGGTCCAGGCTCCGAGAGGGCAATGACCATAAATACCCCCATTGTTTTGCTACTTGGCAGCTTTCGGTGTTTGCCCTTTCGGTGTTTGCTCGGCATGTGGGAAGATCAGGACTATTTTCAGGAAGAAATTCCACAGGGAATACGGTCGTCTTTCAATTCTAAAAGCTGGAGTACAATGAGAACTATGAGAGAAGGCAAAGATGGGGGTTGTAATCGTCGCTCTCACCCTTCATATAATTAACACTCCCCATTATCTCCCAGGTCTTTTTTGTCATCAATTCCCCCTTGATCTCAGTTCTAATTAATTTAAGATAACAATTAGAGAAAAAAAATGTCAGCACAAAAAAACGGAGCATTCAGGGTGGATGCAATGTTCTTCAGATAGTTGCTGCTGCCAAAGGGGATTCATGAGTCGGCAACAGACAAGAGAGGGGCCGAGTGTTACTACTCTGCCATAAACAGAACCACCTACCCTGATGGCGCTCTCTGGGTGGTGGAGATCGGACAGCCAAAAGTGTCCTAGTATAACAGGAATAAATAGAAGTTACTGGCAGATTACTTGCTCTTTGTAAGATTTTGATAAGTGGACGGAATTTCCACGGCCATTTTTGTGGCAATTACAAAAAGACTGACTGGCACTTCCAAGCTAATGTGAACAGGTGCCAACTAGGAGCAGCTACCTCCATATACAATAAACAAAAAAAGTTGCTCTCTGTAGTGCTAAAGCATGTCAATGTGAAATATATGAAATATGAATAACAATACTGCTTCTGGATAATAGGAATAAATGAGACACTTTGCACATAATCTGTCCAATTCAGACTTGGAAGAGAGGTATTCAGTCACATCTACCCGGGAATTCAGATTTCAGTCTTAGGGTTCATACTCACTGGAGAGAAAAACGGACGAGTGCAATCCGATTAAAAATCGGGTTGTACTCGGACCAATGTTATGTAATAGGTGACTTCTCATTTGCGATTTTTTTCTCATCTGAAATCGGACTGAGAAAAAAATCGCTGCATGCTGCGATTTGCAGCGATTTTTGGATGAGACTCGCCAATGCAAGCCAATGGGTGCAAGAAATAATCGGACAGCACTCGCACCATGCGAGTGCTGTCCGATTTATACGCACCGGTGTCCTTAGAAAAGCCGGCAATTCATTATCCCCGGCTACTGTAAAATCACACTGCCAGCTTACAAAACAATAGATATATACACATAGACTACATATATATATATACATGTCATTGTGACACATATATATATATATATATATATATTTATAGTTCATATACTTCTACATAGTATAATAGCAGCTAATTCAATTGCCGGCTTTTGTGAAATTACAGACCCGACATGAAATGACACATGGTTTACATACAGTTAACCATGTCATTTCATGTAGTTTGATATATGGTCTTCATTAACAATGACATGAGTGAATGTGTGCAAAATTTCATACAGGTAGGGTTTAATTAAAGGTGTAAATTCCTTGAAAAAAAATGCGTGGGCTCCCGCGCTATTTTCTCCATCAGACAGGGAAAGCCAGCGAGTGGGGGCAGGTAATAATAGCCTAGGGAGGGTGCATTTATTTTGTGCCCCCCTGGCTACTAACATCTGCCCCCCAGCCACCCCAGAAAAGGCAAATCTATAAATTAGATGCGCCCTTTCTGGCACTTAGCCCGTCTGTTCCCATTGCCCTGTAGCGGTGGCTAATGGGTTAATAATGGGTTAAAGCCACCTTGCTATTGGAAGGTGACTTTAAGCCAGGTTAATAATTGAAAGTTGTCAATTATACAACTATCAATTATTAATCCTATTGTATGAAATGGTTAAAAAATACACACACATTAATTACAAATCATTTTAATGAATAAATAGACAGTTTTTGACCATCTTTTATTGTACAGTTAATCCTCGATTCCCTTGTTCTCCTGTAATAAAAATAAAATAATAAAGCAAGCTTATTCTTACCTATCCGGTGCTCAGTCAGGTCCCACGCTGTAATCCTTCACAAAGGGTTAACTGGCTTACAGCAAGCAGCGCAGCTAATGCTGGCAGCTCAGCTGTAAGCCCCTGAATGAATGAGTTCCTCTCTCGGTCGACAGGAGAGGAAGTGATTAGTGTGGGAAGCTTAATTGATTGCTTCCCAGGCTAATCAGTTCAGTTCAAGTCAGCCGGGGACACCGCACAGCATCAGTGACGTCAGAGGGAGTCCCCGGCTGACCTGAACTGAACTGATTAGCCTGGGAAGCAATCAATTAAGCTTCCCACACTAATCACTTCCTCTCCTGACAGCCGAGGGAGAGGAGCTCATTCATTCAGAGGCTTACAGTTGAGCTGCCAGCATTAACTGCGCTGCTTGCTGTAAGCCAGTTAACCCTTTGTGAAGGATTACAGCGTGGGACCTGACTGAGCACCGGATAGGTAAGAATAATGTTGCTTTATTATTTTATTTTTATTACAGGAGAACAAGGGCTTCGCAAGGAGTACTTGTAAAATAAAAGATGGTCAAAAACTGTGATGATTTCATTAAAATGATTTTTTTATAAGTGTGTGTGTTTTATTTTTATTTCATACTATAGGATTAATAATTGATAGTTGTCTAATTGACAACTCTCAATTATTAACCTGGCTTAAAGTCACCTTCCAATAGCAAGGTGGCTTTAACCCATTATTAACCCATTAGCCACCGCTACAGGGCAATGGGAATAGATGGGCTAAGTGCCAGAAAGGGCGCATCTAATTATAGATTTGCCTTTTCTGGGGTGTCTGGGGGCAGATGTTAGTAGCCGGGGGGGCGGGCACAAAAAAAATGCACCCTGCCTAGGCTATTATTATCTGCCTTCACTCACTGGCTTTCCCTGTCTGGTGGAGAAAATACCACTGGAGCCCATGCATTTTTTTCAACGAATTTACACATTAAATTAACCCCTACATGTATTAAATTTTGCACACATGCACTCATGTAATTGTTAGTGAAAACGATATATCAAACTACATGAAATGACACGGTTAACTGTATGTAAACCATGTGTCATTTCATGTCGGGTCTGAAATTTCACAAAAGCCGGCAATTGAATTAGCAGCTATTATACTATGTAGAAGTATATGAACTCTAAATATATATGTATATATATATATATATATATATATATATACAGGTCCTTCTCAAAAAATTAGCATATAGTGCTAAATTTCATTATTTTCCATAATGTAATGATTACAATTAAACTTTCATATATTTTAGAATCATTACACACCAACTGAAATGTGTCAGGTCTTTTATTGTTTTAATACTGATGATTTTGGCATATAACCCAAAAAACCTGTCTCAAAAAATTAACATATTTCAACCGTCCAATAAAATAAAAGTGTTTTTTAAAAACAAACAAAAAAAACATCAAATAATAAAGTTCAGTTATGCACTCAATACTTGGTCGGGAATCCTTTTGCAGAAATGACTGCTTCAATGCGGCGTGGCATGGAGGCAATCAGCCTGTGACACTGCTGAGGTGTTATGGAGGCCCAGGATGCTTCGATAGCGGCCTTAAGCTCATCCAGAGTGTTGGGTCTTGCGTCTCTCAACTTTCTCTTCACAATATCCCACAGATTCTCTATGGGGTTCAGGTCAGGAGAGTTGGCAGGCCAATTGAGCACAGTAATACCATGGTCAGTAAACCATTTACCAGTGGTTTTGGCACTGTGAGCAGGTGCCAGGTCGTGCTGAAAAATGAAATCTTCATCTCCATAAAGCATTTCAGCTGATGGAAGCATGAAGTGCTCCAAAATCTCCTGATAGCTAGCTGCATTGACCCTGCCCTTGATGAAACACAGTGGACCAACACCAGCAGCTGACATGGCACCCCACACCATCACTGACTGTGGGTACTTGACACTGGACTTCAGGCATTTTGGCATTTCCTTCTCCCCAGTCTTCCTCCAGACTCTGGCACCTTGATTTCCGAATGACATGCAAAATTTGCTTTCATCAGAAAAAAGTACTTGGGACCACTTAGCAACAGTCCAGTGCTGCTTCTCTGTAGCCCAGGTCAGTCGCTTCTGCCGCTGTTTATGGTTCAAAAGTGGCTTTACCTGGGGAATGCGGCACCTGTAGCCCATTTCCTGCACACGCCTGTGCACGGTGGCTCTAGATGTTTCTACACCAGACTCAGTCCACTGCTTCCTCAGGTCCCCCAAGGTCTGGAATCGGTCCTTCTCCACAATCTTCCTCAGGGTCCGGTCACCTCTTCTCGTTGTACAGCGTTTTCTGCCACATTGTTTCCTTCCAACAGACTTCCCATTGAGGTGCCTTGATACAGCACTCTGGGAACAGCCTATTTGTTGAGAAATTTCTTTCTGGGTCTTACCCTCTTGCTTGAGGGTGTCAATGATGGCCTTCTTGACATCAGTAAGGTCGCTAGTCTTACCCATGATAGGGGTTTTGAGTAATGAACCAGGCAGGGAGTTTTTAAAGGCCTCAGGAATCTTTTGCATGTGTTTAGAGTTAATTAGTTGATTCAGAAGATTAGGGTAATAGGTCGTTTAGAGAACCTTTTCTTGATATGCTAATTTTTTGAGACAGGTTTTCTGGGTTATCAGGAGTTGTATGCCAAAATCATCAGTATTAAAACAATAAAAGACCTGACAAATTTAAGTTGGTGTGTAATGAATCTAAAATATATGAAAGTTTAATTGTAATCATTACATTATGGAAAATAATGAAATTTAGCACTATATGCTAATTTTTTGAGAAGGACCTGTATATGCGTCACAATGACATGTGTATATATATATATATATATATATATATGTGTGTGTAGTCTATGTGTATATATCTAGTGTTTTGTAAGCTGGCAGTGTGATTTTACAGTAGCCGGGGATGAATTGTCGGCTTTTCTAAGGACACCGGTCTGAAATTTCACAAAAGCCGGCAATTGAATTAGCGGCTATTATACTATGTAGAAGTGTATGACCTATATATATATATATATATTATATATATATATAGATAGATAGATAGATAGATAGATAGATAGATAGATATAATTATTTGCTTTTTGTTTACATTTTTTTTTTACAATGTGATTTTAACATGAGTTTTTACATAGAGAGAACTGCTCTATGTAAAACGTCATGTTAAAATCGCATTGCATACAGTTGGAAAACGGATGGTGCGATTAAAAATCGCATACAGATTGCATGAAAATTGCATACATTCGGACTGTTTTTTCCATCCAGAAAACTGACCGTTTTTTTCTCGCAAATGGGTATGAGCCCTTAGAGAGGTATTCACACTAGACACATTAGGACCCATGAGTTTTGAGACCACCTTGTCATTGGTTGATGGGCTTGCATGAATTGGCCAAATTATGTGCTAAGCATCTCATTTTTTCCTAGTATCCAGAAGCCGTATTACTATTCATATTTCATATATTTCATATTGACATGCTTTAGCACACCAGAGTGCAACTTTTTTGGTTCATTTTTGTGGCAGACATTACATTGGCAGCTTATCACCGGAGGTATTGTCCAGATTGCCTGTATTGGGGCTACTGGAATCTAGAGATAAAGAGGCTTTTGGGCTCCTGTGGCCCAAGGTTGTGACCGAAACCTCTTCACGGCTATCATTACGGCCCAATACTAACCAGATCATGAAAGCCCCATACTAACCAGTCCATGAAAGCCCCATACTGACAAGTCCATGAATGCCCCATTCTAATCAGTCCATGTAAGCTGCATACTAGCCTGTTCATGAAAGCCCCATACCAGTCAGCCCATGAAAGCCCCATACTGATCAGTCCATGAAAGCCACATACTGACCAGTCTATGAAAGCCCCATACTGACCAGTCTCTGAAATCCCCATACTAACCAATCCCTGAAAGTCCTATACTGACCAGTCCATGAAAGCCCCATACTAATCAGTCTATGAAAGCCCCATACTGACCAGTCCATGAAAGCCCCATGTCCATGAAAGCCCCATATTGACCAGTCAATAAAAGCCTCATACTAACCAGTCTATGAAAGCCCCATACTAACCAATCCATGAAATTAATTTCTTTTCAGTTTAGGTTTCTATGTAGCAGTGGTATATGGACTATGACTGGGGGCGTTATCCCATAATCACACCTTATCCTATCCGCTGTCCTTGGGACTGAGGGGACAGCAGGGCGCTGCTTGCTGTGTTACTGACTGCTCCCCTATATACAGTGCAGTGGCCCCTTGTATAATATGGAGCTGATATGTGAGGAGGACATGAAGGATGGAGATTACAGTGAAGCCGGGGATCTGCTGATTTGTATGGGAGCATTGTGCATTCAGCTCTGTATGGACATCTGGGGGAGATGAACGTCCTCGGCAGCGGTGGCCTGTTAGGGTCTCATTATGAGGTGCACTGCGAGCTCTGCATAGGGATCACTTACCAGTCTGACAGGGGAGACGAGAGCTGACAGGTTTGCTGCCGCGAAGCACTTGGTTTTCGGATCTTAATGTCAATTCCTAAGAGCTTATCCAGTGCCCAGGGCAGTTTCTATCCTTGGAACACAACTAATTCCTCTGTGTCCATATGTCCTCCACAACCAGTGGACTGAGCGCTGAACCTGGGGCTCTGAGCGCTGTGCACACACGGTAATGTAGGTCACATAGTATCACAGTCGTCAGACAGTCGCATAAATAAAAAGAACAAGTGAATATAAGAGACTCTGCAATATATCTTACCAGACAAATATGCTTCTTTCTCCACTTATGAGCCACTTCTCCCCTATGGTTCCTACTGAACTCATTCTTTTGGAAAGACAGCTGAGATCCTTCCTACTCAAGACAAGACAGAACGGACTGCCAATTCATTGAGGGATTAAGTTACAATTGTCTATTTATGTCTATGGAGGGTAGAGTAAGTTGAGACATACAGAAAGGATGCTTTATTATTAGTGTTTAAGCTTATTCCAGTGCTGGATTCACAGCTGCACTGTTCAATAGTGCTGGATAGTGTTCTCCTTGCTACTGCTGCTTTCTAATGTTTATCTCACCACCAAAATTAATTCACAGCTACACTGCTCAATATTGCTGAATAATGTCCTCCATGCTACTGCTGCTTTTAGTAATTGTTTATCTCACTCCAGTGCTGGCATCACAGTTATACTGCCCAGTACTGTTGTATAATGTTCTCCATAGAGCTGCTGCTTCAAATAATGTTCATCTCACCCCAATGATGGATTCACACATACACTGCTCAGTACTGCTGTATAACGTCCTCTATGCTGCTATTTTTTTCTGACCATGTACCACATAGAGTCTATCTGCGCTGTGTATGGAAGATACCAGTACAGCTAGTCTCTACCAATTAGTTCAGAGAAAATTAGAGTTAAGACTTGCAGAAAGGAAAACTGTTTTCAACATGCAGGATACAATCATGTGATAGGCAGGAATTGTTAGTCCTCATTTACACACATGAAAACCAATTTGGAAGTCACCTGAAATGACCAGTACGCCTATCTGTCTGGTCGCCTACAGGTAAAACTCTTTTCACCACTTTGGGAATGTAAAAACATTTATGTAGAAAGTCAGAAGATTTGTGCCTGCTCCTAGCGGCTTAGAGTTCATCCACTGTGGCATGGAAAAGTTTGGGCACCCCTGGTCAAAATTTGTGTTTTTGTAAATAGTTAAGCAAGTTGAAGCTGAAATGATCTGTAAAAGGCCTAAAGCTACAGATGACATATTTCCTTTGTATTTTAGGCAAAAAAATATATTTTCATCATTTACATTTTAAAAATTACAACAAGGAAAATAGGGTGATGCAAAAGTTTGGGCACCCTGCACGGTTAGTACCCCCTTTTGCAAGTATCACAGCTTGTAAATGATTTTTGTAGCCATACAAGAGTCTTTCAGTTCTTGTTTGAGGGAATTCCTCCCGTTCTGTGAGATTCCGGTGTCATCTTGCATCCTCTGCTATTTTAAGGTCTGGCCACAGATTATCAATGATGTTCAGATCAGGGGACTGTGAGGGCCATTGTAAAACCTTCAGCTTGCGCCTTTTGAGGTCATCTATTGTGGATTGTGACGTGTGTTTAGGATCATTATCCATTTGTAGAAGCCATCCTCTTCCTCTTTTCACCTTCAGCTTTTATACAGATGGTGTTTTGTTTGCATCAAGAATTTGTTGAAATTTCATTGACTCCATTCTTCACTCTACCTGTGAAATGTTCCCCATGCCATTGACTGCAACACAACCCCAACACATGATTGATCCACCCCCATGCTTAATGGAGGGTGAGATGTTCTCCTGAAATTCTGTGCCCTTTTTTCTCCACATATACCTTTTATCATTGTGGCCATAGAGATCTATTTTACCCTCATCGGTCCACAGGACTTGTTTCCAAAATGCATCAGGCTTGTTTAGATGTTCTTTTGCATACTTATGACGCTGAATGTTAGGGTGAGGATGCAGGAGAAGTTTTCTTCTGATGACTCTTCCATAAAGGCCATATTTATGCAGGTGTCTCTGAACAGTAGAACAATGTACTACAACTCTAGAGTCTGCTAAATCTTTTTGAAGATCTTTTTCCGTCAAGCGGGGGTTCTGATTTGCCTCTCTAGCAATCCTACGAGCAGCTGTCACTGAAATTTTGCTTGGTCTTACAGACCTTATCTTGACCTTCACTGTTCCTGGTAACTGCCATTTCTTAATTACATTTGTAACGAGGAAAGGGCAACTTGAAAACGCTTTGCTCTCTTCTTAAAACCTTCTCCTTCTTTGTGCGCCTCCACCATTTTCAGAGTGCTAGGCAACTGCTTAGAAGAACCCATGCTGTTTTTTGCACAAGGTTAGAGGAGGTTGGGTTTTTACAAAGCTGGAAATTTGCATAACTTGGCCTCTCCTAACGATGATAGTGAACAAGCCATAACCCTAACACAGTAATTAAGGTCTGAAACCTTGATCAAAGTTATCTGAGCACACAAATCTCCAAACATTTGCATTGGCAGGCAAAACCTGATCTCTTGGCAGTAACAAACTTACTTAAAAAAAGCAGGCTTTGCTTAATTTTTGTTGTGTTTTCTTACTAAGTTTTTGTCGGGATACATTTTTCTTTTGTACATGCTCATAAACTTCAGTGCATAAAAAAAATTCTGATTCTACTTCATCAGGGTATGGCGCCAAAATGCAGCAAAAATTGATACCTGCATTTTCAATGGCTGAAAAACTCTAAAAAAATGCTGAAAAGAAGCGGCAGACTGCATTTTGCAAAAAAACAAGGTATCGCACAAAACATTGAGAACAAAAAAAAAAAACAAGCAGTTTGCATGAGATTTCTGAAATCTCATAGACTTTGCTGGTACTGTGAAATACAGCTGAAAATTTTCATTAAAAAATGCTGAAAAAAACAACGTGTGAACATAGCCTAAGAGTAATTTTGACCTTGGTTGCCCAAACTTTTACATGCCACTGTACATCAGCAGCACAAATTTTTTTCCTGTCCTGACAGTTTGTTACAATGTATCAGTGCATTTACAACTATTTAGGCTGTTTGCTCAAAAATGACCGACTCCTTTAATACAAAATGTATATTTGATAGAAACAGAAAAATACATTTTCCATTTCAGGAAGAGATTACTCATTATCACTAAAGCCTCATTAACAAAGACATTATTCCAACAGCCGGGATAAACACAATCCATCTTCATTTTCAAGGAGGCGACGTGCAGAAATCCTCGCCTCCTCGGCTCACTGCGGCTCCACAACCTTTGTTTTCCACATTTGTATGAACATTTAGGTACAATCCGATTGTAGCGGATTCGATGTTTTATTTCCGGCTACATTTATTACCTGAAAGCCGATTAATTCCACCTCTGGGCTTCGGTCCTCGTTGTGGACCTGACGTGACCTTCATGTGGCCCTGGATCTGGAGTAAGAAGAGAAATGATCGGCGCTCAGTGATCTAAACAAATAACGTCCTCGGTGCGGCTCAAATCAAGTTTATGCCGACTAATAATAGCTGCTCGGGAGGAACATGGCGTAATCTCGTTACTTCACCTACTGTCCTGGGAGGTAATTGACCTCGACTGGGATGATTAGATGATGCAGACGTGGATGGAGACGCGTCCCTGCGGCGCACTGCACATTATGGAGGAGATTCGTTAGCAGTGTATTAACTGGACGGAGCTGCAACGTTAGGCTAAGTGCACACGTTCAGGAATGTTTGTAGAATTTTCCTGAGCAAAAACTGACTTTTTCCGCGGTAACAACGCACGGGTTTTTTCACGTTTTTGGTGCATTTTTTTTGCGCAGATTTTACTCGTTTTTACCGCGATTTTTTCCTGAACTTTCTAGGTCAATAATATAGCGGGAAAAACGCTAGAATTCCGCGAAATTAATGAACATGTTGGTTCTTTTTCCAAAATTCTTTTTTTCGCGGAAAAAAACGCACCATGTGCACAAAAATTGCGCAATTCATTCTAAATTATAGGATGCTTAAATCATGCGTTTTTGACGCATTTTTCCCCTGAAAAAAAAGCAAATAATCCTGAACGTGTGCACTTAGCCTCAATGTCACGGTCAGGGGGTGCAATAATCCACTGCAAGGGGCAGCAAAACTAGGGGTAAGGGTGAAGCACAGTGACAATGGAGCCACCAAATGTGCCAGGATGGTCTACACCATGCTACGGCCTCCAACGTCAGCCATTGTGCAGCAGACCCTTGTCATTGTGGCCATTATATTACAGATGGACACATTAGATTTTCTTACTTGATGCATCATCACTGTCCCCATTGGGGCTCATAATCTACAGAGTGGGCCATTTATATGGATACACCTAAATAAAAGGGAATGGTTGGTGATATCAACTTCCTGTTTGTGGCACATTAGTATATGGGAGGGGGAAAACTTTTCAAGATGGGTGGTGACCATGGCGGCGATTTGGAAGTCGGCCATTTTGGATCCAACTTTATTTACTTATTGAGAATTTCACAAGAAAAACAATGGTGTGCTTGGTTTTAACATAAATATATTCTTTCATGAGTTATTTACAAGTTTATGACCACTTATTAAATGTGTTCAAAGTGCTGCCCATTGCGTTGGATTGTCAGTGCCACCCTCTTCTCCCACTCTTGACACACTGATA
Source organism: Oophaga sylvatica (assembly GCA_033576555.1). Lineage (NCBI taxonomy): Eukaryota > Metazoa > Chordata > Amphibia > Anura > Dendrobatidae > Oophaga > Oophaga sylvatica. Next base: position 398,772,096 of record JARQOD010000003.1, on the reverse strand, counting down.
GCAACATCACAGAAGAAATGCTAGCACAGGCTTCCAGTATCCATTGTTTCAGATGCTGCACATCTCGTATCTTCACAGCATAGACAATTGCCTTCAGATGACCCCAAAGATAAAAGTCTAATGTGGTGAGATCGGGAGACCTTGGTGGCCATTCAACTGGCCCACGACGATCAATCCACTTTCCAGGAAACTGTTCATGTAGGAATTCTCGGACCTGACACCCATAATGTGGTGGTGCACCATCTTGCTGGAAAAACAATGCATAAAGTGCATAAAGAGGGCAACACATCATCATGTAGCAATTTCAGATATCCAATGGTACTGAGGTTTCCATTGATGAAGAATGGCCTCACTATCTATGTACCCCATATACCACACCATACCATAAATTTTTGTGCTCCAACAGTCTTGGAGGGATCTATCCACTGTGCGTTAGTGTCAGACTAATAGTGGTGGTTTTGTTTGTTAACCTCACTATTCACAAAAAAGTTTGCCTCATCACTGAACATAATGTTCTGTGTAAACTGAGGGTCCTGTTCCAATTTTTGTTTTGCCCATTCTGCAAATTCAGCGTGCCGATCAGGGTCATCCTCGTTGAGATGCTGCAGCAGCTGGATTTTGTAAGGGTGCCATTTGTGAGTAGCTAATATCCGCCGAAGGGATGTTCGACTGATGCCACTCTCCAGTGACATGCGGTGAGTGCTATGCTGTTGGCTCTTGCTGAATGAAGGACAGCCCCTGATGTTTCTTCATTAGTGACAGTTTTCTTGCGTCCACATTTTGGCAAATCCAACACTGAACCTGTTTCACAAAATTTGGCAAGCAGTTTGCTAACTGCAGCATGGGAGATGGGTGGTCTCGTAGGGTGTCTTTCATTGAAATCTGCTGCAATGACCCGGGTACTGCGTTCACTAGACATCAACACAATTTCTATCCGCTCCTCAAGTGTTAACCTCTGCGACATGTCAATGGCTGTAAACAAAGAGACACTTGTAAACAACTCATAAAAGAATAAAGTTATGTTAAAACCAAGCACACCATTGTTTTTCTTGTGAAATTCTCAATAAGTTTGATGTGTCATATGACCCTCTTCCCATTGGAAAAAATAAAGTTGGATCCAAAATGACCGACTTCCAAATGGCCGCCATGGTCACCACCTACCTTGAAAAGTTTTCCCCCTCCCCTATACTAATGTGCCACAAACAGAAAGTTGTTATCACCAACCATTCCCATTTTATTTAGGTGTATCCATATAAATGGCCCACCCTGTACATTCCCTTTGGGAGGAAACCTTCTCAAACATGGGGAGAACATACAGACTCCTTGCAGATGTTGTCTTGGGTAGGATAATGAGATTTGAACCCTGGACCCCAGCGCTGCAGTGCTGACCACTGAACCACTATACAGTCAGTGCTAACCACTGAGCCATCAATGCTTTGCATAAAGTAATATAGCTAACTATTAAATGTAGCTATATAAATATAAACATAAACACACACATGATGTGCACACGCACACACACATTACATGCACTCTAGTGCAGTCGTAGCACACTTATGCAGTGATGAGGCAGTGACCCAGCAAAGTTCAAAGCAAAACGTCTATTGTTCAACTCAGAAAAACACAACGCACGATATCCTCCGAATCACAGCCGGGAAACATATCCTCTGAATTACAGTCACTAAACATGCCAGTCCTCCTCTGACCAGTTGCCATGGGCGACTGCACCGCTGTGCTAATGTGCTACTCACAGCTTTACACAGTACATGATATCCTTCAGTTTACAGTCATTAAACACACCAGTCCTCCTCTTGAGAATAGTTGCCATGGGCGACTGCACCACCGTGTTAATGTTCTACTCACAGCATTATACAGCACACGATATCCTCTGGATCGCAGCCGGGAACCATATCCTTCAGTTTACAGTCACTAAACACGCCAGTCCTCCTTCAGGCACAGGACAATCTACCTCCGTTTCACCGCCGGGCACAAGACACTCCATCTCCGAGACCAGTTGCTGTGGGCGACTACACTACAGTGTGTGCTGTGGGTGCCAGTCCCTGAGATGCCTTGGCTGCTTTGGCTCCACTTGTCTTTGTTGCCTCACACAGATGGAGCACTATAGAGCCGACTGCTCTGCCCTCTAGCACACATCAGACTGACATTGAACCTGACACACCCAAACCCTATAATGCACGGTTTTTACCTAGAATCTTTGGCCTTCAGCCACATGGAAAACCCGGCCGGGAATTAAACAGACTGCACCAGTAACCTCTGCAGTCTGTTTCAAAAACACAAAAAAAACAGAACAGGTTTTCCTAAATCTGCCTTGGACAACCAGCATGTCCAAAACCTATACTCACTTTAGTCTGCATTGCAGCCACATCTACGCCTGTGACTGCAATACCCTCTCATGGCCTCAATACGCCTCCGTGTGCATCCTGGGGGGGAACACACAGTGACCCTCACACATTACATGCACACACACACATTACATGCACACACACACATTACATGCACACACATATTACATGCACGCATACATTACAGGCACACACACATTATATGCACACACACATTACATGTTACTGATGTGCAGCAGCTGGACAGAAACCAAAATGCCTCTTCTGGATACTGTTGGTGTATGGGGACTGTGACCACAATTGATGTTTTCCTTTCACACCAAAACGTACATTGCTGGAGCAGCGTGAATGCAATGGAAGATAATTGGTTCCGCAGCGGCTAAATGCTTTTTTACTTATTTTACAACCATTTTATACCAAATTGTATTTTTCTAAAGATGCCCATACATCCCAGATAATTGGGGGATGACTGACATCTGAAATCTTCACCCAACTGCTGATTAACATGGGGAGATCTCACAAGAGCTGGACAACCACAATAAAATCCATGTGGGGTGTAACCTGGGGCAGGACGCCATCTAAAGGTGCCTTAGGCAGAGGTCTTATGAGGGGTGAATGTTGAGCCCCTAAATTGCGTCACCCCAATGTCATTGCCCCTCTGGGTTTTTTCTGTCTTTTGTCCTCACATCGGTTAGTGACTCTCAGCCTGACGCCGGTATTACCAGGGCAGATCTGAAATATGATTTCTCTCATTGTTTCCATAGAGAAGTGTCGTCTCCATATAGGAATCATACGATGGCGGCAGCACCAGGAGCCCTCTGCCGGCAGCTCCAATCTCCCACCTGTTGTTATTTTGGCAAATATTTAGACCATGGTGGGGAGAGTAGTTATGATTTTAGCATTTACTATAAGTGACCAAGAACAATATGGAAGCAGAAGGATGGTGCTCCCTGATTACTATTACTGAGCTGCAATACTCAACACCGACACCAGGCAGAAGGGGCGATGTTTCCATAAAAAGAAAAGACCCTTTATGGTAATGCAGTGGCGAGTCACGGGGGAGGGGGATTCTTGAGTGGGGGCTCCTACTATTGCATCAATATGTGCCAATAGGTGATTGAACATATCAGAACAGACATCCCGCACAGACCAGTGAACACAGGCCACAAGTCCTCTTTTTGTGGTTTTGCTGTTAGAGTAGGACTTGCAAGCATGAGGACTCTGACGTGGGTTGCGAGCTTCCGTATTTTGGTCATAATATCAACTAATACCTGACATATATTGCTATGTGCTTTTTGCACTTTATTTATTTTTTCAGGGTGCAGTTGGGCCCAGATGGCTCTGTAAACTGTGGCCTCTGTTCACACAGGATGCATTTTAGTTAGCACTGGGCAGCCCGGCTGATCTAAGAGTATGGGCGTTGTAACATTTCCAGGGGGTTTAGCTCTAGGATCGCTGTCTGGGTAGACAGAATGGCATGAAAACAGTTCATTCAGACAGCAGTTCTGGTGAAACTGGTCGCAACCAGCTTTATTAAAGTCCACAGCAAACAGATAAAACAAAGCATAAACAGAAAACCTGGGCTTGTCTAGCCACTAATTACACTTAGATAGATGGCCCTCTCTATCCGGGACCCAGACTCTACCAGTCTGTGCCCAAAACAACACACATCACATATGTTACCAGTTTGGAGCTTCACAGATACTCCTCCTTGTGTCTGAAGGCACCTTCCATGTCCAGACTTGAGAGAGATCCACTCCTATTCAGCCGCTCTTCACACGGATTCGCACTGAGACTACTCCAATGTCCGGGGTCCTTCCTGCACCCAGACTGAGATAGCTCAAACTCCTGGAGACTGCTTCATGCGCCGGGACACCTCCCTGTGTGTCCAGACTAAAGACAGCTCCCAATCCTGGAGACTGCTTCCTTGTGCCGGAACACCTCCCTGTGTCCAGGCTAAAGACAGCTCCCAATCCTGGAGACTGCTTCCTTGTGCCGGAACACCTCCCTGTGTCCAGGCTAAAGACAGCTCCCAATCCTGGAGACTGCTTCCTTGTGCCGGAACACCTCCCTGTGTCCAGGCTAAAGACAGCTCTCAGATTGTGTTTGCAGACACCTACTTCTGGTCTCCTAATTAAGACCTGAGTAGTTTCAGGCCTGAGCTGCAAGTGTGTAATGAATGCAAGGTGTAGTGACCTTTCTCCACCACTAGGTTTACAAAGCCACACATTTCCCTTATACCTAGGTGAAATGTACACCCCATTCAACACACATTCCTTCACTGTCTCACATATCCCCTCCCTCTTCTCCAGACCGGAGGGCTGGTCATCCAGACCGGAGGGCTGGTCAACAATCCAACAGAGACAGTGAACTCTGGACCAGTCATGGCCCTCACCAGCTTCATCTCCACCTGAAGCATCCGCACTACCCTGTACCCTCCCAGGCCTATACTCTCTGCGGGCCTCGGGTATCCTGCACGGTTTCATCTTGACCTTAGGGCCGGGCTCATTTTCGATATAGTGCTAGAAGTACGACCCGACACATCAGAACACTTCTGCTGACTCTTCCTCAGAAACTCACATACCTCCTGTCCCTGGTGCACTGACCATGTGTCACCAACTATCACAGAAGGTATAGGGGGTTTTTCACTTTTCTCCAGTTCCCCACCTTCAGGCTCTTCTGGCAAGACATGCCCAGAAGCCCCACCGTCCGTCCCACACTCTACTTCTTCAGTCACATCTGGCTCACTGTCAGGGCTATACCCTTCATTTTCATTCATATCCTGCTCACTGTCAGTGTCACACAATTCATTTTCACTCACATCCTGCTCACCGTCAGGGCTATACAATTCATTTTCATTCACATCTTGATCTGGAACCTTAGTTAACATGTCATCCACAACATTAACTGCACCATCTGGTCCCTCAAGTATGTGACTATGTGACAACCCCAGCACTATACTTCTATATAGTTCAGGTACTAGGAGCTGACTCACGACCTCTCCCTGGACTTCAGTGTCCCTATACAATAGGCTATTGTCCATGGCAGCATGAGGAAACCTCTCCTCAGAACCAGGCTCCTGGGAAACCTCATTTAGACCAATCATATTTTCCTGTGCTGTTTTAAGAGTGGGGTCTCGCCACTGCTCACTCTCAAAATTGTCACAGGACACAGGCAAGTCAGGGACACTCGGTTCCCGAGAACCACCATCCTCGTCTCCCAACATCACCTGCAAAGGAATTTCATCACTATCACAGTCATCATTATTATCAATATCATTATCATGACTATGATCAGTATCATCATCACTATCATTATCAGCATCAGCATCATTATCATGGTCATCATCATTATCATGATCATCATCATCATTATCATGGTCATCATCATTATCATGATCATCATCATCATTATCATTATCACATAAATTTAACGGCCCACTAACATTGTGTTCCGCCCCTCGGGACTGCGCACCCTCAGTAGGAGCTTCATCACACTGTCCATCAGAAACATTTTTCCCCCAGAGATCCTTAGATCGGGGAAAGTCATTACCCAATATGACGGGGTGCACCAGGCTCTTCACTACCCCCACTTCATATGAAACCTCCCCGAGTTTAGGGACCAAGTCCACGGCAGTCTCTGGGTAGACTCTGGTGTCTCCATGGATGCACACCACACTCAGGTGCTTATCAGGGATAAAGTCTCTATCAATCAGGCTGTCACATACGGAAGTCACTGGACTCTCTGAGTCCAAGAGGACCTGTGCTGGGCAGTCATTTACAACCACCGGGCACACCTGTGGTCCAGTCTTTTCGGCTGAGGTGGACACACACACAGGCTCTGCGCAGGGAGAGAGGGATCTGCCATCATCACAATACATAGGCTCCCCCTCTATTGGACAGTTGGCTGCAATTTCACGACATCTCCAACACTGTCCATCACACCTCTCCACCCACATGTCCCCTCGGGCCTGAACCCGCTTATCAGCACACCCCATGTCCCCAACAGCTGGAACGCTCTTACCGCGAGAGTTCAGCGTCCGGGAACTCTGAAGTGACGACCTCTCAGACGGCTGGTCACGGAGACAGTCTTTGCTGGCGAAGGCCTTCTCCATCAGGCTGACCAGACGATTGGCGTCCTGGTGGTCTCCTTGTCCGACCTCTGGCTGTACCTCAGGAGGACATGCTCGGGTGTAGCGGTTCACTATCACCTCTTCAACCATGCCGACACGACGGCTGACGTCAGGCTCCAACCGCTTCTTTACTGCAAGCAACGCAGGTGCCTTCACACCATTACTCGGGTACGAGGTGCTGAGAGCTGCAATCTGCTCCCTCAGCAATCTGTTAAACTCCTGCTGCAGCTGCCAGCTCTGCTGGGCCTGCTGCATGCTCTGCAGGTATTTCTTAACAAGCTCCTCCATACTGCCGGACTTATCTGTCTCAACCACGGCAGTCTTATGTTGCACATTAACTTGCGCCATTTGTTCAAACAGCGCCTCCATACTGTCATCCATGCTGTCAGACTTCTCTGTCTTAACAACGGCAGTCTTCACTCAAGACATACACACTCTACAGTCTTTTCCATAGAAAAATTCAGCTCTGCTGTGCAGACACTTTTTTTTTTTTTTTCTTTGCAAAGTCTATTAGGGCTCCTGTCTCTTTAAGACTGCTCCACAGACTTTTCTTTTGCTGCTGCACATTCCACAGTCATTTTCACAACAAGTTCAGCTTTGCTGTGCATACATTTTCTCTCTGCAGACCCTATCAGGGCCACTGTCTCTCCAAGACTGCTCCAAACAGACGTTTCTGCTGACACACCTTTTTTTTTTCTCTGCTGCTATTTCAACAGACTTCACCTTTATTGCTGTCTCTAAGCCTCTGTGCTGCATGCACACTCCAGCACTAACTGTATCAGCCACTGCGCTGCCCCAGCATTCTCCACCAATTGTAACATTTCCAGGGGGTTTAGCTCTAGGATCGCTGTCTGGGTAGACAGAATGGCATGAAAACAGTTCATTCAGACAGCAGTTCTGGTGAAACTGGTCGCAACCAGCTTTATTAAAGTCCACAGCAAACAGATAAAACAAAGCATAAACAGAAAACCTGGGCTTGTCTAGCCACTAATTACACTTAGATAGATGGCCCTCTCTATCCGGGACCCAGACTCTACCAGTCTGTGCCCAAAACAACACACATCACATATGTTACCAGTTTGGAGCTTCACAGATACTCCTCCTTGTGTCTGAAGGCACCTTCCATGTCCAGACTTGAGAGAGATCCACTCCTATTCAGCCGCTCTTCACACGGATTCGCACTGAGACTACTCCAATGTCCGGGGTCCTTCCTGCACCCAGACTGAGATAGCTCAAACTCCTGGAGACTGTAGCGTCGGCGTCCCTGCCTTCTGCCAGGCAGGGACGCTGTTCCCCTGCAGCAGCGTCCTCTGCCAGGCAGGGACGTCGCCCCCCTTACCCTTCCTCAGCGTCCTCCTTCCGCCCTGCTGGGGCCGCGCGCTCCTTCCCTGCTGCTGGACTTAGGGCGCGCGCCCGCGCCCTCCCCCGCTCTTAAAGGAGCCGCTCGCATTTTTCAAATAAGTCCCCGGCCAATGCCGGAGGACTCCACCCTATATTAAGGGCTTCCTCCTTAATGGAGGTGCCCGAGCAATGTTGTTGTTGCACTGTTTCACTCTGCTTCAGCCCTCAGGTCCCGTTACCAGTTACCTGCCTGTTTCCTGCCCGTTTGCTGTATGCTACCTGTCCGCAAGTCTACCCGGAGGTTCGGACGTCACAAGTGGTGATCCACGGCTATTCCAGAGACTCTTGCCTGCTCACTTGGGAGCGATCATCTGCCATCTGACTGCAGCCCTACCCGGAGGTTCGGACGTCACAAGCGGTGATCCCCGGCTATTCCAGAGACTCTTGCCTGCTCACTTGGGAGCGATCATCTGCCATCTGACTGCAGCCCTACCCGGAGGTTCGGACGTCACAAGCGGTGATCCCCGGCTGTTCCAGAGACTCTCGCCTGCTCACTTGGGAGTGTCCATCCGCCATCTGCCTGCTAGCCTACCGGGAGGCTTCACCATCTCAGGTCGTATATACCTGTCCATCCTGAGACTGCCCCGGTCACTTGCCGTGACAACCTGCCTGTCTATCCAGAGACTACCCCGGTCACTTGCCGTGACAACCTGCCTGTCAATCCAGAGACTGCTCCGGTCACTTGCTGTGACAACCTGCCTGTCTATCCAGAGACTGCCCCGGTCACTTGCTGTGACAACCTGCCTGTCAATCCAGAGACTGCCCCGGTCACTTGCCATGATCCTTTCCCGTATAACCAGAGACTGCCCCGTCACTTGCCGTGACTTCCTGTCCGTCTCCCTGGGCGCCACCCGCTCTCTTACAAGTATAACCTTCTTGTATAAATAAAGCTCAGAGGTTCCACCTACCTGACCCGTTACAGTTTGCTCGGGCCATGGAACCCGGTGGCACCCAAACCCCTTCGCTATCTGACCTGTGTCATGAACTGTCTCGTCAGAGGTCTCAACAGGAGTCCATCCTGGGTCATCTGCGGTGTGTTAATTCCCGCCTGGACACTCTGAATACTTCCCCGACAACCACCGCGAGCACCATGACTCGCAATCCGGCAGTTCCGCTGCTTACCAACTCGTGGTTTCTATTCCAGGACCTCGACTTTCAGCTCCTCCTCGGTTTGGAGGCGACCCTGCTCTGGCTCGGGGTTTCATCAACCAATGTACCCTGCATTTTGAACTCCTGGCACACCAGTTTAACTCTGACCGGGCCAAAATTGCCTTCATCATGTCACATCTCACCGGAGAGGCCCTGGCCTGGCTAAATCCTCTTTGGGAAAGAGAAGATCCTCTGGTGTCTAACCTGTCTGCTTTTCTCTTAGCCTTCCGGAAGGTATTCGATGAACCCGGACGGAAGACCTCCTCTGCATCATCTCTGCTGCGTCTTCGTCAGGAGAGTCTCACCGTGGGTCACTATGCCATAAGGTTTCGTACCCTTGCCTCAGAGCTGGCTTGGGATAATGACGCTCTGATAGCTGTCTTCTGGGAGGGCCTGTCCGGCCGCATTAAAGATGAACTTGCCGGTCGGGACATTCCAACCTCTCTCGATGACCTAATAACTCTGGCCAATCGAATTGATCTACGGTTCCAGGAGCGAGCCAAAGAGGTCACCCGTGAGAGAAGGTTTCCTCGCCTAGCTCCTTCATTTCAGAGACCTGTAACTCCTTCCGTATCTCCTCAAGTGCCCCCGGCAGAGCCCATGCAGGTCGACCAGACCAAGATGGTCAAAGCCCGTCAGGACTCACGCCGTGCTGAGGGGAGTTGCTTCTACTGTGGCAGTAAGGAGCACCGGATCCGTACCTGCCCAGAGAGGTCGGGAAACGCCTGTGTCTAGGTTCGCTCGGAGAGGTCCACCTAGACAAGAATAAATCCTCTTCATCTCTGCTGCTGTCTGTCTCAATTCTCCTCGGTGAGAACCGTTACTTCGAACTAGCCCAACTTGATTCTGGAGCAGCTGGGAATCTCGTTTCACAGGCTCTGGTAGAGAAATATCGCATTCCCACCAAACCTCTGCTTGAACCAGTATCTGGTGCTGCTGTAGATGGGGGTCTTCTACCACGTCCCATCCAGCTTATCACCGAGGCTATAACCCTGCAGGTGGGAATGTTACATTCTGAGAGTATCTCATTTCATGTTCTACCTGGACTCTCTCACGCTTTCTTACTAGGTCTGCCTTGGCTCCAAAAGCATGCACCCGTGCTCGACTGGCAGACTGGAGAGATTCTTCGCTGGGGACAGGACTGTCATCAAACGTGTCTGGTGCCTGTTCATCCTGTCCGTCCTTCTCCTACACCTGCTAATCTACCAGGACTCCCGATTCCATATTGGTCTTTCGCTGATGTCTTTAATAAAAAGGAAGCAGAGACATTACCCCCACACAGACCGTATGATTGCCCGATCGACCTGCTACCTGGTACTACGCCTCCCCGTGGGCGTATTTACCCATTGTCCGCTGCTGAGACCAGGTCGATGTCCGAATATATCGAGGAGAACTTGGCCAAAGGATTCATCCGGAAATCTACCTCCCCAGCGGGAGCAGGTTTCTTCTTCGTAAAAAAGAAAGACGGATCTCTCCGTCCCTGTATTGACTACAGAGGCTTAAATTTGATCACGGTGAAGAATAAGTACCCTCTTCCGCTCATTCCAGAATTGTTTGATTGACTTAGAGGGGCGAGAATCTTCACCAAACTGGATCTTCGTGGGGCATACAACCTGGTTCGTATCCGTCGGGGAGATGAATGGAAGACGGCATTCAACACCCGGGACGGCCACTACGAGTATTTGGTGATGCCCTTTGGTCTCTGTAATGCTCCAGCAGTCTTTCAGGAGTTGGTCAATGACATCTTTCGGGACCTCCTCTACTCTTGCGTTGTGGTGTACCTAGACGATATCTTGGTCTTCTCTCCGGACCTCCAGTCTCACCGGAGGGATGTTCGTCAGGTTCTGCTCAGGCTCAGGCAGAATCACCTCTTCGCCAAATATGAGAAGTGCCTCTTTGAGCAGACCTCGCTTCCGTTTTTGGGCTACATCATTTCTCAGACAGGCCTACGAATGGATCCGGAGAAACTGTCTGCCATCGAGAAGTGGCCTCGACCGGAGGGGTTGAAGGCCATTCAGCGGTTCCTGGGATTCGCCAACTATTACCGCCTCTTCATACCGCACTTCTCTTCCAGGACTGCTCCAATCTCCGCGCTCACCCGCAAGGATGCTAACCCCAAACAGTGGACGCCCGAAGCAGAGGAGGCCTTTCTTTCCCTAAAACAGGCCTTCTCTTCCGCTCCAGTGCTGCATCGCCCGGACGGCAACAAGCAGTTCTTCCTGGAGGTGGACGCTTCCTCCTCTGGAGCCGGAGCGGTACTCACTCAAAAATCTTCATCCGGGAGGATGGTATCCTGCGGCTTCTTCTCCAAACTCTTCTCCTCCTCCGAGCGCAACTACTCCATAGGAGACCGAGAGTTATTGGCCATCAAGTTGGCATTGGAGGAGTGGCGTTACCTACTCGAGGGGGCTCTTCATCCGGTAATCATTTACACGGACCACAAGAATCTGGCTTACCTCCAGCATGCTCAGAGACTTAACCCTCGCCAAGCCCGGTGGTCCTTGTTTTTTGCCCGCTTCGATTTTCTCTTGCATTTTCGCCCGGCTGACAAGAACGTCAAGGCTGATGCCTTGTCCCGGTCTTTCCTGGTGTCAGATCTCGAGGAGGAACCTAAACATATCATCGATCCCGCCAGAGTGATGCGGGTGGCTCCCGTGAGTCTAAATCGTCTCCCTCCTGGTAAGACGTTCGTATCAGTAACCGACCGGAAGAGAATCCTACACTGGGATCATTCGTCTAAACTAGCTGGCCACGCTGTTCAGAAAAAGACCCTCCAACTCATAACCCGGCATTATTGGTGGCCTACCCTGCACAAGGACGTAATAGACTTTGTATCTGCCTGTGTCTCCTGTGCCCGCAACAAAGTTCCGAGACACCTGCCTGCCGGCCGTCTTCTTCCGCTTCCTGTACCCGCTGCCCCCTGGCAGCATATAGCCATGGACTTCATAACAGATCTGCCCGTTTCTGCCGGTTGTACGGTCATTTGGGTGGTCGCTGACCGCTTTTCCAAGATGGCTCACTTCATTCCTCTGCCAGGTCTTCCGTCTGCACCCGAGTTGGCTAAAGACTTTATCCGTCACATCTTCCGTCTCCATGGTCTGCCTCGTCACATTGTGTCGGATCGTGGGGTACAGTTCACCTCACGTTTCTGGAGAGCCACTTGTAAGTTGCTAGACGTCACCTTGGATTTCTCCTCCGCTTACCACCCCCAGTCCAATGGACAAGTTGAGCGAATCAATCAGAATCTGACCAGTTATCTCCGGCACTTCGTTAACGCCCACCATTCTGACTGGGTGGAGCTCCTGCCTTGGGCCGAATTCTCTTACAATAATCACGAGAGCGAATCTTCCTCCAAGTCTCCGTTTTTTGTAGTCTTCGGTCAGCACCCTCGGATCCCTGTTCCTGTCACCATCTCTGTGGACAATCCAGCTGCGGAATCTCTGGTTAGAGAATTTTCCTCCATATGGGAGAGTACCCGATCCGCACTCATTCAGTCATCCGAGCGTATGAAGAGACATGCTGACAAAAGACGTCTGGATCCTCCTCAATTCCGTCCCGGGGATAAGGTCTGGCTTTCGTCCAAGTATGTCCGGCTCAAGATTCCTTCCTACAAGTTAGGCCCTCGGTTCATCGGTCCCTTTGAGATCATCAGTCAGATCAACCCGGTGTCCTATAAATTGAAACTCCCGGCCAATTTGCGCATTCCTAACTCTTTCCATGTATCTCTCCTCAAACCGGTGGTACTTAACTCTTTTTTCAAGTCTACAGGTACACCTCCTGCTCCAGTGTCTGCTGACGATGAATTTGAGGTAGAGAACATTCTGGCCACCAAAAGGGTAGGAAGAAAGACTTATTTTTTGGTGGATTGGAAGGGGTTTGGTCCTGAGGAGAGAACGTGGGAGCCTCGGGAGAACATCCATGCCCCTCTCATCCTAGCTAAATTTCTTTCTGGCCTAAAGAGGGGGGGGCCTAGAGGGGGGGGTACTGTAGCGTCGGCGTCCCTGCCTTCTGCCAGGCAGGGACGCTGTTCCCCTGCAGCAGCGTCCTCTGCCAGGCAGGGACGTCGCCCCCCTTACCCTTCCTCAGCGTCCTCCTTCCGCCCTGCTGGGGCCGCGCGCTCCTTCCCTGCTGCTGGACTTAGGGCGCGCGCCCGCGCCCTCCCCCGCTCTTAAAGGAGCCGCGCGCATTTTTCAAATAAGTCCCCGGCCAATGCCGGAGGACTCCACCCTATATTAAGGGCTTCCTCCTTAATGGAGGTGCCCGAGCAATGTTGTTGTTGCACTGTTTCACTCTGCTTCAGCCCTCAGGTCCCGTTACCAGTTACCTGCCTGTTTCCTGCCCGTTTGCTGTATGCTACCTGTCCGCAAGTCTACCCGGAGGTTCGGACGTCACAAGTGGTGATCCACGGCTATTCCAGAGACTCTTGCCTGCTCACTTGGGAGCGATCATCTGCCATCTGACTGCAGCCCTACCCGGAGGTTCGGACGTCACAAGCGGTGATCCCCGGCTATTCCAGAGACTCTTGCCTGCTCACTTGGGAGCGATCATCTGCCATCTGACTGCAGCCCTACCCGGAGGTTCGGACGTCACAAGCGGTGATCCCCGGCTGTTCCAGAGACTCTCGCCTGCTCACTTGGGAGTGTCCATCCGCCATCTGCCTGCTAGCCTACCGGGAGGCTTCACCATCTCAGGTCGTATATACCTGTCCATCCTGAGACTGCCCCGGTCACTTGCCGTGACAACCTGCCTGTCTATCCAGAGACTACCCCGGTCACTTGCCGTGACAACCTGCCTGTCAATCCAGAGACTGCCCCGGTCACTTGCCGTGACAACCTGCCTGTCTATCCAGAGACTGCCCCGGTCACTTGCTGTGACAACCTGCCTGTCAATCCAGAGACTGCCCCGGTCACTTGCCGTGATCCTTTCCCGTATAACCAGAGACTGCCCCGTCACTTGCCGTGACTTCCTGTCCGTCTCCCTGGGCGCCACCTGCTCTCTTACAAGTATAACCTTCTTGTATAAATAAAGCTCAGAGGTTCCACCTACCTGACCCGTTACAGAGACTGCTTCATGCGCCGGGACACCTCCCTGTGTGTCCAGACTAAAGACAGCTCCCAATCCTGGAGACTGCTTCCTTGTGCCGGAACACCTCCCTGTGTCCAGGCTAAAGACAGCTCTCAGATTGTGTTTGCAGACACCTACTTCTGGTCTCCTAATTAAGACCTGAGTAGTTTCAGGCCTGAGCTGCAAGTGTGTAATGAATGCAAGGTGTAGTGACCTTTCTCCACCACTAGGTTTACAAAACCACACATTTCCCTTATACCTAGGTGAAATGTACACCCCATTCAACACACATTCCTTCACTGTCTCACAGCGTCATTAATATGCTGTAAGACAGATGCTCTGTTTCTTCTGTGTGTGAACAATGCCGCATACAGATTATACCTTTTGCGTACTGGTGTACCAAACGGCCAATCCTTGATTGTAGGCTGGCTATCTCATCGGTATTGCTGCACGTGTGTAGCCGCCATCTTTGTTTGGGTCCACTGCACCTGATAGTGCATTTGTTTTGAGGCCTAGGCAGGTAAGCATCTCTGCCTTTTTCCTAGTGTTTTTTATAGATTTTTGGGGGATTTTCAAGACTTCTTTTTGTGGTTTTGCTGTTAGAGTAGGACTCTGATGTGGGTTGCGAGCTTCCGTATTTTGGCCATATTATATAGAGTCTGCCTATGGGGAGTGCATTATACAATATAGAGTCTGTCTATGGGGGTGCATTATACAATATAGAGTCTGCCTATGGGGGTGCATTATACTATATAGAGTCTGTCCATGGGGAGTGCAATATACTATATAAAGTCTGCCTATGGGAGTGCATTATACCATATAGAGTCTGCCTATGGGAGGGGTGCATTATACTATAGAGTCTGCCTATGGGGGTTGCATTATACTATAGAGTCTGCATATGGGGGGTGCATTATACAATATAGAGTCTGCCTATTGGTGTGCATTATACTATCTAGAGTCTGCCTATGAGGAATGCATTATACCATATAGAATCTACCTACGGAGAATGCATTATACTAGAGTCTGCCTATGAGGCCTGCATTATACAATATAGAGTCTGCCTATGGGGAGAGCATTATACTATGTAGAGTCTGCCAATGGGGACTGCATTATACTATACAGAGTCTACCTAGGGGGGGGGGTTCATTATACAATATAGAGTGTGCCTATGGGGGTGCATTATAATATATAGAGTCTGCCTATGGGGAATGCATTGTACAATATAGAGTTTGCCTATGGGGGGTACATTATACAATATAAAGTCTGCCTATGGGGGTGCATTATACTTTATAGATACTGCCTATGGGGAGTGCATTATACTATATAGAGTCTGCCAATAGGACTGCGTTATACAGAATAGAGTCTGCCTATGGGGCTGCATTATGCAATATAGAGTATGCCTATAAGGGAGTGCGTTATACTATAGAGTCTGCCTATGTGGAGTGAATTATACAATATGTTTGCCTATGGGGAGTGCATTATACTATAAAGAGTCTGCCCATGGGGGGTTCATTATACAATATAGAGTCTGCCTATGGGGGGTGCATTATATAATATAGAGTCTACCTATGGGAAGTGCACCATACATTACAGAGTCTGCCTATGGTGAGTGCATTATACAATATAAAGTCTACCTATGAGGAGTGCATGATACTATAAAGAGTATGCCTATGAGGAATGCATTATACAATATAGAGTCTGTTTATGAGGGGTGCATTATACTATATAGAGTGTGCCTATGGGGAGAGCATTATAATATAGAGTATGCCTATGGTGGTTGCATTATGCTATAAAGTCTGCCTATGTGATGTGCATTTTACTATAGAGTCTGCTTATTGGGGTTGCATTATACTATAGAGTCTACCTATAGGGGTGCATTATACAATATAGAGTCTGCCTAGGGGGTGGTGCATTATACTATATAGAGTCTGCCTATGAGGAGTGCATTATACAATAAAGATTCTGCCTATGAGGAATGCATTGTACAATATGGAGTCTGCCTATGGAGGGTGCATTATACTATAGAGTCTAAGTATGGGGAGAGCATTATACTATAGAGTCTACCTATAGGGGTGCATTATACATTATAGAGTCTGCCTATAGGGAGTGCATTATACAATATAGAGTCTGCCTATGAGGAGTGCATTATACAATATAGAGTCTGCCTATGGAGAGTGCATTATACAATATAGAGTCTGCCTATGAGGAGTGCATTATACAATATAGAGTCTGCCTATGAGGAGTGCATTATACAATATAGAGTCTGCCTATGAGGAGTGCATTATACAATATAGAGTCTGCCTATGAGGAGTGCATTATACAATATAGAGTCTGCCTATGAGGAGTGCATTATACAATATAGAGTCTGCCTATGAGGAGTGCATTATACAATATAGAGTCTGCCTATGAGGAGTGCATTATACAATATAGAGTCTGCCTATGAGGAGTGCATTATACAATATAGAGTCTGCCTATGAGGAGTGCATTATACAATATAGAGTCTGCCTATGAGGAGTGCATTATACAATATAGAGTCTGCCTATGAGGAGTGCATTATACAATATAGAGTCTGCCTATGAGGAGTGCATTATACAATATAGAGTCTGCCTATGAGGAGTGCATTATACAATATAGAGTCTGCCTATGAGGAGTGCATTATACAATATAGAGTCTGCCTATGGGGGGCATTGTACTATATAGAGACTGCCTATGCGCAGGTTGTATCTTTTGCTCCTCATTCTTCTCTATTGTAAATACAATAATATCACGGCACAGTGAGATTACGGCTCCGTTCACACAGGTGGGAGCAGCGACATCCGGTGCAGTGTATCCTGTTATGTGCTATACGTTCCGCTACCCCGACTCCTGCCTGATATTCCTCTTGCCTCTTCCTCCTGCCTGTCTTTGTATTTTCTCTCACCTTGTATCTGTCTCTTCCGCTCAGTTACAGCGTCTCTCATCCATTAGAAATCAATTAAGTGCAGCGCAGCTACACGAATGTGCAGGAGAAATAGTGGAGAACATATTGCTATCTGCTCCAGAATTAAATCCATCCTCCTGTCTCAGGATTACACCCTGAGGTTCAGCTACAAGTGAATTAGGAGCAGTACCTGGTCCCACCACGTTCAGTAGCTGCAGTCACTGGGGGAGATTTCCAGGAGTCTGGCAGGAACACAGATAACTTCATTTCAGATCTCAATGTGCTAAATGAGTCCAAATACTCCGCACAGAAATATGCTGTATTACATTAGCGCCATACAGATTCGATTAGTATCCAGTGATCATTTCCCCAGGCGGCCGCTCCATTTCAGCATGGAATGTTCTTAAGTGAGGGGGAAGATGGATAGTTATTGCCGGACGTTCATATCTGCCCTGCATTGTGGTGAATGAACGCTCCCAGATAATAGTCACTGTGTGACTGGGGACGTAAAAAGAGCATAAAAGTCCCCGAAACTGCCGTCATCCCGCACAACATCACTGCAGCACGGATGTCACTCCACCACACCAGGAAAAACACAATAACAATAGAAATCTATATTAAAAATGGATTTTCAACTTTATTCAGATGATTTGCATCTGGCAAAGTATTAAACCCCAAAATGTACACTAATCTAAAAGTGTAGAATAGTGAGTGCAGCTCTGGAGTATAATACAGGATGTAACTCAGGATCAGTAATGTAATGTATGTACACAGTGACTGCACCAGCAGAATAGTGAGTGCAGCTCTGGGGTATAATACCGGATGTAACTCAGGATCAGTAATGTAATGTATGTACACAGTGACTGCACCAGCAGAATAGTGAGTGCAGCTCTGGTGTATAATACAGGATGTAACTCAGGATCAGTAATGTAATGTATGTACACAGTGACTGCACCAGCAGAATAGTGAGTGCAGCTCTGGTGTATAATACAGGATGTAACTCAGGATCAGTAATGTAATGTATGTACACAGTGACTGCACCAGCAGAACAGTGAGTGCAGCTTTGGGCTATAATGCAGGATGTAACTCACGATCAGTAATGTAATGTATGTAATGTAATGTATGTACATAGTGACTGCACCAGCAGAATAGTGAGTGCAGCTCTGGGGTATAATAAAGGATGTAACTCAGGATCAGTAATGTAATGTACAGTCATGGCCAAAAGTTTTGAGAATGACACAAATATTATATTTTCACATGATTTGCTGCCCTCTGGTTTTTATGTGTGTTTGACAGATGTTTTTATCACAGACAGAAATATAATAATTGCTAACATATGAGTAACAAAAGCTTATATTGACAGTTAGAATGAGTTAATGCAGCAAGTCAATATTTGCAGTGTTGACCCTTCTTCTTCAGGACCTCTGCAATTCTCCCTGGCATGCTCTCAATCAACTTCTGGACCAAATCCTGACTGATAGCAGTCCATTCTTGCACAATCAATGCTTTCATTTTGTCAGAATTTTTAGGTTTTTGTTTGTCAACCCGTCTCTTGATGATTGACCACAAGTTCTCAATGGGATTATGATCTTTGGAGTTTCCAGGCCATGGACCCAAAATCTCTATGTTTTGTTCCCTGAGCCATTTAGTTATCACCTTTGCTTTATGGCAAGGTGCTCCATCATGATGGAAAAGGCATTGTTGATCGCCAAACTGCTCTTGGAGGGTTGGGAGAAGTTGCTCTTGGAGGACATTCTGGTACCATTCATTATTCATTGCTGTGTTTTTAGGCAAGACTGTGAGAGAGCCGATTCCCTTGGCTGAGAAGCAACCCCACACATGAATGGTTTCAGGATGCTTAACAGTTGGCATGAGACAAGACTGGTGGTAGCGCTCACCTTGTCTTCTCTGAATGAGGCGTTTTCCTGATGTCCCAAACAATCGAAAAGGGGATTCATCAGAGAAAATAACTTTACCCCAGTCCTCAGCAGTCCACTGCCTGTACCTTTTTTGCAGAATATCAGTCTGTCCATGATGTTTTTTCTGGAGAGAAGTGGCTTCTTTGCTGCCCTCCTTGAGACCAGGCCTTGCTCCAAGAGTCTCTGCCTCACAGTGCGTGCAGATGCACTCACACCTGCCTGCTGCCATTCCTGAGCAAGCTCTGCACTGCTGGTAGCCCGATCCCGCAGCTGAAACACTTTTAAGAGACGGTCCTGGCGCTTGCTGGTCTTTGTTGGGCGCCCTGAAGCCTTTTTGGCAACAATGGAACCTCTCTCCTTGAAGTTCTTGATGATGCGATAGATTATTGACTGAGGTGCAATCTTTCTAGCTGCGATACTCTTCCCTGTTAGGCCATTTTTGTGCATTGCAATGATGACTGCACAGGTTTCTTTAGAGATAACCATGGTTAACAGAAGAGAAACAATGATGCCAAGCACCAGCCTCCTTTTAAAGTGTCCAGTGGTGTCATTCTTACTTAATCATGACAGATTGATCTCCAGCCATGTCCTCATCAACACCCACACCTGTGTTAATGGAGCAATCACTGAAAAGAGGTTAGCTGGTCCTTTTAAGGCAGGGCTGCAATGATGTTGAAATGTGTTTTGGGGGATAAAGTTCATTTTCTAGCCAAATATTGACTTTTCAAGTAATTGCTGTTAAGCTGATCACTCTTTATAACATTCTGGAGTATATGCAAATTGCCATTAGAAAAAGTGAAGCAGTAGACTTTGTAAAAATTAATATTTGTGTCATTCTCAAAACTTTTGGCCATGACTGTATGTACCCAGTGACTGCACCAGCAGAATAATGAGTGCAGCTCTGGTGTATAATACAGGATGTAACTCAGGATCAGTAATGTAATGTATGTACATAGTGACTGCACCTGCAGAATAGTGAGTGCATCTCTGGGCTATAATACAGGATGTAACACAGGATCATTAATGTAATGCATGTAATGTAATGTATGTACATAGTGATGCACCAGCAGAATAGTGAGTGCAGCTCTGGGGTATAATACAGGATGTAACTCAGGATCAGTAATGTAATGTATGTACACAGTGACTGCACCAGCAGAATAGTGAGTGCAGCTCTGGGCTATAATACAGGATGTAACACAGGATCATTAATGTAATGCATGTAATGTAATGTATGTACATAGTGATGCACCAGCAGAATAGTGAGTGCAGCTCTGGAGTATAATACAGGATGTAACTCAGGATCAGTAATGTATGTACACAATGACTGCACCAGCAGAACAGTGAGTGCAGCTCTGGGGTATAATACAGGATGTAACTCAGGATCAGTAATGTAATGTATGTGCACAGTGACTGCACCAGCAGAATAGGGAGTGCAGCTCTGCACCATCCTAAAGGAAGGGGCGGAGCTTGCCATGCGGTCTGAGTGTGGTGCCTGTGTGTGCTGCTCGGGAAGGGAGGTTTTTCCATCCAGGACTTTTTGTCTGCCACCTTCCCGAGAAAGAAGGCTCATCTTGGGACTGGCCTCCGGGGCAGAGCCCCCGGCTCCCACCTCCCGGTCCAAGCCGGCGGGGGGTGGGAGGACTCCCAATCCGGATAGGATCACAAAATCTGGCAAAGGATCCAGCATGAGGACCCGCAGTACCCCAGAGGCCATGACCGCGGCGGCTCCTTCCCCCGGAGGTAGGCCGAGTACGAGCAGGGGTGCTGCAGCGGGACCCCTTAAGTGGGGCACCAAGATGGCGAAAGAAACCACCGTGGTCTATGGTTCCCTTGTCCATGCGCATCTCTGTGAGTATGAGGACGCCTCAAGGAAGCTAAGATCCCTCTGGGGGGAGTTGAGGGTAGCTAAGGAGAGGTCCAACAGGGCCTCCGGCAATAAGAAGGCCGAGCTATCCGCCGCGGTCAGGAAAATACAGAAAGCCATAGAAGACCTGGCAAGCCGGAGGTGCGAGATCCTGGCCGGCAGTGGGCCCTTCCGTGAAAAGCTGGAGAATGACGACCGGTTCAGAGCCATGGCCGGAGGGGCTCCAGAGGGGTCACGGAGCCCCAGCCAGGCGGTGGAGGAGGAGGAAGAGGAATGTGAGGAGGAGGTCGTGCCCTACCCACCGCCTGGTGGCCTGGTAAGAGATCTCCAGGCGTCGCACAGCGGGATAGCCCTGAGCAAGTGGCTCTCCCGCCAGATTCTGGCTCCTCAGAGGGCAGCGAGTGTGAGGGGGAGGATGAGGATGGTGGTAGTAGTAGCAGTGAGGGGGGCTGCCTCGTCATGCAGCAGATCCGGCAGATCGAGTCCCCGGTCCGGTTTAACCAGCTGCGGTTCGGGGATGAGATCTGCGATGACGAGGCAACCAGGAGGGGGATGAAGAGAAAAGCCAAGAAGAAGGTAAAAAAAACAGCTGTTGTCCAGAAGTTTGTGTATGTCCCCCTCTCTGGGGCCCCCCGGTCCCGCTGTGCGGCACCCGCTACCCACCCTGGCTCGGGCTCTGTTGTGGGTCCGCAGCAAGGGAGCAGGGAGATTACAGGCCATGACACGCAGGGCGCCGCCTCTGTTTGTGGTAATGGAGGGGGTAGTGACGTGTCTGATATGGAGCATGGTGTGGAGGGCGGCCCAGTGGTGGGCAAGAGAGTGGCAGCCGGGACCGCATCTACGGCGGTGAGCGCTGTGGTGTCTGGGTCCCCCACTTACGGATCCGTTACTGGATCGCTTCTGGGGGCACAGGCACCCAGTAAAGTGAAGGGGCGGGGCCTGTGGCTCCGGCAGAGCCGGCTCATAAGAAACAACTGGTGCGGTCAGCTCCCTTGGCGGGGTCTGCGGTGAAGTCTGGGCTGGGGGCCCCGCCGCCGGTGCAAACTGAGGGGGAGTGGCCTAGCCTGGGGCCGGCCGCCGGAGTCGCTGTGCCCAAGCTGTTTGTGGCCCAGGGTGTGGTGGTTGGGGGCGCTGTGCCCCGGGGGACTGGTACCGCCGGGGGTCCCGCTGCGGCCGGTCTCGGGGGTGTGGCCTCCTCGGCACCCGCCGCCCATGTGGGTGCAGCTTCTGACCTCTGTGCTGTGAAGCTGGAGGCTGGGGGCGTGGCTTCCCAGCAAAAGGAAAAAAAAATGGTAAAGATCAGCAGTGAAGCAGAGACTGCAGCTGCAGCAGACAGCAGCAAGGGTGCATGCCTGGCCGGGTCCCCTGAATCTGGGGGCTTACCTGCAGTGGGGGCGCCGGCGAGGAGCCAGGATGGAGCTGGAGGCAGGACTGCTCCTGGCTTGGTCTCTGCCAGTGGGAGAGAAGGCAGCTCTGTGCAGGCTGTGGAGGCAGTGCTGCTGAAGCCCAATGGCAGCACAGGTCTTAAAGGGCCAGCAGAACGGTGTGGACAGAACCCCCTGGTAGGGAAGATGCCACCAGTAGGTGGCGGTAGCAGTGTGGAAACGGTAAAATCTGTAAGTTCCCAAAAAGTGAGGCAAAATATTGACCCCAGTGTGCATGTGAGTGAGAGTGGGGTGACTGATGGCGTGGATGAGGAGGGTGTGGGTATGGAAGTGTCTGCGGCTGAGGATGCGGGTGGCAGTGTGTCTAAAGTGGCAAGTGTGAATGGGGTGCCAAGTGTGAATGGGGTGTCTGAGGGTACTGGAAGGAGGGGGGAGGGGGCCAGTCCATCTGCCCCCCCAGCCGCCGGTCCTCTGAGTTATTCGGGGGTGGTGGCTGGAGCCTCAGGGTCTGGTCAGGGGGTTTCCTCCCTCTGGACCTCAAGGATGGCGTCTTGAGGCGCCGTTTCCTGGAGGCCCTCAAAAAGGGAGAACGGACGATCAATGTAGAGGGCAGAGAGG
>JARQOD010000003.1:398705103-398749181 GCA_033576555.1 Oophaga sylvatica | reverse complement strand
TCCACAGATTATGCCCCCATAGATTATGCCCCCATAAATGCTCCACAGATTATGCCCCTATAAATGCTCCACAGATTATGCCCCATAGATTATGCCCCCATAAATGCTCCACAGATTATGCCCCCATAGATTATGCCCCCATAAATGCTCCACAGATTATGCCCCCATAGATTATGCCCCCATAAATGCTCCACAGATTATGCCCCTTAAATGCTCCACAGATTATGCCCCCATAGATTATGCCCCCATAAATGCTCCACAGATTATGCCCCCATAGATTATGCCCCCATAAATGCTCCACAGATTATGCCCCCATAGATTATGCCCCCATAAATGCTCCACAGATTATGCCCCCATAAATGCTCCACAGATTATGCCCCTATAGATTATGCCCTCATAAATGCTCCAGATTATGCCCCCATAGATTATGCCCCATAAATGCTCCAGATTATGCCCCCATAGATTATGCCCCCATAAATGCTCCAGATTATGCCCCCATAGATTATGCCCCCATAAATGCTCCACAGATTATGCCCCCATAGATTATGCCCCCATAAATGCTCCACAGATTATGCCCCCATAGATTATGCCCCCATAGATGCTCCACTGTGCCCCCATAGATGCTGCAAAAAAAAAAAAAAGACATACTCACCTCTCGTCGCTGGGGGCCAGGTGCTGGTGTCCTGGGCACCTGCGATATTTACCTGTCACCGGGTCCACTGCTGGCGCCGCTGTCTTCGGTCCTCCGGCAGTGAATGCTCAGGCAGGGGGCGCGGCGCTCACTAATAACATCATCGCGCCCTCTGCCTGAACATTGCAGCAAGAGAGGGCCCGAGGACAGCGACGCTCAGCGGTTGGAGCAGGTGACAGGTAAGTAATGATATTCACTGCTTCCCACGCCCATGTGGGCGTGGGAAGCAGTGAATATTCATTTCTCTTTAGCAGCGGGGACAGGGGCTCCTGCCTCCTGTCACCCGCTGCTGCTCCGCTGGCACGGGGCCCCCATGGCAGCTGCATGGTGTGCCGCTATTAGCGACACGCCACCGGCTGGGGGCCCCTGGAGCAGCGGGGGCCCTAGGCAACTGGCCCCTGTATGCCAGCAGGTGCCAGGGCCCCCAGATGCCAGGGCCCACTGGAGAATCCTCCGGTTCTCCGGTGGGCCAGTCCGACCCTGGGTGGGAATTGTCATCTCGCTCCTACAAGGGGACCCACAATCATGGGCGTTCTCTCTTCCCCCGGGCTCCCCGGCTCTCCAGTCAGTGGATAGGTTTTTCGCAGCTCTGGGTCTCGTATATGATGACCCAGATCGGATCTCCCTTGCTGAATCTAAGTTACGTAGGATCCAGAAGGGGATCGTCCGGCAGAGGAATTCTGCTCGGAGTTCCGTAGGTGGGCCACGGACCCCCAGTGGAATGACCCGGCTCTTAGGAGCCAGTTTTGTCAAGGTTTATCTGACAAATTAAAGGATGTATTGGCACAGTATGACCCTCCCGTGTCACTGGAAGCCGCTATGGCCCTTGCTATTCGCATTGACAGACGGCTTCGGGAGAGGTGCGGGGTAACTCCGCCCACTGTGATGACTCCACCTTCTACAAGGGCCCCTTATATGGAGGTTCCCCTGGTCAGTCAAGAGGAGCCTATGCAGTTAGGAGGGACATCATTTCGGGGGAGGGGACCGGCGGTGCGCCACAAGACAGGAAGGTGTTTCTTCTGCGGGAGAAAGGGACATTTTATTGGGAGGTATCCATCCCGTCCTTTGCAGAGTAAAGGGTCGTCGGAAAACTATTGATCCCAGGTTGTGTGGTGGACGGCAATCTGGGAGTAAGTATTTTGTCCCTAGGTTCGTCTCAGTTTCTCGTACCGGCGGAGGTGGTGGTGGGTACGAGAACTGAGAGGATATCTGTTCTTCTGGATAGTGGGGCAGGGGCTAATCTGGTGGACGCTCGGTTTGCCCGGGTTCAAGGTATGCGATTGAGTGTGTTGGCTAAACCCGTCCCCATATTCTCGATCGACGCCAGGCCTCTCGGTCAGGGAAGTTTTTTGCAAGCAGTGCATAACGTAAATCTTCAAGTGGGGGCGATACATAAAGAACTGTTGTCTTGTTACGTGTTGGAGGGTCTTCCCACTCCTATAGTGTTGGGCCTTCCTTGGTTAACTAAGCATAACCCGGTTATTAATTGGCAATCCAGAGAGATAAGCCAATGGAGTGAATTCTGTAATAAAAACTGCATGAATACGGTCATCGGTGCGGTCGCTCCTAGAGTCTTACCTCCATTTCTGGCGGATTTTGAGGATGTATTCTCGGAGAAAGGGTGTCAGGAACTACCTCCTCATCGCGTGTATGACTGTTCTGTAAAACTGCTCCCTGGGGCCAAGTTACCTAAATCTAGGTTGTATAACCAATCTGGTCCTGAGAGGCAGGCCATGAAGGATTATATTTCAGAGAGTTTGGCTAAGGGGCATATTAGGCCTTCATCTTCCCCGGTGGCCGCGGGGTTCTTCTTTGTGAAGAAGAAAGATGGAGGCCTACGCCCTTGGCTGGATTTCCGTGAACTTAATCGGATTACGGTCCGAGATCCGTATCCGCTCCCACTTATCCCCGATCTCTTCAATCAGATCGTGGGCGCCAAATGGTTCTCAAAGTTGGATCTCAGGGGGCGTACAATCTGATTAGGATGAAGGAGGGGGATGAGTGGAAGACGGCGTTTAACACTCCGGAGGGGCATTATGAGAACCTTTTCATGCCATGCGGTCTGACTAATGCTCCGGCGGTGTTCCAACACTTTGTTAATGACATTTTTCGCCGCCTGGTGGGACAGTTTGTTGTCATATATCTGGATGATATCTTAATTTACTCGCCAGATCTTGTGTCTCATCAGGAGCATGTTAGGCAGGTGTTACAGATCTTGTGGGATAATAAACTGTACGCCAAATGGGAAAAGTGTGTGTTCGCCTACAGGAACTCCAGTTTTTAGGCTTCCTGGTGTCAGCATCCGGTTTTCGTATGGACCCTGGGAAAGTGCGGGCAGTTCTTGAGTGGGATCTGCCAGAGAATCTTAAGGCACTACAACGTTCCCTGGGGTTTGCTAATTATTACCGGAAATTCATTCGTAATTTCTCGTCCATGGTTAAACCTCTCACAAACATGACAAAAAAAGGGACGGATTTTTCTAGGTGGTCTGACAAGGCTTGTCAAGCATTCTCCTCCTTGAAAAATTGTTTTGCCTCGGCACCCATACTCATTCAACCTGATGCGTCACAGCCATTCATTGTAGAGGTAGACGCTTCTGAGGTAGGGGTGGGAGCAGTATTATCACAAGGTTCGTCCCCTGGTAAGTGGCATCCGTGCGCTTTTTTCTCTAAAAAATTGTCGTCCGCTGAGAGGAATTACGATGTCGGCAATAGGGAACTCTTGGCCATTAAGTTAACTTTTGAGGAGTGGCGCCATTTTTTGGAGGGGGCAGTCCATCCGGTCACCGTCATCACCGATCACAAGAACCTGCTATATCTTGAGTCCGCAAAACGTCTGAATCCCAGACAAGCTAGGTGGTCGTTGTTTTTTACCAGGTTTAATTTTGTCGTCACATATCGTCCGGGGTCAAAAAATGTAAAGGCGGATGCCTTATCTCGTAGTTTCCCTGGGGCCGGGAATATGGATGACCCGGTTCCTATCCTTCAGGAGGGGGTGGTAGTGTCGGCAGTATGCTCTGAGCTTGAGGAGGAGGTATTGGAGGCTCAGGGGGACGCCCCTGTTGGACCTCCAGGGAGACTGTTTGTTCCAGATCAGTTGCGACAAAAGGTGATCGAGGCACACCATAACTCAGCTTTGGCAGGACACCCAGGGAGTAAAGCAACTGTGGATCTCCTCTCGCGTCGGTTTTGGTGGCCTAACTTACATAGGGAGGTGGTAACTTTTGTTGCGTCCTGTGGGGTTTGTGCGCGCTCTAAGACCCCACATACCCGTCCGTCTGGGGCCCTCTTACCTTTGAAGATCCCGGAGCGTCCTTGGACTCATCTGTCTATGGACTTTATTACGGACCTCCCGCCGTCTTCGGGTAAAACGGTCATACTCGTTGTAGTGGACAGGTTCAGCAAGATGGCACATTTTATCGCTCTTCCTGCTCTTCCTAATGCTAAAACTCTTGCGCAGGTGTTCATTGGGAGATTGTGAGGCTTCACGGGGTACCCTCCGATGTGGTGTCGGATCGGGGGTCTCAGTTTGTGTCCAAATTCTGGAAGGCATTTTGTACACGGCGGGGGATGCATTTATCGTTTTCATTGGCTTTTCATCCTCAGACCAATGGTCAGACGGAACGTCTGAACCAGAGCTTGGAGACATATCTCTGGTGTTTTGTGTCAGAGAACCAGGAGGACTGGGCTTCTTTCTTACCTCTGGCGGAGTTTGCTCTTAATAATAGGTGGAGCGAGTCTACTGGTAAGTCCCCGTTTTTTGGGGCATACGGTTTTCACCCCCAGTTTTGTACTTTCAGTAGGGGGGGCTCTTCGGGGGTTCCTGAGGAGGAACGATTTTCGTCATCACTCGCTTCAGTGTGGAGAGGGGTGCTGAATAATCTGAGTACTATGGGGAACCGATACAAATGTATGGCTGATAGGAGGAGAGTGTCTGGTCCGGACCTAAGTGTGAACGATCGGGTATGGTTGTCTACCAGGAATATAAAACTTAAGGTTCCCTCCTGGAAACTGGGTCCCAGGTTCATCGGGCCGTACAGGATCAGTTCTATAATTAATCCGGTGGCATAGGGTGGAAAATGAGATTATGCCCCATATGCTGCCCCATGTATTATGCCCCACAAGATGCTCCATAGATTGTGCCCCATATGCTGCCCATGTATTATGCCCCCATAGATAATCCATAGATTGTGCCCTCATAGATGCTCCATAGATTATGCCCCCATAGATGCTCCATAGATTATGCCCCCATAGATTATGCCCCCATAGATGCTCCATAGATTATTCCCCCATAGATGCTCCTTAGATTATGCCCCCATAGAAGCTCCATAGATTGTGCCCCATAGATTATGCCCCTATAGATGCTCCATAGATTATGCACCCATAAATGCTCCTTAGATTATGCCCCCATAGATTATGCCCCCATAGATGCTCCTTAGATTATGCCCCCATAGAAGCTCCATAGATTGTGCCCCCATAGATTATGCCCATATAGATGCTCCATAGATTATGCCCCCATAAATGCTCCTTAGATTATGCCCCCATAGATTATGCCCCCATAGATGCTCCTTAGATTATGCCCCCATAGAAGCTCCATAGATTATGCCCCCATAGATGCTCCATAGATTATGCCCCCATAGAAGCTCCATAGATTATGCCCCCATAGATTATGCCCCCATAGATTATGCCCCCATAAATGCTCCACAGATTATGCCCCCATAGATTATGCCCCCATAAATGCTCCACAGATTATGCCCCTATAAATGCTCCACAGATTATGCCCCCATAGATTATGCCCCCATAAATGCTCCACAGATTATGCCCCCATAGATTATGCCCCCATAAATGCTCCACAGATTATGCCCCCATAGATTATGCCCCCATAAATGCTCCACAGATTATGCCCCTATAAATGCTCCACAGATTATGCCCCCATAGA
Source organism: Oophaga sylvatica (assembly GCA_033576555.1). Classification (NCBI taxonomy): domain Eukaryota; kingdom Metazoa; phylum Chordata; class Amphibia; order Anura; family Dendrobatidae; genus Oophaga; species Oophaga sylvatica. The sequence goes on along the minus strand of JARQOD010000003.1, from coordinate 398,743,552 downwards.
TTATGCCCCCATAAATGCTCCACAGATTATGCCCCCATAGATTATGCCCCCATAAATGCTCCACAGATTATGCCCCCATAGATTATGCCCCCATAAATGCTCCACAGATTATGCCCCCATAAATGCTCCACAGATTATGCCCCTATAGATTATGCCCTCATAAATGCTCCAGATTATGCCCCCATAGATTATGCCCCCATAAATGCTCCAGATTATGCCCCCATAGATTATGCCCCCATAAATGCTCCAGATTATGCCCCCATAGATTATGCCCCCATAAATGCTCCACAGATTATGCCCCCATAGATTATGCCCCCATAAATGCTCCACAGATTATGCCCCCATAGATTATGCCCCCATAGATGCTCCACTGTGCCCCCATAGATGCTGCAAAAAAAAAAAAAAGACATACTCACCTCTCGTCGCTGGGGGCCAGGTGCTGGTGTCCTGGGCACCTGCGATATTTACCTGTCACCGGGTCCACTGCTGAGCGCCGCTGTCTTCGGTCCTCCGGCAGTGAATGCTCAGGCAGGGGGCGCGGCGCTCACTAATAACGTCATCGCGCCCTCTGCCTGAACATTGCAGCAAGAGAGGGCCCGAGGACAGCGACGCTCAGCGGTTGGAGCAGGTGACAGGTAAGTAATGATATTCACTGTTCCCACGCCCATGTGGGCGTGGGAAGCAGTGAATGTTCATTTCTCTTTAGCAGCGGGGACAGGGGCTCCTGCCTCCTGTCACCCGCTGCTGCTCCGCTGGCACGGGGCCCCCATGGCAGCTGCATGGTGTGCCGCTATTAGCGACACGCCACCGGCTGGGGGCCCCTGGAGCAGCGGGGGCCTAGGCAACTGGCCCCTGTATGCCAGCAGGTGCCAGGGCCCCCAGATGCCAGGGCCCACTGGAGAATCCTCCGGTTCTCCGGTGGGCCAGTCCGACCCTGGGTGGGAATTGTCATCTCGCTCCTACAAGGGGACCCACAATCATGGGCGTTCTCTCTTCCCCCGGGCTCCCCGGCTCTCCAGTCAGTGGATAGGTTTTTCGCAGCTCTGGGTCTCGTATATGATGACCCAGATCGGATCTCCCTTGCTGAATCTAAGTTACGTAGGATCCAGAAGGGAGATCGTCCGGCAGAGGAATTCTGCTCGGAGTTCCGTAGGTGGGCCACGGACACCCAGTGGAATGACCCGGCTCTTAGGAGCCAGTTTTGTCAAGGTTTATCTGACAAATTAAAGGATGTATTGGCACAGTATGACCCTCCCGGTCACTGGAAGCCGCTATGGCCCTTGCTATTCGCATTGACAGACGGCTTCGGGAGAGGTGCGGGGTAACTCCGCCCACTGTGATGACTCCACCTTCTACAAGGGCCCCTTATATGGAGGTTCCCTGGTCAGTCAAGAGGAGCCTATGCAGTTAGGAGGGACATCATTTCGGGGGAGGGGACCGGCGGTGCGCCACAAGACAGGAAGGTGTTTCTTCTGCGGGAGAAAGGGACATTTTATTGGGAGGTTCCATCCCGTCCTTTGCAGAGTAAAGGGTCGTCGGAAAACTATTGATCCCAGGTTGTGTGGTGGACGGCAATCTGGGAGTAAGTATTTTGTCCCTAGGTTCGTCTCAGTTTCTCGTACCGGCGGAGGTGGTGGTGGGTACGAGAACTGAGAGGATATCTGTTCTTCTGGATAGTGGGGCAGGGGCTAATCTGGTGGACGCTCGGTTTGCCCGGGTTCAAGGTATGCGATTGAGTGTGTTGGCTAAACCCGTCCCCATATTCTCGATCGACGCCAGGCCTCTCGGTCAGGGAAGTTTTTTGCAAGCAGTGCATAACGTAAATCTTCAAGTGGGGGCGATACATAAAGAACTGTTGTCTTGTTACGTGTTGGAGGGTCTTCCCACTCCTATAGTGTTGGGCTTCCTTGGTTAACTAAGCATAACCCGGTTATTAATTGGCAATCCAGAGAGATAAGCCAATGGAGTGAATTCTGTAATAAAAACTGCATGAATACGGTCATCGGTGCGGTCGCTCCTAGAGTCTTACCTCCATTTCTGGCGGATTTTGAGGATGTATTCTCGGAGAAAGGGTGTCAGGAACTACCTCCTCATCGCGTGTATGACTGTTCTGTAAAACTGCTCCCTGGGGCCAAGTTACCTAAATCTAGGTTGTATAACCAATCTGGTCCTGAGAGGCAGGCCATGAAGGATTATATTTCAGAGAGTTTGGCTAAGGGGCATATTAGGCCTTCATCTTCCCCGGTGGCCGCGGGGTTCTTCTTTGTGAAGAAGAAAGATGGAGGCCTACGCCCTTGGCCTGGATTTCCGTGAACTTAATCGGATTACGGTCCGAGATCCGTATCCGCTCCCACTTATCCCCGATCTCTTCAATCAGATCGTGGGCGCCAAATGGTTCTCAAAGTTGGATCTCAGGGGGGCGTACAATCTGATTAGGATGAAGGAGGGGGATGAGTGGAAGACGGCGTTTAACACTCCGGAGGGGCATTATGAGAACCTTTTCATGCCATTGCGGTCTGACTAATGCTCCGGCGGTGTTCCAACACTTTGTTAATGACATTTTTCGCCGCCTGGTGGGACAGTTTGTTGTCATATATCTGGATGATATCTTAATTTACTCGCCAGATCTTGTGTCTCATCAGGAGCATGTTAGGCAGGTGTTACAGATCTTGCGGGATAATAAACTGTACCCAAATGGGAAAAGTGTGTGTTCGCCTACAGGAACTCCAGTTTTTAGGCTTCCTGGTGTCAGCATCCGGTTTTCGTATGGACCCTGGGAAAGTGCGGGCAGTTCTTGAGTGGGATCTGCCAGAGAATCTTAAGGCACTAAAACGTTCCCTGGGGTTTGCTAATTATTACCGGAAATTCATTCGTAATTTCTCGTCCATGGTTAAACCTCTCACAAACATGACAAAAAAAGGGACGGATTTTTCTAGGTGGTCTGACAAGGCTTGTCAAGCATTCTCCTCCTTGAAAAAATGTTTTGCCTCGGCACCCATACTCATTCAACCTGATCGTCACAGCCGTTCATTGTAGAGGTAGACGCTTCTGAGGTAGGGGTGGGAGCAGTATTATCACAAGGTTCGTCCCCTGGTAAGTGGCATCCTGCGCTTTTTTCTCTAAAAAATTGTCGTCCGCTGAGAGGAATTACGATGTCGGCAATAGGGAACTCTTGGCCATTAAGTTAACTTTTGAGGAGTGGCGCCATTTTTTGGAGGGGGCAGTCCATCCGGTCACCGTCATCACCGATCACAAGAACCTGCTATATCTTGAGTCCGCAAAACGTCTGAATCCCAGACAAGCTAGGTGGTCGTTGTTTTTTACCAGGTTTAATTTTGTCGTCACATATCGTCCGGGGTCAAAAAATGTAAAGGCGGATGCCTTATCTCGTAGTTTCCCTGGGGCCGGGAATATGGATGACCCGGTTCCTATCCTTCAGGAGGGGGTGGTAGTGTCGGCAGTATGCTCTGAGCTTGAGGAGGAGGTATTGGAGGCTCAGGGGGACGCCCCTGTTGACCTCCAGGGAGACTGTTTGTTCCAGATCAGTTGCGACAAAAGGTGATCGAGGCACAGCATAACTCAGCTTTGGCAGGACACCCAGGGAGTAAAGCAACTGTGGATTTCCTCTCGCGTCGGTTTTGGTGGCCTAACTTACATAGGGAGGTGGTAACTTTTGTTGCGTCCTGTGGGGTTTGTGCGCGCTCTAAGACCCCACATACCCGTCCGTCTGGGGCCCTCTTACCTTTGAAGATCCCGGAGCGTCCTTGGACTCATCTGTCTATGGACTTTATTACGGACCTCCCCCGTCTTCGGGTAAAACGGTCATACTCGTTGTAGTGGACAGGTTCAGCAAGATGGCACATTTTATCGCTCTTCCTGCTCTTCCTAATGCTAAAACTCTTGCGCAGGTGTTCATTGGGGAGATTGTGAGGCTTCACGGGGTACCCTCCGATGTGGTGTCGGATCGGGGGTCTCAGTTTGTGTCCAAATTCTGGAAGGCATTTTGTACACGGCGGGGATGCATTTATCGTTTTCATTGGCTTTTCATCCTCAGACCAATGGTCAGACGGAACGTCTGAACCAGAGCTTGGAGACATATCTCTGGTGTTTTGTGTCAGAGAACCAGGAGGACTGGGCTTCTTTCTTACCTCTGGTGGAGTTTGCTCTTAATAATAGGTGGAGCGAGTCACTGGTAAGTCCCCGTTTTTTGGGGCATACGGTTTTCACCCCCAGTTTTGTACTTTCAGTAGGGGGGGCTCTTCGGGGGTTCCTGAGGAGGAACGATTTTCGTCATCACTCGCTTCAGTGTGGAGAGGGGTGCTGAATAATCTGAGTACTATGGGGAACCGATACAAATGTATGGCTGATAGGAGGAGAGTGTCTGGTCCGGACCTAAGTGTGAACGATCTGGTATGGTTGTCTACCAGGAATATAAAACTTAAGGTTCCCTCCTGGAAACTGGGTCCCAGGTTCATCGGGCCTACAGGATCAGTTCTATAATTAATCCGGTGGCATTCCGTCTTGACCTCCCCCCTACGTTTAAAATTCACAACGTGTTCCACAGATCTTTGCTTAAGAGGTATGTGGCGCCGGTGATACCGTCACCTTTACCTCCTCCTCCAGTGGTGGTCAATGGTAACTTGGAGTTTCAGGTATCGAAAGTCGTCGATTCACGTTTTAATCGCCGGTCCCTTCAGTACCTGGTTCATTGGAAGGGGTATGGTCCTGAGGAGAGGATGTGGGTTCCTGCATCAGATATTAACGCAGACCGATTAATTCGGGCCTTCCACACGACTCACCTGGATAAACCTGGCCCTGAGGGTCCGGAGGCCCCTCGTAGAAGGGGGGGTACTGTCACGGGTGTGCGCCACGAAGATCGTCGCGATTGCACAGCCTGACTTCTCGCAGCTGAGTTTTTGGTGCTTGGTGTTTTTCGGCAGTGAGGGAGTTAATTCTCTCTCTCTGTGCTAGACGAGGCCCAGCCTCACCCAGCTGCAGTTAATTCTGCAGTATTGGGACTCCTTCAAATACCTGCCGGTCTGATAGGGTAGTTGTCGGTGATAGCATTTCATACAGACCATCAGAGCGGATCGTGGTATTGAAGAGTTTGGAGCGAAGCGTACTCGGTGTGGTTTTTTCCCTTCCTCGCTTTATCATTTATCTCCTTACCCGTTTGTGTTCCCTCTGCTATTGTGGTGTTAGTTTTTGTATGCAAGGTGGTTTTGGTTTTCCCCTTGTATGTCTCGTTCGTCTAGTACTGTGTATAAGCATTTACTACCCTGTCCCCTACTGTTGTGATCGGGGTCCTTCTCAGGACTAGATTACTGAGGTTCAGGGATTCTCAGGAGGTAGGGTTACGCTGGCGGCCTGGACCTCTGTACCATTAACAGTACCTCCAGGTAGAGGGATTAGTCAGGGCCCCAGCTTAGGGTCAGCATAGGACCCTGACCTCCTGTACGCAGTGACAGCGTGACAGCAGTGCAGTGACCAGCACAGGTGGAGGCAGTGCAGTGGCTAGAGAAAGTCAGAAGGCGGTAGTGCAGTGGCTGGCTCAGGTTAAAAGTAGAGCAATGGATAGTGCAGATCGGAGGCAGTACAGTGTCCAGTGCAGGACGGAGGTAGTGTAGTGGCTGGCGCAGGTGGCGACAGTACAGTGTCAAGTGCAGGTCGGAGGTAGTGTAGTGGCTGGCGCAGGTAGCGGAAGTACAGTGGCTGGTGAAGATTGGAGGCAGTGCAGTGGCCAGTGCAGGTCGGAGGTAGAGCAATGTCTGGAGCAGGTTGGAGGCAGTACAGTGGCTGGTGTAGGTTGGAGGCAGCACAGTGAGCTGGTGCAGGTGAGAGGCAGTACAGTGGCCAGTGCAGGTTGGAGGTAAAGCAATGTCTGGTGCACGTTGGAGGCTGTACAGTGCCGGTGCAGGTCGGAGGTAGTACAGTGGCTGATGCAGGTCGGAGGCAGTACACTGGCCGGTGTAGGTCGGAGGCAGTACAGTGGCTGGTGCAGGTCGGAGGCAGTACAGTAGCCAATGCAGATCGGAGGCAGTACAGTGGCCAGTGCAGGTTGGAGGCAGTACAGTGGCCGGTGCAGGTCAGAGGCAGTACACTGGCTGGTGTAGGTCGGAGGCAGTATAGTGACTGGTGGAGGTTGGAAGCAGTACAGTAGCCGGTGCAGGTTGGAGGCAGTACTGTGGCTGGTGCAGGTCGGAGGCAGTACAGTGGCCAGTGAAGGTCAGAGGCAGTACAGTGGCTGGTGCAGATCGGAGGCAGTATAGTGGCCGATTCAGGTCGGAGGCAGTATAGTGACTGATGTTGGTCAGAAGGCAGTACAGTGGCCGGTGCAGGTTGGAGACTTATTTAATTTATAATTTAATGAATTAAATCCCATGGACCATTCATAGTGTATGAGGTGTTCAGACTCTTCCCCAACAGATGAAACCGGCAGAAAGAAGCGGATTGGGCATGTTGGATTTCAGTAGGTATTTTTTTGGCATGTTGAAGGCTCAGTTCACATTTATACAGTGCAATCTGCTGGACGTTTCTGCCTGAACTGCAGAAGAAGCTATATTGAGACAAATGGCAGTGCATCCATAGACTAAAATCAGAAAATGCAGTGAAAGAAAAAGTTTCTTAATAGACATTTTATAGTTTATATGACACCTTTTTTTACTTAGAAATTGTACTTTACTTATATTTGTATTTTACTATACTTTTTTCTCCCCATGAAAAATGAAAGTACAGCGGTAGATATCAAACAGTCTGAAACGTGTCCTGTCCAGCGTAAACTAGGGAGAAAACAATACAAAAAACAAAAAACTTTCTAAAGACATAGATGGATATGGTACTTGTGGCACCCCAGGAGTCCAGTTGCCACAGTGGCCTTGCCTACCTCCAGGAAGGAGTGATGTCATGCCTGGAAGCAAAGAAGGAATCCCCTTGCCAGGTAGTTCCAGCATACAACACAGTTCCTGCTCCAGGCCAGCAGGTGAAGCTTTAACCCGACTTCAGGGGACTGCTCTCTCTGGTCAGAAGCAGGAAGTTGGTGGGAGTTAGAGCCTAAACAAAGTTGAGAGAGGACATGAGAAGAGGAGCTGGGAATAGGAGCTCCATCTGAGCTCACCCAGGCTTGAGCGCTAGTGACCGGGCACCGGAGCCTGAGGCTGTGTGGGTACTAAAGCCCCGGCAGCAGAATCCGGAGGAGGACTCGCACAGCATCAGTGACGTCAGAGCGAGTCCCCGGCTGACCTGAAATGAACTGATTACCGTGGGAAACAATCAATTAAGCTTCCCAGCTAATCAGCTCATCTCCTGCCAGCCGCAGAGAGGAACTCATTCATTCGGGGGTTTACAGCGAGGCTGGCAGCATTAGCTCCGGTCCCCACTGTAAACCTGTTAACCCCTTGTGATGGATTGCAGCGTGGGACCTGACTGAGCACCAGAGGGGTAAGAATATGCTTGCTTTATTATTTTATTTTTATTACTGGAGAACAAGGGATTCGGATGGAGTACCAGTACAATAAAATATGGTCAAAAACTGGGTATATATTTAATTAAAATGATTTTTGATTAATGTGTGTGTTTTTTTTAACCATTTAATACAATACGGATTAATAATGGAGAGTTCTCTAATTGAGAACTCTCCATTATTAATCCGGCTTAAAGTCACCTTCCAATAGCAAGGTGGCCTTAACCCATTATTAACCCATTAGCCACAGCTACGGGGCAATGGGAATAGACAGGTCTAAGTGCCAGAAAAGGCGCATCTAATAATAGATGTGCCTTTTCTGGGGTGGCTGGGGGCAGATGTTAGTAGCCAGGGGGGGCACAAAAAAATGCACCATCCCTAGGCTATTATTATCTGCCCCCACTCACTGGCTTTCCCTGTCTGGTGGAGAAAATACCACTGGAGCCCATGCATTTTTTTCAATGAATTTACACATTAAATTAACCCCTACATGTATTAAATTTTGCACACATGCACTCATGTAATTGTTAATGAAAACCATATATCAAACTACATGAAATGACATGGTTTACTGTATGTAAACCATGTGTCATTTCATGTCGGGTTCTGTAATAATTTACAGAAACCGGCAATTACATTAGCGGCTATTATACTATGTAGAAGTGTATGAACTATAAATATATCTATATATATATGTCTCAATGACATGTATATATATACAGTATGTATTCTATGTGTGTATATGTATTCTTTCTTTTGTGATTTAAAAACTATCATTTGGATCCATTATATGTCTTTTTTGCTAGCCACCGACAAAATCTCGCCAGAAGGATGTCAAATGGATGTGAAACGTACGCTCAGATGCGACAAAATCGCATCCTCGCATTCAAATCGTATGACAGGCAGATCAATTTTTCAGGAAACATTTGTGCGATTCTCGTCCGTCAAAGCGGTCCGATTTTTTAGACTTTGTGTGTGACTCCAGCCTTAGAGGAGGTGCTGGAGGCGGATGATGCCAGAGTATGTGCTAGAGGCCGGATGATGCCAGAGTATGTGCTGGAGGCCGGATGATGAGGAGGTGCTGGAGGCTGTATGATGGCGTGCTGGAGGCCGGATGATGCCACCTCTCAGAGGAGGCGCTGGAGGCCGGATGATGCCAGAGTAGGTGCTAGAAGCCGGATGATGCCAAAGTAGGTGCTGGAGGCCGGATAACACCACCTGTCAGTGGAGTTGCTGGAGGCTGGATGCAACAGTGTGGTGGGAGTGATTGATGGACAAGACTGAATGGGGGGATTCTGGGAATTCTGGTATCTCTGTATTTTGCCTTAGTTACATTTCTTTGGAAAAGCTTTTGTTATCATTATACCGGTAAAGGGACTTTGGTTGCCACTACTGTGAGATGGGCCGGAGCTTTATGTGGCTCACAACTCTGTCCTAGACCTAAATGTGTCTCGCGACTCTCTCTTAGACCTAAATTTGGCTCTCAAGTTCAGAAAGGTCGGGGGCAACTGATCTAGTTCAACCGAGGGACGGGGAAGGACAGAGGGAAGCTGTATAGATATCTCCATACTGCATCATGCATCTCTCATGTCTCCCCTTAGACACCTCTTCTCTAGACTAAATACATTCTTTTAATGTTTCCTTATAACTAAGATTTGCTATCTCTTATCAGCTCGGTGCCCTTCTATGTCATTTCCATAACTTACGTCCTCCTTACTTTGTACTGGTCCCCAAAGCTCAACTGCATATTCCAGATGAGGCCGCACTGATTCTTGATAAAGCGGCATCATTAGGTCTGGGCTCCTCGAGAGTCTATGCCTCTATTCAGACATGTCCTTATCCTGCTGGCTGTACAAGCCGCTGACTGACATTGTGCAGTTATTTGGTCTGTGATCGCCACGTACACCCATGTCCTCCTCTACAGAAGCCTCTCCTAGTTTTACTCCCGTACAATATATGATGCCCTCCGATTATTGGGTAAATTGTATTATTGTGGGGTCAATGATGTTCAGCTCACAGAGGATTGTGCAGATTGGGTACAACTGAAACTGGGAAAAGAATTAGCTCAGGAAAGTGACTGCAAATAATATCTGCATTTACTGACTGACTACAAAAGATAAAAGACACATAAAGTATGGAGATACAAAGTTACAGAACGTCCCATTATCTAATGATCAGATGATTACATAAAAGCAGAAACGCCTTCATGTCCTAGACTTGTTTCTTTTCATTACATGTCACTTGTGATGTAAATGTCGTTCATTAGTGATCGCAGAGTCAGTGACTATTTCTGACTGCAGATCAGTGATGCTGAAATCTGATGAATTTCCATCTTTCATCCAACAGGGGGCCCCAAAGCCAGTCAGGAGCTGTCAAGGAGCAGAGAAGCTGATGCTGAGCTCATGCCACCATGCCCAGGTCCCAGCGATTCCTCCAGCAGATCTGCAGACCAGTGCAGACGTCAGAGCCCAGGTCAAAGTTACAGACTTACAGCCCCTTTACAGCTAGTATTCGATATCTGTCCTAAACTGCACGGCAAACGTCCAATAAATGAGCAAAATGCTCGATCATTGAGTGCAATTACTTATAAAAATTAATCATCCAATTTACATTAATTAACAATTGTCCTTTGCACATGGAGTGCAGTCGGCCTGCCTAAATAGGCAGACAAGTGAGCGCAAATCGTCTTGATGCAGCCCATGCGCTAATTCTGAGTGAAAATGCCATTTGACAGAAGGAGACATCTGAAATATCCACACCGACCCATGGGCACTATTAACCCAATCTGTGCCGGTATCAATAGCAATGAATGATTATTGAAACTTTCGCAGCCGAATTGTGAAGTAGTGAAGGTTACTCCATCTAAAACAGGATACTCCGATACAGGATTACAATTTCCATCCAATCTGTCCCCAATCATTCCACAATCAGAACAAAAGATGTTAGAAATACAGCTGCTTCTGGCGATTATGACTAATCCGACATTGCAACTTCTCTTCAGTAGCCTTGTGTCATTACGACCAGACTCAACAGGTTATAGATCAAAACGAGGCACCACTGCAGTTCATGCATAGAAGCCCTTTCTACCCCGTCCTGCACCTCTTCCTTCTCTCCCTCCTCCTCCTCGTCCTTCCCGTCCTCCTCCTCCTTCTCCCCGTCCTCGTCCTCCTCCTTCTTCTTTGTGGTTCTCCTCTTTATGTATTGCAGTCACCTTATTATACAGCGCTGTGCACTTACACTTGCTCATTTTTCCTTTCTACCCAGATAATTCTTCTCTTTTCCATTAGATCTATTACATCACATGAGTAATAACTGAGGAGCTGAATCCTTCTAAGCTCTATGTACAAACAGGAGGTCAATTTTCCCTGCATGAGTCATCTGTCACCGCAAAGTCACAGGGTGGGGTTTAGGGGCAGCTGGGTCAGGAGGTGAAGAGGGGAATGATAAATGCAGGTACAAGAGATTTCCTGTTTCTACAAAGAAAAGAGAAGAATTATCGGGGTAGAAAATGAGCAATTGTAAGCGCACAGCGCTGAATAATATGGTGACTGCAATATAATAAGTGGATATAAACTTTGATCATACTTCTTCTTTAAGCGCAATAAACGGCAGAGTCACTGTGTACATAAATTACATTACTGATCCTGAGTTACATCCTGTATTACAGTCATGGACAAAAGTTTTGAGAATGACACAAATATTAATTTTTACAAAGTCTACTGCTTCACTTTTTCTAATGGCATATACTCCAGAATGTTATAAAGAGTGATCAGCTTAACAGCAATTACTTGCAAAGTCAATATTTGCCTAGAAAATGAACTTTATCCCCAAAACACATTTCAACATCATTGCAGCCCTGCCTTAAAACGACCAGCTAACCTCTTTTCAGTGATTGCTCCATTAACACAGGTGTGGGTGTTGATGAGGACATGGCTGGAGATCAATCTGTCATGATTAAGTAAGAATGACACCACTGGACACTTTAAAAGGAGGCTGGTGCTTGGCATCATTGTTTCTCTTCTGTTAACCATGGTTATCTCTAAAGAAAACACGTGCAGTCATCATTGCAATGCACAAAAATGGCCTAACAGGGAAGAGTATCGCAGCTAGAAAGATTGCACCTCAGTCAACAATCTATCGCATCATCAAGAACTTCAAGGAGAGAGGTTCCATTGTTGCCAAAAAGGCTCCAGGATGCCCAAGAAAGACCAGCAAGTGCCAGGACCGTCTCTTAAAAGTGTTTCAGCTGCGGGATCGGGCTACCAGCAGTGCAGAGCTTGCTCAGGAATGGCAGCAGGCAGGTGTGAGTGCATCTGCACGCACTGTGAGGCGGAGACTCTTGGAGCAAGGCCTGGTCTCAAGGAGGGCAGCAAAGAAGCCACTTCTCTCCAGAAAAAACATCATGGACAGACTGATATTCTGCAAAAGGTACAGGCAGTGGACTGCTGAGGACTGGGGTAAAGTTATTTTCTCTGATGAATCCCCTTTTTGATTGTTTGGGACATCAGGAAAACGCCTCATTCGGAGAAGACAAGGTGAGCGCTACCACCAGTCTTGTCTCATGCCAACTGTTAAGCATCCTTAAACCATTCATGTGTGGGGTTGCTTCTCAGCCAAGGGAATCGGCTCTCTCACAGTCTTGCCTAAAAGCACAGCCATGAATAAAGAATGGTACCAGAATGTCCTCCAAGAGCAACTTCTCCCAACCCTCCAAGAGCAGTTTGGCGATCAACAATGCCTTTTCCAGCATGATGGAGCACCTTGCCATAAAGCAAAGGTGATAACTAAATGGCTCAGGGAACAAAACATAGAGATTTTGGGTCCATGGCCTGGAAACTCCCCAGATCTTAATCCCATTGAGAACTTGTGGTCAATCATCAAGAGACGGGTGGACAAACAAAAACCTAAAAATTCTGACAAAATGAAAGCATTGATTGTGCAAGAATGGACTGCTATCAGTCAGGATTTGGTCCAGAAGTTGATTGAGAGAATGCCAGGGAGAATTGCAGAGGTCATAAAGAAGAAGGGTCAACACTGCAAATATTGACTTGCTGCATTAACTCATTCTAACTGTCAATATAAGCTTTTGTTACTCATATGTTTGCAATTATATTTCTGTCTGTGATAAAAACATCTGTCAAACACACATAAAAACCAGAGGGCAGCAGATCATGTGAAAATATAATATTTGTGTCATTCTCAAAACTTTTGGCCATGACTGTATACTCCAGAGCTGCTGTGGCATCCCAGGAGTCCGGTTGCCGCAATAGCCTTGCCTCCCTCCAGGGGGAGTGATGTCATGCCTGGAAGCAATGAAGGAATTCCCTTACCAGGTAGTTCCAGCATTCAACACAGTTCCTGCTCCAGGCAAGCAGGGAGAGCTCTAAACCCGACTTCAGGGGAGCTGCTCTCTCTGGTTGGGAGGCAGAAGTTATTGGGAGTTAGAGCCTGAGCAAGGTTGAGAGAGGATGTGTGGAGAGGAGCTGGGGATAGAAGCTCTATCTGAGCTCACAACAGGCTTGAGCGCCAGTGACTGGGCACCGCAACCCGATGCTGTGTGGGTACTAAAGCCCCGGCAGCAGAATCCAGAGGGCAGACGACCGCAGGTTCTCTGCCCCAACTGATACTCGACGACTTAGCAGCACATGTAACCCAGAGATGCCAGACAGGAGCAACCCCTGAAACAGGTTAAGCTGCCTGTCATGCGAGTGCAGTTCTACCTAAGCATCAGACAGAAAGAAGGACTTGAATAGAGTTTACAGCAGCAAGCACCTCAGACACTAGCACTAGAAAGGTGACCTCATAACCCACCTGACTAAGGAAATTCCCAAATTGCTTCCAGGGTGACCAGCTCCGGAACAATCTGTAACCTGAGCCCCGGCCTGTACCTGCACTGCTCAGTAAAAGGAAAAGGAAACAACAGCCTTTGTGTCTGTCAGTTATTCCTCCAATCCTCAGAAAACAGTGCCCCGATCTCGGCCACCAAGGGACCTGAATGCCCCATAGGCCCACTCCGCATAGGAGAGGCCTGCCAGCCTGGGCCAGCCAATGGAAGCACCCACCCTGCTGTAGACCTCTGTATTAAAGGGACACCGAAGCAGGAAGTGCTCCATGCTTTCAAGCATGCCACCACACTCCTCGCGGGGACAATCCCGGTCATCAGAGCTCCTGCACTTCAGGTTGTCCCTCACATACAGCTTCCCATGGAAGCAGCGCCAAGCCAAGTCCCAAAACTTCAAGGGGATCCGCTTAGAGTTCAATAACCTGAGCCCCACCTCTAGATCCCGGCTTGGGCAATCCCTGAGCGCCAGGGGCTTCTGAAAGTGGGTCAACAGGACCCTATTGTCAAGAAACCTTCTTGACATGATCCTGATCTCCCACACTCCCAGACCCCACCGACGGATCACCTTCAGAACCGGGGTAACATAAGCCGGAAGATGCCCATGAGGTGTACGAAGGTCCTTCACCTGCCCTCCTGTCTCCCATTCCTGGAAGAAAGGCCGAAACCACCCCCTACAGGAGAATACCCACGGAGGAGCCCTCTCTGACCAGAGGTTGGCGATGTTTGCCTTAAGAAAGGTGTTTACTAGAAACACCACTGGGTTGACCATACCCAACCCTCCTAGTCTCCTCGTGCGGTACGTGACCTCCCTCTTGATTAGGTTCAGCCTATTTCCCCATAATAATTGGAAAAACAGGCTGTAGACCCGTGTCCAAAGAGGCTCTGGCAAGATGCAGACGCTGCCCAGATAAATTAGCAAAGGAAGCAAATAGCCCTTGGCAAGACTAACCCTTTCCCTTAGGGTCAAGGACCAACCCTTCCACTGATCCACCTTCTGGGCGGCAATCTTAAGTCTGCCCTCCCAGTTTTGCTGGGGATAGTCCCCCGGGCCGAAACTGATGCCTAATATTTTTGCTGTGGCCTGAGGCCCTGGAAGGGTGTCTGGGAGATCAAAGCTTGGATCTCCCCCTCCCAGCCAGAGACTCTCACACTTGTCCCAGTTGATCATGGACCCGGATGCCACCAAGTACCGTTCAACCTCAGACATCACCCAATCCGCCTCCTCTCTCGAGGATACAAAAAGGGAAACGTCGTCAGCGTACGCCACTACCCTCAAGGCGGCCTCTGGCTCAGCCCGGTCCATCCCGACTCCCACCAACGGTCCGCGCTCCACCCTCCTTAAAAGGGGGTCGATCGCGAACACGTATAACAGTGGGCTCAGAGGACAGCCCTGGCGGACACCAGACCTCACCTCAAAAGGGTGTCCGACCCAACCGTTCACGAGCGGAAAAGTCTCTGCCCCATTGTATAAAACTCTCAACCAATCAACAAACCTCCCAGGCAGACCATACCTCAGAAGGACGGACCAAAGGTACTCATGGTTAACCTGGTCAAAGGCCTTTGCCTGGTCTAAGGACAGCAAGTATCCCTTCCAGTGACCTGCCCTGCCCTGCTCCACTGCCTCCCGGACACCGAGCACAGCACTAAATGTACTGCGGCCTGGAACAGAGCAGTGCTGAGCCCCCGAAAGGAGCCGGGGTGCAAACTTCACCAGCCGGTTAAAAAGCACCTTTGCCAGAACCTTTCGGTCCGTATTGAGAAGCGCTATGGGACGCCAATTGTCAATACGGGACGAGTCTTTACCCTTTGACAGGATAATCAGGGCTGACTTCCTCATTGAGCTGGGCAGAGTGTCCGAGGAGAGGCACTCATTAAACACGTCAGTCAAGAGGGGGACCAAAGAGTCCCGAAAAGGCTTGTAGAACTCGGATGTTAAGCCATCCGGACCGGGCGACTTTTTGGGCCGGAGCCCATCAATCGCCCGTCTTACTTCCTCTTCCCTGATTGCTTCTGCCAAAACATGAAGAGAGGGGTCATCCCCCGGCTCAGGGATGGTTTCAGCCAGGAAAGCCGACATCTCATCTCGATCAGGATCCCTCCTCCCCAAGAGGTGCGAGTAGAAGGATCTGACCACCTCCAGGATCCCTGATTTGGATCTGTTCAGGGACCCCATACTGTCGATCAGTCCTGTCACCATCTTACAATTCACTGACAACCTGCAGTTTCTGTAAGGGTCGGGCGAGCGGTACCTCCCGAAATCCCTCTCAAAAACCAAGGATGTGTGCCTATCGTACTGGCACCCCTTGAGCAAGGTCTTCACCCTGGAGATTTCCTCTCGGTCCCCTCCAGTCGAGACGAGCTGCTCGAGTTTCCTCCCCAGCTGCCGATACAGGCGGTACCTGTTCAGGCTCCTGAGGCTTGAGAGCTGACGGAAGAACCTTGCGACCCTTCTTTTGAAGATCTCCCACCACTCAGACTTACTATTACAAAGACCCAAGAGAGGTACCTGGCTCTGAAGAAATTCCTCAAAGGACTGTCTTACTTCCGCTTCTTCCAGAAGGGACGAATTCAGCTTCCATAGGCCTCTCCCCATCCGGGGAGTCTCTGTAACATTCAAAGTAAAGAAAATTAAACAGTGATCGGAGAACTCCACCTCAACAGCGGACACTGCAGAAGAGACGGCTTCCTCCTTTAAAAAAAACCTATCTATCCTAGACCTACTGCTTCCCCCATAAAAGGTGAAACCCTTGTGACCTGGGGTGTGCCGGATGTGGACATCCACCAGGCGAGCTTCGCTTACTATGCTATTCAAGGCTACGCTATCATAAGTCAGCCGGTCTCCGGGGCCTCCCCTATCACGGAGTCTGGTTATAGCATTAAAGTCCCCACCGAAGACCACCTGCCGGCTTGTAAAAAGATAGGGCTTGATCCTCAGGAATAGACATTTACGGTCCCACTTAGATTTCGGGCCATAGATATTGATGAGCCGAAGCTCCTGTCCCCTCATGAAGATGTCAAGGACCAAACATCTCCCCATTTCTACCTCGATCACCCGTCTGCATTCCACCTCCGCGGTCTTAAAAAGGACCGCTACCCCGCTATACGGCTCAGCCACAAGAGACCAGTATGAGGGCCCACACCTCCATTCCCTCTTTGCTTGTGGATGGACCCTAGGTCCGTTAGTCTGGTCTCCTGCAAAAATAAAATATCAGCCTCAACCCGGGTGAAAAAATCAAAGGCCGTAAATCTAGCCGTATCCGACTTTATGCTGGCGACATTAATTGACGCCAGAGTCAACGGGGTAGGTTCCGCCATCATGGGTGATTGAGTTAGACGTCCTGTTTTTTAACCGTACCCCCAGATTTCCTCTCCCCCTCTGAGGAGGAACCCGACTCACCCCTCCTTTTTAAAGACACCGAGGTGTCCATATCTTCTTTAACAGCAGTGGACACCTCCTTCCCAGCACTAGATTCCTCGCCCCTGGACCCCGAGGTAGTCCCCCACCAGAGGAGTGTGAATGCCCCAGAGGACGGACCTCGCCACTCCCTGAAGGCACCCCAGATGTTGCGTCCGGCCCCTCACCCCCCGACCTCCGACACAGCAGAGTCATCGAGGGCTTGGAACCGATTGGAGAGGGGGATCAGAGGGTAGCCGGTGAGCCCTTCCGTAGGCACCCTAGCGGTCAGGGGGGGGCATTAGATTTTTTAGCCTTGTTCTTCTTCTTCTTCCGCCTCTTACCGGTACGATTGTCACCCGTTTTTTTAGGCTGCTCCACCACCTCTTCATCCACACTTTCATACTGGAAAGAGTTATCAGAAGCAGCCAACTCCTCCCTCTCCATCCTCCGGATCTCCTCGCTCACGCCTTCTCCCCCAGGGCCTCAGAGGCTTCGGCTGCCGCCTCCAGGGTGGGGGCAGTCATCACCCCAGTTGCCTGAGGCTTATCCTGCCCCCTGCCCTTACGGTGCCTCACCTGTTGCCACTGGTGGGCAGATGTACCAGCCTCGCCTTTCCTCACTGACCCCTCAGCTCCCCTCAAGCCTCCACCCCCAGCCCCAGCAGAAGTTGCACCACCGGGGACCCCCCCATGGCTCCCCCCTGCTGGGCCAGAGATGGTGCCGGAAAAGGAGCGAGAGCAGTGGCTATACGGGTGACCTAGGTCACCACACAGGTGACACCTAATGTCACCACAGGCCGCGGCAAGATGACCTACCCCGCCACACAAGGCACACTTCTGCACCTTGCAGCCTGCGCTGAAGTGGCGGGGATCACCGCACCTGTGGCAGACCTTCGGTTGCCCCTGGTAGAAGATCTGGATTCTGTCCCTCCCCAGAAATGCTGAGGAGGTGATGTGGGTGACCGTACCTCCTGAAACCTTCAACTTTACCATGAAGGTCCAGCCCCCTGACCAAATGCCAAACTCGTCCCTATTTTTCTTAGGGACGTCCGTGACTTCCCCATAACGGGAAAGCCACGTCATGATGTCGACCCCAGAGAGTGACTCGTTACTTGTCAGAACGGTCACCCTCTTTACACTATTTTGGCGAGACACCGCCTGTACGGCAAAGTCTCGCCAGCCGGGCTCCCCCTTTGCCAGTTCGAAATTCGACCAGAAAAGCTCTAGGCCCTCTGGCCGAACAAAACTGACATCGAAGAAGGAGGTGCCAAACGGATGAATCAGGGCAAAGATGTCTGTCGCCCTGAAGTCCATCTTCAGAAGGAGCTCCACAATCCTCGCTCTTGGCGGGCACGCTTCACTGCCCCTCCACCGAAGACGGACCACATTCCGCCTGGCCACCCCCTGCCCGGCTGTCGGGAGGGACCAAACCGTTTCCCCCTCCCTTTTATCTTGGAAGGCAGCCAGGCCGTATCTATCCAGCCAAAAGGCCAAGTCCACCTCTCTGCCCTCTACATTGATCGTCCGTTCTCCCTTTTTGAGGGCCTCCAGGAAACGGCGCCTCAAGACGCCATCCTTGAGGTCCAGAGGCGAGGAAACCCCCTGACCAGACCCTGAGGCTCCAGCCACCACCCCCGAATAACTCAGAGGACCGGCGGCTGGGGGGCAGATGGACTGGCCCCCTCCCCCCTCCTTCCAGTACCCTCAGACACCCCATTCACACTTGCCACCCCATTCACACTTGCCACTTTAGACACACTGCCACCCGCATCCTCAGCCGCAGACACTTCCATACCCACACCCTCCTCAGCCACGCCATCAGTCACCCCACTCTCACTCACATGCACACTGGGGTCAATATTTTGCCTCACTTTTTGGGAACTTACAGATTTTTACCGTTTCCACACTGCTACCGCCACCTACTGGTGGCATCTTCCCTACCAGGGGGTTCTGTCCACACCGTTCTGCTGGCCCTTTAAGACCTGTGCTGCCATTGGGCTTCAGCAGCACTGCCTCCACAGCCTGCACAGAGCTGCCTTCTCTCCCACTGGCAGAGACCAAGCCAGGAGCAGTCCTGCCTCCAGCTCCATCCTGGCTCCTCGCCGGCGCCCCCACTGCAGGTAAGCCCCCAGATTCAGGGGACCCGGCCAGGCATGCACCCTTGCTGCTGTCTGCTGCAGCTGCAGTCTCTGCTTCACTGCTGATCTTTACCATTTTTTTTTCCTTTTGCTGGGAAGCCACGCCCCCAGCCTCCAGCTTCACAGCACAGAGGTCAGAAGCTGCACCCACATGGGCGGCGGGTGCCGAGGAGGCCACACCCCCGAGACCGGCCGCAGCGGGACCCCCGGCGGTACCAGTCCCCCGGGGCACAGCGCCCCCAACCACCACACCCTGGGCCACAAACAGCTTGGGCACAGCGACTCCGGCGGCCGGCCCCAGGCTAGGCCACTCCCCCTCAGTTTGCACCGGCGGCGGGGCCCCCAGCCCAGACTTCACCGCAGACCCCGCCAAGGGAGCTGACCGCACCAGTTGTTTCTTATGAGCCGGCTCTGCCGGAGCCACAGGCCCCGCCCCTTCACTTTACTGGGTGCCTGTGCCCCCAGAAGCGATCCAGTAACGGATCCGTAAGTGGGGGACCCAGACACCACAGCGCTCACCGCCGTAGA
Source organism: Oophaga sylvatica (assembly GCA_033576555.1). Lineage (NCBI taxonomy): Eukaryota > Metazoa > Chordata > Amphibia > Anura > Dendrobatidae > Oophaga > Oophaga sylvatica. The sequence goes on along the minus strand of JARQOD010000003.1, from coordinate 398,724,189 downwards.
TGCGGTCCCGGCTGCCACTCTCTTGCCCACCACTGGGCCGCCCTCCACACCATGCTCCATATCAGACACGTCACTACCCCCTCCATTACCACAAACAGAGGCGGCGCCCTGCGTGTCATGGCCTGTAATCTCCCTGCTCCCTTGCTGCGGACCCACAACAGAGCCCGAGCCAGGGTGGGTAGCGGGTGCCGCACAGCGGGACCGGGGGGCCCCAGAGAGGGGGACATACACAAACTTCTGGACAACAGCTGTTTTTTTTACCTTCTTCTTGGCTTTTCTCTTCATCCCCCTCCTGGTTGCCTCGTCATCGCAGATCTCATCCCCGAACCGCAGCTGGTTAAACCAGACCGGGGACTCGATCTGCCGGATCTGCTGCATGACGAGGCAGCCCCCCTCACTGCTACTACTACCACCATCCTCATCCTCCCCCTCACACTCGCTGCCCTCTGAGGAGCCAGAATCTGGCGGGAGAGCCACTTGCTCAGGGGCTATCCCGCTGTGCGACGCCTGGAGATCTCTTACCAGGCCACCAGGCGGTGGGTAGGGCACGACCTCCTCCTCACATTCCTCTTCCTCCTCCTCCACCGCCTGGCTGGGCTCCGTGACCCCTCTGGAGCCCCTCCGGCCATGGCTCTGAACCGGTCGTCATTCTCCAGCTTTTCACGGAAGGGCCCACTGCCGGCCAGGGTCTCGCACCTCCGGCTTGCCAGGTCTTCTATGGCTTCTGTATTTTCCTGACCGCGGCGGATAGCTCGGCCTTCTTATTGCCGGAGGCCCTGTTGGACCTCTCCTTAGCTACCCTCAACTCCCCCCAGAGGGATCTTAGCTTCCTTGAGGCGTCCTCATACTCACAGAGATGCGCATGGACAAGGGAACCATAGACCACGGTGGTTTCTTTCGCCATCTTGGTGCCCCACTTAAGGGGTCCCGCTGCAGCACCCCTGCTCGTACTCGGCCTACCTCCGGGGGAAGGAGCCGCCGCGGTCATGGCCTCTGGGGTACTGCGGGTCCTCATGCTGGATCCTTTGCCAGATTTTGTGATCCTATCCGGATTGGGAGTCCTCCCACCCCCCGCCGGCTTGGACCGGGAGGTGGGAGCCGGGGGCTCTGCCCCGGAGGCCAGTCCCAAGATGAGCCTTCTTTCTCGGGAAGGTGGCAGACAAAAAGTCCTGGATGGAAAAACCTCCCTTCCCGAGCAGCACACACAGGCACCACACTCAGACCGCATGGCAAGCTCCGCCCCTTCCTTTAGGATGGTGCAGAGCTGCACTCCCTATTCTGCTGGTGCAGTCACTGTGTACATACATTACATTACTGATCCTGAGTTACATCCTGTATTATACCCCAGAGCTGCACTCACTGTTCTGCTGGTGCAGTCATTGTGTACATACATTACTGATCCTGAGTTACATCCTGTATTATACTCCAGAGCTGCACTCACTATTCTGCTGGTGCATCACTATGTACATACATTACATTACATGCATTACATTAATGATCCTGTGTTACATCCTGTATTATAGCCCAGAGCTGCACTCACTATTCTGCTGGTGCAGTCACTGTGTACATACATTACATTACTGATCCTGAGTTACATCCTGTATTATACCCCAGAGCTGCACTCACTATTCTGCTGGTGCATCACTATGTACATACATTACATGCATTACATTAATGATCCTGTGTTACATCCTGTATTATAGCCCAGAGATGCACTCACTATTCTGCTGGTGCAGTCACTATGTACATACATTACATTACTGATCCTGAGTTACATCCTGTATTATACACCAGAGCTGCACTCATTATTCTGCTGGTGCAGTCACTGGGTACATACATTACATTACTGATCCTGAGTTACATCCTTTATTATACCCCAGAGCTGCACTCACTATTCTGCTGGTGCAGTCACTATGTACATACATTACATTACATACATTACATTACTGATCGTGAGTTACATCCTGCATTATAGCCCAAAGCTGCACTCACTATTCTGCTGGTGCAGTCACTGTGTACATACATTACATTACTGATCCTGAGTTACATCCTGTATTATACACCAGAGCTGCACTCACTATTCTGCTGGTGCAGTCACTGTGTACATACATTACATTACTGATCCTGAGTTACATCCTGTATTATACACCAGAGCTGCACTCACTATTCTGCTGGTGCAGTCACTGTGTACATACATTACATTACTGATCCTGAGTTACATCCGGTATTATACCCCAGAGCTGCACTCACTATTCTGCTGGTGCAGTCACTGTGTACATACATTACATTACTGATCCTGAGTTACATCCTGTATTATACCCCAGAGCTGCACTCACTATTCTGCTGGTGCATCACTATGTACATACATTACATTACATGCATTACATAATGATCCTGTGTTACATCCTGTATTATAGCCCAGAGATGCACTCACTATTCTGCAGGTGCAGTCACTATGTACATACATTACATTACTGATCCTGAGTTACATCCTGTATTATAGCCCAGAGATGCACTCACTATTCTGCTGGTGCAGTCATTGTGTACATGCATTACATTACTGATCCTGAGTTACATCCTGTATTATACTCCAGAGCTGCACTCACTATTCTGCTGGTGCAGTCACTGTGTACATACATTACATTACTGATCCTGAGTTACATCCTGTATTATGCTCCAGAGCTGCACTCACTATTCTGCTGGTGCAGTCACTGTGTACATACATTACATTACTGATCCTGAGTTACATCCTGTATTATACTCCAGAGCTGCACTCACTAATCTGCTGGTGCAGTCACTGTATACATACATTACTGATCCTGAGTTACATCCTGTATTATACCCCACAGCTGCACTCACTATTCTGCTGGTGCAGTCACTGTGTACATACATTACATTACTGATCCTGAGTTACATCCTGTATTATACTCCAGAGCTGCACTTGTGTAGCCCTGGTGTTAGGCACACGCAGTACCCTGGAGAGTGTGTGGAGAGACAGCAGTTTAATGCTAAATACCCATTCACTCAACATACACTAGACACACCCTTAGGGTAGTGTAGTTACTTGTGAGGGAGTGGTCAGGGGGTATGTTTGTTGAGTGATTTAGAGAGTGTGTTTCCTGTCTTCGGACGGAGCAGACGTCTGGAGTTTAGCTGGAGGGAGGAAGCCGTCCAGCCTGCTCATCATCAGTTCAGAACGTGGAGGCTAGTACAGGTGGTCTAGTTCACCTCAGCCTAGTCAGAGCTGTACCTCACCTGAATACATTGAAAGAAAGAAGAAGCTTAGTGCAGAAAGACTTCAGTCACCTGTCTCAAGGACAGTGAAAGGTTCAGAGACGTGCTCCTGCCTAGTGATAACTGAGAATCTGTAACTAACTTTGAAGGAAGTGAATGAAGGAAGTGACTACCCGACTTTATGCAAGTGTGAGTGTTTATGCTACCAGCGAGGACAAGGCGAAAGGCACAGTGGAAAGATTATTGGAAGGGTGCTTTTGGATTGAAGAAGTCCTGCACATTGCAACCGGTCACTGGGGACCGAAGGATCACTATTAGCTACAAGCATAGTGGTAAGAAAACCAGGGATTTACCGGACCTTAGGTCGCGGCAAACAGCCCCATATAGTCAGTACGTAACTGGGGTCAGGGGGAGTGAAGACTTTGAGTCCGTGCACGACAAGACAGGAATTCAGCTCTCTCGCAGGAAGGCTCCTACCACAAAACTGACTGGGCAGTACAGCTATGGATTAGCTGGAGTTATTGAGGGAACTACGCTTCAGGCTGGTTGTACTCATCGTGTTGAAAGTAAAGGAGGCCCCTAACTTGTCCAGCTGCTGTCTCAAAATACACTCTCCTTGGATCAGCCTCCCTGGGACCTGCCTGAACATCTTACAAGTAAAGGTATGGAAAGACGCTGACCGTGTGAGACTGTGTTATTTACCTGCACCCGACTTCACTAACTTCATAGACTTTGAGGGACCAGTCCCACCTGTAGGGGACCCGACATCTAGCTGCCTCACCATCCCCTCAGAGATCTACAGCAGCGCTGGTACAAATTACCAGAAGACTACGGGTGGCGTCACGAACTGTATATAAATCTATCCCCTGTAAATATATCCCCAACATACGCCAGACCGCCAGGGCCACAGACCGAGCCACAGCTACCTGTGACAAATCCCCATAGACTTCCATGGGCTCGGCTCTGAGTACCCCATTGCCCTGGTAACCCACAATTGTGGTGGCGGGTCGACACACTTTGGCGTCACGAACAGGATGCGAAACTCGCAGAATTGCGAGCCCTGTGTGCCTAAGGAATTGTTTTTGTGAAAAAGGACTGTTTGCACTTTTGGCGCCAAAATCGCCATTTTTGTCGCCATATTCGCGCCCTCAGGCGCTGGAGAAGAAGGTGGGCGTACCTTCGTGGGCGTCTACCCCCTTGTGGCGCGAAGAAAATGCCTGCCCTCTCAAAGTGCTATTACAACATGCGATCCTGCCCTACAGCAAAGGAGGTCCGCCTCCTCTTCACCTTCCCTGCGAGGAGGAGGAGACGCAAACCCCACCTCCACGGAAGAGACCGGATGTCTCTGCAGGAAGAAGAAAGAATCTTCTGGAACATCATGGAGGCAGGACGTGTGCAGCCGAGCAGGGAAGCGGAGGAAGGCAGGCCCCGTGCCCCAGCCAAGCTGCCACCAGCACCGGAGTTATCCGTGGTCCTGCACCTGCAGCAGGCGTTGCTAGAAATTCAGGAAGAAAATGCACGCCTGAAGAAGATGGTCCAGTACCAACCTGGATTTGAAGAGATCGAGAGACGCCGGCGTACCCTGGAGCAGCGGAGGCTGTGGGACGCGGTGATCTCTCCCCTCAACGACCCCCCACGATTCGAGTTACCGAAGATTCTGCTGCCCAAGGCGAAGGAGCAACCGGAGGCTGCCCCCGAAAGTACCGATCCTGATCCCACCGGTGAAGCGGTGGAGGCGAAGGAGGTTGAGGAGGTACCGCCAGTTCCGGAACGCCCGCCCGGCCAGGAGGCCGCAGCAGATGATCGGTCCCCGGCAGGGACACCGGAGGGGTCCTGTCCGTCGTTACCAGACGTCGACTGGGACGAGATGGCGCGCCTGGATGACGTCGCCTATACCGCCCAGTGGGAATATGAGTGGCAGCGTCGTGAGGAGAAGCAGAAACGCCAGCAGGAGGAAGAGCGGGAAGCTCAGCGGAACCGTCAGCGACAACATGCAGAGCTGATCGCGGACAAGGAGAGTGTCCGGAGAGAGAAAGGTACCCTGAGGGAACCGCGGCGGCAGGGGTGTGTGACTGAGTTCCAGCTCCGGAAGGGCTGGGGCTTCATCCGTGAACCGGGCCTCTACCCAGGGGTCTTTGTTAGTCGCAGGGACGTAGAATCCCACCTACCGCAAGGCCATCCCGGGAGGGACTTAGTAAATGGAGACATTGTCACGTACACACGGCATTGGGGAATGAAGGGATGGTATGCCCTTAACGTCACCATCGTCCGTGACCCCGTCCCCGACGCAGGTAACGTCATCACTACCGCAGCGTCCCCGTCTCCAGCTCAAGCAGTATCCGGCCGTGCCCCAGCATCGCCCCCTGCAGGCTCATCGCAAATTAAAGCAATTTCTACATCGCAACTAGCGACCCAGTCTCAATCGCAATCCATGACACGGTCCATATCGTTAACTGTGATTGAAACGCAATCGGTGTCTCGTGAGGAGAATGTACCCGTTGCGCCCCTAGAGGTTCGCACGAGAACTGTGGCGACCCAGACCCTAATCGCAGCGCATGATTTGTTAGTCCTGGGATCTAGGGCCCATTGCATTGTTCCAGCCCCCGGGGTGGAAAGTGTATTTGAAGTAAATGAATAAATAGTAAAGAAGAATCGGTGAGATCCATATAGGGTCTACCATAAGTAATATTGTAGAAAGTTTAAGAATGTTTTACAAATTTTTGCACAAGTTGAAGAGTATAACGTATATAACATATATATATATATTTCTAACAGTAGAATGCCCGGCTGGGTAACCAGAAAAAGTTTGCACTTTGGTATTATAATAATGTGATATAATATTTGTGTCTTTGGTTTAACAATGGACTGTGAGGTTGAGGACTGTGCCAACCCAGAACTTATTTGTATATAGTTGCGCTTCGGTGCCTTATCTTGGTTTTACATAAACCAGCACAACTACCTCTGAATACAAAAACCGTGTGGTGTGGCACTGAGTGAGGTCTGCATTCGGATGTCCTGCAGCCCACCCAGGACCCACGTTGAAGGTTTGGTGCGGGTCCTTCACAAGAATACTGTATATTTATTGAATGCTATTTAATATTGGTATTTTTCTATAATGTTTGCAACGTTCAAGATATCCTCACCTCCCGGATGGGACGAATTAATGTTATTGTTGATGTTTTCATGCATAAACAAAATGTCTCTTTGTATTTTACAGCCCGGGAGTGCTGTCTTTTACCATGGGGGAATGTGTAGCCCTGGTGTTAGGCACACGCAGTACCCTGGAGAGTGTGTGGAGAGACAGCAGTTTAATGCTAAATACCCATTCACTCAACATACACTAGACACACCCTTAGGGTAGTGTAGTTACTTGTGAGGGAGTGGTCAGGGGGTATGTTTGTTGAGTGATTTAGAGAGTGTGTTTCCTGTCTTCGGACGGAGCAGACGTCTGGAGTTTAGCTGGAGGGAGGAAGCCGTCCAGCCTGCTCATCATCAGTTCAGAACGTGGAGGCTAGTACAGGTGGTCTAGTTCACCTCAGCCTAGTCAGAGCTGTACCTCACCTGAATACATTGAAAAGAAAGAAGAAGCTTAGTGCAGAAAGACTTCAGTCACCTGTCTCAAGGACAGTGAAAGGTTCAGAGACGTGCTCCTGCCTAGTGATAACTGAGAATCTGTAACTAACTTTGAAGGAAGTGAATGAAGGAAGTGACTACCCGACTTTATGCAAGTGTGAGTGTTTATGCTACCAGCGAGGACAAGGCGAAAGGCACAGTGGAAAGATTATTGGAAGGGTGCTTTTGGATTGAAGAAGTCCTGCACATTGCAACCGGTCACTGGGGACCGAAGGATCACTATTAGCTACAAGCATAGTGGTAAGAAAACCAGGGATTTACCGGACCTTAGGTCGCGGCAAACAGCCCCATATAGTCAGTACGTAACTGGGGTCAGGGGGAGTGAAGACTTTGAGTCCGTGCACGACAAGACAGGAATTCAGCTCTCTCGCAGGAAGGCTCCTACCACAAAACTGACTGGGCAGTACAGCTATGGATTAGCTGGAGTTATTGAGGGAACTACGCTTCAGGCTGGTTGTACTCATCGTGTTGAAAGTAAAGGAGGCCCCTAACTTGTCCAGCTGCTGTCTCAAAATACACTCTCCTTGGATCAGCCTCCCTGGGACCTGCCTGAACATCTTACAAGTAAAGGTATGGAAAGACGCTGACCGTGTGAGACTGTGTTATTTACCTGCACCCGACTTCACTAACTTCATAGACTTTGAGGGACCAGTCCCACCTGTAGGGGACCCGACATCTAGCTGCCTCACCATCCCCTCAGAGATCTACAGCAGCGCTGGTACAAATTACCAGAAGACTACAGGTGGCGTCACGAACTGTATATAATCTATCCCCTGTAAATATATCCCCAACATACGCCAGACCGCCAGGGCCACAGACCGAGCCACAGCTACCTGTGACAAATCCCCATAGACTTCCATGGGCTCGGCTCTGAGTACCCCATTGCCCTGGTAACCCACAATTGTGGTGGCGGGTCGACACACACTCACTATTCTGCTGGTGCAGTCACTGTGTACATACATTACATTACTGATCCTGAGTTACATCCTGTATTATGCTCCAGAGCTGCACTCACTATTCTGCTGGTGCAGTCACTGTGTACATACATTACATTACTGATCCTGAGTTACATCCTGTATTATGCTCCAGAGCTGCACTCACTAATCTGCTGGTGCAGTCACTGTATACATACATTACATTACTGATCCTGAGTTACATCCTGTATTATACCCCACAGCTGCACTCACTATTCTGCTGGTGCAGTCACTGTGTACATACATTACATTACTGATCCTGAGTTACATCCTGTATTATACTCCAGAGCTGCACTCACTATTCTGCTGGTGCAGTCACTGTGTACATACATTACATTACTGATCCTGAGTTACATCCTGTATTATGCTCCAGAGCTGCACTCACTATTCTGCTGGTGTAGTCACTGTGTACATACATTACATTACTGATCATGAGTTACATCCTGTATTATACTCCAGAGCTGCACTCACTATATTCTGCTGGTGGAGTCACTGTGTACATACATTACATTACTGATCCTGAGTTACATCCTGTATTATACTCCAGAGCTGCACTCACTATTCTGCTGGTGCAGTCACTGTGTACATACATTACATTACTGATCCTGAGTTACATCCTGTATTATACTCCAGAGCTGCACTCACTATTCTGCTTGTGCAGTCACTGTGTACATACATTACATTACTGATCCTGAGTTACATCCTGTATTATGCTCCAGAGCTGCTCTCACTATTCTGCTGGTGCAGTCACTGTGTACATACATTACATTACTGATCCTGAGTTACATCCTGTATTATACTCCAGAACTGCACTCACTATTCTGCTGTTGCAGTCACTGTGTACATACATTACATTACTGATCCTGAGTTACATCCTGTATTATACCCCAGAGCTGCACTCACTATTCTGCTGGTGCAGTCACTGTGTACATACATTACATTACTGATCCTGAGTTACATCCTGTATTATACTCCAGAGCTGCACTCACTATTCTGCTGGTGCAGTCACTGTGTACATACATTACATTACTGATCCTGAGTTACATCCTGTATTATACGCCAGAGCTGCACTCACTATTCTGCTGGTGCAGTCACTGTGTACATACATTACATTACTGATCCTGAGTTACATCCTGTATTATACTCCAGAGCTGCACTCACTATTCTACACTTTTAGATTAGTGTACATTTTGGGGTTTAATACTTTGCCAGATGCAAATCATCTGAATAAAGTTGAAAATCCATTTTTAATATAGATTTCTATTGTTATTGTGTTTTTCCTGGTGTGGTGGAGTGACATCCGTGCTGCAGTGATGTTGTGCGGGATGACGGCAGTTTCGGGACTTTTATGCTCTTTTTACGTCCCCAGTCACACAGTGACTATTATCTGGGAACGTTCGTTCACCACAATGCAGGGCAGATATGAACGTCCGGCAATAACTATCCATCTTCCCCCTCACTTAAGAACATTCCATGCTGAAATGGAGCGGCCGCCTGGGGAAATGATCACTGGATACTAATCGGATCTGTATGGCGCTAATGTAATACAGCATATTTCTGTGCGGAGTATTTGGACTCATTTAGCACATTGAGATCTGAAATGAAGTTATCTGTGTTCCTGCCAGACTCCTGGAAATCTCCCCCAGTGACTGCAGCTACTGAACGTGGTGGGACCAGGTACCGCTCCTAATTCACTTGTAGCTGAACCTCAGGGTGTAATCCTGAGACAGGAGGATGGATTTAATTCTGGAGCAGATAGCAATATGTTCTCCACTATTTCTCCTGCACATTCGTGTAGCTGCGCTGCACTTAATTGATTTCTAATGGATGAGAGACGCTGTAACTGAGCGGAAGAGACAGATACAAGGTGAGAGAAAATACAAAGACAGGCAGGAGGAAGAGGCAAGAGGAATATCAGGCAGGAGTCGGGGTAGCGGAACGTATAGCACATAACAGGATACACTGCACCGGATGTCGCTGCTCCCACCTGTGTGAACGGAGCCGTAATCTCACTGTGCCGTGATATTATTGTATTTACAATAGAGAAGAATGAGGAGCAAAAGATACAACCTGCGCATAGGCAGTCTCTATATAGTACAATGCCCCCCATAGGCAGACTCTGTATTGTATAATGCACTCCTCATAGGCAGACTCTATATTGTATAATGCACTCCTCATAGGCAGACTCTATATTGTATAATGCACTCCTCATAGGCAGACTCTATATTGTATAATGCACTCCTCATAGGCAGACTCTATATTGTATAATGCACTCCTCATAGGCAGACTCTATATTGTATAATGCACTCCTCATAGGCAGACTCTATATTGTATAATGCACTCCTCATAGGCAGACTCTATATTGTATAATGCACTCCTCATAGGCAGACTCTATATTGTATAATGCACTCCTCATAGGCAGACTCTATATTGTATAATGCACTCCTCATAGGCAGACTCTATATTGTATAATGCACTCCTCATAGGCAGACTCTATATTGTATAATGCACTCCTCATAGGCAGACTCTATATTGTATAATGCACTCCTCATAGGCAGACTCTATATTGTATAATGCACTCTCCATAGCAGACTCTATATTGTATAATGCACTCCTCATAGGCAGACTCTATATTGTATAATGCACTCCCTATAGGCAGACTCTATAATGTATAATGCACCCCTATAGGTAGACTCTATAGTATAATGCTCTCCCCATACTTAGACTCTATAGTATAATGCACCCTCCATAGGCAGACTCCATATTGTACAATGCATTCCTCATAGGCAGAATCTTTATTGTATAATGCACTCCTCATAGGCAGACTCTATATAGTATAATGCACCACCCCCTAGGCAGACTCTATATTGTATAATGCACCCCTATAGGTAGACTCTATAGTATAATGCAACCCCAATAAGCAGACTCTATAGTAAAATGCACATCACATAGGCAGACTTTATAGCATAATGCAACCACCATAGGCATACTCTATATTATAATGCTCTCCCCATAGGCACACTCTATATAGTATAATGCACCCCTCATAAACAGACTCTATATTGTATAATGCATTCCTCATAGGCATACTCTTTATAGTATCATGCACTCCTCATAGGTAGACTTTATATTGTATAATGCACTCACCATAGGCAGACTCTGTAATGTATGGTGCACTTCCCATAGGTAGACTCTATATTATATAATGCACCCCCCATAGGCAGACTCTATATTGTATAATGAACCCCCCATGGGCAGACTCTTTATAGTATAAATGCACTCCCCATAGGCAAACATATTGTATAATTCACTCCACATAGGCAGACTCTATAGTATAACGCACTCCCTTATAGGCATACTCTATATTGCATAATGCAGCCCCATAGGCAGACTCTATTCTGTATAACGCAGTCCTATTGGCAGACTCTATATAGTATAATGCACTCCCCATAGGCAGTATCTATAAAGTATAATGCACCCCCATAGGCAGACTTTATATTGTATAATGTACCCCCCATAGGCAAACTCTATATTGTACAATGCATTCCCCATAGGCAGACTCTATATATTATAATGCACCCCCATAGGCACACTCTATATTGTATAATGAACCCCCCCCCTAGGTAGACTCTGTATAGTATAATGCAGTCCCCATTGGCAGACTCTACATAGTATAATGCTCTCCCCATAGGCAGACTCTATATTGTATAATGCAGGCCTCATAGGCAGACTCTAGTATAATGCATTCTCCGTAGGTAGATTCTATATGGTATAATGCATTCCTCATAGGCAGACTCTAGATAGTATAATGCACACCAATAGGCAGACTCTATATTGTATAATGCACCCCCCATATGCAGACTCTATAGTATAATGCAACCCCCATAGGCAGACTCTATAGTATAATGCACCCCTCCCATAGGCAGACTCTATATGGTATAATGCACTCCCATAGGCAGACTTTATATAGTATATTGCACTCCCCATGGACAGACTCTATATAGTATAATGCACCCCCATAGGCAGACTCTATATTGTATAATGCACCCCCATAGACAGACTCTATATTGTATAATGCACTCCCCATAGGCAGACTCTAATATAATATGGCCAAAATACGGAAGCTCGCAACCCACATCAGAGTCCTACTCTAACAGCAAAACCACAAAAAGAAGTCTTGAAAATCCCCCAAAAATCTATAAAAAACACTAGGAAAAAGGCAGAGATGCTTACCTGCCTAGGCCTCAAAACAAATGCAGTGGACCCAAACAAAGATGGCGGCTACACACGTGCAGCAATACCGATGAGATAGCCAGCCTACAATCAAGGATTGGCCGTTTGGTACACCAGTACGCAAAAGGTATAATCTGTATGCGGCATTGTTCACACACAGAAGAAACAGAGCATCTGTCTTACAGCATATTAATGACGCTGTGAGACAGTGAAGGAATGTGTGTTGAATGGGGTGTATATTTCACCTAGGTATAAGGGAAATGTGTGGTTTTGTAAACCTAGTGGTGGAGAAAGGTCACTACACCTTGCATTCATTACACACTTGCAGCTCAGGCCTGAAACTACTCAGGTCTTAATTAGGAGACCAGAAGTAGGTGTCTGCAAACACAATCTGAGAGCTGTCTTTAGCCTGGACACAGGAGGTGTTTCGGCACAAGGAAGCAGTCTCCAGGATTGGGAGCTGTCTTTAGTCTGGACACACAGGGAGGTGTCCCGGCGCATGAAGCAGTCTCTGTAACGGGTCAGGTAGGTGGAACCTCTGAGCTTTATTTATACAAGAAGGTTATACTTGTAAGAGAGCAGGTGGCGCCCAGGGAGACGGACAGGAAGTCACGGCAAGTGACGGGGCAGTCTCTGGTTATACGGGAAAGGATCACGGCAAGTGACCGGGGCAGTCTCTGGATTGACAGGCAGGTTGTCACAGCAAGTGACCGGGGCAGTCTCTGGATAGACAGGCAGGTTGTCACGGCAAGTGACCGGGGCAGTCTCTGGATTGACAGGCAGGTTGTCACGGCAAGTGACCGGGGTAGTCTCTGGATAGACAGGCAGGTTGTCACGGCAAGTGACCGGGCAGTCTCAGGATGGACAGGTATATACGACCTGAGATGGTGAAGCCTCCCGGTAGGCTAGCAGGCAGATGGTGGATGGACACTCCCAAGTGAGCAGGCGAGAGTCTCTGGAACAGCCGGGGATCACCGCTTGTGACGTCCGAACCTCCGGGTAGGGCTGCAGTCAGATGGCAGATGATCGCTCCCAAGTGAGCAGGCAAGAGTCTCTGGAATAGCCGGGATCACCGCTTGTGACGTCCGAACCTCCGGGTAGGGCTGCAGTCAGATGGCAGATGATCGCTCCCAAGTGAGCAGGCAAGAGTCTCTGGAATAGCCGTGGATCACCACTTGTGACGTCCGAACCTCCGGGTAGACTTGCGGACAGGTAGCATACAGCAAACGGGCAGGAAACAGGCAGGTAACTGGTAACGGGACCTGAGGGCTGAAGCAGAGTGAAACAGTGCAACAACAACATTGCTCGGGCACCTCCATTAAGGAGGAAGCCCTTAATATAGGTGGAGTCCTCCGGCATTGGCCGGGACTTATTTGAAAAATGCGCGCGGCTCCTTTAAGAGCGGGGGAGGGCGCGGGCGCGCGCCCTAAGTCCAGCAGCAGGGAAGGAGCGCGCGGCCCCAGCAGGGCGGAAGGAGGACGCTGAGGAAGGGTAAGGGGGGCGACGTCCCTGCCTGGCAGAGGACGCTGCTGCAGGGGAACAGCGTCCCTGCCTGGCAGAAGGCAGGGACGCCGACGCTACAGTACCCCCCCTCTAGGCCCCCCCCTCTTTAGGCCAGAAAGAAATTTAGCTAGGATGAGAGGGGCATGGATGTTCTCCCGAGGCTCCCACGTTCTCTCCTCAGGACCAAACCCTTCCAATCCACCAAAAAATAAGTCTTTCTTCCTACCCTTTTGGTGGCCAGAATGTTCTCTACCTCAAATTCATCGTCAGCAGACACTGGAGCAGGAGGTGTACCTGTAGACTTGAAAAAAGAGTTAAGTACCACCGGTTTGAGGAGAGATACATGGAAAGAGTTAGGAATGCGCAAATTGGCCGGGAGTTTCAATTTATAGACACCGGGTTGATCTGACTGATGATCTCAAAGGGACCGATGAACCGAGGGCCTAACTTGTAGGAAGGAATCTTGAGCCGGACATACTTGGACGAAAGCCAGACCTTATCCCGGGACGGAATTGAGGAGGATCCAGACGTCTTTTGTCAGCATGTCTCTTCATACGCTCGGATGACTGAATGAGTGCGGATCGGGTACTCTCCCATATGGAGGAAAATTCTCTAACCAGAGATTCCGCAGCTGGATTGTCCACAGAGATGGTGACAGGAACAGGGATCCGAGGGTGCTGACCGAAGACTACAAAAAACGGAGACTTGGAGGAAGATTCGCTCTCGTGATTATTGTAAGAGAATTCGGCCCAAGGCAGGAGCTCCACCCAGTCAGAATGGTGGGCGTTAACGAAGTGCCGGAGATAACTGGTCAGATTCTGATTGATTCGCTCAACTTGTCCATTGGACTGGGGGTGGTAAGCGGAGGAGAAATCCAAGGTGACGTCTAGCAACTTACAAGTGGCTCTCCAGAAACGTGAGGTGAACTGTACCCCACGATCCGACACAATGTGACGAGGCAGACCATGGAGACGGAAGATGTGACGGATAAAGTCTTTAGCCAACTCGGGTGCAGACGGAAGACCTGGCAGAGGAATGAAGTGAGCCATCTTGGAAAGGGTCAGCGACCACCCAAATGACCGTACAAACCGGCAGAAACGGGCAGATCTGTTATGAAGTCCATGGCTATATGCTGCCAGGGGCAGGGGTACAGGAAGCGGAAGAAAGACGGCCGGCAGGCAGGTGTCTCGGAACTTTGTTGCGGGCACAGGAGACACAGGCAGATACAAAGTCTATTACGTCCTTGTGCAGGGTAGGCCACCAATAATGCCGGGTTATGAGTTGGAGGGTCTTTTTCTGACCACGTGGCCAGCTAGTTTAGACGAATGACCCAGTGTAGGATTCTCTTCCGGTCGGTTACTGAACGAACGTCTTACCAGGAGGGAGACGATTAGACTCACGGGAGCCACCCGCATCACTCTGGCGGGATCGATGATATGTTTAGGTTCCTCCTCGAGATCTGACACCAGGAAAGACCGGACAAGGCATCAGCCTTGACGTTCTTGTCAGCCGGGCGAAAATGCAAGAGAAAATCGAAGCGGGCAAAAAACAAGGACCACCGGGCTTGGCGAGGGTTAATCTCTGAGCATGCTGGAGGTAAGCCAGATTCTTGTGGTCCGTGTAAATGATTACCGGATGAAGAGCCCCTCGAGTAGGTAACGCCACTCCTCCAATGCCAACTTGATGGCCAATAACTCTCGGGTCTCCTATGGAGTAGTTGCGCTCGGAGGAGGAGAAGAGTTTGGAGAAAAAAGCCGCAGGATACCATCCTCCCGGATGAAGATTTTTGAGTGAGTACCGCTCCGGCTCCAGAGGAGGAAGCGTCCACCTCCAGGAAGAAACTGCTTGTTGCCGTCCGGGCGATGCAGCACTGGAGCGGAAGAGAAGGCCTGTTTTAGGGAAAGAAAGGCCTCCTCTTCTTCGGGCGACCACTGTTTGGGGTTAGCATCCTTGCGGTTGAGCGCGGAAATTGGAGCAGTCCTGGAAGAGAAGTGCGGTATGAAGAGGGGGGTAATAGTTGGCGAATCCCGGGGAACCGCTGAATGGCCTTCAACCCTCCGGTCGAGGCCACTTCTCGATGGCAAACAGTTTTTCTCCGGATCCATTCGTAGGCCTGTCTGAGAAATGATGTAGCCCAAAAACGGAAGCGAGGTCTGCTCAAAGAGGCACTTCTCATATTTGGCGAAGAGGTGATTCTGCCTGAGCCTGAGCAGAACCTGACGAACATCCCTCCGGTGAGACTGGAGGTCCGGAGAGAAGACCAAGATATCGTCTAGGTACACCACAACGCAAGAGTAGAGGAGGTCCCGAAAGATGTCATTGACCAACTCCTGAAAGACTGCTGGAGCATTACAGAGACCAAAGGGCATCACCAAATACTCGTAGTGGCCGTCCCGGGTGTTGAATGCCGTCTTCCATTCATCTCCCCGACGGATACAAAACCCGGTTGTTTTGCCCCACGAAGATCCAGTTTGGTGAAGATTCTCGCCCCCTAAGTCAATCAAACAATTCTGGAATGAGCGGAAGAGGGTACTTATTCTTACCGTGATCAAATTTTAAGCCTCTGTAGTCAATACAGGGACGGAGAGATCCGTCTTTCTTTTTTACGAAGAAGAAACCTGCTCCCGCTGGGGAGGTAGATTTCCGGATGAATCCTTTGGCCAAGTTCTCCTCGAATATTCGGACATCGACCTGGTCTCAGCAGCGGACAATGGGTAAATAAAGCCCACGGGGAGGCTAGTACCAGGTAGCAGGTCGATCGGGCAATCATACGGTCTGTGTGGGGGTATGTCTCTGCTTCCTTTTTATTAAAGACATCAGCGAAAGACCAAAAATGGAATCGGGAGTCCTGGTAGATTTGCAGGTGTAGGAGAAGGACGGACAGGATGAACAGGCACCAGACACGTTTGATGACAGTCCTGTCCCCAGCGAAGAATCTCTCCAGTCTGGGCCCGTCGAGCACGGGTGCATGCTTTTGGAGCCAAGCCCGACCTAGTAAGAAAGCGTGAGAGAGTCCAGGTAGAACATGAAAATGAGATACTCTCAGAATGTAACATTCCCACCTGCAGGGTTATAGCCTCGGTGATAAGCTGGATGGGACGTGTAGAAGACCCCCATCTACAGCAGCACCAGATACTGGTTCAAGCAGAGGTTTGGTGGGAATGCGATATTTCTCTACCAGAGCCTGTGAAACGAGATTCCCAGCTGCTCCAGAATCAAGTTGGGCTAGTTCGAAGTAACGGTTCTCCCGAGGAGAATTGAGACAGACAGCAGCAGAGATGAAGAGGATTTATTCTTGTCTAGGTGGACCTCTCCGAGCGAACCTAGACACAGGCGTTTCCCGACCCTCTCTGGGCAGGTACGGATCCGGTGCTCCTTACTGCCACAGTAGAAGAAAGCAACTCCCCTCAGCACGGCGTGAGTCCTGACGGGCTTTGACCATCTTGGTCTGGTCGACCTGCATGGGCTCTGCCGGGGGCACTTGAGGAGATACGGAAGGAGTTACAGGTCTCTGAAATGAAGGAGCTAGGCGAGGAAACCTTCTCTCACGGGTGACCTTTTTGGCTCGCTCCTGGAACCGTAGATCAATCGATTGGCCAGAGTTATTAGTCATCGAGAGAGGTTGGAATGTCCCGACCGGCAAGTTCATCTTTATGCGGCCGACAGGCCCCCAAAGACAGCTATCAGAGCGTCATTATCCCAAGCCAGCTCTGAGGCAAGGGTACGAAACCTTATGGCATAGTGACCCACGGTGAGACTCTCCTGACGAGACGCAGCAGAGATTGATGCAGAGGAGGTCTTCCGTCCGGGTTCATCGAATACCTTCCGGAAGGCTAAGAGAAAAGCAGACAGGTTAGACACCAGAGGATCTTCTCTTTCCCAAAGAGGATTTAGCCAGGCCAGGCTCTCCGGTGAGATGTGACATGATGAAGGCAATTTTGGCCCGGTCAGAGTTAAACTGGTGTGCCAGGAGTTCAAAATGCAGGGTACATTGGTTGATGAAACCCCGAGCCAGAGCAGGGTCGCCTCCAAACGAGGAGGAGCTGAAAGTCGAGGTCCTGGAATAGAAACCACGAGTTGGTAAGCAGCGGAACTGCCGGATTGCGAGTCATGGTGCTCGCGGTGGTTGTCGGGGAAGTATCAGAGTGTCCAGGCGGGAATTAACACACCGCAGATGACCCAGGATGGACTCCTGTTGAGACCTCTGACGAGACAGTTCATGACACAGGTCAGATAGCGAAGGGGTTTGGGTGCCACCGGTTCCATGGCCCGAGCAAAACTGTAACGGGTCAGGTAGGTGGAACCTCTGAGCTTTATTTATACAAGAAGGTTATACTTGTAAGAGAGCGGGTGGCGCCCAGGGAGACGGACAGGAAGTCACGGCAAGTGACGGGGCAGTCTCGGTTATACGGGAAAGGATCATGGCAAGTGACCCCGGGGCAGTCTCTGGATTGACAGGCAGGTTGTCACAGCAAGTGACCGGGGCAGTCTCTGGATAGACAGGCAGGTTGTCACGGCAAGTGACCGGAGCAGTCTCTGGATTGACAGGCAGGTTTGTCACGGCAAGTGACCGGGGAAGTCTCTGGATAGACAGGCAGGTTGTCACGGCAAGTGACCGGGGCAGTCTCAGGATGGACAGGTATATACGACCTGAGATGGTGAAGCCTCCCGGTAGGCTAGCAGGCAGATGGCGGATGGACACCCCAAGTGAGCAGGCGAGAGTCTCTGGAAACAGCCGGGGATCACCGCTTGTGACGTCCGAACCTCCGGGTAGGGCTGCAGTCAGATGGCGATGATCGCTCCCAAGTGAGCAGGCAAGAGTCTCTGTAATAGCCGGGGAATCACCGCTTGTGACGTCCCGAACCTCGGGTAGGGCTGCAGTCAGATGGCAGATGACGCTCCCAAGTGAGCAGGCAAGAGTCTCTGGAATAGCCGTGGATCACCACTTGTGACGTCCGAACCTCCGGTAGACTTTTTGCGGACAGGTAGCATACAGCAAACGGGCAGGAAACAGCAGGTAACTGGTAACGGGACCTGAGGCTGAAGCAGGTGAAACAGTGCAACAACAACATTGCTCGGGCACCTCCATTAAGGAGGAAGCCCTTAATATAGGGTGGAGTCCCCGGCATTGGCCGGGGACTTATTTGAAAAAGCGCGCGGCTCCTTTAAGAGCGGGGGAGGGCGGGCGCGCGCCCTAAGTCCAGCAGCAGGGAAGGAGCGCGCGGCCCCCAGGGCGGAAGGAGGACGCTGAGGAAGGGTAAGGGGGGGGGACGTCCCTGCCTGGCAGAGGACGCGCGCAGGGAACAGCGTCCCGCCTGGCAGAAGGCAGGGACGCCACGCACAGCTCCGAGTTGAGCTATCTCAGTCTGGGTGCAGGAAGACCCCGACATTGGAGTAGTTTCCCATGCGAATCCGTGTGAAGAGCGGGGTGAATAGGAGTGGGATCTCTCTCAAGTCTGGACTGGAAGGTGCCTTCAGACACAAGGAGGAGTATCTGTGAAGCTCCAAA
>JARQOD010000003.1:398681903-398705003 GCA_033576555.1 Oophaga sylvatica | reverse complement strand
CTAACGTTGCAACCAATGTATTGTATACGGATGGAAGCGCGTCACACTAATAGATTTGAGTTATTTGAAATAAATGGAGCAGCACCAATTGAGAAAAATGTCAAGGATGGCAGTGGCAACGCTCACAGACTACAACCAGCATTGTTTGAAGAACTAACTGGAGCGTGATCTGCACTCCAAAAATGAAAACCTCAGACTACAGTGACACTGCACACAAGTGTTCACTAGCTGTGAAAGGCCCCTTTGTGTACTTCAGACTGTTGCAACCAATGTATTGTATACGGATGGAAGCGCGTCACACTAATAGATTTGAGTTATTTGAAATAGAATGAGCAGCACCAATTAGAGAAAAATGTCAAGGATGAGGCAGTGGCACGCTCAACAGACTACAACCAGCATTGTTTGAAGAACTAACTGGAGCGTGATCTGCACTCCAAAAATGAAAACCTCAGACTACAGTGAACACTGCACACAATGTTCACTAGCTGTGAAAGGCCCTTGTGTACTCCTAGACTGTTTGCAACCATGTATTGTATACGGATGGAAGCGCGTCACACTAATAGATTTGAGTTATTTGAAATAGAATGAGCAGCACCAATTGAGAAAAATGTCAAGGATGAGCAGTGGCACACGCTCAACAGATACAACAGCATTGTTGAAGAACTACTGGAGCGTGATCTGCACTCCAAAAATGAAACTCAGACTACGTGAACACTGCACACAACTGTTCACTAGCTGTGAAAGGCCCCTTTGTGTACTTCTAGACTGTTTGCAACCATGTATTGTATACGGATGGAAGCGCGTCACACTAATAGATTTGAGTTATTTGAAATAGAATGGAGCAGCACCAATTAGAGAAAAATGTCAAGGATGAGGCAGTGGCAACGCTCAACAGACTACAACCAGCATTGTTTGAAGAACTAACTGGAGCGTGATCTGCACTCCAAAATGAAACCTCAGACTACAGTGAACACTGCACACAATGTTCACTAGCTGTGAAAGGCCCCTTTGTGTACTTCTAACTGTTTGCAACCAATGTATTGTATACGGATGGAAGCGCGTCACACTAATAGATTTGAGTTATTTGAAATAGAATGGAGCAGCACCAATTGAGAAAAATGTCAAGGATGAGGCAGTGGCACACGCTCAGCAGACTACAACCAGCAGTGGTTGAAGAACTAACTGGAGCGTGATCTGCACTCCAAAAATGAAAACCTCAGACTACAGTGAACACTGCACACAACTGTTCACTAGCTGTGAAAGGCCCCTTTGTGTACTCCTAGACTGTTTGCAACCAATGTATTGTATAACGGATGGAAGCGCGTCACACTAATAGATTTGGTTATTTGAAATAGAATGTAGCAGCACCATTATTAGAAAAAATGTCAAGGATGAGGCAGTGGCACACGCTCAACAGACTACAACCAGCATTGTTTGAAGAACTAACTGGAGCGTGATCTGCACTCCAAAAATGAAAACCTCAGACTACAGTGAACACTGCACACAACTGTTCACTAGCTGTGAAAGGCCCTTTGTGTACTTCTAGACTGTTTGCAACCAATGTATTGTATACGGATGGAAGCGCGTCACACTAATAGATTTGAGTTATTTGAAATAGAATGGAGCAGCACCAATTGAGAAAAATGTCAAGGATGAGGCAGTGGCACACGCTCAACAGACTACAACCAGCATTGTTTGAAGAACTAACTGGAGCGTGATCTGCACTCCAAAAATGAAAACCTCAGACTACAGTGAACACTGCACACAACTGTTCACTAGCTGTGAAAGGCCCCTTTGTGTACTTCTAGACTGTTTGCAACCAATGTATTGTATACGGATGGAAGCGCGTCACACTAATAGATTTGAGTTATTTGAAATAGAATGGAGCAGCACCAATTAGAAAAATGTCAAGGATGAGGCAGTGGCATACGCCAACAGACTACAACCAGCATTGTTTGAAGAACTAACTGGAGCGTGATCTGCACTCCAAAAATGAAAACCTCAGACTACAGTGAACACTGCACACAATGTTCACTAGCTGTGAAAGGCCCTTTGTGTACTTCTAGACTGTTTGCAACCAATGTATTGTATACGGATGGAAGCGCGTCACACTAATAGATTTGAGTTATTTGAAATAGAATGGAGCAGCACCAATTTGAGAAAAATGTCAAGGATGAGGCAGTGGCACACGCTCAGCAGACTACAACCAGCAGTGGTTGAAGAACTAACTGGAGCGTGATCTGCACTCCAAAAATGAAAACCTCAGACTACAGTGAACACTGCACACAACTGTTCACTAGCTGTGAAAGGCCCCTTTGTGTACTCCTAGACTGTTTGCAACCAATGTATTGTATACGGATGGAAGCGCGTCACACTAATAGATTTGAGTTATTTGAAATAAATGTAGCAGCACCAATTAGAGAAAAATGTCAAGGATGAGGCAGTGGCACACGCTCAACAGACTACAACCAGCATTGTTTGAAGAACTAACTGGAGCGTGATCTGCACTCCAAAAATGAAAACCTCAGACTACAGTGAACACTGCACACAACTGTTCACTAGCTGTGAAAGGCCCCTTTGTGTACTTCTAGAGTGTTTGCAACCAATGTATTGTATACGGATGGAAGCGCGTCACACTAATAGATCACTGTTAATTTCAATTGAATGGAGCAGCACCAATTCCACAAAATAAAAAAAAAAAGAGTCAGTGAGTGACACGTGCAGATGACTACAAACAGCGTTGGATGCAGAGCAAACTGCAGCGTCACCTGCACTCACACACACACCTTGCACAGAGCTGTGAAAACAACACTGCAAGGAAAAAGGATGATTTACAGAGCGGTTTCTCAAATAGCCTGCCTACAGAACAATTCACAAAAACGCTATCTCTAACTGTTCCTCAGAGTCAGCAGAGCAGCGTTCTGTCCCTAACTTAATTCACAGCACAGTGACGGTAAAATGGCGGCGGCGCCTTTTATAGTGCATTCTGACATCATTTCAGCATCCAATCACAGCCATGCCATTAGTTAACATGACCGCAGCATTACAGGATGTGCCCACACTTCTTAGGATTCCTCATTGGCTGACTAAAATCACATTGCCTCTCAAAGAATTATGGGAACTTCCGATTCCGGTATACGATATATGAAAAATATCGGAACTAAGTATCGGAATTCCGATACAGCGAATATCGGCCGATACTTGCGGTATCGGAATGCTCAGCTCTACTCAGCACTGATATACAATGTCCCTCGTTGCTGCTTTCTATTAATTGTTTTTTCCCAGTGCTATATGGATGGTTACATTCCTCAGTACTGCTATATAACATCATCCAAGCTGCTTCCTCTAAATATGTCCTAATAATGAAGGTAAAATGCTGTCAGTCTTACAATGTAAACTCCGTGCTCTGAAGGAAACGAGATGAGTAATCGAATGAAAAATAACCTTCGGTACTGAAGATGAAGTATATTTGTTAAGTGAATCAAAATATATCTATTAGACTGAGAAAATGAAAAATAGATGTAATTCCAACATTTCGATGTATAGCCTTATTCAAGGATATTTGTGCGGGTGTCGATGTTTCTTTGTGCTTCGCCAGTACGGCTGCACACGCTGCAGTGAAAATATTCAGCCCCAAAAACTCATGGTGGGCACAGAGCCTTACAAACAGGATCCTCTGCAGAGGACGGATAATATCACCCAGACATGAAGCAATAGTCCAGTCTGCACTCCGCTAATTACAGCATCTGCTGCTGTTTTCCTGGCGCTCTGAGGATCCGGACATTTTGGATGGAGCCTTGAACACATAAGAGGATGTGCTCTTGAGTAAACGGCGTGATTCATCTGTAAGTGCTGCGTTCAGAACAGTCTGTCTTAGCTTTATATATTCAAGCAGAAAAATACAGAATCCAAATCCCTGGAAAATCCTCAAAATTTGCACATATCTTACCTGTGCCTTTACTTTCTGCACCTGTAATTACCGCACTCACATATCAGAAAATCGCCCACAACCACAAGTGTGAAAAACGGAACCAAAACGCTGCAACATTGTTACTAGAAGAAAACAAGGGCTGAGATGCAGGGCCTGCGTTAGGGGCAGGAAGACTTGGCAAATGCCTAGGGCCCACACTCCCTCAAGGGGCCCCATCCAGTGGCGTACTGCCAGGCGCATCGCTAGACACTTTAAGTTCACATGGGCGTTTTTGCTGCGTTTTTTTCTGCAGCAAAACCTGATTTCTTGGCAGGAAAGATGTTGCGGAAAAAACGCATGTTTTGGTGCGTTTTTGTTTGCAGTTTTGGTGCCTTTTTCATGTGTGGCTAACACTTGTCTCTTTGTGCATGCTTATAAAGTTGCGTGCCCCAGAGAAAAAAAACTACTTCCTGTAGAACGATACCCCTAGATCCTTTGAAAAACCAGCAATTCATCTGCCGCATAAAGTAAAATCACAGAGTGACAGGTTAGAATAGAATAGATAGAATAGATATTACACATAGGATACATAGAGGTATAGATGTCAATGACACATACTTATATATGTATTTATATTGCATAGATGGATAGAAGAGAAGCTGTCAATTCATCTGCCGTATACTGTAAACTCACAACAGAAGCCGACAGGATAGAAGAGATGGATTACACACAGTAAATACACATAGAATAAATAGTTATATAGATGTCAGTGACATATACAATTAGTGCAGTGTGTGTGCAGCTTACTGTACATGTGATTAATTAATAAATTATTATTTTAAAAAAATGGCGTGGGCTCCAGCGCAATTTTCGGAGCCAGCAGAGGGAAAGCCGATGGCTGCGGGGGCGATGTTTATAGCCTGGGAAGGGAGTAATACCCATGGAGCTTCTCAGGCCATTAATATCAGCTCACAGCTGTATTCTTAGCCTTTACTGGCTATTAAAATGGGGGACCCCCTAAAAAAATTAAGTAGGGTCCCCCTATAATTAATAGCCAGCAAAGGCTATGCAGACAGCTGTTGGCTGATATTAATAGCCTAGGAAGGGGCCATGAATACTGATCCCCCAGACTAAAAACATCAGCTCTCAGCCGCCCCAGAAAAGGTGCATCTCTAAGATATGTCAATTCTGGCACTTAGCCTCACTCTTCCCACTTGGTCTGTAGCAGTGGCAAGTGGGATAATAGTTGGGGGGTTGATGTCACCTTTGTATTGTCAGATGGCAGCAAGCCTGGAGGTTAGTAATGGAGAGGCGTCAATAAGACGCCCCCATTACTAACCCCATAGTCACATTGTAAGAAGACACAGACATCCAGAAAAGTCTTTTAATTGAAAGAAAGACACAGACTCCTTTTATATTCTTAATTAAACCATACTTACGACCTCACCCATTCCACCGAAGCCCTCATTCTCCTGTAATAAACCAAAAATAAAAAACAACAATATCTCTCATCTCACTGTTGTTCTGTTCCATGCCTTAATCCATGTCTGGGGGATAAACAGTTTTCAATCTGGACAGCGCCAAGATGTGACCATCCAAGCTGAGAACCACTGGTGATTGAGTTGCTGCGAGCACAGCATCAGTGACTAGTGGTGACATTATCGAGGTTACCTCCAGTCACTGAGGCTGCATTCCCAGCCGGGCTGAACTGCAGTGACCTCAGTGAGATCCCTGCTAGCACCGTGAAAAAGTAGCACAGTGCAGAGACGGGTTCACCGGGAGAATTTCACTGCGGTGAACTTGCCTCTGCACTGTCCGACTTTCGCACTGTGCTAGTGGAGATCTCACCGAGGTCACCGCAGTTCAGCTTGGCTGGGAATGCAGCCTCAGTGACCGGAGGTAGCCTTGATGACATCACCGCAGGTCACTGAGGTTGCGCTTGCAGCAGCTCATTCACCAGTGGTTCTCAGCCTGGACGGTCGCATCTTGGCATGACATGGATTATAGTATGGGACAGAAGGATGGAGAGGTGAGGGATAGTGTTTTTTATTTTTGGTTTATTATTTCTAATAAAGGACTTTATTCTGTCTGTGTCTTTATTTACTATGTAACTATAGGATTAGTAATGGAGAGGCCGTGTGCTTGATGTCACCTGACAATACAAAGGTGACATCAACCTCACAAATATGAACCCCACTTGCCACCTCTACAGGGCAAGTGGGAAGAGCCTGGCAAAGCATCAGAATTGGTGCATCAAATAGGTGTACTTTTTCTGGTGGCTGCAGGCTGCTATTTTTAGGCTGGGGGGCCAATATCCATGGCCCCTTACCAGTCTGAGAATACCAGCCCCCAGCTGTCTGCTTTAGCAAGGCTGCTTGTCAAAAATAGGGGGGGACCCCAAGCTGTTTTTTTTTAATTATTTAAATAATGAAAATAACAGTATGGGGACCCCTCTATTCTTGATAAACAGGCTTTGCTGGTACTGTAAAAAGCAGCTGAAAATTATCATAAAAGACTCAGCAAAAACGCCCAGTATGAACATAACCTATCATTCGGGCTGAGGCCCATGTCACAGTGCCCTGTCCCGTGTCTCCCTCCAGAGTCCATACGTGCACACATCGCTCTCTGCTTAGCGCCTCCTCCCAACCAGGACAGCTTCCCACTCTCTGCAGATGGAGGTGAGCGCACACTGTGGTCTGATCCACCATCTGTAAAGCTCCTGCAGCTTCTTACTGACTCCACACTCCCAAGAGCAGGTGAGATCAGCAATAACAGGTCATAGTGCAGTCATTTACTCACTGTGGTCCCAGAGCTCTGTGCTGATCGCTGCAGGATCAGGTGTCACAGTCACATATACCAGCGATCTGCATCTGCTCTGACCACAGTCACTGAATCACTGCTTGTATTCTAACAGGCGACCTCCTGTCACTACTGTCCGGATGACACAAGACAGGAATATTGTCTGCTGAACTACTGTATTCATTATACAGAAATAAATGAATTCCCATGTGAAATAATAAGGGTAAACCATACACATATATAGTACATATACTGTATATATCAGTATATAACTTATAGGAAAACTCTGCTTTCAAAACTAACATTTTTTAGGCTAGTTTCACACTAGCGTTTGGGAGGGCTGCTTACTTCCTCCGTCAAGCCCCGCCCACTGCCGCACCTCTTCCTTTCAGCGCCGCCTACCTCTGCACGCGTCCTGCACACCCTATCTTTAATATTGGGTAGGCAGGCCATGCGGATGTATGCGGATGCCTCCGTATGCGTCGTTTTGACGCTGCGCCAAACTGCGTCAAACGCAACATGTTGCATTTTGTTGCGGTCGGCGCAGCGTCAAAATGACGCATGCGGAGGCGGCGCTGAAAGGAAGAGGTGCAGCAGTGGGCGGTGCTTGACGGAGGAAGTACGCAGCCCTCCCGAACGCTAGTGTGAAACTAGCCTTAGAGATTTTGCAGTTTTTTTTTTTTTACAGTATGCTGCGAAAAACAATGTTGCATTATCTGCAGCTTCTTTTTTCACTTTTTAATTGCTTTCTATGGATGAAAAAATGCTGAAAGAAGTGACATGCTGAAGATTCAAAGAAACACAGCAGTTCTGAAACTCAGTCCAGAGAAAATAAAAGGGTGTGCAGGAGATTTCTGAAATGTCATAGTTTTTGATTGTGCTGCAAAATGCAACTTCTTAAATGCAGAAGAAAAAGCTGCAAAAATTCTGCACATGAAAATAGCCAAAAGCTGATTTTTAAAGCGCCAGCGAAACACGAGATTTCCAAAATCTCCTACACACACTTGTTTTTTTCCTGTCTGAATTTTAGAACGGCAATGTTTTTTAATTCTACAGTGTGTCACTTCTTTCTGCATTTTTTAACCCATAGAAAGGAATGAAAAAAGCTACAAATGTTGCAACGGCACTTTTCGCTGTATTTTTTAAGTGTTTTTGGTGAATTAAACTATTAGGTCTCATTCTCACGGTCAATATTTGGTCAATATTTCACATCAGTATTTGTAATCCAGAAACAGCTGTAGAACAATCAGAGGATAAGTCTAAGGCCGGCGTCACATTGCCGAGTTTGATGCGAGTTAGTCGCACGACTTTCTCGCATCAACACCCGGCACGGCCGCCTGCTCTCGGACCCGAGTGCGCGGAGGCATAGAAATACATGCATCCGCACACTCGGGTCCGAGAGCAGGCGGCCGTGCCGTGTGTTGATGCGAGAAAGTCGTGCGACTAACTAACTCGCATCAAACTCGGCAGTGTGACGCCGGCCTAATACAAACACGTCACCACTTATGTATTATCACCCACTGCTGGCTGCAAATACTGATGTAAAATACTGACCAAATACTGACCGTGTGAATACTGTAGACAAAGCAAACAGCCGCACCCCCTAAAAAAATGAAAAAAAATGTATAGAACGACACAAAAAAACGCTGAAAGGGTACATACTCACTGGCTGGAAAAAAATCGGTCCGTTTTCTGCAGGAAAAAAACGGTACATTTGTTGTAAAAAGGCATGCGACTTTGATGCGATTTTAAATCGCACCATGCGTTTTCCATCAGTTTTCCATCAGTTTTCCATCTGTATGCAATGCGATTTTAACATGAAGTTTTACATAGAGCAGTTATCTCTATGTAAAAAGTCATGTAAAAATCACATTGTAAAAAAAAATGTACACAAAAAGCAAATAATTATATATATATATAATATATATATATATAGGTCATACACTTCTACATAGTATAATAGCCGCTAATTCATCCCTGGCTATCCTGTAAAATCACACTGACAGCTTTAATAAAGAATAGAAACAATGCATATACACACATAGAATACACATATATATATATATATGTAATTGTGACATACATATATATATATTTATAGTTCACACACTTCTACATACTGTAATAGCTGCTAATTCAATTGCCGGCTTTTGTGAAATCACAAAAGCCGACATGAAATGATACATTGTTTAGACACAGTTAACCATGTCATTTCATGTATTTTGATATATGGTTTGAACTTACAATTACATAAGTGTATGTGTGCAAAATTTCAGACATGTAGGGGTTAATTAAAGCTGTAAATTCGTTGAAAAAAAATGCGTGGGCTCCCGCTGTATTTTCTCCACCAGACAGACAAAGCAAGCGAGTGGGGGCTGTCACGCTGTCTCTGTATACAGGAGGACCGGGGTCTATGCTGACCCTAAGCTGGGGTCCTGACTAATCCCTCTACCTGGAGGTACTGTTGATGGTACAGAAGTCCAGGCCGCCAGCGTAACCCTATCTCCTGTGAATCCCTAACCACTGTAATCTAGTCCTGAGAAGGACCCTGATTACCACCACAGGGGAACAGGAAGGTAACTGCCTTCACACACAGTATAAGACGAACGAGACAGTACAAGGGGTAAAATAAAAGACCACCTTGCATACAAAACTATCACTACAGAGGGAACACCAACGGGTAAGGAGATAAATAATAAAGCGAGGAGAGGAGAAAAACCACAACAGGTACTCTTAGCTTTAGACTTCTCAATACGATCCGCTCTGCTGGTCTGCATGAATGCTTTCACCGACACTTCCCCAGCAGACAGGCAGGTATATGAAGGAAACCAATTACCACAACATTAATTGCAGCTGAGCGAGGCTGGTCTAGTCCAGCACAGAGAGAGGAAGAATTAACTCCCTCAGTGCCGAAAAACACCCAGCACCAGAACCTCAGCTGTGAGAAGTCAGGGTGTGCAATCGCGACGATCTTCGCAGTGACACACCCGTGACAGTACCCCCCCTTCTACGAGGGGCCTCCGGACCCTCAGGGCCGGGTTTATCTGGGTGAGTAGTGTGGAAGGCCCGAACCAATCGGTTCTGCGTTAATATCCGACGCAGAAACCCACGTCCTCTCCTCAGGACCATACCCCCTCCAATGAACAAGGTACTGAAGGGACGGGTGATTCAGACGTGAATCGATGACTCTCAACACCTGGAACTCCAAGTTACCATTGACCACCACAGGAGGAGGAGGTAAAGGTGAAGGTATCACCGGCGCCACATACCTCTTAAGCAACGATCTGTGGAACACATTATGAATTTTAAATGTAGAAGGGAGGTCAAGACGGAATGCAACCGGATTAATTATAGCACTGATCTTGTATGGCCCGATGAACCTGGGACCCAGTTTCCAGGAGGGAACCTTAAGTTTTATATTTTGGTAGACAACCATACCAGATCGTTCACACTTAGGTCCGGACCAGACACTCTCCTCCTATCAGCCATACGTTTGTATCGGTTCCCCGTAGTACTCAGATTATTCAGCACTCCTCTCCACACTGAAGCAAGTGACAACGAAAATCGTTCCTCCTCAGGAACCCCAGAAGAGCCCCCCCTATTGAAAGTACAAAACTGGGGGTGAAAACCATATGCCCCAAAAAACGGGGACTTACCAGTGGACTCGCTCCGCCTATTATTTAGAGCAAATTCCGCCAGAGGCAAGAAAGAAGCCCAGTCCTCCTGGTTCTCTGACACAAAACACCGGAGATATGTCTCCAAGCTCTGGTTCAGACGCTCTGTCTGACCATTGGTCTGCGGGTGAAAAGCCGATGAAAATGACAACTGCATCCCCCGCCGTGTACAAAATGCTTTCCAGAATTTGGACACAAACTGAGACCCCCGATCCGACACCACATTGGAGGGTACCCCGTGAAGCCTTACAATCTCCCCAATGAACACCTGCGCAAGAGTTTTAGCATTAGGAAGAGCAGGAAGAGCGATAAAATGTGCCATCTTGCTGAACCTGTCCACTACAACGAGTATGACTGTTTTACCCGAAGATGGCGGGAGGTCCGTAATGAAGTCCATAGACAGATGAGTCCACGGACGCTCCGGGATCTTCAAAGGTAAGAGGGTCCCCGACGGACGGGTATGTGGGGTCTTAGAGCGCGCACAAACCTCGCAGGACGCGACAAAAGTTACCACCTCCTTATGTAAGTTAGGCCACCAAAACCGACGCGAGAGGAGATCCTCAGTTGCTTTACTCCCTGGGTGTCTTGCCAAAGCTGAATTATGGTGTGCCTCGATCACCTTTTGTCGCAACTGATTTGGAACAAATAGTCTCCCTGGAGGTCCTACAGGGGCGTCCCCCTGAGCCTCCAATACCTCCTCCTCAAGCTCAGAGCATACTGCCGACACCACCACCCCCTCCTGAAGGACCGGAATCGGGTCCTCCGTATTCCCAGCCCCTGGGAAACAGCGAGATAAGGCATCCGCCTTAACATTTTTTGAGCCAGGACGATATGTGACGACAAAATTAAACCTGGTAAAAAACAACGACCACCTAGCTTGTCTGGGATTCAGACGTTTAGCGGACTCTAAATATAGCAGGTTTTTGTGATCGGTAATGACGGTGACCGGGTGGACTGCCCCCTCCAAAAAATGACGCCACTCCTCAAAAGCTAACTTAATGGCCAAGAATTCCCTATTGCCGACATCATAATTCCTCTCAGCGGACGACAATTTTTTAGAGAAGAAGGCGCACGGATGCCATTTACCAGGGGACGAACCTTGTGACAATACTGCTCCCACCCCTACCTCGGAAGCGTCCACCTCAACAATGAACGGCTGTGACGCATCAGGTTGAATAAGTATGGGTGCAGAAGCAAAACATTTTTTCAAAGAGGAAAACGCTTGACAAG
Organism: Oophaga sylvatica; assembly: GCA_033576555.1. Taxonomy (NCBI): domain Eukaryota; kingdom Metazoa; phylum Chordata; class Amphibia; order Anura; family Dendrobatidae; genus Oophaga; species Oophaga sylvatica. The sequence goes on along the minus strand of JARQOD010000003.1, from coordinate 398,693,390 downwards.
CCTTGTCAGACCACTTTGAAAAATCCGTCCCTTTTTTAGTCATGTCTGTGAGAGGTTTAACTATGGACGAAAAATTACGAATGAACTTCCGGTAGTAGTTAGCAAACCCCAGGAAACGTTGTAATGCCTTAAGATCCTCTGGCAGATCCCACTCAAGAACTGCCCGCACTTTCCCAGGGTCCATACGAAAACCGGATGCTGACACCAGGAACCCTAAAAACAGAAGTTCCTGTACGGCGAACACACACTTCTCCCATTTGGCGTACAGTTTATTATCCCGCAAGATCTGTAACACCTGCCTAACATGCTCCTGATGAGACACAAGATCTGGCGAGTAAATTAAGATATCATCCAGATATATGACCACAAACTGTCCCATTAGGTGGCGAAAGATGTCATTTACAAAGTGTTGAAACACCGCCGGGCAATACTCAGACCAAATGGCATGACAAGGTTCTCATAATGCCCCTCCGGAGTGTTAAACGCCGTCTTCCACTCATCCCCCTCCTTCATCCTAATCAGATTGTACGCCCCCCTGAGATCCAACTTAGAGAACCATTTGGCACCCACGATCTGATTGAAGAGATCGGGAATAAGTGGGAGCGGATACGGATCTCGGACCGTAATCCGATTAAGCTCACGGAAATACAGGCAAGGGCGTAGGCCTCCATCTTTTTTCTTCACAAAGAAGAACCCCGCGGCCACCGGGGAAGATGAAGGTCTAATATGCCCCTTAGCCAGACTCTCTGAAATATAATCCTTCATGGCCTGTCTCTCAGGACCAGAAAGGTTATACAACCTAGATTTCGGTAACTTGGCCCCAGGGAGCAAGTTAACAGAACAGACATACTCGCGATGAGGAGGAAGTTCTTGACACCCTTTTTCCGAGAATACATCCTCAAAGTCCACCAGAAATGGAGGTAAGGCCCTAGGAGCGACCGCACCAATGACCGTATTCATGCAGTTTTTATTACAGAAATCGCTCCATTGGGTTATCTCTCTGGATTGCCAATTAATAACCGGGTTATGCTTAGTTAGCCAAGGCAGGCCCAGCACTATAGGAGTGGGAAGACCCTCCAACACATAACAAGACAACAGTTCTTTATGTAGCGCCCCCACTTGAAGATCTATGTTATGCACTGCTTGCACAAAACTTCCCTGACCGAGAGGTCTGGCGTCGATCGAGAATATGGGGACGGGTTTAGCCAACCCACTCAAACGCATACCTTGAACCCGGGCAAAGCGAGCATCCACCAGATTAGCCCGGCCCCACTATCCAGAAGAACAGATTTCCTCTCAGTTTTCGCACCCACCACCACCTCCGCCGGTACGAGAAACTGAGACGAACTTAGGGACGAAATACTTACTCCCAGATTGCCGTCCACCACACAATCTGGGATTACATAGTTTTCCGGCGACTTCTCACTCTGCAAAGGACGGGATGGACACCCCCTAATAAAATGTCCCTTTTTTCCACAGAAGAAACAACTTCTTGTTTTGTGGCGCCCCACCGATCCCCTCCCCCGGAATGATGTCCCTCCTAATTGCATAGGCTCCTCTGGACTGACCAGGGGAACCTCCGTATTAGGGACCCTTGAGGAAGGTGGAGTCATCACAGGGGGCGAAGTTACCCCGCACCTCTCCCGAAGACGTCTGTCAATACGAATAGCAAGGGCCATAGCGGCTTCCAGTGTCGTGGGAGGGTCATACTGCGCCAACACATCTTTTAATTTGTCAGATAAACCTTGACAAAACTGGCTCCTAAGAGCCGGGTCATTCCACTGGGTGTCCGTGGCCCACCTACGGAACTCCGAACAGAATTCCTCAGCCGGACGATCTCCCTGCTGTATCTTACGTAACTTAGTTTCAGCAAGGGAGACCCGATCCGGGTCATCATATACAAGACCCAGAGCTGCGAAAAATCTATCCACTGACTGGAGAGCCGGGGAGCCCGGGGGAAGAGAGAACGCCCAGGATTGGGGTCCCCTTGTAGGAGTGAGATGACAATTCTCACCCTTTGATCTTCACTCCCAGATGACTGAGGTCGCAGCCGAAAGTACAATTTACATGCCTCCCGGAAAGCAAAAAATTTGTCCCGCCCTCCAGTGAACCTGTCCGGGAGAGCTACTTTAGGTTCAGTTCTGGCCTGCTCCGGGGGGTACAAAACCTTGGACTTAACGTCCCTCAGCTCCATGGACAAACTCTGCAACTGCTGAGCTAGACTGGTTACTGGATCCATGGTGGCTGGGGAGAATCTTTAGTATGGTCGGTGAAAATGTCACGCTGTCTCTGTATACAGGAGGACCGGGGTCTATGCTGACCCTAAGCTGGGGTCCTGACTAATCCCTCTACCTGGAGGTACTGTTGATGGTACAGAGGTCCAGGCCGCCAGCGTAACCCTATCTCCTGTGAATCCCTAACCACTGTAATCTAGTCCTGAGAAGGACCCTGATTACCACCACAGGGGAACAGGAAGGTAACTGCCTTCACACACAGTATAAGACGAACGAGACAGTACAAGGGTAAAATAAAAGACCACCTTGCATACAAAACTATCACTACAGAGGGAACACCAACGGGTAAGGAGATAAATAATAAAGCGAGGAGAGGAGAAAACCACAACAGGTACTCTTAGCTTTAGACTTCTCAATACGATCCGCTCTGCTGGTCTGCATGAATGCTTTCACCGACACTTCCCCAGCAGACAGGCAGGTATATGAAGGAAACCAATTACCACAACATTAATTGCAGCTGAGCGAGGCTGGTCTAGTCCAGCACAGAGAGAGGAAGAATTAACTCCCTCAGTGCCGAAAAACACCCAGCACCAGAACCTCAGCTGTGAAAAGTCAGGGTGTGCAATCGCGACGATCTTCGCAGTGTCACACGCGTGACAGGGGCAGATAATAATAGCCTAGGGAGGGTAAATTTTTTTTGTGCCCCCCTGGCTACTAACATCTGCCCCCAGACACCCCAGAAAGGGCAAATCTCTAATTAGATTCGCCCTTTCTGGCACTTTGCCCATCTATTCCCATTGCCCTGTAGCGGTGGCGAATGGGTTAATAAGGGGTTAAAGCACCTTGCTATTGAAAGGTCACTTTAAGCCAGGTTAATAATTGAGAGCTGTCAATTTGACAACTATCAATTATTAATCCTATTAAAGGAAATAAAAAAAACACACACACTTTAAGAATAAATAATTTTAATGAAATAAAAACACATTTTTTGACCATCTTTTATTAACTTTTAATCCCTGCGAAGCCCTTGATCTTCTATAATAAAGAAAAAATAATAAAACAACATTATTCTTACCTATTCCGCCGATCTGTCACGTCCCACATTGTAATCCTTCACAAAGGGTTAACTAGCAATCAGCTAAGCAGCGCAAGTTAGTAATCCTGCGTGCTCAGCTGAAAGCTCCTGAATGAATGAGCTTATCTCCAGCAGACAGGAGAGGATGTGATTAATGAATGAAGCTTAATTGATTGTGTCCCACTTTCACTTTAGGTCAGGTCACTGAAGTGAAAGTGGCAATAAATCAATTAAGCTCCACTCATTAATCACTTCCTCTCCTTTCGCTGGGAGAGGAAGTTATTCATTTGGGGGGTAACAGCTCAGAAGGCAGCATTAGCTCCCTGTGAGCTGTAACCTGTAACCCTTTCTGATGGATTACACCGTGGGTCCTGACTGTGCATCGGATTGGTAAGAATAATTTTACTTTTTTATTTTATTTTTATTACAGGAAATGGTTTTAGCAGGAAAATAAAATATGGTCCAAAACTGTGTGATTATTTCATTAAACTTCTTTTTTATTAAAGTGTTTGTGTTTGATTTTTCTATCATACAATAGGATTAATAATTGATAGTTGTCTAATTGACAGCTCTCAATTATTAACCTGGCTTAAAGTGACCTTTCAATAGCAAGGTGGCTTTAACCCCTTATTAACCCATTCGCCACCGCTACAGGGCAATGGGAATAGACGGGCAAAGTGCCAGAAAGGGCGAATCTAATTAGAGATTTGCCCTTTCTGGGGTGTCTGGGGGCAGATGTTAGTAGCCAGGGGGGCACAAAAAAAATGTACCCTCCCTAGGCTATTATTATCTGCCCCCACTCGCTTGCTTTGTCTGTCTGGTGGAGAAAATACAGCGGGAGCCCACGCATTTTTTTTCAACGAATTTACACCTTTAATTAACCCCTACATGTCTGAAATTTTGCACACATACACTTATGTAATTGTAAGTTCAAACCATATATCAAAATACATGAAATGACATGGTTAACTGTGTCTAAACAATGTATCATTTCATGTCGGCTTTTGTGATTTCACAAAAGCCGGCAATTGAATTAGCAGCTATTACAGTATGTAGAAGTGTATGAACTATAAATATATATATATGTATGTGTTACAATGACATGTATATATATATATATATATATATATATATATGTATTCTATGTGTATGTATCTAGTGTTTTGTGAGCTGTCAGTGTGATTTTACAGTAGCCGGGGATGAATTGCCGGCTTTTCAAAGGAGACTGGTGCGTATAAATCGGACAGCACTTGCATGGTGCGAGTGCTGTGCGTTTTTTAATCGCACCCATTGACTTGCATTGGCTATTATCATCCCAAAATCGCATCAAATCGCAGCTTGCTGCGATTTTTTTCTCACACCAATTTCTGATGAGAAAAAAATCGCAAATGAGAACTCACCTATTGAATAACATTGGTCAGATTTGGATCCGATTTTTTTTCCTCTGATTATCATCCGTTTTCGGCGCCAGTGAGTATGTACCCAAAAACAGGCATTTTGAACACAGCATTTTTACTGCCAATATAACAGGTTTTGGCTACTGAAAAAAATGCTACATGTGAACATAGTCTTACTCTGAAGCGCTATGGCTTTTCAGAGAAAACATAGTATAAAAACCTGACCAGGAACTAAGGGGACAATTCATTACCGACATTGTATATGCCAGTCTTCAAAGGAGCTTTATACAGTAAGAGCGGCTGTAAGCATACCCTGACACTGACTGATAGCTGTCCCTGCAGCATATCCGTGAAGAGCCGGCTGTCAGTCACTGCTGGGGTGCAGTTGCAGACACCACGCACTATATACTGAGCGGTGACTGAAAACTGGAAGCTGCCAGGAGGAATAAAGTTTATTTCCTTCCATTAGCCACACTTTAAGGCTGCATGGGTTGAGAATGCTGTAAATCTGCAGATTAATCCCATATCTGTTGGTTCATAGTGTTTTGGGATATGACAGGTTCCCTTTAAAGAGGGCTATGCTTCCAGAAATGTTACTCCAGTCAGTTACATTAACATTGGAGTAAATTTTTCATGAATTAGCCCTGGCCAGGTTTGGCCCATTTTGACAGAGCTGGGCGGACCTGGTGTGAAAACACCAAATGTTGCACAATTTTTATGTAAATTCCAAAGTATGTAAAAATGTTGTCACTTATTAAGGTGTTTTACACCAGAATTCTGGCATAGTCCACAAATCATGAATGCGTCTGTGTCTTGCAGACTAGTCCAAAGCCAGTGGCTGATTCATGGAGCCTGTGATGTGGAGAGCAGGAATCTCATGTCAGGACCCTTTATAAATGCTAAGAGACGTTGTCTTAGACATATGACATTGATGACCTACACATTACATAGGTCATCAATAAGAGATTGGGGAGTCTGATACTCATCACCCCCACTAACAAATGTTATCAGCCACTGCCAAATGCGCACCTCTGCTCAAACTGAAGAGCGCCGATAGAAGCTGCTTGTTCAGGGTGCCCAATGTCATACTCCCACCAATCTGATACTGACGTATCCTAAGGATAGGACCGAAATGTCATATAATTGGACAACCCTTGTAAAGACTTCTTTCCAAAATAGTGAGTTATCCACTATTCATTGGACAGTGGGATACTTATTGATCGCTGGGACCGCCAATGCTAACAAGAACAGAACTTTGCATCCTGGAAACTCCGTCCTGCAGAGTCCAGTCTTGCATGAAGCAGTGTTGTGTGCTCAACCTCCACTCATTCATGGACTATGGGACGGCTCTCATGTATCCGGCAGTTACATAAACAATGAAAAATGCTCAAATCAGAGAATTTACATCTAATGTGCCCTACGTTACAATGCCCCATGAACACTGATCCCAAATACAATTCCTTCATCAAAGGTTTATTCATTATACAGTGCACAGTCAGAGCAGCCCTATGAGTAGTATCCTAGAGCTATTGAATTCTACTATTTGTGGTGTGCTCTAGAGCAGTGTTCCCCAGCTCCAGTCCTCAAGGCCCACCAACAGGTCATGTTTTCAGAATTTCCTTAGTATTGCTCAGGTGATAATGGCATCACCTGTGCAATACAAAGGAAATCCTGAAAACATGATCTGTTGGTGGGCCTTGAGGACTGGAGTTGGGGAACACTGCTCTAGAGGACCAAAGCAGACTGTCTACAGAAGCAGCGAGACTGCAAGGGACACAATTGTAGGAGACAATGGCACCTCTATCAAGCAAAATAATGCACTGCACCCTCGTGTCCATTATGTTACATAGGACTGCAGGTGTCCTCTACTACATTATCTTTATTCAGAGAGTTATCACTGTGTTATCTGTGGTGTTACATGGGATTGCAGGTAACATCTACTACATTATCTGTACTCAGAGAGATATCACTGTGTTATCTGTAAGAGGAAACAATCTGTAATAAAGAAACAGACCTTCAGGAGAGGAAACAACCTGTAATAAAGACACAGACAGCTCAGGAGAGGAAACAACCTGTAATAAAGATACATACAGATCAGGAGAGGAAACAATCTGTAATAAAGACACATATGGGTTGGAGAGGAAACAATCTACAATAAAGGCACAGACGGGTCAGGAGAGAAAACAAACTGTAATAGAGACACAGACGGGTCAGGAGAGGAAACAACCTGTAATACAGACACAGGCCTTCAGGAGAGGAAACAACCTGTAATAAAGACACAGACCGGTCAGGAGAGGAAACAACCTGTAATAAAGACACATACTGGTCAGTAGAGGAAACAACCTGTAGGAAAGACAGACGGGTTAGGAAAGGAAACAACCTGTAATAAAGACACATACAGGTCAGGGGAGGAAACAACCTGTAATAAAGACACATATGGGTTAGGAGACGGAACAATCTGCAATAAAGGCACAGACGGGTCAGGAGAGGAAACAACCTGTAATAAAGACACAGATGGGTCAGGAGAGGAAACAACCTATAATAAAGACACAGAAGGGTCAGAGGAGGAAACAACCTGTAATAACGACACAGAAGGGTCAGGAAAACAACCTATAGTAAAGACACAGAAGGGTCAGGGAGGAAACAACCTGTAATAAAGACACAAAAGGGGTAAGGAGAGGAAGCAACCTATAATACAGACACAGACGGGTCGGAGAGGAAACAACCTGTAATACAGACACAGATGGTCAGGAAGGAAACAACCTGTAATAAAGACACATAGGTTTCAGGAGAGGAAACAACCTGTAATAAGACACAGATGGTCAGGAGAGGAAACAACCTGTAATAAAGACGTAGAAGTTAAGAGAGGAAACAACCTGTATTAAAGACACATACAGGTGAGGAAGGAAACAATCTGTAATAAAGACACAGACGGGTCAGGGGGAGGAACAACCTGTAATAAAGACACATACAGGTCAGGAGAGGAAATAATCTGTAATAAAGACACAGACGGGTCAGGAGAGAAACAACCTGCAATAAAGACACATACAGGTCAGGAGAGGAAACAATCTGTAATAAAGACACAGACTGGTCAGGAGAGGAAACAACCATTAATAAAGACATAGATGGGTCAGGAGAGGAAACAACCTGTAATAAAGACACAGAATGGTCAGGAGAGAAACAACCTGTAATAAAGACACAGACGGGTCAGGAGAGGAAACAACCTTAAAAAACACAGATGGGTCGGGAGAGTAAACAACCTGTAATAAAGACACAGACGAGTCAGGAGAGGAAATACCTGTAATAAAGACACAGACTTGTCAGGAGAGCAAACAACCTGTAATAAAGACACAGACAGGTCAGGAGAGGAAACAACCTGTAATAAAGACACAAGACGGTTTCAGGAGAGCAAACAACCTGTAATAAAGACACAGACTGGTCAGGAGAGGAAACAACCTGTAATAAAGACACAGAAAGGTAAGGAGAGGAAACAAACTGTAATAAAACAGATGGGTCAGGAGAGGAAACAACCTGTAATAGAGACACAGATGGGTCAGGAGAGGAAACAACCTGTAATAAAGACAAAGATGGGTCAGGAGAGGAAACAACCTGTAATAAAGACACAGACTGGTCAGGATAGGAAGCAACCTGTAATACAGACACAGACCTTCAGGAGAGGAAACAACCTGTAATAAAGACACAGACCGGTCAGGAGAGGAAACAACCTGTAATAAAGACACATACTGGTCAGTAGAGGGAAAAAAACCTGTAGGAAAGACAGATGGGTTAGGAAAGGAAACAACCTGTAATAAAGACACATACAGGTCAGGGGAGGAAACAACCTGTAATAAAGACACATATGGGTTAGGAGACGGAACAATCTGCAATAAAGGCACAGACGGGTCAGGAGAGGAAACAACCTGTAATAAAGACACAGATGGGTCAGGAGAGGAAACAACCTATAATAAAGACACAGAAGGGTCAGAGGAGGGAACAACCTGTAATAACGACACAGAAGGGTCAGGTAACAACCTATAGCAAAGACACAGAAGGGTCAGGGGGGGGGAAACAACCTGTAATAAAGACACAGAAGGGTCAGGAGAGAAGCAACCTGTAATACAGACACAGACGGGTCAGGAGAGGAAACAACCTGCAATAAAGACACAGGTCAGGAGAGGAAACAACCTTAATAAAGACACAGAAGGGTCAGAAGAAACAACCTGTAATACAGACACAGACGGGTCAGGAGTAGTGTTGAAGCATTCCGATACCGCAAGTATCGGGTATCGGCCGATATTCGCGTTATCGGAATCCGATACTTAATTCCGATACTTTTTCAATAACGTATACCGGAATCGGAATTTTCCATAATTCTTTGAGAGGCAATGTGATTTTAGTCAGCCAATGAGGAATCCTACGAAGTGTGGGCACATCCTGTAATGCTGCGGTCCATCTTAACTAATGGCATGGCTGTGATTGGCTGCTGAAATGATGTCAGAATGCACTATAAAAGGCACCGCAGCCATTTTTAGCGTCACTGTGCTGTGAACTCAGTAAGGGACAGAACGCTGCTGTGCTGACTCTGAGGGACAGTTAGATATTGCGATTTTGTGTACTACTGTGCTTGAGGCAGGCTAGTTTACCAACCGCTGTGTAAAGCTTCCATTTTGCCAGTGTTGTTTTAACAGCTCTGTGCAAGGTGTGTGTGTGACAGTGCAGGTGACGCTGCAGTTTGCTCTGCATCCACCGCTGTTTGTAGGCATCTGCACGTGTCACTGACTCTTTTTTTTTTTTATTTTATTTAGTGGAATTGGTGCAGCTCCATTATATTAGAAAAAAATCAAATCTATTTGTGTGACGTGCTTCCATCCGTATACAATACATTGGTTGCAAACACTATAGAAGTACAGAAAGGAGCTTTTCACGATAGTGAATAGTTTGTTTTCATGTTCACTGCAGTCTGTGAGGTTTTGATTTTTTGAGTGCAGATCACGCTCCAGTTTGTTCTTCAACAAATGCTGGTTGTATCTGCTGAGCGTGTGTCACTGCCTCATCCTTCACATTTTTCTCTAATTGGTGCTGCTCCATTTTAGTGGAAAAAAATCTAATCTATTAGTGTGACGCGCTTCATCCGTATACAATACATTGGTTGCAACACTATAGAAGTACACAAAGGAGCTTTTCACAGATAGTGAATAGTTTGTTTCAGTGTTCACTGTAGTCTGTGAGCTTTTCATTTTGTGAGTGCAGATTACGCTCCAGTTTGTACTTCAACCACTGCCATTTGTAGTTGCTGGCGTGTGTCACTGCCTCATCCTTCACATTTTTCTCTAATTGGTGCTGCTCCATTTTTGGAAAAAAATCTAATCTATTAGTGTGACGCGCTTCCTCCGTATACAATACATTGGTTCAAACACTATAGAAGTACACAAAGGAGCTTTTCACAGATAGTGAATAGTTTGTGTTTCAGTGTTCACTGTAGTCTGTGAGCTTTTCCCTTTTGTGAGTGCAGATTACGACCAGTTTGTACTTCAACCCCTGCCCGGGTTTTAGTCTGCTGAGCGTGTGTCACTGCCTCATCCTTCACATTTTTCTTTTAATTGGTGCTGCTCCATTTTAGTGGAAAAAAAATCTAATCTATTAGGTGACGCGCTTCCATCCGTATACATACATTGGTTGCAAACACTATAGAATACACAAAAGGAGCTTTTCACAGATAGTGAATAGTTGTGTTTTAGTGTTCACTGTAGTCTGTGAGCTTTTCATTTTGTGGTGCAGATTACGCTCCAGTTTGTACTTCAACCACTGCCGGTTTTTAGTTGTGAGCGTGTTCACTGCCTCACCTTTTCATTTTTCTCTAATTGGTGCGCTATTTAGTGAAAAAATCTAATCATTAGTGTGAGGGTTCCTCCCTATACAATACTTGGTTTCAAACACTATAGAAGTAAAAAGGAGCTTTTCACGAAGTGAATAGTTGTGTTTTATGTTTTCCCGTAGTCGTGAGTTTTCATTTTGTGGTGCGTTACGTCCTTTTGTACTCAACCAGCCGGGGGTGCTGCTGACGTGTGTCACGCCCCCACCTTCACATTTTTCTTAAATTGGGGGTGCCCATTTTGGGGAAAAAAAATTAATTATTAGTGACGCGTTCCCTCCGTATACAAAACTTTTGCAAAATATAGAAATAATAAGGAGCTTTTTACGATGGAATGTTTTTTCAGTGTTACGTATCGGGGACTTTTCTTTTGTGAGTGCAATTAACCCCCATTGTACTTCACCACGGGTTGTGCTGCTGACGTGTGTCACTGCCTAACCTTTCCTTTTTTTCTAATTGGGGCCCCATTTTAGGGGAAAAAAACAATTATTATGTGACCGCTTCCCCTCCCCTTTAACATAATTTGGGTTTCAAACACATGAAGTACACAAAGGGGGCCCTTTTACGATCTGAAATTGCTGAGGGGCATGTGCGGAGGAATACCCCACTTAGGCCTTAACTTTTCGACTTTTTTTATCAAAACTCCAAAATGAAGAATCAGTGAGTTAAAGGGAGTGGGCGTGGTCGGGGCCGGGGATTTGCAGCAGGGAAGGGGGTGGGGGTTTTGTGGCTCTGCGCCCATGAACGCACCACCCGTTTTTTCCCCCCTTTAGGTTCCTTTATGCCATTTTGAGGAGTCGCGACCCCCCCCGCGTGAAGAAAATTGAAGCCCCTTGTTTTGGGTTGGGGGCAGCCAATGCATCGACTTACCTTCCCCCTCCCTTTGGACCACAGCATGTTGAACAACCC
>JARQOD010000003.1:398622170-398681803 GCA_033576555.1 Oophaga sylvatica | reverse complement strand
CAGATGGTCAGAGAGGAATCAACCTGTAATAAAGACAAAGATGGGTCAGGAGAGGAAACAACCTATAATAAAGACACAGAAGGGTCAGGTGAGGAAACAACCTTTAATAAAGACACAGAAGGATCAGGAGAGGAAGCAACCTGTAATACAGACACAGACTGTCAGGAGAGGAAACAACCTGCAATAAAGACACAGACAGGTCAGGAGAGGAAACAACCTGTAATAAAGACACAGAAGGTTCAGGAGAGGAAACAACCTGTAATGCAGACACAGACGGGTCAGGAGAGGAAACAACCTGTAATACAGACACAGATGGGTCAGGAGAAGAAACAACCTGTAATAAAGACACATACTGGTCAGGAGAGGAAACAACCTGTAATAAAGACACAGACGGGTCAGTAGAGGAAACAACCTGTAATAAAGACGTAGGTGGGTTAAGAGAGGAAACAACCTGTGTTACAGACACATACAGGTCAGGAGAGGAAACAATCTGTAATAAAAACACATACAGGTCAGGAGAGGAAACAATCTGTAATAAAGACACAGACGGGTCAGGAGAGGAAACAACCTGTAATAAAGACACAGACTGGTCAGGAGGGGAAACAACCTGTAATAAAGACACAGAAAGGTTAGGAGAGGAAACAAACTGTAATAAAGACAGATGGGTCAGGAGAGGAAACAACCTGTAATAAAGACACAGAAGGGTCAGGAGAGGAAACAACCTGTAATAGAGACACAGATGGGTCAGGAGAGGAAACAACCTGTAAAAAAGACAAAGATGGGTCAGGAGAGGAAACAACTTGTAATAACGACACAGACGGGTCAGGAAAGGAAACAACCTCTAATAAAGACACAGACGGGTCAGGAGAGGTACAACCTATAATAAAGACACAGAAGGGTCAGGAGAGGAAACAACCTGTAATAGAGACACAGATGGGTCAGGAGAGGAAACAACCTGTAAAAAAGACAAAGATGGCTCAGGAGAGGAAACAAAGTGTAATAAAGACACAGACGGTTCAGGAGAGGAAACAACCTGTAATAAAGACACAGACTGGTCAGGAGAGGAAACAACCTGTAATAAAGACACAGACGGGTCAGGAGAGGAAACAACCTGTAATAGAGACACAGACTGGTCAGTAGAGGAAACAACCTGTAATAGAGACAAAGATGGGTCAGGAGAGGAAACAACCTGTAATAAAACACAGACGAGTCAGGAGAGGAAATACCTGTAATAAAGACACAGACTTGTCAGGAGAGGAAACAAACTGTAATAAAGACACAGACGGGTCAGGAGAGGAAACAACCTGTAATAAAGACACAGACGGGTCAGGAGAGGCAACAACCTATAATAAAGACACAGACGGGTCAGGAGAGGAAACAACCTTAATAAAGACACAGACGGTTCAGGAGAGCAAGCAACCTGTAATAAAGACACAGACTGGTCAAGAGAGGAAACAACCTGTAATAAAAACACAGACAGGTAAGGAGAGGAAACAACCTGTAATAAAGACACCAAAGGGTCAGGAGAGGAAACAACCTGTAATAGAGACACAGACGGGTCAGGAGAGGAAACAACCTGTAATAAAGACAAAGATGGGTCAGGAGAGGAAACAACCTGTAATAAAGACACACACTGGTCAGGATAGGAAGCAACCTGTAATAAAGACACACACAGGTAAGGAGAGGAAACAACCTGTAATAAAGACAGATGGGTCAGGCGAGGAAACAACCTGTAATAAAGACACAGACAGCTCAGGAGAAGAAACAACCTGTAATAAAGACACATACTGGTCAGGAGAGGAAACAACCTTTAAGAAAGACAGACGGGTTAGGAGAGGAACAACCTGTAATAAAGACACATACAGGTCAGGAGAGGAAACAACCTGTAATAAAGACACATATGGGTTAGGAGACAAAACAATCTGCAATAAAGGCTCAGACGGGTCAGGAAAGCAAACAAACTGTAATAGAGACACAGACGAGTCAGGAGAGGAAACAACCTGTAATAAAGACACAGATGGGTCAGGAGAGGAAACAACCTATAATAAAGACACAGAAGAGTCAGGGGAGGAAACAACCAGTAATAATGACACAGATGGGTCAGGAGAGGAAACAAACTTGTAATAAAGACACAGATGGGTCAGGAGAGGAAGCAACCTGTAATAAAGACACAGACGGTTCAGGAGAGCAAACAAACTGTAATAAAGACACAGACTGGTCAGGAGAGGAATCAACCTGTAATAAAAACACAGAAAGGTAAGGAGAGGAAACAAACTGTAATAAAGACAGATGAGATGGGTCAGGAGAGGAAACAACCTGTAATAAAGACACAGAAGGGTCAGGAGAGGAAAAAACCTTTAATAGAGACACAGACGGGTCAGGAGAGGAAACAACCTGTAATAAAGACAAAGATGGGTCAGGAGAGTAAACAACTTGTAATAATCACTCAGAAGTGTTGTGAATGAGCTAGAGATGGTTTCTGAGCAGAGGCTCCCTCTGGTGGTTACAGACAGTACTGAACCTTTCAGCGAGGAATGGCAATCTGGGATCACGGACTGGACTGATATAAGGGAGGTTCCCTCCCATGATGGTCGCCGGTGATCAATTGTTCTTGTCTCAATTGTGGTTCCTGGTTCATTTGGAAGTTGCTGGAGTCTTGCCTGCACCTGCTGCTTTCAGATAAGATATTTTCTGCTTTTCTTTTTGTGCTTGCTTATTTCTTGGTTTTCTGCACTTTTGTGGAGGTCAGCCGGGTCCCCTCCTGGGTCTGTGCTCCTCTCAGTTTGTCTGTAGCCACTGTTGTTTGTTCATTTGCTTTTTCCTGCTTTTTCAGTGGCTGCGGCTTTGTTTTGTTACACCAGAGATCTGATTTAGGTGGTAGAGATCGTGTGATCTCAGGTTTTTTGGCAATCAGAAGTGCTGGTATTTTTTAGGGTTTTTGTTGGATTGCAGTCAGAATTCTTTCCTGTACTTTTCTGTCTAGACAGATTGGGCCCCAACGTTTGCTCATTCTATTTTCTGTCTGTGTCCGTGATATCTTCTTGTCTAACCGCCATTATATGTTTGGGGGCTTCCTATTTTCTTTGGGATCTGCTTCCGAGGCAGATAGCTTTCATCTTTCTGCCTTTAGGTGTAGTTATCTCTCAGTCTGTGACGAGGCGTCCAGGATCAACGTGGGAACGCTCCACAGCTACTTATAGTTGTGTGGTTAGTTCAGGTTACTGCAATCCAAAAGGTTCCAGCCTCTCTGGTGTATTACCGTTTTTGCTTTTTCTCCTCAGCTAGCCTAAACATAACAGTAACACCGGCCAAAAACTAAAATTATATGGTACTTACAGAAGGGAAAAATAGTGTGGAAAGAAAAAAGTTGTCAGAGTTATCAGAGATTTTTTTTTCTGTTTGTTGCATTTTTTCCCTCTTTCTCTCTGGGTGCTGAGGAGGATTTTTTTTTCTCTCAATGGAGTTTGCACAGTTGTCTGGCCGTGTGGATCAGCTTGCCACTGAGGTTCGGAGTATTGCTTCCTGTCTTGCTGGGTTGCCGGTTGTGGAACCTAGGATCCCCATGCCAGATTTGTTTTTGGGGGATCGGGCTAAATGTCTGAATTTCAAATATAACTGTAAGTTGTTTTTTGCTTTGAAGCCTAAGTCCTCAGGGAACGCAGCACAGCAGGTTCAAATTGTCATCTCTCTCCTGCGCGGCGACCCTCAGGATTGGGCTTTTTCCCTGACACCTGGGGATCCTGTTTTGAATGATGTTGATGTATTTTTTCAGGCTCTGGGGTTGTTGTACGATGATCCTAATGTCACTGATCAGGCTGAGAAGACCTTGTTGGCATTAAGTCAGGGCTGTGAAGCCGCTGAACTGTACTATCAGAAATTTCAAAAGTGGGCAGTCCTGACCAAATGGAATGATGATGCTTTGGCAGCCCTTTTTCTGTCCAGAGAATGTAAAGGACGTTATGGTGGGATTCCCTGTACCCTCTGGTCTCAATGATTCTATGTCTTTGGCTATTCAAATTGACAGACGTCTGCGTGAGCGCAGAGGTATGCGTGAGATGGTGTTGCCTTGTGGGCCAGCTCCTGAGCCCATGCAGTGTGATGGAGTGACTTCTGGGGCACAGCGTCATGAATTTTGAAAGCGCAATGGGTTATGTTTCTACTGTGGTGACGCCTCTCATGCTATTTCCATCTGCCCTAAGCGGGGAAGACGTTTTGCTCGCTCAGTTGTCTTGGGTAGTGTTCAGACTAAATTTCTGTTGACTGTTACCCTGATTTGCTCCATGTCCACATTTTCGTCTCAGGTTTTGTTGATTCAGGAGCAGCTATTAACCTCATGGAATTCAACTTTGCCAAACGTTGTGGCTTTCCCATGATACCCCTGCGGAAGTCTATTCCCCTATTGGGCATTGATTCTACCCCTTTGGCGGAGAATAAACCCCAATTTTCTACTCAGGTGATAATGAGGGTTGAACCAGATCATCAGGAGAGTTGCAAATTTCTGGTGTTACATAATCTGCATGACATTATTGTTCTGGGTTTCCCTTGGTTGCAGATTCATAATCCTGTTTTGGATTGGAAATCTGTGTCTATGACCAGTTGGGGCTGCCAATGTGTTAATGCTGGCACTCCTGTTTTTTCTGCCTCTCCCCAGTCTCAGGATGTTCCTGACTTTTTGACAGATTTTTCTGATGTGTTTAGTGAAAGTAAGTCTGTGTCCTTACCTCCTCACAGAAACTACAATTGCGCTATTGAGTTAGTGCCTGGTGGTAAATTTCCTAAAGGTCGCCTTTTTAACTCATCTGTACCTGAACACGATGCAATACGATCTTATATCAAGGAGTCATTGGAGAAGGGTCATATCAGACCATCCTCTTCACCCATGGGCGCCGTTTTTTTTTCTTTGTGGCCAAAAAGTATGGTTCATTGAGGCCGTGTATTGATTATCGCTTCCTGAATAAGATCACTGTGAAATATCAATATCCGTTACCCTTGATTTCTGACCTGTTTTCCAGAGTGAAAGGTGCTAGTTGGTTTACCAAGCTTGACATCAGGGGGGTTATAACCTTAATCGTACTAAGCACGGGGATGAATGGAAGATGGCGTTTAATACCCCAGAGGGGCATTTTGAGTACCTAGTGATGCCCTTTGGGCTCACTAATGCTCCTTCCGTCTTCCAATCCTTCATGAATGATATTTTCAGGGATTTTGTGGATAAATTTCAGGTTGTTTATTTGGATGATATCTTGATTTTTTACAATGACTGGGACTCTCATGTGAAACATGTTCGGACTGTTTTCCAAATTTTGAGAGAGAATGCACTGTATGTGAAGGGATCAAAGTGTCTTTTTGGCGTACAGAAGGTCTCATTTCTGGGATTCATTTTGTCTCCGTCTGTTATTGAAATGGACCCGGTCAAGGTTCAGGCCATCTGTGATTGGTTTCAACCTACTTCATTGAAGGCTCTTCAGAGATTTTTAGGGTTTTGCCAATTTATATCGTAAATTTATTGGTAATTTCTCTGGTATTGTTAAACCATTGACTGATCTGACCAAAAAGGGTTCCGATGTGGTGAATTGGCCTCCTGAGGCAGTTTCTGCATTTCAGGAACTTAAGCAGAGATTCATTTATGCTCCTGTTCTATGGCAGCCTGATGTCTCTCTGTCGTTTCAGGTGGAGGTTGATGCCTCTGAGATTGGGGCAGGTGCCGTTTTGTCCCAAAGGGATCCAGAGACCTCTAAGAGTAACCCTTGTGCCTTTTTCTCTCGAAAGTTTTCTCCAACTGAACGTAATTATGACGTTTTTGTTGGATTGCAGTCAGAATTCTTTCCTGTACTTTTCTGTCTAGAGAGATTGGGCCCCAACGTTTGCTCATTCTATTTTCTGTCTGTGTCCGTGCTATCTTCTTGTCTAACCGCCATTATATGTTTGGGGGCTTCCTATTTTCTTTGGGGATCTGCTCCGGGGCAGATAGCTTTCATCTTTCTGCCTTTAGGTGTAGTAATCTCTCAGGCTGTGACGAGGCGTCTAGGATCAACGTGGGAACGCTCCACGGCTACCTCTAGTTGTGTGGTTAGTTCAGGATACTGCAATCCAATAGGTTCCAGCCTCTCTGGTGTATTACCGTTTTTGCTTTTTCTCCTCAGCTACCTAAACATAACACAGATGGGTCAGGAGAGGAAACAACCTCTAATAAAGACACAGACGGGTCAGGAGAGGTACCAACCTATAATAAAGTGTCATGTATAGTGTGCAGTTCCTATAGCGTCTTGTGCTTGGGTGCGAGGAAAACACAGGAGACATAGGTTGAAATGAAATGACTTGTATTACTTCATACAAGCATGCTGAAAAGTTCACACAGTTTGCAGGAACAGCGACAGGAGACACAGCAGGCCAGAGTAACTTCAAGCACTACAATAAATCTCCAAAGCAGGTTCAGGATCTCTTCTCTGTACCGTAATT
Source organism: Oophaga sylvatica (assembly GCA_033576555.1). Classification (NCBI taxonomy): domain Eukaryota; kingdom Metazoa; phylum Chordata; class Amphibia; order Anura; family Dendrobatidae; genus Oophaga; species Oophaga sylvatica. Next base: position 398,675,344 of record JARQOD010000003.1, on the reverse strand, counting down.
CCTTGCAAACATGGATTCACCAACAGCAGGTTTCCAGAGTCCAAAAGTGTTCCAAGGTTCCTCAGTAGGGAATAGCTGGAGTACAAGTCCAAAGCTTCCAGGAGTCAGGTCACAGACTGACTGAGGCTTGATTCAGGAGCACTGATTGTTCAGCTGAGGCTGCTTAAGAAGCAAGAGGGAAGAATCAGGGAGGAACATGAAAACTGGAAACTCCATATTAACTGAGGGCAAGAGCTGCAGAAAGACAGAAAGCAAAATGGCCGACGGAAAACTGAGTTTCAAGGAACATGTCAACAGAGACAAAGAACCTTACATTACTCCCCCCTTAGGGACAACCTCCGGATGACTCAGACCAGGCTTGTCAGGGTACCTCTGATGAAACTGGCGGAGCAGGCGAGGAGCATTTACATTATTGACTGGTTCCCATGAGTTGTCCTCCACTGGGTAGCCCTGCCATTTAATCAAATATTGCAACTGATTTCTGTACAACCTGGAATCTAGAATCCTTTCCACCATAAATTCTTCCTGACCATCGACCAGCACTGGGTCAGGGCAAGGAGAAGAACGTCCAGGAAACGTATTGGGTGTTGCAGCCTTTAGTAGGGATACATGAAAGACAGGGTGGATTCTCATAGTTCTGGGTAGTTGAAGACGACAAGCAACAGCACTTATAATCTTATTGATCTTATAAGGTCCAATGTACTTATGTCCCAATTTAGACGATGGAATCTTTAATTTAAGATTTCTGGTTGACAGCCAGACCAAATATCCTACCTTAAAAGCTGGTGAGGTTTACGAAATTTATCTGCTGCTTTCTTGTACCTTTCCTGAGCCAATTCTAGATTTTCCTTTAGAAGATCCATATTCTTTTGTAAAGAAGTGATTCTTTCAGCCACTGCCGGCAAGGGCGTATCTATGGGAAATCGAGGAAGAATGTTAGGATGATAACCTAGATTGGAGTAAAAAGGAGACTGCTTAGTGGAGGCGCTCTGAGAGTTGTTATAAGAGAACTCAGCCAGTGGAAGTAGATCCACCCAATCATCCTGTAGGTGGCAGATAAAACAGCGGAGATACTGCTCCAGGGTCTGATTGGTTCGTTCTGTCTGTCCATTAGTCTGGGGATGAAAAGCAGAAGAGAGGTTTACTTTAATGTCCAATGCTGCACAGAAATTTTGCCAAAACCTTGAAGTGAATTGCACCCCTCGATCCAAATGACCTCATCCGGTACTCCATGTAAGCGAAACACATTCTTAATCATCAAGTCTGATGTCTGTTTTGCAGTGGGTAAGCCGACACAAGGGATAAAATGAGCTGCCTTTGTTAGACGGTCAACCACCACTAGAATGGTGTTCTTCCCTTGAGAGGTTGGTAACTCCACAATGAAAGTCCATAGAAATGGATCCCCACGGGCGGGACGGGGTGGGAAGAGGTTGCAACAGACCAGTTGGTGAGGAGCGAGGTGTTTTGCATCTTGCACAGACTTCACATGAAGTGACATAGTTTAAGACATCTTTCCTGTAAGTGGGCCACCAAAAGAAACGAGAAAGAAATTCTTGTGTCTTTAGAATTCCCCTATGCCCGGCTATCTTGGAATCGTGGATGAGTTGCAATACTCTCAATCTGACTGTTTCAGGTATATACAGACGTTGTCCCTGAATCCACACACCATTCTTAAAGACAAGACTTACGTCCCTTGGGGGTTGAGCCAACAAAGAATCCGCATGGTATGCTTCCTTGATGTCCTTAAGTAGGTCTTGATTATGAATCACTCCCAGGAATCTAGAGTCAGGAAGAATAGTCTTAGGAGAGTAAGTGGACGTGTCTCTGCTGAATGAATCCTAGAGAGTGCATCAGCCTTTCCATTGCGCGATCCTGGTCTATAAGAAATGACAAAATTAAATTGGTTTAGGAAAAGATTCCAGCGAGCCTGGCGAGGAGTCAGGCACTTAGCCGACCTGATAAATTCAAGGTTACGATGGTACTGTCAGACGACTATTTGCTGTGCAGCTTCCTGAAGAAGGTGTCTCCATTCCTTGAAGGCGGCAATAATGGCCAACAATTCTCTATTGCCCACATCGTAGTTCCTCTCAGCCGAAGACAACTGCTGGGAAAAGAAGGCACAGGGATGCAAGACATTCTTCTCACCTGTTCTCTGAGAGAGTATAGCTCCAACGGCACAGTCTGAAGCATCCACCTCTATTATGAAGGCAAGCTCGGGGTTGGATGTACTAAGATAGGTGCGGTGGTAAATTTATCCTTTAAACAGGAAAATGCTTCCTGAGCTTGCGGGGTCCAGGAGAACCTAGACTGTTTCCGGGTAAGTTGGGTGATAGGTGACACTACCTCAGAAAAATTCTTAATGAAACGTCTATAGAAGTTGGCAAACCCGATGAAACGCTGCACCTCCTTCACATTTCTAGGAATTGGCCAATCCTTGATGGCTTGGGTCTTGCTTCCATCCATACTAATCCCTTGCGTAGATAGTACATACCCCAGAAATTGAATTTCGGTCCTATGGAATTCACATTTTTCAAGTTTGATGTAGAGATGGTTTTGTCTTAGGCGTTCTAAGACCATTCTCACATGTCCATGATGTTCCTCTGTGGAGTTAGAAAAAATAGAATATCATCCAGATAAATCACCACAAATGTATCTAGGAGATCCCTGAAGATATCATTCACGAAGTGTTGGAAAGTGGCTGGGGCGGTACTCAGACCAAAAGGCATAACTAGATATTCAAAGTGTCCATAGCGTGACCTGAAAGCAGTCTTCCATTCATCCCCAGGTCTGATACGGACCAAGTTATAGGCCCCACGGAGATCCAGTTTAGAGAAAATTTTGGCATGCCGCACTCTCTCCAACAACTCAGGGATTAAAGGCAATGGATAACGGTTTCTAATAGTAACCTTATTGAGTTCCCTATAGTCTATGCAGGGTCTCAGAGATCCATCTTTCTTCTTCACAAAGAAGATGGGTGCACCTGCGGGAGATGAAGAGGGGCGTATGAAGCCCTTGGCTAAATTTTCGTCTATATAATCCTTCAAAGCTTTTAGCTCGGGCCCCGCTAGGGGGTAGATCTTACCAAAAGGTATCTCGGCTCCGGGTAATAATTCAATTGGACAATCATATGGACGGTGAGGAGGAAGCTGATCAGCGTTCTTCTTGTCACATAAATCATCATAGTCCTGGTATACAGCTGGTAGTTCAGGGACTGACATGGTTCCTTTAGGAACAGAGCAAGCTGAAACTCCTTGACTCATCTGTTTCTCCGGAAAGTGTAATTCCTTGGTCTCCCAGTTAATCGTAGGATTCTGCGCCTGCAGCCATGGTAGCCCTAGAATGATGGGAAAGTGGGGAGAAGAGATAAGCAAAAAAGACATTTTCTCCTGATGATCTTTACCCATAAGGACCCTCAAAGGCTCTGTTTCTTGATCCACTGGTCCAGAAGTCAGTAGAGAGCCATCCACAGTCTCCATCTGTACTGGAGTAGCCTTCTTCACTGAACGTATCCCCTGTTTCAGAGCAAAGGAGATATCCATAAAATTTCCACTTGCTCCTGAGTCGATCATAGCAGAGCTAGACACCCAGACTGAGTCAACCCAGAGTTTGATGGAAAGGAAGCAATGAGAATTGTTTCTTTTACAACTCAGCTGGGACACCGCTGAGGAAACTTGAAAAATTGCAGCGTTTATACCGTCATCGTCCCCAGAACTAACAGAGTTTAAGTCCGAGAAATCAAGATCTCTTGCAGCAGATCTCTCTGGAGCCTGAGGCTCGGACATGACAGAGCTCCTCTCGCAACACTCACAGTGAATGACTGCTGCAGTAGTCTTACGAGAACGGCTGGGGCAGTTTATAATGAAGTGCCCTGACTTACCACAGTAGAAACATAGATTTTCCTTTATACGATGTTCTTTGCGTGCATCACTAACCCGTCTTTGTAAAGAGTCCACCTGCATGGGTTCAGGTTCTGGTTCCCTTGTGATCCTACTCAAAGGTTCCTTAGCTGAGGAGGGAGGTAGTAAAGGTTAGTGCGATTATTTTCGAACCATCTCTCTTGTCTGCGTTCAGTCAGACGAGCATCAATACGGATACAATAGTTAATAAAGTCACCTAACGCAGTGGGAGGGTCGGCACGAGCAAGTTTCATCCTTAATCAGTGGAGACAACCCTTTCCGAAATATAGATTTTTTAGCGGAAGTGTCCCAAGTGGTATCAAGAGCCCATCTCCTGAAATCCAGGGCATATTCGGCTACTGAACGCTTACCTTGGCGCAAAGTTAACATGGCTCTTCAGCTGTTGCACCTCGATTGGGGTCATCAAACACCTGCCCCATGGCTGAAATAAAAGCATCAAGGTGATTCAAACAATCATCCTCAGTCTCAATCAGAGGGTTTGCCCACATCAAAGCCTTATTGGTAAGCAACATGATTATAGTAAGCACTTTGGATCGTTCAGTGGGAAATTGTGAAGCATGTGCAGAGAAAAATAAATTGCATTGATTAATAAATCCCCTGAATTTCTCACGTTCACCGCCAAAACGAAAAGGAGGTAATTTGGGGATCCCAGAACTTGGGGTTATGGCAGGAGCCTGGGCTCGTTCCTCTAGAGCCTCAATCCTGGCTCGCAATTCCTGGGTAGTCTGTCCAAACACTTGCAAATTATGATTAGTGAGGTCCTGTAGGCTTGCAAAACGGGTTTTTAAAGTCTGTACATCTGAAAGGATTGTATCAGTCACTCCGCAAAGTTCCTTTATGCGGGCCTCCATCTTCCAGATCTTTTAAGGCAGAGGTGCTGGAAGGAGAAGAGGAAAGGAAAAAAAAAAAAAAAAACAATAGTGTTTACCTGTGGTAACACTCCAGAGTAAAATTTTAAGGGAATGCGCTCACCTGGAATGGTTGTGAGAAGTCACAACCACTGTCATCACATAAGGTATTAAACGGACATCTGATATCCACAGTCACAGCAGACACGGCTTTCCCAGACCCAGCAGACACTAAACATTGGCTCCTGAATCTTGTCATGTATAGTGTACAGTTCCTATAGCGTCTTGTGCTTGGGTGCGAGGAAAACACAGGAGACATAGGTTGAAATGAAATGACTTGTATTACTTCATACAAGCATGCTGAAAAGTTCACACAGTTTGCAGGAACAGCGACAGGAGACACAGCAGGCCAGAGTAACTTCAAGCACTACAATAAATCTCCAAAGCAGGTTCAGGATCTCTTCTCTGTACCGTAATTCCTCTGCAAACATGGATTCACCAAACAGCAGGTTTCCAGAGTCCAAAAGTGTTCCAAGGTTCCTCAGTAGGGAATAGCTGGAGTACAAGTCCAAGGCTTCCAGGAGTCAGGTCACAGACTGACTGAGGCTTGATTCAGGAGCACTGATTGTTCAGCTGAGGCTGCTTAAGAAGCAAGAGGGAAGAATCAGGGCGGGAACATGAAAACTGGAAACTCCATATTAACTGAGGGCAAGAGCTGCAGAAAGACAGAAAGCAAAATGGCCGACGGAAAACTGAGTTTCAAGGAACATGTCAACAGAGACAAAGAACCTTACATAAAGACAGAGACGGGTCAGGAGAGGAAACAACCTGTAATAAAGACACAGACGGTTCAGGAGAGGAAACAACCTGTAATAAAGACACAGACAGGTAAGGAGAGGAAACAGCCTGTAATAAGGACAGATGGGTCAGGAGAGGAAACAACCTGTAATAAAGACACAGAAGAGTCAGGAGAGGAAACAACCTGTAATAGAGACACAGACTGGTCAGGAGAGGAAACAACCTGTAATAAAGACAAAGATGGGTCAGGAGAGGAAACAACTTGTAATAACGACACAGACGGGTTAGGAGAGGAAACAACCTGTAATAAAGACATAGACGGGTCAGGAGAGGAAACAACCTATAATAAAGACACAGACGGGTCAGGAGAGGAAACAACCTGTAATAAAGACAAACATGGGTCAGGAGAGGAAACAACTTGTAATAACGACACAGATAGGGTTAGGAGAGGAAACAACATGTAATAAAGACACAGATGGGTCAGGAGAGGAAACAACCTATAATAAAGACACAGACGGGTCAGGAGAGGAAACAACCTTAATAAAGACACAGACGGCTCAGGAGAGCAAGCAACCTGTAATAAAGACACAGACTGGTCAGGAGAGGAAACAACTTGTAATAAAGACACAGACAGGTAAGGAGAGGAAACAACCTGTAACAAAGACACAGAAGGGTCAGGAGAGGAAACAACCTGTAATAAAGACACAGAAGGGTCAGGAGAGGAAACAACCTGTAATAGAGACACAGATGGGTCAGGAGAGGAAACAACCTGTAATAAAGACAAAGATGCGTCAGGAGAGGAAACAACTTGTAATAACGACACAGACGGGTCAGGAGAGGAAACAACCTGTAATAAAGACACAGAAGGGTCAGGAGAGGAAACAACCTGTAATAAAGACACAGACAGGTAAGGAGAGGAAACAACTTGCAATAAAGACAGATGGGTCAGGCGAGGAAACAACCTGTAATAAAGACACAGAAGGGTCAGGAGAGGAAACAACCTGTAATAGAGACACAGACGGGTCAGGAGAGGAAACAACCTGTAATAAAGACAAAGATGGGTCAGGAGAGGAAACAACCTGTAATAACGACACAGACGGGCCAGGAGAGGAAACAACCTGTAATAAAGACACAGACGGGTCAGGAGAGGAAGCAACCTTAATAAAGACACAGACAGGTAAGGAGAGGAAACAACCTGTAATAAAGACAGATGGGTCAGGCGAGGAAACAACCTGTAATAAAGACACAGAAGGGTCAGGAGAGGAAACAACCTGTAATAGAGACACAGACGGGTCAGGAGTGGAAACAACCTGTAATAAAGACAAAGATGGGTCAGGAGAGGAAACAACTTGCAATAACGACACAGACGGGCTATGTGGAGGAAACAACCTGTAATAAAGACACAGACGGGTCAGGAGAGGAAGCAACCTGTAATAAAGACACAGACAGGTAAGGAGAGGAAACAACCTGTAATAAAGACAGATGGGTCAGGCGAGGAAACAACCTGTAATAAAGATACAGAAGGGTCAGGAGAGGAAACAACCTGTAATAAAGACACAGAAGGTCAGGACAGGAAACAACCTGTAATACAGACACAGACGGGTCAGGAGAAGAAACAACCTGTAATAAAGACACAGACTGGTTAGGACAGGAAACAACCTGTAATAAAGACACAGATGAGTCAGGACAGGTGGAAGATTTTTGTGTATTTCACTTTATAGTTATTATTGTTTTAGTTTTGTACATTGTTCATAGAGAGGGTGCAGTTAAGGACATTCAGGGTCATTCAATGTTATATGGGGCCGCCATTGCATATTCTTAGGGTGCCATTCTGACCTTTCCTAGTCTGACCAGGGACCCTTTGGGTTCTGGTGTTTGTCTGTCCTGGTTTGTACGTTACCCGTGTGAATGTTCCTATGCAGTCATAACAATTCTGCAATGCTCGGACCTCGCAGACTGTAGAAATACAGAGTATTGTGGATGGATACTTAGACATCGCGGATGGGGGCACTTTATCTTTGTCTTTCCTATACTGACGTCAGCTCAGAGGAGCCGTCTCCTCAGTGGTGGATGGGAAGATGCCTTTGGCTGTTTCTTACTCTCTGGAAAGATTTCTACAGCTGACAGTAATAGCAGAAATACAATAATGAGAAGTTGATGTTCTTATTCCTGCAGGGGGCAAAAAATGCTCAGCTGTGCACCCCTTCATCTACAGAAAGCATTTAGACTTCACAGAGGCTGGAGGGAGCATCTCACAAAGGGGCAAGATGATGGGTGGTGGCACCGCAACAAAGGAGAACACGAGGTGGGCAGAACTGGTGCCAGAAAGCAACATGTAGCATCACTACTACGCCGATCCTTCATGGACAGTGATACTGAATTCTGATCTATAGGTCTAGGGGAAGAAAATAAGATCCAAGACACAGTCTGCAGATTTCTACCTATCAGGAACATGGAGAACTCATGAATGCACTGAGGTCTCCGTTGCCGCACCAGATGTTACTGCTGGAGGATAGGCGTCTAGTAAATCCCATCCACACCCTGCAGGGAAGAACCATGCAAGTTACATCTGCAGGAAATGTTCAGTAACTTTATACAAACTTTCATTTTCCTGCGCTGATTTTGAATAATTTATTTTCTGTTCACATCCAACAATAAAGAGAAACTGTTCCATTAACCATGTTGCAAGATCCAGGGGGCAGAGCAGATATATAATATACAAGTTTATTGAAAACTATTCGGTATAACTGTTCAATATTAGGAGTCCAATGGGTGAAGTCTCATAATTATTGACAGCCTTCCTGCTATGAGTGGACATACAGAGGTGAGAATCACAAATTACAACATTCTGGCCTCCAAAACCGCTTTTCTATAACTTTCATGATGAGAATGATGAGTCCTCTATTTTATTGACAGCAGAGATCAGTGTATGGTTATAAGGAAAAAAAAAAACCAAATAGCAAACCATAGGTTACTGACTTATAATTTAACTGAGAATTACTGGAGAACAAAAAAGTCAAAAAAAGTATCTCAAAAAATATATCAAATTTATTTGTATGCAAAAAGTACAGATATCAATAAAATTACAGCATTGTGCATATATATTGAATAGTTGTATATATAACTCAGGATGAGATGATACACCCAATAATAAGGACCCTGTGGGTGCCTGCTCAATGCAATATCATATGTACAGAGCGCAATGTATTAGCGTCATAGAATCATAATTAGGTCCACAGAGGGCTTCCATCATTATATGAACTGACTATATTGTATTGCTCATAGCGCAGTTGTAACAATAGACAAAAAAATGTGCATTTAAATAAACAGATCATGGTAAGATTTACCCATTTTAGTAGCAGGTTGTGATATCCACAGGTGTCCAGGAACCCTGACGCGCGTTTCGTGAGCCTGACGCTCACTTCCTCTGAGGCTCACGAAAAGCGCGTCAGGGTTCCTGGACACCTGTGGATATCACAACCTGCTACTAAAATGGGTAAATCTTACCATGATCTGTTTATTTAAATGCACATTTTTTTGTCTATTGTTACAACTGCGCTATGAGCAATACAATATAGTCAGTTCATATAATGATGGAAGCCCTCTGTGGACCTAATTATGATTCTATGACGCTAATACATTGCGCTCTGTACATATGATATTGCATTGAGCAGGCACCCACAGGGTCCTTATTATTGGGTGTATCATCTCATCCTGAGTTATATATACAACTATTCAATATATATGCACAATGCTGTAATTTTATTGATATCTGTACTTTTTGTATACAAATACATTTGATATATTTTTTGAGATACTTTTTTTGACTTTTTTGTTCTCCAGTAATTCTCAGAGATCAGTGTATTATGGGAGCTCCCATGAATGTATACAGTCAAATAACAGCTGGTATCGGGAACGAGGGGGATGTTGGAAAAGGAATATGAGAATGTTAATTGTACACTGTGCACCCTGACAATACTGCTCTGGTAGCGCTACAGTAACGTATGTCCTCCTTATACAGCAGATAAGTATATCGACCTGAGTGCTCCTATGCTCTCAAGAAAGCAACTGCCAGTCTCCTCTGTCCTTATTTTTCCAGTCTTAGGCCCCCTCCTCTTATTGAAAACATAACAAGAACTAAAGAATAACTTGTAAGACATAATAGTAATATGAGACGCTCTCCAAATAAGATAGAAACCATGAGAACAAAAAAAGGGAGCTCAAGTCACAAATATATAACTAAATAATAAGAGCCAAATGCAGGGAGTAGCAAAAAATGTAATAAATTTTATTAAACAATCAAATAACTATGCTACAAAATCACACATGATATAACAATATTAAAAAACCAGTAGAAAAAATGATTAGACCATGATACGATAACAGCAGCAAAAGTTAGTACATAATAGTATCCCTATTGGGTGAGAAAAGAGCATGTATGAGGGGAATCAGTAGTTGTAATGATGCCCAGTTATAAAGTGGTAAGCAGGTTAGGTGTCCCAGTAAAATAAATGCAAGTGCCTAGTGTATTGACCCATACATGCTCTGTAACTACATGTTAAATCCTGTATTCCCACTCACCCATATTGGAAAGCTGCTGGTCGCACCGAGGCCCCGACGCACTGCCCCCCGAGGAAGCGGAAACGCGAAACGGCGTCGGGGCCTCGGTGCGACCAGCAGCTTTCCAATATGGGTGAGTGGGAATACAGGATTTAACATGTAGTTACAGAGCTTGGCTCCTTTTCATTTCTAGCAGGAGTATCGGTAGTTTGTGGTATAAAGCGACTGTGTTCGACTCTCAGTGAGACCCATTATGGGTCAATACACTAGGCACTTGCATTTATTTTACTGGGACACCTAACCTGCTTACCACTTTATAACTGGGCATCATTACAACTACTGATTCCCCTCATACATGCTCTTTTCTCACCCAATAGGGATACTATTATGTACTAACTTTTGCTGCTGTTATCGTATCATGGTCTAATCATTTTTTCTACTGGTTTTTTAATATTGTTATATCATGTGTGATTTTGTAGCATAGTTATTTGATTGTTTAATAAAATTTATTACATTTTTTTGCTACTCCCTGCATTTGGCTCTTATTATTTAGTTATATATTTGTGACTTGAGCTCCCTTTTTTTGTTCTCATGGTTTCCCCCTCCTCTTATTGTTGGGGTTCCTCAAAGATCAGTCTTAGGCTCCCTCCTCTTCTCCTTGTATACTGCCCCTATTGGACACTCAATCAGTAGATTTGGTTTCCAGTACCATCTCTATGCTGATGACATCCAATTATACACCTCTACTCCTGACATCACCTCTGTATTACTACAAAATACCAGTGGTTGTCTTACTGCTGTCTCCAACATCATGTCCTCCCTCTATCTGAAACTGAACCTGTCAAAAACTGAACTCCTTGTGTTTCCTTCCTCTGTTAACCTACTGATGCCCGACATTGCCATTTACGTGTGTGGTTCTACCATTGCTCCCCAGCAACGTGACCACTGTCTTGGGGTTATACTTGATTCAGAGCTTTCATTCTCCCCCACATCCGATCACTGGCTTGCTCTTTTTATCTGCACCTCAAAAACATTTCTAGAATTTGACCTTTTCTTACTTTCGACTCTGCAAAAACTCTTACTGTTGCCCTTATTCATTCTTGTCTGGACTATTGCAACTCTCTACTAATCGGTCTGCCTCTTACCAAACTCTCCCCTCTCCAATCTTTCTTGAATGCTGCAGTCAGGATCATATTCCTCAACAACCGTTACACTGATGGCTCTACCTTGTGCCAGTCGTTGCACTGGTTACCCATCCACTCCAGAATTCAATATAAACTTATCACTCTCACCCACAAAGCACTGAATGGTTCAGTACCACCCTACATCTCCTCCCTCATCTCAGTCTACCACCCTACCCGTACTGTCCACGGTTCAGCACCACCCTACATCTCCTCCCTCTTCTAAGTCTACCACCCTACCCGTGCCCTCCGTTCTGCTAATGACCTGAGGTTAACCTGAGGTTAACATCCTCAATAATCTGAACCTCCCACTCCCGTCTCCAGGACTTCTCAGGTGCTGTGCCAATTTTTTGGAATGCACTACCCAGGATAATTTGATTAATCCCAATACCCACAATTTTAAGCGTGTCCTAAAAACACATTTCTCCAGACTAGCCTACCACTTGAACACATTAATCTAACTATCCCTGTGTTGCCCATTCAATATTTTTAAAATAACCAGCTTCCTAATATCATGTTCTCACACGCTTTATGCATTTAATAGCCCTCTGTGTCTGTACTTTTACATATTCTGGTTAATAACCGGCTCATGCAGCATTACATGAACACCCGATTTCTTACATTATGGCTGGTCCGAACAATGAAAGCAATTGTCACCATCCACCTTTCGTGTCTCCCCTATTTCCTCATAGATTGTAAGCTTGCGAGTAGGACCCTCACTCCTCTTGGTATCTGTTGATTTTTGTGATTATTGTTTTGCTGTATTGTCTTTTGTCTGTACCAGTCCCCTCTAAAATGTAAAGTGCTGCAGAATATGATGGCGCTTTAGAAATATAATTATTATTATTATCCCTTTCTATCACCTCTCCTCCCTCCAGACTCCTTTGTCTTCCTTCAGACTCCTCTGTCCTCTCTCCTTCCACCAGACTCCTCTGTCCTCGCTTCTCTTTCCAGACTCCTGTATTCTCCTCCTCCCTGACTCCTCTGTCCTCCTCCACACTCCTCTGTTCTCTCTCCTTTCTCCAGACTCCTCTGTCCACCCTTCTCTTTCCAGACTTCTTTGTTCTATCTTCTCTTTCCAGATTCCTCTGTCCTCTCTCATACCTCCAGACTCCTCTGTCCTCTTTCCTTCCCCCAGACTCCTCTGTCCTCCCTTCTCTTTCCAGATTCCTTTGTCCTCACATCTCTTTCCAGACTCCTCTGTCCTCTCTTCTCCTTCCAGACTCCTCTGTCCTCTCTTCTCTTTCCATACTTCTCTGTCTTATTTCCTCCCTTAAGACTTATCTGTCCTCTCTTCTCCTTCCTGACAATTCTGGCCTCTCTCCTCGCTTCGGAATCCCCTGCCCTCTCTCCTTCCTCCAAACTGCTTTGTCTTTTCTCCTCCCTGCATACTCCTCTGTCCTCTCTCCTCTCTCCAGAGTTTTGTACTCTCTCCTCCTTTTAGACACCACTGTCCTTTCTCTTCCCTCCAGACTCCTCTGCTCTATGCCTTTCCTCCAGACTCTTCTGTCCTTTCTCCTCCTTCCAGACTCCTGCCTCTGTCCTCTCTCCTCCCCCCAGACTCATCTGTCCTCTCTCCTCCTGATGCTTATTTCTGTCCTCCTCCAGACTCCACTGCCCTCTCTCCTCCCTGCAGACTCATCTGTCTCTGTCCTCCTTCCAGATTTTTCTGTCATCCTCCTCTACACTTCTCTGCCCTCTCTCCTCCTCCAGCCTCCTCTGTCCTCTCTCCTCCCTCCAGACTCCTCTGTCTATGTCCTCTCTCCTCCTTTCAGGCTCCTCTGTCCTCTCTCCTCCCTCCAGACTCCTCTGTCATCCTCCTCCTCTCTTCTCCCTCCAGAATGCTGTCCCCTTTCCTCCCTCCAGACTCTTCTGTCTGTGTCCTCCTTCCAGATTCCTCTGTCATCCTCCACCTCTCTCTTTCAGGCTCCTCTGTCATGCTCCTCAAGAGACATCTCTGCCCTCTCTCCTCCCTCCAGACTCCTCTTTCATCCTCCTCTTTCAACTCCTCTGTCCTCTCTCTCTCCCTCCATATTCTTCTATCTCTGTCCTCTCTTTTGACTCCTCTGCCCTCTCTAATGATCATCCCTCTAGACTCCTCGGTCACTGTCCTCTCTCTTCTTTCTAGGCCCCTCTGTCATCATCCTCCTCTTTCCTCCCTTCAGACTCCTATGTCTTCTCTCCTCCCTCCAGACTCCTCTGTCATCCACTTCCTCACTCCAGACTCCTGTGCCCTCTCTCCTCGCTTCAGTCTCCTCTGTCATCCACCTTGTCTCTCTGGACTCCTCTGCCCTCTCTCCTCTTTCCAGACTCCTTTGTCATCCTCCTCCTCTCTCATGAGTCATGACTCCTCTGTATTCTCTCTAGACTCCTATGTAATTCTCCTCCTCTCTCCAGACTCCTCTGTCCTCCCTTCAGACTCCTGTCATCCACCTCCTCTCTAGTCCCTCCAGACTCCTCTGTCCTCTCATCTCCCTTCAGACTCCTCTGTCATCCACCTCTCGTCAGACTCCTCTGCACTCTTTACTCCCTCCAGACTCCTCTCTCTGTCCTTTCTCCTCTCTTCAGACTCTTCTATTGTCTCTCCTCCCTCCAGAGTCCACTGCCCTCCCTCCTCCCACCAGACTCCTCTGTTATCCTTCTCTCGTCACACTGCTCTGTCATCTCTCCTCCCTTCAGACTCTGTCTCTGTCCTCTCTTCAGACGCCTCTATCGTCTCTCCTCCCTTCAGACTCCTCTGTCATCCTCCTCCTCTTTCCTCCTTCAAGACTCCTCTGTCATCCAACGCCTCTCTCCTCCCTCCAGACTCCTCTGTCATACTCCTCCTCTCTCCTACCTCCAGACTACTGTGTTGTGAATGTGTTAGAAATGAATTCTGAGCAGAGGCTCCCTCTGGTGGTTACAAACAGTACTGAACCATTCAATGAAGATTGTGAAGATTGGCAATCAGGAGTTACAGACTGGTCTTATATAAGGGAGGTTCCCTCCCATCAGGGTTGCCGGTGATCAATTGTTCTTGTCTCAACTTTGGTTCCTGGTTCACTTGGAAGCTTGCTGAGTCTTGCCTGCATCTTCTGCTAACAGATAAGATTTTTTGTGCTTGCTTTTTGCATTTTTTCCTGCACTTCTGTGGAGGTCAGCCAGGTCCCCTCCGGGGGCTTGTGCTCCTCTCAGTTTATTTGAGCCACTGTTATTTGTTCATTTGCCTTTTCCAGTTTTTTCAGTGGCTGCGGCTTAGTTTTGTTACACCAGAGAACTAATTTAGGTGGTAGAGGTCGTGTGATCTCAGGTGTTTTTGCAATTAGTAGAGTTGGGTTTTTTTTAGGGTTTTTTGGATTGCAGTAAGTGTCCTTCCTATCCTTTTCTTTCTAGGAAGATTTGGCCCCAACGTTTGCTCATACTATTTTCTGTCTGTGTCTGTATTTCCTCTTGTCTAACCGCCATTACATGTTTGGGGGCTTCCTATGTTCTTTGGGGATCTGCTCCGGGGCAGATAGCTTTTCCTCTTTCTATCTTTAGGTGTAGTTAGCTTCTCAGGCTGTGACGAGGCGTCTAGGACCAACGTAGGAACGCTCCACGGCTGCCTTTAGTTGTGGTGGTTAGTCAGGGTACTGCAATCCAGTAGATTCCAACCTCTCTGGTGTATTGCCGTTTTTGCCTGCTCTCTTCAGCTACTAAATCATAACACTACTGTCATCCTTCTCCTCTCTCCAGGTTCCTGTCATCCTCCTCCTCTCTCCTACCTCCAGACTCCTCTGTCATCCTTCTTCTCTCTCCAGACTCCTATGTCCCCTCTCCAGACTCCTCTGTCATCAACCTCCTCTCTCCTGCCTCCAGACTTCCCTGTCATGCTCCTCCTGTCTCCAGACTTCTCTGTCCTCTCTCCTCTCTCCAGACTCCTCTGTTATCCACCTCCTTTCTCCAGACTTCTCTGTCCTCTCTCCTCTTTCCAGACTCCTGTGTCATCCACCTCCTTTCTCCAGACTCTTCTGTTATGCACCTCCTCTCTCCAGACTTCTCTGTCCTCTCTCCTCTCTCCAGACTCCTCTGTCATCCTCCTCCTCTCTTCAGACTTTTCTGTCCTCTTTCCTCCCTCCAGGCTCCTCTGTCATCCTCCTCCTCTCTCCAGACTCCTATGTCTTCTCTCTTCCCATCAGACTTCTCTGTCATCCACCTCCTCCCTTGTCCCTACAGACACCTCTGTCTTCTCTCCTCTCTTCAGACTCCTCTGTCATCTCTCCTCCCTGCAGACTCATCCGCCTTCTCTCCTCCTTCTAGACTCCTCTGTCATCCTTCTCTCGCCAGACTTCTCTGTATTCTCTCCTCCCTCCAGACTCCTCTGTCATCCTCCTCCTCTCTCCTACCTCCAGACTCCTCTGCCATCCTTCTTCTCTCTCCAGACTCCTCTGTCCCCTCTCCAGACTCCTCTGTCATCCACCTCCTCTCTCCTGCCTCCACACTCCCGTCATCCTCATCTCCCAGGCTTCCTTCCTCTCTCCAGACTCCTCTGTTATCCACCTCCTCTCTCCAGACTTCTCTGTTCTCTCTCCTCTTGTAAGGTTCTGTGTACATGTTCCTGAAACTCAGTTTGTTCGTCAGCCATTTTACTTTCTGTCTTGCTGCAGCTATCTTGCCCTCAGTCAAAATGGAGTTTCCAGCTTGCATGTTCCCGCCCTGATTCTCTCCTTTTGCTTCTTAAGCAGCCACAGCTGAGCAATCAGTGCTTCAGAATCTAGCCTGCAGTGAACCTGTGACCTGACTCCTAAAGCCTTGGACCTTGTACTCCAGCTATTCCTACTGAGGAACTCTGAAGCACTTGTGGACTCTGAACCCTGCTTTTTGAAAGACCCACGTTTGCATGGACTTACGGTAACAGAGAAGAAGATCCTGAACCTGTTGTGGAGAGTGATTGCTGAGCTTAGATTACTCTGGCCTGCTGTGTCTCCTGCTTCTGTGTCTGCAAACTGTGTGACTATTTTTGCCAACTTGTATGAAGTAATACAAGACTTTCTATATCAAACCTGTGTCTCATGTATTTTCATCGCACCCAAGCACAAGACGCTATATGAACTGTACTACATACATTACAAGATTCTGAAGCCAAAACGTTAGTGTCTGCTGGGTCTGGAAAGGCTGTGTCTGCTGTAACTGTGGATATCTGATTTCCGGTTGTACTTTCTGTGATGACAGTGGTTGTGACTTCTCACAACCATTCCAGGTGAGCAATTCCCTTAAGTGTTTTTTTTTTCTGCAGTGTTACCACAGGTAAACACTATTGTTTTTTTTTTTTCTCTTTTCTCTTTTTTGTCTGCTGTAACTGTGGATATCAGATGTCCGGGTGAACTTTCTGTGATGATAGTGGTTGTGACTTCTCACAACCATTCCAGGTGAGCAGTTCCCTTAATTTTTTTTTCTCTCTGCAGTGTTACCACAGGTAAACACTATTGTTTTTTTTTTCTCCTCTCCTCTTCTTCCAGTACTCCTGTCTTAAAAGATCTGGAAAATGGAGGCCCGCATAAAGGAACTTTGCGGAGTGACTGATAATATCCTTGCAGATTTGCAGAATATAAAGACCCGTTTTTCAAGCCTACAGGACCTCACTAATCACAATTTGCAAGTGTTTGGACAGACTGCCCAGGATTTGCGAGCCAGGATTGAGGCTCTAGAAGAGCGAGTCCAGGCTCCTGCCGTAGCCCCGAGTTCTGGGATTCCCAAGTTGCCCCCTTTTCATTTTGGCGGTGAACGTGAGAAATTCAGGGGATTTATTAATCAATGCAATCTTTTTTTTTCTGCACATGCTTCACAATTTCCCACTGAACGATCTAAGGTGCTTACTATAATTATGTTGCTTACCAACAAGGCTTTGATGTGGGAAAACCCTCTGATTGAGACTGAGGATGATTGTTTGAATCACCTTGATGCTTTTATTTCAGCCATGGGGCAGGTGTTTGATGACCCCAATCGAGGTGCAACAGCTGAAGCAGCCATGTTAGCTTTGCGCCAAGGTAAGCACTCGGTAGCTGAATATGCCTTGGATTTCAGGAGATGGGCCCTTGATACCACCTGGGACAGTTCCGCCAAAAAAATCTATTTTTCGAAAGGGGTTATCTCCACTGATTAAGGATGAACTTGCTCGTGCCGACCCTCCCACTGCGTTAGGTGACTTTATTAACTACTGCATCCGTATTGATGCTCGCCTGACTGAACGCAGGCAAGAGAGATGGTTCGAAAGCAATCGCACTAACCTTTTCCTACCTTCCTCTCCAGCTAAGGAACCTTTGAGTAGGATTACACGGGAACCTGAACCTGAACCCATGCAGGTAGACTCTTTACAATGACGGGTTAGTGATGCACGCAAGGAACATCGTTTTAAGGAAAATCTATGTTTCTATTGTGGTAAGTCAGGGCACTTCATTATAAACTGCCCCAGCCGTTCTCGTAAGACTACTGCAGCACTCATTCATTGTGAGTGTTGCGAGAGGGGATCTGTCATGTCCGAGCCTCAGGCTCCAGAGAGATCTGCAGCAACAGATCTTGATTTCTCGGACTTAAACTCCGTTACCTCTGAGGACGTTGACTGTGTAAACGCTGCCATTTTTCAAGTTTCCTCAGCGGTGTCCCAGCTGAGTTGTAAGAAAAACAATTCTCATTGCTTTCTTTCCATCAAACTCTGGGTTGACTCAGCTTGGGTGTCTAGCTCTGCTATGATCGACTCAGGGGCAAGTGGAAATTTTATGGATGTCTCCTTTGCTCTGAAACAGGGGATACGTTCAGTGAAGAAGGCTACTCCAGTACAGATGGAAACTGTGGATGGCTCCCTGCTGACCTCTGGACCAGTGGATCAGGAAACAGAGCCTTTGAGGGTTCTTATGGGTAAAGATCATCAAGAGAAACTGTCCTTTATGCTTATCTCTTCTCCCCACTTTCCCATTATTCTAGGGCTACCATGGCTGCAGGCTCAGAATCCTACCATTAACTGGGAGACCAAGGAATTACACTTTCCAGAGAAACAGATGAGTCCAAAAGTTTCAGCTTGCTCTGTTCCTAAAGGAACCATGTCAGTCCCTGAACTACCAGCTGTATACCAGGACTATGTGGATTTATGTGACAAGAAGAACGCTGACCAGCTTCCTCCTCACCGTCCATATGATTGTCCAATTGAATTATTGCCTGGAGCAGAGATACCTTTTGGTAAGATCTACCCCCTGGCGGGCCCGAGCTAAAGGCTTTAAAGGATTACATAGACGAAAATCTAGCCAAGGGCTTCATACGCCCCTCTTCATCTCCTGCAGGTGCACCCATCTTCTTTGTAAAGAAGAAAGATGGATCTCTGAGACCATGCGTAGACTATAGGGAACTCAATAAGGTTACTATTAGAAACCGTTATCCATTGCCTTTAATCCCTGAGTTATTGGAGAGAGTGCGACATGCCAAAATTTTCTCTAAACTAGATCTTCGTGGGGCCTATAACTTAGTCCGTATTAGACCTGGGGATGAATGGAAGACTGCATTCAGGTCACGCTATGGACACTTTGAATATCTAGTTATGCCTTTTGGTCTGAGTACCGCCCCAGCCACTTTCCAACACTTGGTGAATGACATCTTCAGGGATCTCCTAGATACATTCGTGGTAATTTATTTGGATGATATTCTAATTTTTTCTAACTCCACAGAGGAACATCATGGACATGTGAGAATGGTCTTGGAACGTCTAAGACAAAATCATCTTTACATCAAACTTGAAAAGTGTGAATTCCATAGGACCGAAATTCAATTTCTGGGTATGTACTGTCTACACAAGGAATTAGTATGGATGGAAGCAAAACCCAAGCCATCAAGGATTGGCCAAGTCCTAGAAATGTGAAGGAGGTTGTAACGCTGGTATTCTGTACTTTGTTTTCCAGCGTTACTCTGCATGTTTTTTGCATTAACCCTTTTGCTCCTTTCCCCCTAACCAGCTGGGATACTGTTGTCTGTTACCTATATGGATGCTGCTCAGTTCCCGGCTCTGCTGCGTACCCGTACTTGCGTGAGTGGCTCCGCTGCTTTGCATGACCGCCCGCATGTGCGGTTCCTGACTTGCTGTGAAGGCCGTCCGTAGCTTGCAAAGTCCTCTGCAGTGGTGCATGACTTACTACGTGTTTGGCAGCAGCCATTGTTGGGTTCCCTCTGTGTTGTGCTGTCTGGCTCTGCATAGGGGGCGCGGCCCACACCTGTCCTGCTTTTATGTGGATTGGGTGTTTACTAGAATTACTGCTCCAGCCTATCGCTGTGAAGCAGCTCATATATAAAGTTCCCCAGCCCTAGTGGGCGTTGCCAGAGCTTCACATTGAATCCACACTGAATCCCTGAACCTAGCCGTATGTGGTTGTGTGTTCAGCTCCTGCTCTGAAGTTGATCAGCTCTGGAGAGCTGATTCCCTGTTCCTGCTGTCTTGTTCCCTGATCCTGGATCTAACCCGGTACCTGAATGTCTGAACTGTGTCTTATGTTTCCGCCTATGCTGGGGGCTGATTACCCAGATCGCCGTTCCTGGAGGCTGTATATCCAGGCCTGTTCCTGTTGTGTCTAATTACCTGAACCCCTGATCCCGGATCTAACCCTGTACCTGAATGTCTGAACTGTGTCTTGTGTTTCTGCCTATGCTGGGGGCTGATTACCCAGATCGCCATTCCTGGAGGCTGTATATCCAGGCCTGTTCCTGTTGTGTCTAATTACCTGAACCCCTGATCCCGGATCTAACCCTGTACCTGAATGTCTGAACTGTGTCTTGTGTTTCCGCCTATGCTGGGGGCTGATTACTCAGATCGCTGTTCCTGGAGGCTGTATATCCAGGCCTGTTCCTGCTGTGTCTAATTACCTGAATCCCTGATCCTGGATCGCATCCTGTACCTGAATGTTGTTCCTGTGCAGTCTAACTCTGTTTCAGCCATCAGCTCCTGATTCCAGTTACCTGCCTGTTACCTCTCGGCTTGCCTGTCTGCCATCCGTCTGCAGTTCCATCCAGAAGTTCGGACATCATCTGCAGAGGTCCCCGGCTCTTGCCTGCTCACCTGGGAGCGATCATCTGCCATCCGACTGCAGCTCCATCCGGAAGTTCGGACATCATCTGCAGAGATCCCCGGCTCTTGCCTGCTCACCTGGGAGCGATCATCTGCCATCCGACTGCAGCCTACCTGGAGGCTCCACCATATCAGGTCGTATATACCTGCCTGTCTAGAGACTGCCTGGTCACTTGCTGTGACAACCTGCCTGCCCAGAGACTGCCTGGTCACTTGCCGTGACAACCTGCCTGTCCCAGAGACTTCCTTGGTCACTTGCTGTGACAAACCTGCCTGTCCAGAACCCTGTGCCAGTGACTGTGAATCCTTGCTATATAACCTGAGTTCATCTTGGAAGGAGGAGTCCGGTGTGTGCTGAGTTTCTGTTACTCTGTACTCAGCCTCTGTGCAAATCCCCGGCCAGCTCCCGTTGAGCCTGGCGGGGCTTGCACCAGACCGCTGGGGTTCCTTTTCAGGTCGCTGCCAGATGTCCGTGTCCTCCCTGATGACCACTGCCTGATATCTGATGTCCGATGACCACTTCCAGATGTCCGGATCCTATCCATCTCTACCTGATGTCCGGAGCCTGCTGATCGGTACCAGATGTCCGGAGTCCGATGCCTGTGTTCCAGTCCGTGTCCCTGAGACCCAATCCGTGTTCCTGATCTTCCAGTCCGTGTTCCTGTCTGTGTTCCTGACTCCCTGTGACCCAATCTGTGTTCCTGATTTCCTGTCCGTGTTCCTGTGTCCCTGAGATCCAGTCCGTGTTCCTGATGTTCCGATGTCCTGCCGGTTCCTCCTTGGTCTACCCTGTGATGACGTCTGTCCTGGGTCGGTGTCTGATGTTCTCCTGCTGAGCCTGTGCTACGCCTGAGGCCTGAGAGAGAGGCCGTCCTAGTATGCCCGTGCCAGATGACCCTGGACTTCATCAACCCGTGATGACCCCGCCATCGTCTGACGTTCGTCCTGGGCCGGTGTCTGATGTTCTCCTGCTGAGCCTGTGCTACGCCCGAGGCCTGAGAGTGAGGCCATACTAGTATGCCCGTGCCAGATGATCCTGGACTTCATCAACCCGTGAGGACCCCGCCATCGTCTGAAGTCTGTCTGAGGTCGGTGTCTGATGTTCTCCTGCTGAGCCTGTGCTACGCCTAAGGCCTGAGAGAGAGGCCGTCCAAGTATGCCCGTGCCAGATAACCCTGGACTGCATCTACCCGTGATGTCCTCCAACACTCGTCAGTGATTCTGAGTCGTGTACCCTTCTCTGATGTGCGGAATTGGGAGCCCGGTCTTATGTTCTGTTTATGTACTGTGTTTCTTTAAGTAAACTTTATGTTTCTTCTTACCTGAAGTTGTGCGGTGTTGTCTAGTCCTGCAGGTCGCCACCTTGCCCACATGCTCAGCTGCCACGGATCCCGGTCGCTGCCCTTCCCTAGTCCGGGCAGGCCCGGGTCTCCCTCCGTGGTCCAGTGGGTCCACATTCTCTTATCATCTGGGACCCATGCCTCACGTCGTCGTGGACTGGCGGCGTGGGAGCATTGGCTAGCTAGGCAAGCTATGCCATGTCCCGGCGCCCCACAGCCGTGGGAAGCGCCACAGAGGTACAGCGCTTCATCGGGTTTGCCAACTTCTATAGACGTTTCATTAGAAATTTCTCTGAGGTAGTGTCACCTATCACCCAACTTACCCGGAAAGAGTCTAGGTTCTCCTGGACTCCCCAAGCCCAGGAAGCATTTTCCCGTCTAAAAGATAAATTTACCACTGCACCTATCCTAGTACATCCCAACCCCGAGCTTGCCTTCATAATAGAGGTGGATGCTTCAGACTGTGCCGTTGGAGCTATACTCTCTCAGAGAACAGGTGAGAAGAATGTCTTGCATCCCTGTGCCTTCTTTTCCCAGCAGTTGTCTTCGGCTGAGAGGAACTACGATGTGGGCAATAGAGAGTTGTTGGCCATTATTGCCGCCTTCAAAGAATGGAGACACCTTCTTCAGGGAGCTGCACAGCAAATAGTCGTCCTGACAGATCATCGTAACCTTGAGTTTATCAGGTCGGCTAAGTGCCTGACTCCTCGCCAGGCTCGCTGGAATCTTTTCTTAAACCAATTTAATTTTATCATTTCTTATAGACCAGGATCGCGCAATGGAAAGGCTGATGCACTCTCTAGGATTTACTCAGCAGAGACACGTCCAATTACTCCTCCTAAGACTATTCTTCCTGACTCTAGATTCCTAGGAGTAATTCATAATCAAGACCTACTTAAGGACATCAAGGAAGCATACCATGCGGATTCCTTTTTGGCACAACCCCCAAGGGACGTAAGTCTTGTCTTTAAGAATGGTGTGTGGATTCAGGGACAACGCCTGTATATTCCTGAAACAGTCAGATTGAGAGTATTGCAACTCATTCACGATTCCAAGATAGCTGGGCATAGAGGAATTCTAAAGACACAGGAATTTCTCTCTCGTTTCTTTTGGTGGCCCACTTGCAGGAAGGATGTTTTAAACTATGTCACTTCATGTGAAGTCTGTGCAAGATGCAAAACACCTCGCTCCTCACCAACTGGTCTGTTACAGCCTCTTCCCACCCCGTCCCGCCCGTGGGGATCCATTTCTATGGACTTCATTGTGGAGTTACCAACCTCTCAAGGGAAGAACACCATTCTAGTGGTGGTTGACCGTCTAACAAAGGCAGCTCATTTTATCCCTTGTGTCGGCTTACCCACTGCAAAACAGACATCAGATTTGATGATTAAAGATGTGTTTCGCTTACATGGAGTACCGGATGAGGTTATTTCGGATCGAGGGGTGCAATTCACTTCTAGGTTTTGGCAAAATTTCTGTGCAGCATTGGACATTAAAGTAAACCTTTCTTCTGCTTTTCATCCCAGACTAATGGACAGACCGAACGAACCAATCAAACCCTGGAGCAGTATCTCCGCTGCTTTATCTGCCACCTACAGGATGATTGGGTGGATCTACTTCCATTAGCTGAGTTCTCGTATAACAACTCTCAGAGTACCTCCACTAAGCAGTCTCCTTTTTACTCTAATTTAGGTTATCATCCTAACATTCTACCACGATTTCCCATAGAAACGCCTTTACCAGCAGTGGCTGAAAGAATCACGTCTTTACAGAAGAATATGGATCTTCTAAAGGAGAATCTGGAATCGGCTCAGGAAAGGTACAAGAAAGCAGCAGATAAATTTCGTAAACCTGCACCAGCTTTCAAGGTAGGAGACTTGGTCTGGCTGTCAACCAGAAATCTTAAGTTAAGGATTCCATCGTCTAAGTTGGGACATAAGTACATTGGACCCTATAAAATCAGTAAAATTATAAGTGCCGTTGCTTGTCGTCTTCAACTGCCCAGAACTATGAGAATTCACCCTGTCTTTCATGTATCCCTACTAAAGGCTGCGACACCCAATACGTTTCCTGGACGTTCTTCTCCTTGCCCTGACCCAGTGCTAGTCGATGGTCAGGAAGAATTTGTGGTGGAAAGGATTTTAGATTCCAGGTTGTATAGAAATCAGTTACAATATCTGATTAAATGGCAGGGCTACCCAGTGGAGGACAACTCATGGGAACCAGTCAATAACGTTAATGCTCCTCGCTTGCTCCGTCAGTTTCATCAGAGGTACCCACACAAGCCTGGCCTGAGGTCATCCGGAGGTTGTCCCTAAGGGGGGAGTAATGTAAGGTTCTGTGTACATGTTCCTGAAACTCAGTTTGTTCGTCAGCCATTTTACTTTCTGTCTTGCTGCAGCTATCTTGCCCTCAGTCAAAATGGAGTTTCCAGCTTGCATGTTCCCGCCCTGATTCTCTCCTTTTGCTTCTTAAGCAGCCACAGCTGAGCAATCAGTGCTTCAGAATCTAGCCTGCAGTGAACCTGTGACCTGACTCCTAAAGCCTTGGACCTTGTACTCCAGCTATTCCTACTGAGGAACTCTGAAGCACTTGTGGACTCTGAACCCTGCTCTTTGAAAGACCCACGTTTGCATGGACTTACGGTAACAGAGAAGAAGATCCTGAACCTGTTGTGGAGAGTGATTGCTGAGCTTAGATTAATCTGGCCTGCTGTGTCTCCTGCTTCTGTGTCTGCAAACTGTGTGACTATTTTTGCCAACTTGTATGAAGTAATACAAGACTTTCTATATCAAACCTGTGTCTCATGTATTTTCATCGCACCCAAGCACAAGACGCTATATGAACTGTACTACATACATTACACCTCTCTCCAGACTCCTGTGTCATCCACCTCCTCTCTCCAGACTTCTCTGTCCTTTCTCCTCTCTCCATACTCCTCTGTCATCCTCCTCCTCTCTCCGGACTTCTCTGTCGTCTCTCCTCCCTCCAGGCTCCTCTGTCATACTCCTCCTCTCTCCAGACTTCTCTGTCCTCTCTCCTCCATCAGACTCCTCCGTCATCCATCTCCTCTCTTGTCCCTCCAGACACATCTGTCCTCTCTTCTCTCTTCAGACTCCTCTGTCATCTCTCCTCCCTCCAGACTCCTCTGTCTTCTAGACTCCTCTGTCATCCTTCTCTCGCCAGACTCCTCTGTACTCTCTCCTCTTTCTAGACTCCTCTGTCCTCTCTCCTCTCTTAAAATTCCTCTATCATCTCTCCTCCCTTCAGACTACTCTGTCATCCTCCTCCTCTCTCCTCACTCAAGAATCCTCTGTCATCCTCGTCCTCTCTCCAGAATCCTCTGTCATCCACCTTCTTACTCATCCCTCCAGACTCCTCTGTCTTCTCTCCTCCCTTCAGACTCCTCTGTCATCCACCTCCTCTCACTTCCTTTCAGACTCCTCTGTCCTTTCCTCCCTGCAGACTCCTTTGTCTTAGTCCTCTCTCCTCCCTCCAGACTCCTCTATTCTCTCTCCTCTCTCCAGACTCCTCTATCCTCTTTCCTCTCTTTCCTCCCTCCAAACTCCTCTATCCTCTTTCCTCTCTTTCCTCCCTGCAGACTACTTGATCAGCAGCTTATCTCCTAAAAGAATCAGCCTCTGAAATACAATAGGTTGGATCCTGTGAGAGAGGAGTCCTGAGCCCCATACAATTCATACTACCATTTTCCAGTGTTGGCTGTAATGTTGTAAGGGTGTGACAGAGACTGTCACATTCCTGACCCTAAAGACAACAATTGTAGTGTGAACACTAACATGCGGTTGTATTGTCTTTTCATGGTATAATGTAAAATGCATGGCGTCTTATAAGTTACTGTATTGGTAATGCCTAAGGTAACCTTGTACACTAAGCTCAGGGGTAGGGAAAATGAAGAACATAGTTTAGGGCTTAGTTAGTGCTAGATAGAAGCATTAGGGCAAATAGGCAGTGGTGAGCCTAATAGTGTATAAGATATAGGAATAGGTTAGGATACAGTTAAATGTTTTGGGAATAGCCCATATTGGGAGAGGCAAGAGTAAGCAAAATGGGGGAACATTTCCTGGTTAAGTTAGATAGTGAGAGTTGGAGGTTCGTGTGAAGTTCATGTTCAAGTTGCTGTGGGCTGGAAGGATGTGGACAACATATCATTCTGGCAGCATGAGGTTGTATCAAATTTCCTGCAGACCTTCCTGTAATGTCCGGAACCTACGCCCGAACTAGGCATTGAAGAGTGTGCCTTAATCCCTTCCATACAGAGGAAGCTGGACAGGGAAACTTGTGATGGATCCCAGATCTTGGCAGTGCTGCGGTGCCGGATGGAGAGTCCCTAGAGTTAACAGGAGCTGGTAAAGTAGGGATAGTCCGAGCTGAACGCAAGAAAATGCTTGAGATGTACTGTGTGAGGTTGATGTGCCTGATACTGCATGTTAAAGACTTGGACTTGTACTTGAACTGTCCAGAAAAGTTGAACTTGTTAAAACGAACCGGATGACCTCTGATGTGTGCGTCTGTTCCAGGAACCAAGGACATGGAGACAAGGGGGCCTCTGGCCTTCAAGTGAGTGCACTGCATTGTACACAGCATCACACTGATGGACTGGGACACTGCTTACTGTGACGTGCCCAGATGTGGAGGAGCACACGGCTACTGTCCTGGGCACCTTACAAAGTCTCACTTAGATACAAAAGACCAAAAACAATTACCACCATAACAATTACAATCTCCTTTGATTTTTCATTGAAATTAAAAAATAAAGTATTTTCCTCACTTTGAAGTATTAATGTGGAATGTAGGGAAATAAAGCGACTGTTCTTGGTGTAAATGTGGAGCCCAGCTGCGTCTGGATTCATATCTCCCAGAAGGGTGCGCAGAAGGAATTCACCACTAGAGGTCTCAATATACATTCACACACCTTCACCCATCCCTAAGACCACCAGAGGGAGCTCTGATAGTGGTATAAAAGGAGGGTGAAGACAGGAAAGAGAGCTCAGTCAGTCAGTCTGAAGGCTGCAGTCTGCAGTAAGGTGAAGTTCAGTCAGATTAAAGAGACTGCAGAGCAGTTCAGTTCAGCAAAGTGGAGGCTAGTAGAGTGGAACGGAATCGATTTCAGTCTAGTCAGAGCAGAAACAAGCGAGTAGTCTGCAGACAGAGCAGATGAGTGGAGTTTGCAGCGAGGGACTCCAGAGCTCAAGTTGAGAGCCAGGAGCGTGCCGACACTAAGAGAGCGGCGAAGAGGCAGCCCACCAACTGCCAGTGTGTGTAATCGTGTGAGGGCCCGAGTAGGCCGAAGGCAAGTGGAGAGAGAAGTAAAAGAGGCGGAGGAGCCTTTCCGGGCTCACCTCAACGAGTATTACCGGAGGCCGGGGTCCGAGTCTATAGGGCTCTTCAAGACCCATAGGAGAACACCGGAGTTCCTGGAGGACTACAGGTCCCAGGAGCACCACAGAGCTGATACGTAACAGGGGCCAGAAGGACGGAGTTCAGGCGAGCAGGGCCCTGCAAGCAGGGACACTGTACTTCAAGAAAAGGCCCAATCACAAGGTCAGCCAGGTGCAGGACGGAGACTAAGTTAGGCCCAGCTTCATGCAGGCCAGGACTTTATTACAGTAAGGCAAGGAACAGGAGGCCACACACCTACTCAGTGGGAGAATCTGGATGTGCACCCTTCACCCTACAGTGCTCCGGGGAGTGCCTGCAACATCTTCAGTAAAGGTACCAAAGTGACATGTGTGTGTCCGTCTTCTTACTCCTAACTTCCGGGTCCCCGTCCGTCCTGCATCCCTACACATCTAGCTGCCCTGAAGGACTTAGCCTCACCTGTGGGAGGCCTAACACCTATAGCTGCACAACACCAACCCTTCAGTGGATCTGCACCGCAGCGCTGGTCACCCTGACTAGGTACCACAGGTGGCGTCACAAATCCCCATACCAACATTCAATTCCCCTGTAAATATCCCACATTTATGGGTGAGCGCCCAGGGCCACGGACCGAGCTGTGTTGCCGTGACATCCCCTTTAGAAGTTATTAGGCTCGGATCTGAGTACCCCACTGCTCTGGGAGGGAGGCTCATAATGATATGAGGTCGTCCGTGTGCAGCTCCGCCGTCCCTCTACACATATGCATGAATCTCCTCTGACTGATGCTAGAGGTCCTTTTCTGAATGCCACCTGCCTTGTGAGCAGGGTCAGATTGGCACACAGGAGAACCGGAGTATTCTCCAGTGGGCCTAAGTACTGACATCCATTGGCATACAGGGCAGGCACCTGCCTAGGGCACCACTGCCCCAGGGGCCCACAGCCAGTGGCGTGTTGCTAATAGCTGCACACTACGAAGCTGCTATGGGGCCTGTGAGTCAGGGGGGCCCGCCGGCACCAGTGGAGCAGCAGCGGTGGAGCAGCGGGTGACAGGAGGCAGAAGTCGGCTGCTGCGGCTAAAGCCTGTGCCCACTGCTAAAGAGAAATGAATATTCACTGCTCCCCATGTACGTTTCTCTTTAGCAGTGGTCACAGGCTTTAACTGCAGCAGCCGCCTTCTGTCTCCTGTCACCCGCTTTTCCGCTGCTGCTCCCCCAGTGCGCGATGCGTTCAACTGTATCGGCATCATAGATGCCGAAACAGTTGAAAGCAATAATGGAGGAGAGAGCGTCAGATGATGCTCCCTCCCCCATTAGTCCCCTCTGCCGCTGACAAAGTGGGTACGCGATGATGTCACTTCATCACGTTCCCACTGTGTACCGGGCAGACCGTAGTGCAGCTGCTGGGACCAGAGCAGAGTCGGGATCAGCGGGGAATGAGGAGGTGAGGTTAGGATTTTGTTTGTTTTTCATATATATCAGTGAGTGAGTTCTGATGGCATAATACTGTGGAGGTGGCTACATTATATTCTATGGGGGTCCTGCATTATAATATATGAGGGGGCTGCATTATACCCTTTGAGGCGGCTACATTATATTCTATGGGGGGGCTAAATGATATTCTCTGAGGAGGCTGCATTATATTCTATGAGGGTGGCTACATTTTATTCTATGGGGAGGCTAAATTATATTCTATGAGGAGGCTGCATTATATTCTATGGGGGGTTGCATTATATCCTATGAAGGGGCTACATTATATTCTATGGGAGGGCTGCATTATACTCTATGAGGGGGGTTATATTATATTCTATGAGGGGGCTGCATTATACCCTATTGGTGGCTGCATTACTCTCTATGGGAGGGCTGCATATTATTCTATGGGGGCTGCATTATACTATTTGAGGGGGCTACATTATATTCTATGAGGGGGGCTGCATTATACTCTATGAGGGTCTACATTATATTCTATGGGGGGCTACATGATACTATATGAGGTGGCTACATTACATTCTATGAGGGGGCTACGTTATATTCTATGGGGGCTGTATTATACCCTATGGATGGGCTGCATTATATTATATGGGGGGCTACATTTTATTCTATGAGGGGGCTACATTATATTCTATGAGAGGGGCTACATTATATTCTATGGGGCTACATTATATTCTATGAGGGGACTACGCTATATTCTATGAGGGGGCTACATTATATTCTATGAGAGGACTATTTTATATTTTATGATGGGGGCTACATTATATTCTATGAGGGGACTATGTTATATTCTATGAGGGGGGCTACATTATATTCTATATTCTACAAGGGGACTATGATATATTCTATGATGGGGGCTGCATTAAATTCTATGAGGGGGCCACATTATATTCTATGAGGGGGGCTACATTATATTCTATGGGGGGGCTACATGATATTCTATGAGGGGACTATGTTATATTCTATGAGGCAGAGGTGTATCTAGGCATTCTAGCACTCGGGGCAAGAATTTGGTTCCGCGCCCCACCCCCCCCCACACACATGCGATTTGAACACTTAGTCACGTACCGACGACCTGCTCTCCCTAATGCTCTCATTGTTCAGTGAAAATCTGAGAGAAGCAGGAAGAGAAGCTCGTTGCCACAGGACCATAAATATGAAAATCGCATGAATTAAGTGTCCATGTGATGACTACTGGAACGTGCAGAGCTAAATCCTGACATTGCAGCTTCTGAATGCTCACAACAAATGCACTGCACACTTTTAGGGTTCTCCCTTAGCGGTGGCAAGAGTACATGGTCATGTCAGCACAAGCATGTGATTTATTTACTTCTGCCCACATTCCGACTAGACGTGCCCAGCCTCACTCTGTTCATTTTCATTGAGTGAGGCCACACAGGTCTAGTCAGCATGTGACTGCACATATGTAAATCGCCGGCACGAGAGAATCCTAACAGCGTGCAGTGCGCACTGTGAGAATTCAGTAGTCTGCACTCACAAAGAATGACTGCAGACTCAGCACATACCTGGACAACCTCCTTACCCCCTTCCCGACCCATGACGCCTATGTCGGCGTCATGAAAACCAGTGGCATCCCGACCCATGACGCCTACGTAGGCGTCATGGTATAAATCATGTTCCTGCGGGTCGGGTGACCGGGGTCACTGAAAGGTCACCCGACCCACAGTAACAAGACTTCACCATAGGGAGGTTGGCTTAACCCCCAAGTGGCTACGATCGCTCTGATTGGCTGTTAAAAGTGAAACAGCCAATCAGAGCGATTTGTAATATTTCACCAATGAAATTTGGTGAAATATTACAATACAGCCATGGCCGATGCTGCAATAGCATCTGCCATGGCTGGACACCGAGATCTAACCCCCCCACACCGGGTGATGGGGGCGATCGGTCGCTGCCGTCACTATCTGCTCCCCTCCTCCTTGCCTCCGCTCCCCCCACCCTTCGATCCCCCTCCCTTACCTTCTGACCACCCCTACTCATCTCTCCCGGTCCTCAGATGTTCCTGGGTCCGTCCCGGCGTCGGTCCGGGATTCTTCATGGGCGCCGCCATCTTAGAAAATGGCGGCGCATGCGCAGTGCGCCCTCCACAGTCAATAAATTTATTTTGATCACTGTGATACTCTCTCACAGTGATCAAAATAAAAAAAAAGTAAATAAACGCCCCCTTTATCACCCCCATAGGTAGGGACAAATAATAAAATAATAATTTTTTTTTCTCCTATTAGGCCCTGTGCACACGTTGCGGATTTTGCTGCGGATCCGCAGCAGATCCGGAAACCATGTACAGTACAATGTAAATAAATGGTAAAAAAAAAACGCTGTGCACATGCTGCGGATTTTTCCGCACGGATTTGGTGCGGTTTTAAATCCGTGGCATGTCAATTCTTTGTGCGGATTCCGCAGCGTTTTTACACGTATTCCATTATAGGTGTAAAACCACAGGGCAAATCCACACAAAAACCGCAGTAAATCCGCAACGTGTGCACAGGCCCTTAATCCGCGCTAAATCTGCAGGTAAATCGCAGGTAATTTTACCTGCGGATTTAGCCAAATCCGCACGGAAAAATCGGCAAGTGAATCCACAATGTGTGCACTGGGCAATAGGGTTAGGGTTAGGCTGGGTTCATATTGCGTTATGGCAGTCCGTTAGACAGACTGCGTTACACCGCGGTGTGACGCGGTGTAACGCAGTCCGTTAACGCTGCCATTCACCCCCATTGTCGGGCGCTTCGCGTCACATGCCGTAAAGCGGCATGCATTCGCGAAGTGCCGTCATTCAGTGACGGAGCCTCGGACGCGGGCTGCAGCGTCTGGGCTCCGTCACCGCTAGCACAGATGAATCATCTGCTGATTCATTTGCGCTAGTGGGTATAGCATAACGCGATCGCGTTATGCTATACCGTTACCAGCCCGTCAATGCTATGTGTTGAACAGGCTGGTAAAACGCAATATGAACCTAGCCTTAGGGTTAGAGTTAGAACTAAGGTTAGGGTTAGCCTTAGGGTTAGCATTAGGGTTAGGGTTAGCATTAGGGTTAGAATTAGGGTTACGGTTAGAATTTGGGTTAGGGTTGGAATTAGGTTAGGGTTGGAATTAGGGTTGGGATTAGCGTTAGGTTTGTGGCTAGGGTTAGAGTTAGGATAAGTGTTAGGGGTGTTTTGGGGTTAGGGTTGGGATTAGGGTTAGGCTTGTGGTTAGGGTTATGGTTAGAGTTGGGATTAGGGTTAGGGTGTGTTGGGGTTAGGGTTATGGTTAGGGTTTGGATTAGGGTTAAGGGTGTGTAGGGGTTAGGGTTGGGGTTAGGGGTGTGTTGGGGTTAGGGTTGGAGTTAGAATTGAGGGATTTCCACTATTTAGGCATATCAGGGGGTCACCAAACGCGACATGGCGCCACCATTGATTGCTGCAAATTTTGCGTTCAAAAAGTCAAACAGTGCTCCCTTTATTCCGAGCCCCGACGTGTGCCCAAACAGTGGTTTACCCCCACATGTGGGGTATCAGAATACTCAGGAAAAATTTCACAACAACTTTGGGGGTCTAATTTCTCCTTTTACTCTTGGGAAAAAAAATTGGGGACTAAAAAAATTATTTTTGTGGAAAAAAAAAATGATTTTTTATTTTAACGGCTCTGCGTTATAAACTTCTGTGATGAACTTGGAGATTCAAAGTGCTTACCACACATCTAGAGGAGTTCGTTGGGGGATCTAGTTTCCAAAATGGGGTCACTTGGGGGGGTTTCTACTGTTTAGGTACATCATGGGCTCTGCAAACGTAACATGACGCCCGCAGACCATTCCATCAAGACAGCATTTCAAAACTTCACTATTTCCCTTCCGAGCCCCGACGTGTGCCCATACAGTAGTTTTCTCCCACATATAGGATATCAGCGTACTCAGGACAAATTGGAAAACAACTTTTGGAGTCTAATTTCTCCTGTTACCTTGGAAAAATAAAAAAATTGGGGACTAAAAGATCATGTTTGTGGAAAAAATATGATTTTTTTTATTTTCATGCCTAGGCGTTATAAACTTCTGTGTAGCCCTTGGGGATTCAAAGTGCTCACCACACATCTAGATAAGTTCCTTGCGGGGTCTAGTTTCCAAAATGGGGCCACTTGTGGGGAGTTTCTACTGTTTAGGCACATCAGGGGCTCTGCAAACGTAACATGACGCCCGCAGACCATTCCATCAAAGTCGGCATTTCAAAACATCACTACTTCCCTTCCGAGCCCCGACGTGTGCCCATACAGTAGTTTTCTTCCACATATGGGATATCAGCTTACTCAGGACAAATAGGACAACAACTTTTGGGGTCTAATTTCTCCTGTTACCCTTGGGAAAATAAAAAAATTGGGGACTAAAAGATCATGTTTGTGGAAAAAAATATGATTTTTTTATTTTCATGCCCGGGTGTTATAAACTTCTGTGTAGCCCTTGGGGGTTCAAAGTACTCACCACACATCTAGATAAGTTCCTTGTAGGGTCTAGTTTCCAAAATGGGGTCACTTGTGGGGGGTTTCTACTGTTTAGGCACATCAGGGGCTCTGCAAACGATACAAGATGCACGCAGACCATTCCATCAAGTCGGCATTTCAAAGCGTCACTACATCCCTTCCGAGCCCTGACGTGTGCCCAAACAGTAGTTCCACCCCACATATGGGGTACCAGCGTACTCAGGACAAACTGGACAACAACTTTTGGGGTCCAATTTCTCCTGTAACCATTGTAAAAATAAAAAATAGGGGACTAAAAAATCATTTTTTGAGAAAAAAAAATTATTTTTTATTTTCACGGCTCTGCGTTATAAACTTCTGTGAAGCACCTTGGGGTTCAAAGTGCTCACTCTGCATCTAGATAAGTTCCTTAGGGGGTCTAGTTTCCAAAATGGGGTCATTTGTGGGGGAGCTCCAAAGTTTAGGTACACAGGGGCTCTCCAAACACGACATGGTGTCCGCTAACGATTGGAGCTAATTTTCCATTAAAAAAGTCAAATGGCGCTCCTTCCCTTCTGAGCCCTGCCGTGCGCCCAAACAGTGGTCCCCCCACATATGGGGCACCAGGGTACTCCGGAAAAACTGGACAACAACTTTTGGGGTCCAATTTATCCTGTTACCCTTGGGAAAATAAAAATAGCGCGCTAAAAAATCATTTTTGATGAAAAAAATGATTTTTTTATTTTCACTGCTCTGCGTTATAAACTTCTGTGAAGCACTTGGGGGTTCAGAGTGCACACAACACATCTAGATAAGTTCCATAAGGGGTCTAGTTTCCAAAATGGTGTCACATGTGGTTTTTTTTCACTGTTTAGGCACACAGGGGCTCTCCAAACGCTCATGCTGTCCGCTAACGATTGGAGCTAATTTTCCATTTAAAAAGTCAAATGGTGCTCCTTCCCTTCTGGGCCCTACCGTGCGCCCAAACAGTGGTTTATGACCACATATGAGGTACTGTGTACCTATCTGTGTACTCAGGAGAAATTTCCCAACAAATTTTAGGATCCATTTTATCCTGTTGCCCATGTGAAAATGAAAAAACTGAGGCTAAAAGAAAATTTTTGTGAAAAAAAAGTACTTTCTTTTTTTTACGGATCAATTTGTAAAGCACCTGG
Source organism: Oophaga sylvatica (assembly GCA_033576555.1). Taxonomy (NCBI): domain Eukaryota; kingdom Metazoa; phylum Chordata; class Amphibia; order Anura; family Dendrobatidae; genus Oophaga; species Oophaga sylvatica. The sequence goes on along the minus strand of JARQOD010000003.1, from coordinate 398,641,146 downwards.
GGGTTCAAAGTGCTCACTATGCATCCAGATAAGTTCCATGGGGGGTCTAGTTTCCAAAATGGGGTCACTTGTGGGGGAGCTCCAATGTTTAGGCACACCGGGACTCTCCAAATGCAACATGGCAACCGCTAAATATTCCAGCATATTTTCCATTCAAAAAGTCAAATGGCGCTTCTTCCCTTCTGAACCCTGCCATGCGCCCAAACAGTAGTTTATGACCACATATGAGGTATCTGTGTACTCAGGAGAAATTGCCCAACAAATTTTAGGATCCATTTTATCCTGTTGCCCATGTGAAATTGAAAAAACTGAGGCTAAAATAATTTTTTTGTGAAAAAAAAGTACTTTCTTTTTTTAACGGATCAATTTGTGAAGCACCTGGGGGTTCAAAGTGCTCACTATGCATCTAGATAAGTTCCTTGTGGGGTCTAGTTTCCAAAATAGGGTCACTTGTGGGGGAGCTCCAATGTTTAGGCACACAGGGACTCTCCAAATGCGACATGGCAACCGCTAAATATTCCAGCATATTTTCCATTCAAAAAGTCAAATGGCGCTCCTTCCCTTCTGAGCCCTGCCGTGCGTCCAAACAGTAGTTTATGACCACATATGAGGTATCTGTGTGGAGAAATTTCCCAACAAATTTTAGGATACATTTTATCCTGTTGCCCATGTAAAAATGAAAAAATTGATGCTAAAAGAAAATTTTTGTTGGAAAAATTAAAATGTCCATTTTTTCCTTCCACGTTGCTTTAGTTCCTGTGAAGCACCTGAAGGGTTAATAATCTTCTTGAATGTAGTTTTGAGTAGCTTGAGGGGTGCAGTTTTTATAATGGTGTCACTTTTGGGTATTTTCTGCCATATAGACCCCTCAAAGTGACTTCAAATGTGAGGTGGTCCCTAAAAAAATGGTTTTGTAAATTTTGCTGTAAAAATGAGATATCGCTGGTCAACTTTTAACCCTTATAACTTCCTAACAAAAAAAAAATTTGTTTCCAAAATTGTGTTTATGTAAAGTAGACATGTGGGAAATGTTATTTATTAACTATTTTGTGTCACATAACTCTCTGGTTTAACAGAATAAAAATAAAAAATTTGAAAATTGCGAAATTTTCAAAATGTTCGCCAAATTTCCATTTTTTACACAAATAAATGCAAAAATTATCGACCTAACTTTACCACTAACATGAAGCCCAATATGTCACGAAAAAACATCTCAGAATCGCTAGATCCGTTGAATCGTTCCTGAGTTATTACCTCATAAAGGGACACTGGTCAGAATTGCAAAAAATGGCAAGGTCTTTAAGGTCAAAATAGGCTGGGCATGAAGGGGTTAATGCTCCTATCATAAATAAAAACATGAGAATTAGTCAGTGTCACAAATAATATTTACATCCAAGTACCTTATAGATGATGTCGTCTCTGGAGTTGTTCTCCTTCTTGTCTTCATCTTGTACAGACCCATGATGAGTTTTCTCATCCACAGCTCGTCTTTGCAGACCTCCATCTTCTCCGGTCTTCTGCAACAAATCTTCACACAATGCCCTTAAAGATAGAAGTGTCATTATAATGTTCCTAAATAAAAAATACTGCAATATACTGTCGCCTCACACTATTCCCCTCCCTCCTCATACTGTCTCCTCTAACTTCCCACCTGTTCAGCATACTGTCTCCTCATATATTTACCCCCTCACTCTCTATACTGTCTGCTCACACATACCCCTCACTCCCCATACTGTGTCCACATATATTTTTCCCATCGTTATTTATACTGTATTCACATACATTTACCCGGTCGCTCCCCATACTGTCTGCACCCATCCCCCCACTCACCATACTGTGTCTGCACCCATCCCCCATACGGTATCCTCATACATGCCCTCATACATACGTATTCTTCAGTGTCCTCAAATCTCCCTACACATTAAATCCCCCATCCCCACTCCAAATCTCCCCACACACATTAAATCCCCCATCCCCCACTCCCAAATATCCCCCCACCACAATAAAATAATACCCCCCATCCCCACTCCAAATCCCCCCCACATAAATTATTCCCCATCCCTACTCCAAATCCCCCAACACATAAAGTATCCCCATCCCCACTCCAAATCCCCCCACACATAAAGTATCCCCATCCCCACTCCAAATCTCCCCACACATAAAGTATCCCCATCTCCACTCCAAATCCCCACACACATAAAGTATCCCCCATCCCCACTCCAAATCCCCCACACATAAAGTATCCCCCATCCCCACTCCAAATCCCCCCATACATAAAGTATCCCTCATCCCCAATCTAAATCTCCCCCACACATTGTGTTCCCCCTTCCCCACTCCAAATCCCCCCCACATTATGTCCCCCCTCCCTTAATCTTCGGTGGGTTCTTCAACTCCACAGTGGAGCACACTTACCATCAGTGTTCCCCCTTCTGGGCGCCGCCAGCGAGTGACGTCAGCAGCGTGATCACATGACCTGATCACGCTGCTGCCGTCACTCTGATCTGGCGGTCAGAGCTTCAATTGTACTGGCGTCTGTATAGATGCCAGTACAATTGATCCCTGGGAGCCGGAACACGGCAGCTTCTCTGCGCCAGCTGTCAGCTTGACAGCCGGCACAGGGAACCGCCGACTCCCAGGCCGGGGGAGTCAGAATGCAGCTGCCGGGGAGACACTGCGGACCGCCGCATTAGGCGGCCCGACTGCGCCCCCCCTGCTGGTTGCGCCCGGGGCACATGCCCCAGCTGCCCCCCTGGATATGCCTCTGCTATGAGGGGGCTACATTATATTCTATGAGGGGGCTGCATTATATTCTATGAAAGGGCTACATTATATTCTATGAGGGGGCTACATTATATTCTATGAGGGGGCAGCATTATATTCTATGAGGGGGGCTACATTATATTCTATGGGGGGCTGCATTATACCCTATGGGTGGGCTGCATTATATTCTATGAGGGGGCTACCCCACCCCACCCCTGCTACATAATTAAGAGTGTACTACCTTTTATTATACCCTGATATTAGCACGTTTGTGATCTTGTATTTATTTCTATGTAGCTACATAGTGGGTCCTATAATGATTTTCTCTGGTGGGCCCGAGGTACTCCAGTCCGACACGGCTTGTGAGTGAGGGCAGCACGTGGCATCTCCTCCCTGAGCCTCCAGGATAATAATAGTCGGGCACATTGCAATCCTGACACAAAGCTGCGGCACAGCTGGACGGCCAGCATCTGACAAGATGAAAGCTCCACTTACACTACACTTGAAGGTATTCTGCGCTGCGCCCGGTGATCACCATTTTGACGATTTATAGATACAACTTCCTTTATTCCACTGCAGGATTGTAGACGCAGACTGATGACTCGTTACATGGAGGGGAAATGGAACAAGTTATGTGAAAGGTTCATGTTTAGCTCAGATCACATTTTATTTATTTACGCCTGTATAACTATAAAATGGAGATGAGGCGAGGAGGGGATGGAGCTGCACTTCACACGGCAGCGCGGCGCTGATGTAAGGAGGTGGCAGGGACCCTCGGTTGCTCCCTCTCCCCTTCCTTGAAATGGTCCCCCATGTGGTGCCCCAACTGCGGGTTGTGCATTGATATGTATTGTGTTTGTATTAAATGTATGTGCTGTGTTTGAAATGCCTACATTGTACCATTGCAATGTGTGTAATTAGTTCAGGGTCAGCACAGGTTAATTTAGGGGGCTGGCCCAGAAGCCTAAAGCAGACAGGAAGTCCCTGTCTGCAGATCAGTGCCCAGGCAAGCTTGCCTGTGGCTGGATGTGCTCCCCAGCTAGGAGCATACTGTATCCCCAGGAGGGGACTGGGCTGCCAGTGGACTGTCGGGCAGCGGGCACAGGGACTGGATGTGTGCCCCACCAGAGACTTTCAGCTCCGGAGAGCCGCCTGGGAGTTATTGACTTTGCTGCTGCAGCCGTTGCTGTGAATAGGGACAGATCTTCTTTACTACACCTTTATTAAGTATAACACTTGCCACTGTTACTACAACGTGTGACGTGTGGTGCATCTGTTCCAGCATGGAGAGGAACCAGATGTCTGAGGTAACCCATTGCGACCCAGGTTTGGGACCAGAATTGCTTAATCACGTGCAAGGGGCCGGGGTGTGGACTGACTGTGCCTTAGTGGACTCGCAGACGACTACCACCCCGTGCCAATTTGTTACTTTTGGCATAGTCGGCAGGATGGACCCAGCAGCCCTGAAACCCAAAGACAGACAGAGAAGGATCCGGGTCTACGACCGGGGCGGGAGCAGCTGAGAAGGCGTTCCCGCCACCTTTCCCAATTGGAACCGGACGACGGACTAACAGTGACTTTAAAATGCTGATGAAGAAGACTCCCTAGCCTTTTGAAGTGTTGACCGCCATGAAACAGTTAAAGATGGTGGCTGACAGTGACTTAAAGATGGCGCCAACCGCTACCGAGAAGACGTGGCCATTGGCGCAAAAATGCAGGATGTTGCCACCTTTCGTGTGCATCCAGGAAGGGACTTGGCAACAAAGGAAAGAAGGCCGCACCCCCCTGTGACGGATGCCCTCCCTAAATGGGTGCGGGCAAGGAAGAAGTTGCCGCCCTCCCAGTCTGACCAGGAGAAATGGATGGAGCAGCTGAAAATTACCCCACCCACAAATGGGTGGAACCCAGAAGGAGAGACGCCATTACCGTGTACCATGCAGAGAAGGAGTATGTCTTTCCGAGGCGGCATCGACTGCCAGTAATGGAGGTGATCCATGGCCAGGGCGGAGAAGGCCTGCATTTTGAGGCCTGGTGGTTGGAGGAGCTGCAAGAATGGCATCCCTTCCGGCAGCCAGCACAGACCGAAGGGTTCAGGGGATTAGCGGTGCCCCGACAGGAACTGGAAAGAGCCCAGAAAACTGAAGCTGCCCGCATGAATCATGGCAGCTGCGATCACCAGCACTAGCAGTCGTGTCAGAGAACTGTCACCGGACGCAGCGGCGGTGAGTAGCGAGTTCCCGCGGCGGTGAGTAGGGAGTTCCCGCCCGGCCGCCCCATCTCCTCAGCCTCTGACTGTTTACCTCCAGTGGCCTCGCCGTCATCACCGGAGGCTTCCCGTCTACGACTCCGCTGTCATCCCTGGCAGTGATGGCACCTGTGCCCTCCCGGTCCACGCCTGTTCCGGCTGACACCAGCGGCGCGTATGTGGAGGAGCACCTGGTGCCCACTGCTGCAGAGGTTGGTGGATCCAGGGAGGAACGCTGCCAGCGATGAGCTGGAGACAGATGAAGTTTGGCAGGATGCCATTGCTTTGCCATGTGGAGAATCTGCTGAAAAAGATGTGTGTACGACTGCTGTGCCCCTTGAAGATGACCGGGAGAAAGAGCCAGTAGCTGCTGTAACTAGAGAAGAATTTGTGAGTAAAACACTGGACTTGTTTACTACTGATTTTGTGACAACACCGGACTTGACTACTGAATTGGACTTGGCCTATGTGGCAAAAAAGTTTGACACCATTACCGTGACCAAGATGGAAGCAGTGAGAATGGCAGGAGATGGAGAAGAAGCAAATAACGAAAACCGCGTCCTTCGTGGGCGTTTCCGTCAAGTCCTGGCGCCAAAACCTGTCTGCCGATATGCTCTGGTCCGCTCCTGGTGGGTGAAGAGGAGGAAACCTCGCCCCCTTCCACTGACTTACAAGGAATGGGTGGAACAACTGGAGGCGGACCCACCTGGAAGCGGGTGAGGACGGAAGGAACACGTCCTGTGCAGCTGGACCTGTCGGGATTGGCTGCAGAGAGCTGACGTGATGGAGAAGCGGGAACCAGCCAACCAGTGGAGTACGGAGCTTGCCCAGGCGGACTCCACATGCCCTCAATCCCCGGAACCAAGAGCTACGGTGTTGCGCCTCCTGGAGTCGTGGCACACGACCACCCGTGCGGAGGAAGATCGCGGCCGCGGAATCGGGGTGTACAAAATGCTCTACAGGGAGGTGGTGAGTACACCCCGGCTCCAGCCCCACAGGGTCCGGTCCACCCATTCGTCAGCCTGCAGAAGAGTTCACCAGGATGTGTCGCTCGGCCACCGGGCATGGGGGATCACAACGTGGCGGTGGACGTTCCTGCTCTGCCAGGGCAGGAGCGCCCCTGCTTCTGCTCCCGCCTCAGCTTGGCGCTGATGCTGCTGCCCTGCCCAGACGGGTCTTGGAGTCCGTGGCTGCGGAATCGTCTTCGGCCCATACCAGGGCATGGAAACCAGGAGAGAGTAAAAGCGACAGGGGCCTCTTCCCAGAATCGGTACAGGCCCACCCTCCAGCAGGCACCCGGGAGCTTGATAGTGCTGCAGTGGCACCATACACCACCTCTGCAGCTGCAGAGGTTACCTCCGCTCACTACACGGCGGAGGAATCTGATGAGGACAGAGTGACACGCGGTGCGCGCCGTTGAACACAATTTTTCTTTCTGTTTACGTGTAAGATGTTCGCGCATGGTCCCCTCTGAGACTGTCAAGGGACTGTTCCATGTCCCTGCGGGCACTATAGCCCTTTAAGGAAACCCGCCCATGGTAAGTGGGTAAAGTTCGGCCTCTGACAGCACTGAATGAAAGCTTTGTCCATTTCAGTTTGAGTGAATTCGGCCTAGTGAACAGCGAGCTACGCAAAATATATGGAGCCCATGGACTCTTTTGTTTTGTTGCACCTGTTGCGTTCATTCTGCTGGAAAACGGAGAGACTATCTTCATACCCGGAGACTACTGGAAGAACTGTACTCCACTCAAAGGAAGGGGAGCTTCTCTCTTTGAACTGCTCGCTCACTGCTGAGAAATGTGAATACGTTTTTATGAAGGTCTCTAACATCTGGAAGACTGGGAACCATGGACTGCGGTGCGTACTGATGCGGCTTATGTTAAGCCAAAATGACTGCTGGTTTTTCTAGTATTCTGTTTTTGTATTATGCGTTGGTCGAGGACGACCAAGTTTAAGGAAAGGGGGATGTAAGGGGCTGAAGGAGCATTACTGCTTTCGCCCTGCCCCTTAAGTGTTCTTAATGTTTCTATGTAACTAATTATTGTGTTGTTATGAATAATCAGTGGTACTGCTACATTATGTGTTACCATTATTATTGTGTTACCATTATGTGTACATAATTGCATTTGTCTTGTGTTCCTTTTTGCACAATATTGCATTGTGTATATTATTGACGTTCTTTATACATGTATAGTTTAGGGAAAGTGAAGTGCATCTTTTGGGACAACAGAGGAGGGCACTTTAGTGTATAGTTCCAATACTTTTGGGTAAATGTAGTTCTGTTGTGGGTCACTAGATGGGGGCATACTGGTGTGCTTGGTGTTGTGAATGTGCTAGAGTTTGGTTTCTGAGCAGAGGCTCCCTCTGGTGGTTACAGACAGTACTGAACCTTCCAGCGAGGAATGGCAATCTGGGATCACTGACTGGACTGATATAAGGGAGGTTCCCTCCCATGATGGTTGCCGTGATCAATTGTTCTTGTCTGAATTGTGGTTCCTGGTTCATTTGGAAGTTTGCTGAGTCTTGCCTGCGTCTGCTGCTTTCAGATAAGATATTTTTGCTTTTCTTTTTGTGCTTGCTTTTTGCATAGTTTTCTGCACTTTTGGAGTTCAGCCGGGTCCCCTCCTGGGGCCTGTGCTCCTCTCAGTTTATCTGTAGCCACTGTTATTTGTTCATTTGTTTTTTTCTGTTTTTTCAGTGGCTGCGGCTTGGTTTTGTTACACCAGAGATCTGATTTAGGTGGATGAGATTGTGTGATCTCAGGTGTTTTTGCAATCAGTGTTGGTATTTTTTAGGGTTTTTTTTGGATTGCAGTCAGAATTCTTTCCTGTACTTTTCTGTCTAGACAGATTGGGCCCCAGCGTTTGCTCATTCTATTTTCTGTCTGTGTCCGTGCTTTCTTCTTGTCTAACCGCCATTACATGTTTGGGGGCTTCCTATTTTCTTTGGGGATCTGCTCCGGGGCAGATAGCTTTCATCTTTCTGCCTTTAGGTGTAGTTATCTCTCAGGCTGTGACGAGGCGTCTAGGATCAACGTAGGAACGCTCCACGGCTACCTCTAGTTGTGTGGTTAGTTCAGGTTACTGCAATCCAATAGGTTCCAGCCTCTCTGGTGTATTACCGTTTTTGCTATTTCTCCTCAGCTACCTAAACACAACAGCCTGGTTAGGCACAGTGATAGGAAGTTCTCATAGGGTTAAGTGTAGGAGGGGCTGCCGGGTAGCAGTGAGAAAGTTCTAGTTAGATTAGCTCAGATGGGGCCAGTGCGCCCAAGTGTCCACATGGGCTTAGGCCTGGACAACCAGCAGCCACGCAACGTTTAAGTACTACCGCCCACATTACTCACGGCCACTGTATATCATAGCAGTGGGCCTGTACAGGGAAGAAAGATGTGGCGTCTTACCGCCTGGGCCAATGCTTTTAGGGCAGAAGTTGGCTGGAAAAAAGAAGTGAAGGGAGCTGGAGCTTCGACAAGTTCGGTACAGATGGCCAGATGCTTCACTGGGGGCCACCAAATGTAGTGATTGATGAATTCAGTTCTGGGGCAAAGCAGGCTGAAGGAAATGTCATTATAGCGAGGTCAGGCCTGGAAGGAACTGGGGATCAGTCTAGGACGGCCCGGTCTGGGCGTGTACTGCACAGAAGTGGCAGCAAAGCAGGGAAAGATAAGCAAACAAGTGAAACACCTGATTGGCACAACTGTGAATGTAACGTTGAAGAGTTAAGTAAAGAGTATGTTCAAGTTATCCTGGACTGTGTCTCCATTACTGGGGATTGCCTGAAAGAGGGACCCAGGGGAAGCTGAACATGGAGATGCAGGTACGCTGAAGAGAAGTATACAGTTTCCACACACACCCCACAAACATACACTGTATATGACGTACGCAACCACACACACACTGTATACGCTGTGCGCACCATGAACACACACTGTATACGCCGTATGCACTACACACACTGTATACGCATACGCACCACACACACACTGTATACGCTGTATGCACCACACACACACTATATACGCCGTACGCACCACACACACACTGCATTCGCCGAACGCACGAAACACACATACACACTGTTTACGCCGTACGCACCACACACACACTCTATACATCGTACACACCACACACACACACACTGTATACACCGTACGCACCGCACGCACACACTGTATACGCCGTACACACCACACACACACACTGTATACACTACACATCACACACACACTGCATATGCCATACGCACCACACACACACACTGTATAAGCCGTACCCATATACTTTATACGCCGTACGCACCAAACACACTGTATACGGCGTACGCACCACACACACACTGTATACGCCGTACGCACCAAACACGCACACACACACTGTATACGCCGTACGCACACACACGCAGTGTATATGCTGTATGCACCACACACTGTATACGCTGTACACACCACACACACACACTGTATACACCGTACGCACCACACACACTATACGCCGTAAGCACCGCACACACTATACGCCGTACGCACCACACATACACTGTATACACCATAGGCACCACACACTCACATTGTATAAGCCGTGTACACAAACATACACTGTATACACCATACACCGTACGCACCACACACACACTGTATACGCCATACGCACCACACACACACACTGTATACGCCATATGCACCATACACACACTCTGTATACGCCGTACGCACCACACACACTGTATACGCCGTACGCAGCACACACACACTGTATACGCCATACACACCACACACACTGTATACGCCATACGCACCACACACACACTCACACACACTCTGTATATGCCATATGCACCACACACACACTGTACGCCTTACACAGCCTCTTGCGCGGTACCAGCAAAACACCGTCGCGAACACGCCACCGCCGGGATCACACACTGTATGCACCGTATGCAACACACACTGTATACACCGTACGCAACACACACTGTATACGCTGTACGCACCACCACACACACACTCTGTATATGCCATATGCACCACACACACACTATACGCCGTACACAGCATCTTGCGCGATAGCAGCGAAACACCATCGCGAACACGCCACCACCGGGATCACACACTGTATACGCTGTATGCAACACACACTGTATACGCTGTGCACACCACACACACTGTATACGCCGTACGCACACACACACTCTGTATACGCCATATGCACCACACACACTGTATATGCCATATGCACCAAAGAAACACACACTGTATATGCAGTACACAGCCTCTTGCGTGGTACCACCAGCGAAACACCGTCGCAAACACGCCGCTGCCGGGATCAGCCGAATGATTCAGTGACCACCGCCATTTTTGTACAGTTTTAATGAGACCGCCGCTATCTGTCTGCACAAAGATGGTGGCGGTCTGATTTACTGCGCCTGCGCAAATTCCACGCCGGTCGCATTCGGTTGATCCGGCGGCAGATGCGCGACATGTCTACAGGCAGAGGAAGCCGGCCACATTAAAGGAGTTTTCCCTTGAACGAAAGTTCATTTTAAAAATTGTGTCTGACCCTGTACGGAGCATACCACATCTCCTGGGCAGGGGAGGAAGCAAAAGACAATACTGACATTACAGCAGGGTATCACAGAGGATTCATTTTGTGAGGTAAAATATTTCACTGTTTTTAAACAATATTTTACCTCACAAAATGTATCCTCTGCAATCTCCTGCTGTAATGTCAGTATTGTCTTTTGCTGCTCCCCTGCCCAGGAGCTGTGGTATGTTCTGTACACGGTCAGACAAAGGCAATTTTTAAAATAAACTTTTGTTCATGGGAAAACCCCTTTAAAAAGCAAATATCAACGCCAACATGGCTCCTCCTAAAAAGTACGCCAATGACAATGAAAGGAAAGCAGCAAAGGCACAACGTCGAAGACAACAACGGGCCAAAGTCATTACATTATCACAGGATGCCATTAGGCAACAACAGTGTCGAAAACAGAAATCTGCAGTCTTAACAGCAATACCATGCTCACAAGATGACCCATTGGAACCAGCACACCACACCGCCGAGTCTACAACTTCAAAGTGTATGAGGTTAACTAAGAAGGCACATGGGGTAGACAGGTCCAAGAAGAGATCACAGACGGGAGAAGTCAGCACATGGGGAAAGAGAGTGGATAGGTGGGTGAGCACATGGGGGAGAGATTCTCAACGCTGGAAAGCCTGCCCCCATCGTGACATTACCACCTTCCCAATGTGATAGCATCGGGCCTCCATCTAGTACAGATAATAAATGGGAAATATTTAAGAACATACTAAATAGGCACTGTAAGCAGTTTATACCTTGTGGGAATAAAAGGACAAGAAATAGAAAAAAACCATTGTGGCTAAACAAAGAAGTAAGAGGGGCAATTAACAGTAAAAAGAAAGCATTTAAACTACTAGAGCAGGATGGCACCATTGAAGCTCTAAAAAACTATTGGGAGAAAAATACTTTATCTAAAAAACTAATTAAAGCTGCCAAAAAGGAAACAGAGAAGCACATTGCTAAGGAGAGTAAAACTAATCCCAAACTGTTTTCAACTATATCAATAGTAAAAGAATCACAAGTCAAAGTGTAGGCCTCTTAAAAAATTGTGAGGAAAGAATGGTTGTAGATGATGAGGAAAAAGCTAATATATTAAACACTTTCTTCTCCACAGTATTCACGATGGAAATTAAAATGCTTGGTGAAAGCCGAGAGACAAAGAAAACCCTATATTAAGGGTCAGATTCACCAATCTAACCCAAGAAGAGGTGCGAAACCGGCTAAATAAGATTAAAATAGATAAATCTCCGGGTCTGGATGGCATACACCCACAAGTACTAAGAGAATTAAGTAATGTAATAGACAAACCATTATTTCTTATATTTAGGGACTCTATAGCGACGGAGTCTGTTCCACAGGACTGGCGCATAGCAAATGTGGTACCAATATTCAAAAAGGGCTCTAAAAGTGAACCTGGAAATTAAAGGGCCAGTAATTCTAACCTCTATTGTTGGTAAAATATTTGAAGGGTTTCTGAGGGATGTTATTCTGGATTATCTCAATGAGAATAACTGTTTAACTCTATATCAGCATGGGTTTATGAGGAATCGCTCCTGTCAAACCAATCTAATCAGTTTTATGAAGAGGTAAGCTATAAACTGGACCAAGGTGAGTCATTGGACGTGGTATATCTTGATTTTTCCAACGCGTTTGCTAACGTGCCACACAAGAGGTTGGTACACAAAATGAGAATGCTGGGTCTGGGGGAAAATCTGTGTAAATGGGTAAGTAACTGTCTTAGTGATAGAAGGCAGAGGGTGGTTATAAATGGTATATTCTCTAACTGGGGCGCTGTGACCAGTGGGGTACCGCAGGGGTCGGTGTTGGCAGGGGCGGAACTATCGTGGAAGCAGGGGAAGCAGCTGCCATAGGGCCCGGGCTAGCAGGGGGCCCGTCCCTGCTGCAGCTGTCTCCCCTGCGGCTGTGTTCCGCCGCCCATGGCCTGAGAGTCGGCGGTTCCCTTGTGCTGGCTGTCATGCTGACAGCCGGCGCAGGGAAGCTGCTGCGTGCCGTCTCCCAGGAATCAATTGCACTGGTGTCTATACAGACGCCAGTACAATTGAAGCTCTGACCGCCGGGTCAGAGCGACGTCTGCAGCGTGATCATGTCATGTGATCACGCTGCTGACGTCACTCGTCGGCGGCGCCCAGAAGGTGAAGACTGGTGGTGAGTGTGCTCCACTGTGGAGCTGAAGATACCACCGAAGATTAACGGGGCACATACTGTGTGAGTGATAACTCTGCATTCTTGGCTGCATTACTACTTGAGGGGCACATTACTACTGATGGGAGAATAAGAGGGCTTATTACTAGTTATGGGGCATAATGTGCCTGCATTAATAGTTATGCGGGACATGGTTACTAGTAATGGTAGCATAAGGGGGCTGCATTGCTACCAGTCCATTATATTATATTGTGTTTCCATAATGTCTGCTTTAAATACAGCTCTGATTTGGGCAAAAAGCTGGCCGTTATGAGACTGAAGAGTATTTTTTGGGCCTAGAGAATTGCTGTGATTTGCTCCGCCCACTGCTATTGGCTCCACCCACTATCAGAACCCCGCGCCCCCCCCGCCGCCCGTTTGGGAGAGGGGGCCCCGTTCAAAATTTTGCTGTGGGGCCCCGCCATTTCTAGTTACGCCACTGGGTGTTGGAACCTATTCTCTTCAACGTATTTATTAACTATCTGATAGAAGGTTTACACAGTAAAATATCGATATTTGCAGATGATACAAAACTATGTAAAGCAGTCAATGCAAGCGAAGATAGTATTTTGCTACAGCTAGATCTGGATAAGTTGGAAACTTGGCCCGAAAGGTGGCAGATGGGGTTTAACACAATGATAAATATAAGGTTATACACTTGGGAGGAAGGCATCACTATCACCGTTACACAATGAACGGGAAACCACTGGGTAAATATGACATGGAGAAGGACTTGGGGATCCTAGTTAATGATAAACTTACCTGGAGCAACCAGTGCCAGGCAGCGCCTGCCAAGGCAAACAGGATCATGGGGTGCATTAAAAGAGGTCTGGATACACTTGATGAGAGCATTATACTGCCTCTGTACAAATCCCTGGTTAGACCTCACATGGTGTACTATGTACAGTTTTGGGCACCGGTGCTCAGGAAGGATATAATGGACTAGAGCGAGTACAAAGGAGGACAACAAAATTAATAAAGGGGATGGGAGAACTACAATACCCAGAGAGACTAGCAAAATTAGGATTATTTAGTCTAGAAAAAAAAACAACTGAGGAGCGATCTAATAACCATGTATAAGTATATAAGGGGACTGTCATGGTCCAGTCCGGAGTTTGTGCGCTGATGTTCTCTCTCAGGACTGGTCATGCGGGGGTTAATTTCCTCTGCCTCGTTCTGGAGCGGGCTGGGCTATTTCAGTCCGTCACAGCCGGCTTACCAGTGTTAGTGATAGCTCAAACTTCCATTTTAGAGCCTCTGACCCCTGTTACCTGGTGATCCTCCTGCCTTTGACTTGTTTACTCGTGTATGAACCGGACTGACTCTGTCTGGCTATTTGACCCTCGGCTTGGTATACTGACTACGTGTATTGCTGCTCCTTCTGGTACTTCTGCCTCTGTACGGTTTTGACTCGGCTTGCCTGACCATGCTCTCACCACTTGGTGGTGCCAGTGCTTCTGATTTGTATAGCTTCTCTGTGTACTCAGTCTCACGTCCCTCCCTAGCTCCCTCTGGGAAGATTGCACTACACTGCAGTAGTCTGACAGCTCCCATCTGGTTTTGACCTATTGGCTTGTTTCTGACCACGGGCTTGCTGAGACCTGTGGTTCTTATATGACTGATTATTCCTAACACAGCTTTGGATGTTTTCGCTGCCACCTGGTGGTGGTTTTGGCTGCTGCAGTGCAGGCTTGTCCTGAGCACACTGGCCTGCATTTCAGCTGCTTTACAGGGACAATACAAATATCTCTCCGAGAATCTGTTTATACCAAGGAAGGTGACTGTCACAAGGGGGCATTCTCTGCGTCTGGAGGAGAGAAGGTTTTTCCACCAACAAAGAAGAATATTCTTTACTGTTTGGGCAATGAGAATCTGGAATTCCTTGCCTGAGGAGGTGGTGATGGTGAACTCAGTCAAGTGGTTCAAGAGAGGCCTGGATGTCTTCCTGGAGTGTAACAGTATTGTATCTTACATTTATTAGGTTCTTAAGAAGGACGTAGATCTGGGGATTTATTCTGATGGAATATAGGCTGAACTGGATGGACAAATATCTTTTTTCGGCCTTGCTGACTATGTTACTATGTTAACTTAAAATTTTGTTGCACCACCTTTTGAGGCAATCACTGCAATCAAACGATTCCTGTAACTGTCTATGAGACTTCTGCACCTCTCGACAGGTATTTTGGCACACTCCTCAAGAGCAAACTACTCCAGTTGTCTCATGTTTGAAGGTTGTCTTTTCTAGACAGCATGTTTTAGCTCTTTCCAAAGATGCTCAATAGGATTTAGGTCAGGGCTCATAGAAGGCCACTTCAGAATAGTCCAATGTTTTCCTCTTAGCCATTCTTGGGTGTTTTTTGCTGTGTGTTTTTAGGTCATTATCCTGTTGCAAGACCCATGACCTGCAACTGAGACCAAGCTTTTGGACACTGGGAAGCACATTTCTCTTTAGAATCCCTTGATAGTCTTGAGATTTCATTACCTTGCACAGATTCTAGACACCCTGTGCCAGATGCAGCCAAGCAGCCCCAGAACATAACAGAGCCTCTTCTATGTTTCACAGTAGGGACATTGTTCTTTTCTTGATATGTTTCATTTTTCTATCTCTGAACATAGAGCTGATGTGCTTTGCCAAAAAGTTCCATTAGTATCTCATCTGTCCATAGGACATTCTCCCAGAAGCTTTGTGACTTGTCAACATGTAGTTTGGCAAATTCCAGTCTGGCTTTTTCTATGATTTTTTTTCAACAATGGTGTCCTTCTTGGTTGTCTCCCATGAAGTCCACTTTGGCTCATACAACGACAGATGGTGTGATCTGACACTGATGTTCCTTGAGCTTGAAGTTCACCTTTAATCTGTTTAGAAGTTTTTCTTGGCTCTTTTGTTACCATTCGTATTATCCGTCTCTTTGATTTGTCATCAATTTTCCTCCTGCATCGACGTCCAGGTAGGTTGGCTTCAGTCCCATGGATCTTAAATTTCTGAATAATATGTGCAACTGTAGTCACAGGAACATCAAGCTGCTTGGAGATAGACTTATAGCTTTTACCTATAAAATGTTTGTGTATAATTTTCCTTCTAATCTCCTGAGACAACTCTTTCCTTCGCTTCCTCTTGTCCAAGTTGAGTGTGATACACACCATGTCACCAAACAGCACAGTGAGTATCTGTACCCATCTATACAGGCCCACTCGCTGATTCCAAGAATGTAGACACCTGTGATGCTAATTAGTGAAAACACCTTGATTTAACATGTCCCTTTTGTCACATTATTTTCAGGGGTACTATCATTTCTGTCCAGGCCTATTTCATGAGTTTTAGGCTAGTTTCACACTAGCATTTGACCGACCTGCGTCGATCTGAGCACGGCCACCGCTAAGCTCCGCCCCCGGCTGCGCCTCCTCCCGATAGCTCTGCCTATGGGCGCATGACACTGCATGCGACCTGCGAACCCTATCTTTAGCATTAGGTTCGCATGCCGTACGCAGGTCGCGCGCAGGTATGTGTTTGCCGACGCCTGTGTCCTTTTGACGGTGCGCCGAGCGCACCAAAATGCAACACGGTGCGTTGGGCGCAGGTTGGCCCACCGTCAAAAGGACGCATGCGCCGGCAAACGCATACCTGCGCACAACCTGTGTACTGCCTGCGAACCTAATGCTAACGATAGTGTGTGCAGGTCGCATGCAGCATCTTGCGCCCATAGGCGAAGCTATCGGGAAGAGGGCACGGCCGGGGGCGGAGCTTAGCGTTGGCCATGCGCAGATCGACGCAGGTCGGTCAAACGCTAGTGTGAAACTAGCCTTATTTTTTTAAAAATTCGTGGAAGCATGGTTGAAAAGCAATGTCTGACTTTCATTTGTACAATTTCATAGATTTTGTATTTTTTATTACTTTTCAAAGATTCAATTTATTTCTGTGGCCATTGCGGGTTTTTCTGTCATTAAACGAGGGGTACCAACAATTTTGACTACGTGTGTATAAAAGTCATATTCTCGTCAGGCCCTGAGTCTCAGAGGCATAAAACAAATACATTTATGTTGCATCCATTTTTAAAATGTATATAAAGTAACAATTTTCTCTATGTTCTGCAGTAATGTGATACGTGTCACACACTGGTCTCTCACCTTTATCTAACATTGGGACATGGACTGCAATGCTGACAAAGTTGTGCTGGCGTAATACATGATATATACTCCGGTGAAGCTGAAGGGTGGGCCGCAGTATCTGCAGGACACCCCTATTACCTCGGGCTGCTCTCCATCTAACCTCATTTGGATATTTGCACTTATTTTTGGTTACTGAAGAGATGGTGTTACGGGGCAGTAGTAGGAATACAGGGGACGAGGAACCTGGGCCCCTGAACTGCCCCTAAGGCTAAGGGAGGGCCCTGTCTTTCCTTAACTTCGGGGTACACTTGAAGGTAGTGAGGCCCAAGTCATCGACCTGTCCCTGTCTCCTGTTTAGCCCTGAGCTAAACCCCCAACCCCCTCCCCAGGAGTGAGACAAGGAATAAAGGGAACTACACCAAAAACAAAAGGAAAGGAAAGACAGACACCTGGGGTTAAATCAACAAAACAACAAACTTAGCTTTCTTTCCTGCAATGCACCACACAGCAGAGTAAGGCACCAGATCAGAGAAACAGCAGAAGTACCACTGCGCTCAGCAAGCTCCTGACTCCAGCTTGGTTGGTCTCTAAAAGGCAGAAATATCACCGACAGTCAGCTGACGCTTCAGGTGACCTTTTATAGGAAGGTGGGAGAGGTCACCACCTTCCCCTGACAAGTCAGCAGCAATTTAATTACACCAGCGGCCACCAGGGGAAAAGACTGACATTAAACCCCGATGGCCTGAAAGGAAAAAGGTTTTAATATGTAAAGAAAGATCTGCCACAGATCCCAAAGTGGATCGTGACATTACCCCCCCTTTAATGAGGGGCCTCTGGACCCTCAACACTGCACCTCATTGGAAACAACCTACGGTGAGGACGCCTTGATCCACCAGGTTTCATCCCAGCAGTCACCTGACTCTCAGGTTTATGGCAAACGTGGACAGATGGAAGTGGCAATAACGTATGCTCCCAAGGTGCCACAAATCTCCAGAGCGCCGACCTGGGGAACGAGTTATGTACGGGCATTACTGGGGGTAACTCCAGCTGGTAAATCCCCGGGCCGAGAATGGCCGACACCCGAGAACTCCAGACTCCAGCAGCACACCTCCACCGGATGTTTTTGGTGGACACCCATACATACTCGTTCACACACAGGTCCGGACCTGAACATTTATTGCCACACACACGTTTGCCATAAGATGGTGAACTCTTCAAGGAACTGACAACAGAGGTGTCCCCCTGTGTTACCTCACTCACACAATTCTCAGAGGAAACCACCACCCTCCCCTGACCCCGCCTCCCAAGAGGGTTCTGACTCTCAGGTTGGCTAGTGGTGAGGGCCCCCCACTGGAGAAGAATGGGATGGTTGCAGAAAGATGGAAGAGACAGTAGACCCCGGGCAGCAGCCCTCAAATGACTGACCCCAGCTACTACTTCCCAGGAAGGCCAATCTATGACCGGTTTGTTTTCTCAACAAGGGAGGCCTAAAACGATGGTATTGGCATACCCTCCAAGACGTAGCATAACAGGGACCTTCATGATGAGTTTCCTATACGCAGGCGTATATCATGCATGACCTGGGTCACACTCCCCTGGCTGGGGGAAAAGGTTAATGGTCTGGACGCCTAGTGATTTTGCTAGCGTCCTAACCCCATCAGGCCATGGATCCGGACAAAGTGAGCATCCCCAAATTGACTCCTGCTCCACTGTCTACAAGCAAACCCGGGATTCCCTTATTACCCCGCCAATCACCACTCTTTAGACAGGGTAAAACTGAGGGAAAGAACATGGAGGAAATAACTCCTGCGCCTTCCCCACACGACCAGGGGGATGCGGCTTCTTAGGTGGGACAGGTAAATTTTGGCCAGTTGGGGCAGACCCCCAAAGAAATGACCAGTCTGCCCACGTAAAAACAAGCCCCCACGCCACGTCGAACCCAGGCAACCCGTTTGGGAACCAACTGCTCCCACCTAAAATGGGTTCGTCCGACCTCCCGCTGTGTCCTCCTCCCTAGCAGAACAGGGGGCAGTTTTGGTGTATGCCTCTCCCTAAGGCGTCAATCCACCCGATGCAAGGGTGG
>JARQOD010000003.1:398575951-398622070 GCA_033576555.1 Oophaga sylvatica | reverse complement strand
TTTCTTTGGAATAACATGTAGATATTGTAGAGACCGTGTGTCATGTGTCAATCAAAGTCCATAATTCAAATGTTGATAAGAAAACAAAGTCCATTGATGAAATGAAGCTTTAATATCTGAGCAGTGTCATCTTTAAAGACCTGGACTTAGATTGGCTCGCCTTGGATATTTCTGGAATCCTCCATGCCATCCGCAATGGTCTTGGAACAGGTGTGACGTCTTTGGTCAGCAAAGCAAGGGTTAAAATGACTCTTCCTTGCTAAAGATAGCATCATAACCAGTCCTTAGTCCTAATGCACAGGACTCATGTCAAGGTTGTAGCTTCCTGACAATTACCTTATTGTTCACCAGCTTTCATTGAAGCTTCATAGGTGATAGGAAACCACTGGAACGTGATAAAAATGTGATAACACAGTTCATATTAGCATCATAGGATCATCGTCCTCTGCAGTCGTGGTTGTCAGGTTAGATACTGCGATCGTGGTTGTCAGTGGTGAATACTGCAGTTGCTGTCAGTGGTGGATACTGCAGTTGTGGTTGTCAGTGATGAAATGAATTGTAATTGACACAGTTCTTTATTACTCAGAAATCATATAGCCTTTTTACCTTCTGGAACTTCGGCTTTTTCTTCTTGCAACTTTTTAAAATTACTTGAATTTAGAAATATGAAAAGTCTTTATTAACGTAATTCCAATATCTTGCTTGAAGTCTTCATTCCCTATTCTATACCAAATCTGGTAATTTTCCTAACCTATAATATCACAGCGTACCATAGCAATCAGTAATATCCATAGAATTATTATCAGCATAGTAATATGGAATTCATGTTTGTGTAGTAAAACAATAATAAATGATAATGCATTATTAACCATATTCTTCATGAGACAGAACATTTTTATGTCATAGGTGTAATTACCTTTCCAACCCATAGGAGTCAGTGTGTTTTTTTTTATGTAACAAGTGTTTCCATCTTTATTACTAAAACTTTATTAATGGAAGATATTTATTAGACCAATAATAGGTAAGAATGTATAGCCATGAACCAAAATATGAATATGAGTGAATGAATGAATGAATGAATGAAAGAATTATTGTATTTACTCAGAATTAAAACATTTTCTTTTTAATGAACCTATATCTTCACTATATTTAATGAAGCAATATTCTCATACTAGACATTACTTTATTAAATATTGATGTTTCTTTTCTCTTGATTGAGATACAAAATAAAAATTAAGAATCAAAAATAGAGATAAAGGATGAATAAAAATGAAAAATAAGAATAAAAACAAAAATAAGAATAAAAATAAAATAAGGCCTTTATATGTTTATGACAAATGCTGAGTAGTTATGTTCTCAGTAACACATACCCTTAATATTTCCATTATCTGGATGATTTCATATTTGTCATAACCTAGTGTTACCAAAATATTCATATTATGCAACTTTGCATGTAATCCCCTTCTTAGTGTAAAGAAATGACTCTTTATAATACTTAATGTTATTATCTCTAGTAGTTATACCATTGTACCTTTTTATGTTCTTTAAAATGTGTGAAGAAGAGGTATTGATGAAATGTGATGATGTATTCAGGATCAAAACACATTTCCCCCTTATTACCAAAAAAAAATATTATTTTATGAAATAATTCATTTATCAAAACCAAAATGAAAAATAATTGTTTTATAAATTATTTATGTAACTTCTGTTTTAGCTTTATACCATATATTTGTCTGAAGATGTGTACCATCTATGTAACCATTAAAATAAAAATAACATTGAATATCATAAAATTATCTTTTGGGAAAAAAGAAAAAAAATAATAATCTAAATGTAGATTTTCTTGATAAACCATTTTGACGTGTGATTACACTTATCTACTGTTAACTAAAAAAATAATTACTAAAGGAATATATGTTGAGTAGATAATATTCATTATGTATCTTAATATTCTAATAATTGAACTGATTTGTATTATTTCTCATAAAAACAAAGTTTTTGGTTTTCTCTTAGCATACCAAGAATTGTGAAACCTCTTCTTTCATACATCACATATACATTAGTCTTAGGATATTTTCACTCTTAGCAGCTGCTCATACACGCATCTGTCATCTGTCACTCAGACTGTGACACGGATATACAGTACACACCACAGATTCCACATACAAAAGGTAGGAATACATGTATATTAACCCAAATAATTGTATCCTAATTATCAATGCGCATTGTAAACTATTAAATTTAATATCTTAATATTTCTTTGAATATTCCCCAAATACACATAACATAAACTTTGTAAACCATTCTATAGATAGAAAGACTCATAAGAAAATTAGGTATGAGCTGTATAGTTATGCTTCATACAAGGGTTTGTAACTGAAACCTGTAACTAAGGCCTAAAAAAAAATTATTTTCACTGAAGCTACAAGAGCTTTGAAATAGGGGTATATGGTAGCCTTATAATTAGAACAGTTTAAATGTCACATACTTTGACTGTCATGCAGTAAGAACATATTGCCATGCAAATAAATAACTTCAAAATGTTAACAACACACACAAAAACTACATTTAGATTCAGTTAGTTATATAGTATTTCCTTTTTAAGTGTTAAATATATAAAAAACATGCAGTTATTACAAATTCCTGTGTAAATAAAGGCATAAATCCATGTAAGAGAATTTTTTCCGATTAAGTCCTACTTTGAAGTGAAAATTCTAAGGATAAAAAAGAGATAAGGTTAAATATCATATTCATACAGAAACCAAACAATTGCAATGTCTTATACATATATGTATTGGCTTTAATGTAATTCTAAATATTACTGTAGTTTATTTTAATTATATCACTATAGATATAGATATACAGTTATACAATCTCTACTTATACAAGTATACTATATATACTGTATGAATATATATCTACAAAAACTGTGAACTACAGAATTATATTTATAAAATAATTACAAATAACTGAATAATATATTGCATATCACTTTTACACAACATATAATTTCATTTTCAGTCAATTCCTAAACCAAATCTTATTTCTTTGTCAAAAATGTCCTGAAAAGCTCTTATTATCATTCCTTTTTTTAATGATTGTTTGAGCAGCTCCGATAATGAGCTGTAAACTGAAGACTCAGTTAAGTCACTCTCAGAAGTCACCTGTTTCTGTCTATCAATGTCCGCCATTTGTCTCTTTACAGAGCGGTCTGAACTTTGAATTTTTAACTCTTTCTGCAAAGTGGACCCTTGGATCATTTCGTAAGGCTTATAACAAATATGTAATTTTCTTCGTATGTCATAGATTTGATTACGGGATGACTCAGTTTAGGAGATTTTGACACTGGCTTTTTCCTTCACGATTCTCATGTTTTCTAGCAAAATCAAGAATTGTGCACATTCAAATAAAGTATCTTTTTGTGACGCAATAACACAGATACAGAATTTAGGAATCCAAATTTGTCCACAAAATACTTTATCATTGATATTGTTTTGACATTGGTAATTAGAGTTTTGTACAACCTTTCAAATATGGACATGAATGTAAAAGTACATTCTTTCCGACCAATCCTTAATTTTTGAAGAATATCAATATCTGGACAATTTTCATTTAATGCACAGAAAATCAGAATTTTCAGTCTGTCTTTATCATCTAGATCTCCATGTAAGTCGTTATCACAAGACAACTTTAATGTTAAACGTCTGGCAAAGGTTGCAGGAAGCCACAATTTAAATAATTGATTTTTCTCAGCATTACTTAAATCAAGCTTATCAACAAAACTTTCGAATATTTCAGAATTTCTGAACACATGGATATTGTTATCATATGCAGGAATGATTTTGCATAGTTTTAACAAATTTTTCCTAACTTTAATTTGGAGTTGGGCCTCTGAATTGTCTTCTATTTTTGGTGGCCTTTGAACATCCGTCCCTCGTACGTCATCTGCATCAGTTCTGAAGTCTCCTCCCATGTTCCCACCATCTTTTTTTACATCATCAGAGACAAGGTCACCTTGAGTAGCCATTACAGACACATGTCCCACATCTTGCTCAATTTCCTCATTACAGTCAATCTCGGGAACATCACTAGTATCATCTGACACTATTTCTACACAGTCATTTTTAGATTTCTCTGATACAAACTTATGAAATACGTCAACCAACAGTAAAATATTTTTCAATTTCTCTCTTTCTCTATTAAAGGACACCATCTTAGAATCTAGCTTTAGATTTTCCATTTCACATTCTGCATATAAGCTGAGCCATAAAACTTCTAAATTAGACTGATCTACAGACATAAATTTCAGTCTACTTTGCTTAGAAAAAGAAGTAATGACATCCATGTTTCTTACTTGAAATATCTCAGCTTGTAGCTCCTTTCTTGGACAACGCTGGCCTCTTGTCATCAGCACGTCAGCACGTCTGATTCCTGTAGTACGTCTGGCAACTCTTAGTCCTCATTCATAGGTTCTTTTCTGATCCTGAAATCTCGTAGTGGATTTCCTGACAACTTGAACATTTGACGTTCTTTTGCTTCTATTCCTCCCCTTGCAAGTTTTCAGAAATTCACACTCTAAAAATCAAGTGTGACTGGCTGGCTCTCCAAAATGTTAAAAATGCTTAATTTCATATATTTTTCAGGACTTGTTACCAGATGCGATACTTTAAAGAAAATGTCACGTTTCTTATAAAAAAAATGTAGTGGTTTATTGGACTGTTCACCAAAAAAACATCATTGCAGGAAAACATAAAATGAGTGAAATAGTTACGAAGAGATTGTCCATTTGTCCATAGCAAAGCTTATACACTTCTTCCTTGGTATCCTGAATGGTAAAAATGACATCTGTTTCTCAGCAGCGTCTCAGGGAAGCAACACGTGGTTACATAGCAGCTGGCTGTTCATTCATCGTAGTGTCCTTGTCCCATGTGTCTGTAGAGAGAGTGAGAGAGCGAGCCCCTCCCTTGTGTAGTCATTATATATATGTCCCTTAGATCATGTGGTCTCTATATATGGAGTTGCCACTTTACCATACAGAAATAGCATATGTAATGTCAGCTGAAAGTCAATGTACTCGGTACAGAATTGAGTGTAGAATAAATCCATAACCAATAAATAATATTTAACACTACCTAACCTCTGGACTTCCTCATAATTCTTTACCTCTCGACTGCTTGGTTTGTCACCCTGTTTAAATTAATAAATATATTACACACCTTATGTTAATATCTTCTTTATATTGGGCACTGTTCTCTTATGATACCTCAATGCATAACGCTATGACAGTGTGATTATACGCCCCCTTATATGCCTCTATGAGACAGTTACAGGCTTGGAACGCAAGCTGCGAGCGTGTGGAACGCATAAGTGACGCCACTTCCAGTTACGCACTTCCGTCCGCATCACAGCCTTGCTCCCCCTCTCACGCATAAAATGGCGGCTAATTGGCTCAGGATCTTGCACCAACAAGCGGCGGATACCGCGTAGGGTGAGGACCGAGCCTTCCACTGTGTCACCACCGGTAAGATATCTTTAATCGCTCACACAGCGCTCACCTATATTGATTTATTATAGGCATTTTCACAGTAGCACTATGTGACTTCTTTCAGGTACATTGGAGCCATTGTTACTTGGAAAACAGGGTGAAGTAGATCCACTTTGCATAGCAAAAGATTCTGAGCACTTTTTCACCACAGATGGTAATTTACTATTACAATTTACTTGCACTATTAAGTATCAGTATTGGAGTATAGTAATAAGAGTTCTACTTTCACATACCTCTTATTCATAGATATAAGCTTTAACCCAGTGGAGACTGGGATTACAAGTCGCAGTGAAGACTCCAATTTTCAGGTATACAGCTAACCTGGATTTATATATACATTAGTACCATTTAGTCCATAACCATTAATATAACGACACTCACTTCGCTTTTAGTGATAAACAGAACGGGTCTTATTTGGACAATTAGGCTGTGGTTCCACGGTCCGGAACCACAGCGCTTTGGACGGAGCGGAAATTCCGCTCCGTCTAAGCCCCGCCCCCTTTCTGACGCGCGCTCTTTCCGGAGGTGTTCAGGACACCTCCGGAACACCTCCGGAAAGAACGCAGGGCTACATAGCCCTGTGTGAAATTCTGTTGCGGCGACGCACCGTCGCCGCAACACGCTAGGACATGCTGCGGTCTGAAAAGACGCGCCGCATGTCCGTTTACGCAGGTCTCCGCTGCGTGTTGTTACGCATAGTGGAGACGGGATTTCTTGAAATCCCCTCCACTATGCTGTAACATCTGGACGCTGCGTGTTTGGCGCTGCGCCAGCGCACAGCGCCAAACACGCAGCGTTTCCTGACCGTGGAAACTCACCCTAATAAGGTACTTTGTCTATCTATAGATATGTGGTTCTCATATATACTCCTATAGCTACAATCACGAACTATATTTCTTCACATCTCTGGTCGTTCCATTTATGTGCATTTTATTCAGCCCATAGATTACAATATGCAATGTGCTACAACATGTCCACAATTGGACTCCACTAATTAAGCAGTCGGGTAGGCATTTTCTTTCTTTTTCTTTTCAACTTTCTTTTTCTTTATTTTGGATTGGACATATATATACATTTACTTCCTCATTCTATGCATATTTTACTATTGATCATATTATAAATATTCTTATAAATTATCTTGTTAATTTTGCAGTATTTTGATGAAGGTCCGGTTTGGACCGAAACGTTGGTTTTGATTTTGGACTGCAATAAATACTTACTATTTTACACAAAAAGTTGAGTGCCAAGTTATTTTCTACATTATCACTTGGTTGGGTTCCTACTTGTGCACCTTCTACGGTAGTGCCACGTTATATCTTTCATGAAATAGCATGAGAGGCATCACAACAGTAGAAACATAACCCATTGCGCTTTCGAAACTCATGACGCTGAGCCCCAGAAGTCACTCTATCATACTGCATGGGCTCAGAAGCTGGCTCACAAGGCAACACTATCTCACGCATACCTCTGCGCTCACGCAAACGTCTGTCAATTTGAATATCCAATGACATAAAATCATTGAGACCAGAGGGAGCAGGGAATCCCACCATAACGTCCTTTACATTTTCTGACAGACCCTTCTGAAAAAGGGCTGCCAAAGCATCATCATTCCATTTGGTCAGGACTGCCCACTTTCGGAATTTTTGACAGTACAGCTCAGCGTCTTCACAACCCTGATTTAATGCCAACAAGGTCTTTTCAGCTTGATCAGTGACATTAGGTTCATCGTACAATAACCCCAGAGCCTGAAAAAATACATCAACATCATTCAAAACAGGATCCCCAGGTGTCAGGGAAAAAGCCCAATCCTGGGGGTCGCCGCGCAGGAGAGAGATGACAATTTGAACCTGCTGTGCTGCGTTCCCTGAGGACTTAGGCTTTAAGACAAAAAACAACTTACAGTTATTTTTGAAATTTAGAAATTTAGACCGATCCCCCAAAAATAAATCTGGTATGGGGATCCTAGATTCCACAACCGGCAACCTAGCAAGATAGGTAGCAATACTCTGAACCTCAGTGGCAAGCCGCTCCACATGGCCAGACAACTGTGCAAACTCCATTGAGGAAAAAAAAATTCCTCCTCAGCACCCAGAGAAAAAGAGGGAAAAAATGCAACAAACAGAAAAAAAAAAATTCTGACAACTCCCTTTTTTCTTTTTACTTTTTTACTATTTTTCCCTTCTGTTGAGTACCATATAATTTTCAGTTTGGCCGGTAATACTGTTATGTTTCGGTAGCTGAGGAGAAATAGCACAAATAGCCAAAGTAGCAATACACCAGAGAGGCTGGAAACTATTGGGTTGCAGGACCCTAAACTAACCGCAACACTAGAAGTAGCCGTGGAGCGTACCTACGGTGATCCTAGACGCCTCGTCACAGCCGGAGAGATAGCTACACCTAAAGGAAAGAAGTGAAAGCTAACTGCCCCATAGCAGAACCCCCAAAGAAATAGGAAGCCCCCAAACATGTAATGGCGGTTACACAAGAAGAAAATACGAACACAGACAGAAAATAGAATGAGCAAACTCTGGGGCCCAATTCTGTCTAGATAAAAAAGTATAGGAAAGAATTCTGAATGCAACCCAAAAAACCCTGACAAAAATACCAACACTTCTGATTAACAAAAAACCTGAGATCACACGATCTCTACCACCTAAATCAGATCTCTGGTGTAACACACAGCAATTCAGCAAATAAAAAGTGACACAGGAACAGAGCAAAAGTGCAAACACAAACTGAGCACAATTGCAGTGCCAGGCCCCAAAAGGGGACCAGGCTGAAGTCCACTGCAAGGCAGCAAACCAGCAAGGAAAATCCAACCAGAGGGAAAAAAAACAGCAAATCACTTATCTGAATGAAAGCAGGAATGCAAGCTGAGCTCCAAGCAAGACCTAGAAGAACAATTGATTACCGGCAAGGCTGATGGGAGTTCAGGTCACTTATATCAGACCATTCAGATCCAGCTGAAAGCCATTCAGCAATTGGTTCATTACCCTCAGCAACCACTGGAGGTAGCCCCAGCTCCGAAGTCGCCTCCAGCGTGTTCACAACAGGCGCCCCCATAGTAAAATCAGTACAAATAGCTCTGATTTACTCTTTACTAGCCTAACCTGATGCACATGTAACATACATACACTTTTAAATAGGAATATATTTGAAACATCGATCTTTACACTTCTTCTTGGACTCAATGCCGCCTGAGGCGAAGTGATCAACTTGCTTCATTTTAGGTGCGCCCCTTGGCGGGGAACAGTGCTTACTGTAGCACTTCTTCCCCAGTGGCCGTCCGTGTGGTACTGATGCGGCACACAGTTGCCACACGTATTACACACACAACATGAATATCTCCACTAACGTTTTTCCAGTATGGAAATATCAGGATGTGTGAGACCAGCCTAAAGCCACATTCACACGTTCAGTATTTGGTCCGTATTTTACCTCAGTATTTGTAAGCCAAATCGGAAAGTGGGTGAGAAATCCAGAAGTGGTGACATGTTTCTATTATACTTTTCCTTTGATTGTTCCACTCCTGGTTTTGGCCTACAAATACTGAAGTAAAATACTGAACGTGTGAAAGTGGCCTGATAGAGGGTTTCTGCTATTTCTGACTTACCACAGACAGAAGTTGCAGTCACAAGATGGCGCCGATAAAAGGTGGAGACGGTGACATTATACACAGGAGCTCTGTATATAGAGTATAGTGTACAGGTAATACAGTGATCACTGGTGACATTATACACAGGAGCTCTGTATATAGTGTCAGTATACAGGTAATACAGTGATCACCAGTGACATTATACACAAGAGCTCTATATACAGTGTCAGTGTACAGGTAATACAGTGATCACCGGTGACATTATACACAGGAGCACTGTATATAGTGTCAGTGTACAGGTAATACAGTGATCACCGGTGACATTATACATGAGCTTTGTATGTAGTGTCAGTGTACAGGTAATACAGTGATCAATGGTGACATTATACACAGGAGCTCTGCATATAGGGTCAGTGTACAGGTAATGCAGTGATCACCGGTGACATTATACACAGGATCTCTGTATACAATGTCAGTGTACAGGTAATACAGTGATCACCGGTGACATTATACACAGGAGCTCAGTGCTCCATTCTGCCCAGCGGCAAATTTTAGGCCATGCCCCCTGACCACACCCATTTCACAACTAGCCACACCCATATCCACACCCCAATCACACCCATTTAGCACTACTGATCACACTGACTGGTACTGAGGACATAGTGGCTGGTACTACGGTCACACTGACTGGTACTGAGAAAAAGAAAGAAAGAGAGAGAGAAAAAAGAAAGAACAGAGAGAGAGAAAGAAAGAAAGGAAGAACAGAGAGAGAGAAAAAGAAAGAACAGAGAGAAAGAACAGAGAGGTAAAGAAAGAGGGGAAAGAAAGAACAGAGAGAGAAAGAAAGAACAGAGAGAGAGAAAGGAAGAACAGAGAGAGAAAGAAAGAGAGGAAAGAAAGAACAGAGTGAAAGAAAGAACATAGAGAGAAAGAAAGAGGGAAAAGAAAGAAAGAACAGAGAGAGAAAGAGGAGAAAGAGAAAGTACAGAGAGAAAAAGAAAGAGCAGAGAAAGAAAGATCAGAGAGAAAGGAAGAACAGAGACAAAGAAAGAACAGAGAGAGAAAGAAAGAGGGGAAAGAAAAAAAGAACAGAGATAGAAAGCACAGAGAGAGAAAGGAATAACAGAGAGAAAGAAAGAGGGGAAAGAAAAAGAACAGAGAGTGAAAGAAAGAACAGAGAGAGAGAAAAAGAAAGCGGGGCAAGAAAGAACAGAGAGAAAGAAAGAGGGGAAGAAAGAACATAGAAAGAAAGAGGGGAAAGAAAGAACAGAGAGAGAAAGAAACAGAGAGAGAAAGAAAGAGGGGAAAGAAAGAAAAAACATAGAGAAAGGAAGAAAGAACAGAGAGAGAAAAGAAAGAAAGGCGAGAGAAAGAACACAGAGAGAAAGAAAGAACAGAGAGAGAAAGAAAGAAAGAAGGATAGAACACAGAGAGAGAAAAAAGAAAGAAAGAACACAGAGAGAAAAAAGAAAGGAGAGAGAAATAAAGAACAGAGAAAGAAAGAAAGAGGGGAAAGAAAGAAACAACAGAGAGAGAGAAAGAAAGAAACAGAGAGAGAGAGAAAGAAAGATTAGAGAGGGAATGAAAGATACAGAGAGAGAAAGAAAGAAAGATTAGAGAGGGAAAGAAATAACAGAGAGAGAGAAAGAAAGATTAGAGAGGTAAAGAAAAAACAGAGAGGTAAAGAAAAAACAGAGAGAGAGAAAGAGACAGAGAGAGAGAAATAAAGATTAGAGAGGGAAATAACGAACAGAGAGAGAAAGAAACAGAGAGAGAAAGAAAGATTAGAGAGGGAAAGAAAGAACAGAGAGAGAAAGAGAGAGAGAAAGAAAGATTAGAGAGGGAAAGAAAGAACAGAGGGAAAGAGAAAGAAACAGAGAGAAAGAAAGATTAGAGAGGGAAAGAAAGAACAGAGAGAGAAAGAAAGATTAGAGAGGGAAATAAAGAACAGAGAGAGAGAGAAAGAAAGATTCTATAAAGATACTATAGCAGCCCGGCTCCCATTGTAATGCCCACTTGAGCCTCCCAGTGCAGGACATATCATGATCCGCTCACATGTCCGGCATCCCCAAGTCCAAGGCGATCCCGCTGTCCACGCTGTCGGAGGACACGGTGATGGATCTAAAGCAATCCCTGAAGTGCCTCCATGGTTCCGTCACAATCTCCTCCCGAAATTACCTCAGTTCCGGTCAGCTTCCAGCACGACACTTCCGGTGGAACATCATGCGCAAGTTTTAAAGTGATCCTCGGGGCTCCGCCGTGTACTCCTGTGTCCATGGAAAAAGTAATCTCCCACCAGGACAGCGGGGCAGACTCTCAAAATCGGGACTGTCCCGCTGGATCTGGGACGGTTGGGAGGTATGAATGCTCCCCACCATACACCGACCTCGTACACGCACGGCTCCTCACGGCTCCGCACACCTCATACACACACGGTTTGCTTTGTATGCCTCGTACACACACGGCTCCGATCGACACACCTTGTACACACGCGGCTCTGCTCCGCAAACCTCATACACACGCAGCTCCGCACACCTCGTACATCCGCAGCTCCACTACGCACACCTCGTACACATGCAGCTCCGCTCCGCACACCTCGTACACATGCAGCTCCGCTCCGCACACCTCGTACACACGCAGCTCCGCTCTTTACACCTCGGACACACACGGTTCCACTTTGTATGCCTTGTACACACACTGCTCCGCTCCACACACCTCGTACACACGCAGCTCCGCACACCTCGTACACACGCAGCTCTGCTCCGCACACCTCTATACATGCAACTCCGCTCCGTACACCTCGTACACAGGCAGCTCTGCTCTGCACACCTCGTACACATGCAGCTCTGCTCCGCACACCTCGTACATGCAGCTCCGCTCTGCACAGCTCGTACACACACGGCTCTGCTCCGTACACCTCGTACACACACGGCTCCGCTCCGTACACCTTGTACAAACGCGGCTCTGCTCCGCACACCCCATACACCCCTGACTCCGATCCGTACACATCGTACACACACAGCTCTGCTGCATCCACCTTGTAAACCCCTCCTGACCCCACACATAAACTTCCCTCATCCAGCACCATGACAACCAGCACAGCAGAGTCCTTCATACCTGCATACACTGGGGCCCCTGATCATGTGACCCTTGACTCTTCCCGTCCTGTGACCTCATCACAGGTACTGTGCGCACAGAGCAGCAAAATATGAGCAACATGAGCAGATGCAGGAGATGAGACTCTGCCGCCCCCTCTCTTCAGGGACGCACCACCGCCTGAGGCAGAGTACTCAACTTGCCTCATGGTAGGTGTACCCTTGACTATGTCACAGCTCCCAGGGTCGCTATTCCACCTGTGATATACACACAGAGAAGAGATAACGACAAGCGTAGAGAGGTAACAGTCCATACTGTCCATACAAGGTCCAAAGCCAGTTGACATGAGAGTCACCACCTGGCTTATCCGACCACCTCCATGGAACCAGGCACCAGCGGGTCCCAAAATCTAGCTTTCTCCAAACATATCCGCGATTCAGAGATGGTCACTGGATCAGATCTGTGTCCTTCCAATCGAAGCCGAAAATAAAAATAGTCCTATTGGGGACAGTGCTGAAAATGTGAGAAGTGAAATGTGTCTTTGTTGTAATCTCTGCAGTTGAGTCCTGGCTGGAAGAAGTTGTCATGTTGGTTTGGGCCAGATGGAAAAGACATGAAAAGTGAACGATTCCATCAGAAAGAACGTCAGAGGTAAGTCATTATCTGTAACTGTGCTGTGATCTCTTATGTGTTGTATAAGACTGGTATCTACCACTGAACATATGGCGGTAATATCAATATTTTTCTTTGTATAGAGATTAATTTTAGCAACATTGTGTCACCCAGTTGTAATCAAGGTTACCTGGTTAGGGGCCCACTCAGAAGTTTCGCACCCCCTGAACCAAAATCCTAGCTACGCCTCTGTCCGACCCCATTCCTGTTTATCCGTTTCCCCTTTGGGGATGACAGCAAGGCTTGCTCCTCCATACCTTCTTCAGGCTGCAGACATTACGAGATGGACCACCGAAATTTGTTGCAGCAGTTCTCATGCTGTGTTTTCTCTCCATTTTCTTAGTATCCACGCGACCCTCTGGCCCTGGACTGCTGCTTCCATAACTCTTATCTACTTCAATCAACACTAGAACCAGGAAAGGCTGCCCCTTATATCACCCGTGCCCCTCCATAACGGGCTGTTCCTATCTTTATTAACCATTACCTTGCTGTACCTAACTACTTCTCACTTCTCCGCTGCCCACCATTACACTCCCCAGTCCTAACTATACTTACCCCTCCATCTTATTCCTGTACATTATTACATCTCTATATTCTGTATAATTCAATATCAGAACACACCGGTTTAGAAACACATTTACAGCACCAAGGTCCACGAGTGATCCATAATAAAACCGTTCTCACAATGTAGAAGCATTCTCCAGCATTATTCACATTGCTACTTTGTGTTAGGAAGGGGCGGAGAGCATAGACCTGACCTGCCCGTACACAAGCAATTATCAACCAACCATTATAGATCAGCGGTTACAGAAATACTTACTATGTATGAGAATTGAAGAGGCCGCGTGCCTGTGGTTGGTCAAGATTTACTGGCAGTAAAGATGGCGCAGCCAAGATACGTGGCTCCTGTGAATGCTACATCTGTTTTAGTGATTTCTTATAATCTTAAAATGATCACGTTGCTGATATATGGTTTTATGTTCTGATTCTATATTTCTATAAGGAGTGTTAAAGGGATGTGAGGTAGATTACTTAAAGGAGATTTATTGTATATCATACTTTTACTATCAATAATGTCACTACTTCCCACACCTTGTATCACTCCCATCATTCCTGTGCATGGGACCTTCCAGCTTATTTCCTCTACATCACTCAATTCATCACTCCCATCATTCTGTTCCTAGGAGCTCGCCATCTAATATCTCGTGATCACACACAATTCATCACTCCCATCATTGCTGTGCCCAGGAGCTCGCCATCTAAGGCTGTGGTTCCATGGTACGGAAACACAGCGCTTTGGACGGAGCGTAAATTCCGCTCCACCCAAAGCCCCGCCCCTTCTGAACGCGCGCTCATTCTGGATGTGTTCAGGACACCTCCGAAAACACATCCGGAATGATCGCAGGGCTGCATAGCCCTGTGTTATTTCCCTGCAGCGACGCAGCGGCGCCGCAAGGGACTAGGACATGCTGCGGTGTGAAAAGACGCGCCGCATGTCCGGAAACGCAGGTCTTCCGCCTGCGTGTTTTGCAGCATAGTGGAGACGATTTCTTGAAATCCCCTCCGCTATGCTGTAACATCTGGACGCTGCGTGTTCGACGCTGCGCCAACAACAGCGTCAACACGCAGCTAATCCGGACTGTTTCCTGATAGTGGAAACATACCTAATATCTCATGATCACACACAGTGTATCACTCCATCATTGCTGTACCAGAGAAAACAATCTGTCTCCATATATGACAGATTTCCTCACCTTCCTTGTCCCCAAGGAGCCAACAAATGTTCTCCTAATTTCAGACCATATATCACGCCCATCTCTTTGCCGTCGGAGTTCACAATCTCTTGCCATTGGTCACACACAGACGTGGGTCAATGTCACCTTAGATCTGCCATACAGTATGTCCTAGAGCGAGACTCCGCAGTAGAGCGAGCAGGAGAACCTGCAGAAGACCCATCAGACACGGAGAACGTACGAGCCAAGGACCTCGCACAGAGAAGATACCAGAACGCTGTCACTGATCGATACATTTATTATGCAATGTATGACGTTGTGTTACTTGGGGATCAGTTCTCGCCTTCTCTGTACTTCATCACCATATTATTCTGCATAATCGTCTGCAGTAATTAACTCCATTACTATTAATAATATTGGCATTTCTAAAAGTCACCCACAAAGCCTCCGAGGCTGCGACGTATCCGGCAGATCTTACAACATGAGCCTGCGACGTTACCCTTTTCTAAAGTAATTCATTGTGGCGAGCTCTCTCCGAGATAATATTGCATTTCTCTTAATTACTGCTTAATTATCCTTCAGGATCCTATAATTAAATTTTCACTGTGTTGTCACCATGATCCATCAACTGGACGAATGTGGAAAGATTGGAGTAGGGAGCAGTGGTTCAATGCTGCCGATGATGGAGGGGGCTTGGGGGCGGGCCAGCGGCACGTGCGAACCCCTAACACATTCATCTGACCTTAGCTGTGATGTGACATTCACCCAGTTCTGGGGCAAATGGAAAAATGGATCAAACAGCAACGACATGAAAGATGAGTTTTTCGCACCCGTATTGAACGCATTGATTTAACAGTCACTGTCTTTGTTGAGAAAAAAGTAAATGATTTATGTGGAAAAGTAAGAGATTTATGGGAAATATCTGTGCTGGAGCAAGCGGTGCCTTCAGCAACTACTATAGCAAACATATACAGCGGCAGAGCTCTGAGAGTCTCCTGGTAGGAGCAGGAGTTTACTGGAGATATAATCAAACCTGGTCATAATAAAGGATTGGAGGATAAACCTCCAGAATTGTCCTCCTGGAGTCACCAAACCCCAGCTCCTCCGTCAGAAGCACATACACTGTGTGCAGAATTATTAGGCAAATGAGTATTCTGATCACATAATCCTTTTTATACATGTTGTCCTACTCCAAGCTGTATAGGCTTGAAAGCCAACTGACAATTATGTAAATCAGGTGATTTGCATCTCTGTAATGAGGAGGGGTGTGGTCTAATGACATCAACACCCTATATAAGGTGTGCTTAATTATTAGGCAATTTCCTTTCCTTTGGCAAAATGGGTCAGAAGAGAGATTTGACAGGCTCTGAAAAGTCAAAAATTGTGAGATGTCTTGCAGAGGGATGCTGCAGTCTTGAAATTGCCAAACTTTTGAAGCGTGATCACCGAACAATCAAGCGTTTCATGGCAAATAGACAACAGGGTCGCAAGAAGCGTGTTGATAAAAAAAGGTGCAAAATAACTGCCCATGAATTGAGGAAAATCAAGCGTGAAGCTGCCAAGATGCCATTTGCCACCAGTTTTGCCATATTTCAGAGCTGCAACGTTACTGAAGTATCAAAAAGCACAAGGTGTGCCATACTCAGGGACATGGCCAAGGTAAGGAAGGCTGAAAAACGACCACCTTTGAACAAGAAACAGATAAAACGTTAAGAAATATGTTAAGACTGATTTTTCTAAGGTTTTATGGACTGATTAAATGAGAGTGACTCTTGATGGGCCAGATGGATGGGCCCGAGGCTGGATCAGTAAAGGGCAGAGAGCTCCACTCCGACTCAGACGCCAGCAAGGTGGAGGTGGGGTACTGGTATGGGCTGGTATCATCAAAGATGAACTTGTGGGACCTTTTCGGGTTGAGGATGGAGTGAAGCTCAAATCCCAGACCTACTGCCAGTTTCTGGAAGACACCTTCTTCAAGCAGTGGTACAGGAAGAAGTCGGTATCGTTCAAGAAAAACATGATTTTCATGCAGGAAAATGCTCCATCACATGCATCCAAATACTCCACAGCGTGGCTGGCCAGTAAAGGTCTAAAAGAAGAAAAAATAATGACATGGCCCCCTTGTTCACCTGATCTGAACCTCATAGAGAACCTGTGGTCCCTCATAAAATGTGAGATCTAAAATGAGGGAAAACATTACACCTCTCGGAGCAGTGTCTGGGAGGCTGTGGTGGCTGCTGCACGCAATGTTGATCGTAAACAGATCAAGCAACTAACAGAATCTATGGATGGAAGGCTTTTGAGTGTCATCGTAAAGAAAGTGGCTATGTTGGTCATTGATTATTTTTGTTTTTGTTTTTGAATGTCAGAAATGTTTATTTCTAAATTTTGTGTTGTTATATTGGTTTACATCGTGAAAATAAACAAGTGAGATGGGTATATATTTGGTTTTTATTAAGTTGCCTAATAATTCTGCACAGTAATAGTTACCTGCACAAACAGATATCCTCCTAAGGTAGCCAAATCTAAAAAAAAAAACACTCCAACTTCCAAAAATATTAAGCTTTGATATTTATGAGTCTTTTGGGTTGATTGAGAACATAGTTGTTGTTCAATAATAAAAATAATCCTCTCAAATACAACTTGCCTAATAATTCTGCACACAGTGTAGAGAAGTACAATCCGTCACTGCACAGGACACCTCTCCTCCAGAGTCCAGTGATGGCAGCTTTACACCACTCCATCCAGCACTCAACATTGTGCTTGGTGATGTTCGGCTCCATGCAGCTGCTCGGCCATGAAGCGCTCGGTGGGGACTTAGTGTGTGTGATGATGGTTTATACCAAAGAAAGTGTGTACTCTGCAATTACGGGTCAGCAGAGCAGTTGTGACTATTATGCCCTCTGCTCCTCAGCACTCGGCCACCCCGCTCAGTAACGTTACGGGATCTCCATTTCGTGGCTGAATTGCTGCGGTTCCTTCCATTTCTCATTAAGAAATGTCATGGACGTTCTTGTTACCCTAGTGGCTCCTATAACAGGACCGCACTGGTATCAGTGAGCTCTACACCACCGGCCGTTGTGTCACATGGTAATAAAGGCAGACGGCAAGGCAGGGGGCTGGAGGTTATATATATCGTGGGATCAGAGGTTATACACTGGGGAATCAGAGGTTATACACCGTGAGATCAGAGGTTATACACTGGGGGAATCAGAGGTTATACACCAGGGGATCAGAGGTTATACACCAGGGGATAAGAGGTTATACACCAGGGATCAGAAGTTATACAACGGGGAATCAGAGGTTATTCACCGGTGGGATCAGAGGTTATACACCGGGATCAGAGGTTATACACTGGGGGATCAGAGGTTATACTGTAAGGAGGGTCAGGGCTTAGCCCTTTAAATGTTTATGCTGCTGCTTGTATTCTCTCTTATATGATTGTTATGTATTCACTGTGACGTATTTGTATGTAAATATATAGTGCATAGGCTGTATGTATGTGTTTATTGCCTGTTGTATTGTATTTTAGGATCGATATTAAGGAAAGTTAGTGCATCATTTGGGAGCATCAGAGGAGGCCACTTGTAATATAGTATTCATAGATTGGGTAAGCGTAGTATTGCAAAGGGCCGCTAGATGGGGGTATATTAGCGGGTCCAGTTAGGAAGTTACAAGATGTTTTAGTACAGGCACATTTGTAGGACACCAAGGGGTTAAGTAGAAGAAGTGTCGGCCAGGAACTAGGTGGGGATTTCCTGAAGATAGTCAGTCAGGGTGGACCCTGTCACTGCTCGGATGTCCCTGGTCCTGAGCTGCGTAGCTGACACGAAGAGTGAAGTGTGAAAGGTGTCAGCAGTAGTGAAGCCGGTGAAGGAATCACCGTGGGACCGTCAGCCAGAGTCTGAAGGCTGATGAAGTAGTAGTGCCAGTGGACAAGCCACTGTGGGAACGTTCAGCAGAAGTGTGCATGCTGAAGAAGTAGTCGAGTGGGCCACCAGCGAGTACACAGGCAGGAAAACCAGAAAGGGTGTGGACGACCTACTAGATGTGTATTTCCATGTCTGGACTGAAGTTGATTCCAGGGAAAGAGATCGAAGTGCCGTTTTCACCGGGCTCCTCGTCCCGCATTTATTTTGTGGTCCATTCTGGTGTAGTAAAAGAAGTGAAGCGGAGCTGTAGAAGATTTGCTGGTATTGCTGGTACCATGTCAAATGTGCTAATGGTGTTCTTGATGTGCTGTGCCCAGAGGAAAATAAATTTGAATTGTTTGAAGTTATTCTGGGCTCTGACTCCGATTCTTCGAACTCCGAATCTGATGAGGAATGCACCAGGGATGCAGCAGGTGCCATCGCAGTGAGTACAGGTAGCGCTGAAGAGTCCACTCCCCGACTGTGGTTTTACAATACACTGAGGAGTCAGAGGTTATACACCAGGGGGATCAGAGGTTATACACTGGGGGATCAGAGGTTATACACCGGGGATCAGAGGTTAAACACCAGGGGATCAGAGGTTATACACCGGGGAATCAGAGGTTATACACCGGGGGATCAGAGATTATACACTGTGGGATCAGAGGTTTTACACCAGGGATCAGAGGTTATACACTGGGGGGATCAGAGGTTATACACTGGGGGGATCAGAGGTTATACACCAGGGGGGATCAGAGGTTACACCGGGGGATCAGAGGTTATACACCAGGGGATCAGCGTTTATACACCTGGGATCAGAGGTTATACACCGGGGGGATCAGAGGTTATACACCTGGGGTCAGAAGTTATGCATCGGGGATAAGAGGTTATACAGCGGGGATCAGAGCTTATACAGCAGGGATCAGAGGTTATACACCAGGTGATCAGAGGTTATACACCGGGATCAGAGGTTATACACCGAGGGCTCAGAGATTATACATGGAGGGGTTAGAGGATATACACCAGGGGGATCAGAGTTTATACACTGGGGGATCAGAGGTTATACACCAGGGATCAGAGGTTATACACCAGGGGATCAGAGGTTATACACCGGGGGATCAGAGGTTATACACCGGGGGGATCAGTGGTTATACACCAGGGGATCAGAGGTTATACACCGGGGATCAGAGGTTATACACGAGGGGTCAGAGGTTATACACCAGGGGATCAGAGGTTATACACCTGGGATCAGAGGTTATACACCGAGGGGTCAGAGGTTATACACCGGGGGATCAGAAGTTATGCATCGGGGATAAGAGGTTATACAGCAGGGATCAGAGGTTATACACCATGGGATCAGAGGTTATACACCAGAGATCAGAGGTTATACACCGGGTGGATCAGAGGTTATACACCGGGGGCATCAGAAGTTATACACCGGGGGATCAGAGGTTATACACTGGGGGGATCAGAAGTTATACATTGGGGAATCAGAGGTTATACACCAGGGATCAGAGGTTATACACCGGGGGATCAGAGGTTATACATCGGCGGGATCAGAGGTTATACACCGGGTCCAGAGGTTATATACTGTGGAATCAGAGTTTATGCTTTTGTCAATGGGGCTGAAGAAAAACATAAATTCAGTGATAATGCTGGGTGGCTCAGTACTTTTCTCAGGATTTTGAATATGGGCATTTTCTACAGGAAGGGCCGCCATGTTGATTGTC
Source organism: Oophaga sylvatica (assembly GCA_033576555.1). NCBI lineage: Eukaryota > Metazoa > Chordata > Amphibia > Anura > Dendrobatidae > Oophaga > Oophaga sylvatica. Next base: position 398,601,788 of record JARQOD010000003.1, on the reverse strand, counting down.
ATGTCTGACCTGGTTTCTGTAATAGTGTTGGTTTTACTGAAACTGCAAATAATTCTGCAAATAATTTATCTCAAATCTGTCGTCCAACATGATCTCACCTCAGGCTATGACCAATGTCCAAACTATAAGAGAATAGTGAGACCGCAGGCGCACTGAGTGTGACCCTTTAGTGGTGCCAGATTCCACACCATTATCGGAGCAGCCAACAGTTCCAAATTTGCCAGGACTTTCCCAATTTTTCTGAAACAATACCAGCAAATATAGGGCTGTCCTTGGCTGGAACAAGTGAGGGGTTGCATGAACCGAAGCCAAAAGCATGAGTTCCCGGTATGGCTGGGTCAGATGACGCTTTGACTCCTCATCTGGTACACTTTTGTATCTTCTCATCCATAGCGATCTCTGCAAGGTCTCGTCTGAGTGCGGCGGCCCCGCAATATCCGCCATTCTCAGGAATTTACCGGGCATCAATAATTCACCACATAAATCTCTTAAATGGATGGAATTTCTCAGTTTTGCTTCTTTCTGCTCCTGTCAGGCCAGTAGAACTGTCCGACACCATTATCAAGCACAGAGCAAACTAAGCATTGTCTTCTGGGACAAAGGAATAAAAGGGGCAGATATCTGTATAAGACCACTCGTGTCGTGCGCCAAGCTCCATCACATGATGCCGGGCGGCCCCAGATATACTGTATATGTCTTATATCTCTCCTATATCTCTCTCATCCATCCTCACACCTCTCTCCTACCGAATGTCTCATGTATCCATCTGTCTCCTCTCCATCTGTCACTCTTGTTTCTACATCTCTCCATCCTCTGCCGGTCTTGAATCTGCACACAGATCTGACCCCCATCTCAGGGTCCGGAACCTCCGGCCGTGCACACGGTGATGCAATTTCCTATTTAATGTGACTCTATCAGAGATCCATCTTCTTTTATTTCTTTTAGTTCCAGCCCTCGTTCTATTTTTTTTATAATTCAAATTGCTCATTTTAACACCTGCAAATTTAGATTAATCATTTCACTGAAAATTGTGTTTAAAGCTCATGCAAATTCCTGGTAATAGCCATTAATGTCATTATCGAGCCGTGGAGGGCAGAGATGTATAGAGCGGAGTGCGTTCAGCAGAGGCCACCTCCGGACCTGTCACCGATGGCGGGTATTTATACTTCAGCCTCATTGTTCTGGCAATGACGGAAAAAACCTCGGTGTGAAGTATTTACTACAGCAGAAATAACTTATGAGTGACACGCTGAAATGTCACCGCCATCACTCAGCCTCAGCCACAATGCTCCGTCTCCATAGTCAATGTGGCCACATATCGGGTAGATGCCCAAAACCTCCAGCCCGTAATGTCCACCTGTCACATGTACAGCAGAGAACGGCGCCAGGACTGCGGATATTATAAAGGGCTGCTGTCTCTCAATAACCAGAGTAAAGCAATGTAACAGTCAGAAGAAAAAATGTAACATTTGCTGGAACCTCCGGCTACAGATGAATGAGGTCCGCCATGTTTGTCCGCTCATTCTCAATGCAGCTGTAGGCGGCGTCAACAATGACTTATTATAGCATTATATTCTATTCATCATCAGGTATGGAGTTAAAGGCGCCTCAGTGTCAAGACACCGATATTGAGAGAAAGACCAGCTCCAAATAATATAGAAATATCTTATTCCCAAAAAGTGTCTGTATAACTCACTGTCCAATGCCTGTTGTCAAGTGCAATCCATGTATAGCAGCAAAAACAGATTACAGGATGTGGACGCAAGGCTTAATCTCACTACTAGAGATGGGGAGGTTCATTGTCTCTCTACAGCAAATGGGGGTGAATCTGAGTCTCAGCAAACAGTATGGCAGCAGGTCTCTGTCATTCATACAGTGGGGGAGGGTCCGTGTAACTCTATAGAAAGTGGGAGACGGTCTGTGTAACTCTATAAAAAGTGGGGGAGGGTCTGTGTAACTATAGAAAGTGGGGCGAGTCTGTGTAACTCTATAGAAAGTGGGGTGAGTCTGTAACTATAGAAATGGGGGAGGTACGTGTAACTCTATAGAAAGTGGGGCAGGTCTCTGTAATTTAGAAAGTGGGGTGGGTCTGTGTAACTATAGAAAGTGGGGAGGTCTGTGTAACTATAGAAAGTGGGGGTGTCTGTAACTATAAAAATGGGGGAGGGTCCTGTAACTATAGAAAGTGGGGCAGGTCTCTGTAACTACAGAAAATGGGGAGGGTCTGTGTAACTATAGAAAGTGGGGGAGGTCTGTGAACTATAGAAAGTGGGAGGAGTCTGTAACTACAGAAAATGGGGGGTCTGTGTAACTATAGAAAGTGAGAGAGGGTCTGTGTAACTATAGAAAGTGGGAGGGTCGTGTAACTCTATAGAAAGTGGGGAGGGACTGTGTAACTATAGAAAGTGGGGAGGGTCTGTGTAACTATAGAAAGTGGGGGGAGTCTGTAACTACAGAAAATGGGGGAGGGTCTGTGTAACTATAGAAAGTGGAGAGGGTCTGTGTAACTATAGAAAGTGGAAGAGGGTCTGTGTAACCTATAGAAAGTGGGGAGGTCTGTGTAACTATAGAAAGTGGGGGAGGTCTGTGTAACTATAGAAAGTGGGGAGGGACTGTGAACATATAAAAGTGGGAGAGGTCTGTAACTCTATAGAAAGTGGGGGAGGGTCTGTGTAACTATAGAAAGTGGGGGAGGGTCTGTGTAACTCTATAGAAAGTGGGGAGGGTCTGTGTAACTATAGAAAGTGGGGGAGGGTCTGTGTAACTATAGAAGTGTGGGGAGGGACTGCGTAATATAAAAGTGAGAGACGGTCTGTGTAACTATAGAAAGTGGGAGGGTCTGTGTAACTATAGAAAGTGGGAGAGGTCTGTGTAACTCTATAGAAAGTGGGGAGGCACTGTGTAACTATAGAAAGTGGGTGAGGGTCTGTGTAACTATAGAAAGTGGGGAGGTCTGTGTAACTATAGAATGTGGTGGAGGCACTGTGTAACTATATAAAGTAGGAGACGGTCTGTGTAACTCTATAGAAAGTGGGGAGGGTCTGTGTAACTATAGAAAGTGAGAGAGGGTCTGTGTAAGGTTCTTTGTCTCTTTGACATGTTCCTTGAAACTCAGTTTTCCGTCGGCCATTTTGCTTTCTGTCTTTCTGCAGCTCTTGCCCTCAGTTAATATGGAGTTTCCAGTTTCCATGTTCCCGCCCTGATTCTTCCCTCTTGCTTCTTAAGCAGCCTCAGCTGAACAATCAGTGCTCCTGAATCAAGCCTCAGTCAGTCTGTGACCTGACTCCTGAAAACCTTGGACTTGTACTCCAGCTATTCCCTACTGAGGAACCTTTGAACACTTTGGACTCTGGAAACCTGCTGTCTGGTGAATCCATGTTTGCAGAGGAATTACGGTACAGAGAAGAGATCCTGAACCTGCTTTGGAGATTTATTGTAGTGCTTGAAGTTACTCTGGCCTGCTGTGTCTCCTGTCGCTGTTCCTGCAAACTGTGTGAACTTTTCAGCATGCTTGTATGAAGTAATACAAGTCATTTCATTCAAACTGTGTCTCCTGTGTTTCCTCGCACCCAAGCACAAGACGCTATAGGAACTGTACACTATACATGACAGTCTGTGTAACTATAGAAAGTGGGAGGGTCTGTGTAACTCTATAGAAAGTGGGGAGGGACTGTGTAACTATAGAAAGTGGGGGAGGGTCTGTGTAACTATAGAAAGTGGGGTGAGTCTGTAACTACAGAAAATGGGGAGGGTCTGTGTAACTATAGAAAGTGAGAGAGGGTCTGTGTAACTATAGAAAGTGGGGGAGGGTCTGTGTAACTATAGAATGTGGGGAGGGACTGTGAAAATATATAAAGTGGGAGATGGTCTGTAACTCTATAGAAAGTGGGGGAGGGTCTGTGTAACTATAGAAAGTGGGGGAGGGTCTGTGTAACTCTATAGAAAGTGGGGGAGGGTCTGTGTAACTATAGAAAGTGGGGAGGGTCTGTGTAACATAGAATGTGGGGAGGACTGCGTAATTATATAAAGTGAGAGACGGTCTGTGTAACTCTATAGAAAGTGGTGGAGGGTCTGTGTAACTATAGAAAGTGGGAGAGGGTCTGTGTAACTCTATAGAAAGTGGGGGAGGCACTGTGTAACTATAGAAAGTGGGTGAGGTCTGTGTAACTATAGAAAGTGGGGAGGGTCTGTGTAACTATAGAATGTGGGGAGGTACTGTGTAACTATATAAAGTGGGAGACGGTCTGTGTAACTCTATAGAAAGTGGGGAGGGTCTGTGTAACTATAGAAAGTGAGAGAGGGTCTGTGTAACTATAGAAAGTGGAGAGGGTCTGTGTAACTCTATAGAAAGTGGGGGAGGGACTGTGTAACTATAGAAAGTGGGGGAGGGTCTGTGTAACTCTATAGAAAGTGGGGGTGAGTCTGTAACTACAGAAAATGGGGAGGGTCTGTGTAACTATAGAAAGTGAGAGAGGGTCTGTGTAACTATAGAAAGTGGAAAAGGGTCTGTGTAACTCTATAGAAAGTGGGGGAGGGTCTGTGCAACTATAGAATGTGGGGAGGGACTGTGAAACGATATAAAGTGGGAGATGGTCTGTAACTCTATAGAAAGTGGGAGAGTCTGTGTAACTATAGAAAGTGGGGGAGGGTCTGTGTAACTCTATAGAAAGTGGGGGAGGTCTGTGTAACTATAGAAAGTGGGGAGGGTCTGTGTAACTATAGAATGTGGGGAGGGACTGCGTAACTATATAAAGTGGGAGAGGGTCTGTGTAACTCTATAGAAAGTGGGGGAGGGTCTGTGTAACTATAGAAAGTGGGAGAGGGTCTGTGTAAGGCCTCTTCCACACATCCAGTGTGCGCCTGACGGCGCCCCCGGCATTTAGCCGCAGCGCCGCATCAGAAAACCTGATGCGCCGCTTGCGCCGCATGCGTTTTTTTGCCGATGGTTTCTGATGCCCGGAGACATCAGGGAATCCGGCAAAAAACAAAAAACGTTACATGCTGCGTTTTGTCCGGCCGCCGGAATGTACATTTCCGCCGCATCCGGACAAAATCGCATACGACGCATTGACATGCGGCGCCATCCGGCGCTAATGCAAGTCAATGCAAAAAAAAACGCAAGCGGCGCATCAGGTTTTCTGATGCGGCGCTGCGGCTAAATGCCGGGGGCGCCGTCAGGCGCACACCGGACGTGTGAAAGAGGCCTAACTCTATAGAAAGTGGGGGAGGCACTGTGTAACTATAGAAAGTGGGGGAGGGTCTGTGTAACTACAGAATGTGGGGGAGGCACTGTGTAACTATATAAAGTGGGAGACGGTCTGTGTAACTCTATAGAAAGTGGGGGAGGGTCTGTGTAACTATAGTAAGTGAGAGAGGGTCTGTGTAACTATAGAAAGTGGGAGAGGGTCTGTGTAACTCTATAGAAAGTGGGGGAGGGACTGTGTAACTATAGAAAGTGGGGGAGGGTCTGTGTAACTATAGAAAGTGGGGGTGAGTCTGTAACTACACAAAATGGGGGAGGGTCTCTGTAACTATAGAAAGTGAGAGAGGGTCTGTGTAACTATAGAAAGTGGAAGAGGGTCTGTGTAACTCTATAGAAAGTGGGGGAGGGTCTGTGTAACTATAGAAAGTGGGGGAGCGTCTGTGTAACTATAGAATGTGGGGGAGGGACTGTGAAACTATATAAAGTGGGAGATGGTCTGTGTAACTCTATAGAAAGTGGGGGAGGGTCTGTGTAACTATAGAAAGTGGGGGAGGGTCTGTGAAACTCTATAGAAAGTGGGGGAGGGTCTGTGTAACTATAGAAAGTGGGGGAGGGTCTGTGTAACTATAGAATGTGGGGGAGGGACTGTGTAACTATATAAAGTGGGAGACGGTCTGTGTAACTATTGGAAGTGGGGGAGGTCTGTGTAACTATAGAAAGTGGGAGAGGGTCTGTGTAACTCTATAGAAAGTGGGGGAGGGTCTGTGTAACTATAGAATGTGGGGGAGGGACTGTGTAACTATACAAAGTGGGAGACTGTCTGTGTAACTCTATAGAAAGTGGGGGAGGGTCTGTGTAACTATAGAAAGTGGGGGTGGGTCTATGTAACTATGCAGCTATAGAAAATGGGGGAGGGTCTATGTCACTCTACATAAATCGGGGGAGGGTCTGTGTCACTGCAGACAGTGGGCGAGGGTGCTCTTTCCCTGACACTGTCCACGGCCGTACCCACAATGGCCACGGTAGCCAAGATCCAAATGAGTAGATCGCATGCTAGAATCTGGACGCTTACAGTCCCTTCAGAGAGGGGTCGGTCTGATGTCCTAGGGGCCCGTGTCGTGATCCTTCCGTCCTTGGTCCAGTGAAGCAGATTTCCTCCCCTCCTGGGGTCTGGCAATGCCCCAGCTGTTGCTGTGCATCTGCCCTGGGCCAACTTGCCTGGGCTCCTGACCGGAAGCAGCAGCTTCCTCCCTCCTTTTTGCTGCTGACCCAGCCCCCAATTTAACCCTCAATTGTCCCTAGGTTAACAACAGTAATTAAAGGGGAACTCCCCACATTATACAATGCAATACATAGCAAACAGGTGCAACATATGGTGGTACACACATTGCAAACACAGCATAAAGTACATAACACATATTACATTACTACACAAGACATAAGCAATACATGTAATGCACATGACATAAACAAGGAAGTGCACACAGAAAGAGGGGGCAGACAGGGATTCCTGCCATCTCCTTACACAGACAGAGGGGGAGGGTCTGTGTCACTGCATAAAGTGGGGGAGGGACTCTGTCACTCTACAGAAACCGGGGGAGGGTCTGTGTCACTACATAAAGCGAGAGAGGGTCTACGTCACTGCATAAAGTGCGGTGCATCCTTATATCTGGTCTTCTGTCAAACTACAAAGAGGGAGAAGTGGGCTATCCATTCAGGATGGGAGAGCCTGGGTAAAATAGCAGAAACAGTGAATGCTAGAAAATGAGAGACAGGAGATTCCAGCTCTAATAGTGCTGGCAGAATGTCGATGAAGATGTACCACCAACTCAAAAACAATTGAGGACAAGCAACAGAGCATGGAAGTTGTGATAGTTCTGGAACATAATAGACTGGTATGTGCACCAAGATCAGTTTAATTGATGCGGTCTGTCAGTAACATTTAAAAAAAAAAGTCTTTCCAGTAAACCTTAAAAAAAGGGGAGGGAATAAAAAGGAAAGATAACCAGAAAATTAAAAATGGAGCTTAACCTTCACATGATGCCTCTTTTTAGGACCTCTTGCTCTCCTGTTACCTACCTGCTTACCCCCTCCATCCTAACTCCAGTATACATACCTATGTCAGCAGATCTACAATGATAGAATCAGTGACTGGAGTCAGGACAGACACAAAGGGTTAACACCGGAGCCGCTGTAATAAATATATGGCGTGTGACATATACACTGTGTGCAGAATTATTAGGCAAATGAGTATTTTGATCACATCATACTTTTTATACATGTTGTCCTACTCCAAGCTGTACAGGCTTGAAAGCCAACTGCCAATTATGTAAATCAGGTTATTTGCATCTCTGTAATGAGGAGGAGTGTGGTCTAATGACATCAACACCCTATATAAGGTGTGCTTAACCCCTTCACCCCCAAGGGTGGTTTGCACGTTAATGACCGGGCCAATTTTTACAATTCTGACCACTGTCTCTTTATGAGGTTATAACTCTGGAACACTTCAACGGATCTTCGCGATTCTGAGACTGTTTTCTCGTGACATATTGTACTTCACGTTAGTGGTAAAATTTCTTCCATATACCTTGCGTTTATTTTTGAAAAAAACGCAAATATGGCGAAAATTTTGAAAATTTTGCAATTTTCAAACTTTGAATTTTTATTCCCTTAAAACAGAGAAATATGTCACACAAAATAGTTAAGAAATAACATTTCTAACATGTCTGCTTTACATCAGCACAATTTTGGAAACAAAATTTTTATTTCTTAGGAAGTTATAAGGGTTAAAAGTTGACCAGCGATTTCTCATTTTTACAACAAAATTTACAAAGCCATTTTTTTTAGGGACCACCTCACATTTGAAGTCACTTTGAGGGATCTATATGGTAGAAAATGCCCAAAAGTGACACCATTCTAAAAACTGCACCCCTCAAGGTACTCAAAACCACAATCAAGAAGATTATTAACCCTTCAGGTGCTTCACAGGAGCTGAAGCAATGTGAAAGGAAAAAATGAACATTTTACTTTTTAGTCACAAAAATGATCTATTACAAACATTTTTTTTATTTTCACATGGGAAAAAGGAGTAAATGAACTGATAAAGTTGTTGTGCCATTTCTCCTGAGTACGCCAATACCCTATATGTGGGGGAAAACCACTGTTTGGGTGCACGGAAGGGCTTAGAATGGAAGGAGCACCGTTTGACTTTCCCAAACTAAAATTGGTGGGAATTGAGATTGGACGCCATGTCGCGTCTGGAGATTCCCTGATGTGCCTAAACAGTGGAAACCCCCCACATGTGACCCCATTTTGGAAACTAGACCCCCTAAGGAACTTATCTAGATGTGTGGTGAGCACTTTGAACCCCCAAGTGCTTCACGCAAGTTTATAATGTAGAGCCGTGAAGAAAAAAAATCATATTTTTTCCACAAGCATGATGTTTTAGTCCCCAATTTGTTATTTTCCCAAGGGTAAGAGGAGAAATTGGACCACAAAAGTTGTTGCCCAACTTGTCCTGAGTACGCAGATACCCAATATGTGGGGGGGAACCACTGTTTGGGCGCACGGCAGGGCTCGAAATGGAATGAGCGCCATTTGACTTTTCCAAACCAAAATTGGCTGGAATTGAGAAAGGACGCCATGTTGCGTTTGGAGAGCCACTGATGTGCCTAAACAGTGGAAACCCCCCACATGTGACCCCATTTTGGAAACTAGACCCCCTAAGGAACTTATCTAGATGTGTGATGAGCACTTTGAACCCCCAAATGCTTCACGCAAGTTTATAATGTAGAGCCGTGAAGAAAAAAAATCATATTTTTTCCACAACCATGATGTTTTAGTCCCCAATTTGTTATTTTCCCAAGGGTAAGAGGAGAAATTGGACCACAAAAGTTGTTGTCCAACTTGTCCTGAGTATGCTGATACCCCATATGTGGGGGGAACCACTGTTTGGGCGCACGGCAGGGCTCGAAATGGAAGGAGCGCCATTTGACTTTTCCAAACCAAAATTGGCTGGAATTGAGAAAGGACGCCATGTTGCGTTTGGAGAGCCACTGATGTGCCTAAACAGTGGAAACCCCCCACATGTGACCCCATTTTGGAAACTAGACCCCCTAAGGAACTTATATAGATGTGTGGTGAGCACTTTGAACCCCCAAATGCTTCACGCAAGTTTATAATGTAGAGCCGTGAAGAAAAAAAATCATATTTTTTCCACAACCATGATGTTTTAGTCCCCAATTTGTTATTTTCCCAAGGGTAAGAGGAGAAATTGGACCACAAAAGTTGTTGTCCAACTTGTCCTGAGTACGCCGATACCCCATATGTGGGGGGGAACCACTGTTTGGGCGCACGGCAGGGCTCGAAATGGAAGGAGCGCCATTTGACTTTTCCAAACCAAAATTGGCTGGAATTGAGAAAGGACGCCATGTTGTGTTTGGAGAGCCACTGATGTGCCTAAACAGTGGAAACCCCCCACATGTGACCCCATTTTGGAAACTAGACCCCCTAAGGAACTTACCTAGATGTGTGGTGAGCACTTTGAACCCCCAAATGCTTCACGCAAGTTTATAATGTAGAGCCGTGAAGAAAAAAAAACATATTTTTTCCACAACCATGATGTTTTAGTCCCCAATTTGTTATTTTCCCAAGGGTAGAGGAGAAATTGGACCACAAAAGTTGTTGTCCAACTTGTCCTGAGTACTCTGATACCCCATATGTGGGGGGGAACCATTGTTTGGGTGCACGGCAGGGCTCAACAGGGAAGGAGTGCCGTTTGACTATTCCAAACCAAAATGGCTGGAATTGAGAACGGACGCCATGTCGCGTTTGTGGAGCCCCTGATGTGCCTAAACAGTGGAAACCCCCACAAGTGACCCCATTTTGGAAACTAGACCCCCTAAGGAACTTATCTAGGTGTGTGTTGAGCATTTTGAACCCCCAAGTGTTTCACTAAAGTTTATAATGCCCTGGCGTGAATAAAAAAAAAAAAAAAAAAAATTTCCACAAATATGATGTTTTAGTCCCCAATTTTTTATTTTCCCAAGGGTAACAGGAGAAATTGGACCACAAAAGTTGTTGTCCAATTTGTCCTGAGTACGCTGATACCCCATATGTTGGGGGAAACCACTGTTTGGGCGCATGGCAGGGCGCAGAAGGGAAGCAGTGACGTTTTGGAATGCAGACTTTGATGGAATGGTCTGCGGGCGTCATGTTCCGTTAGCAGAGCCCCTCATGTGCCTAAACAGTGGAAACCCCCACAAGTGACCCCATTTTGGAAACTAGACCCCTAAGGAACTTATCTAGGTGTGTGGTGAGCATTTTGAACCCCCAAGTGTTTCACTAAAGTTTATAATGCCCTGGCGTGAATAGAAAAAAAAAATAAAAATTCCACAAATATGATGTTTTAGTCCCCAATTTTTTATTTTCCCAAGGGTAACAGGAGAATTGGACCACAAAAGTTGTTGTCCAATTTGTCCTGAGTACGCTGATACCCCATATGTTGGGGGGAACCACTGTTTGGGCGCATGGCAGGGCGCAGAAGGGAAGCAGTGACGTTTTGGAATGCAGACTTTGATGGAATGGTCTGCGGGCGTCATGTTCCGTTAGCAGAGCCCCTCATGTGCCTAAACAGTGGAAACCCCCACAAGTGACCCCATTTTGGAAACTAGACCCCCTAAGGAACTTATCTAGTGTGTGTGAGCATTTGAACCCCCAAGTGTTCACAAGTTTATAATGCCGCGTGAAGAAAAAAAAAAAATTTCCACAAATGATGTTTTAGTCCCAATTTTTATTTTCCCAAGGGTAAGAGGAGAAATTGGACCACAAAAGTTGTTGTCCAACTTGTCCTGAGTACGCGATACCCCATATGTGGGGGGGAACCACTGTTTGGGCGCACGCAGGGCTCGAAATGGAAGGAGCGCCATTGACTTTTCCAAACCAAATTGGCTGGAATGAGAAAGGACGCCATGTTGTGTTTGGAGAGCCACTGATGTGCCTAAACAGTGGAAACCCCCACATGTGACCCCATTTTGGAAACTAGACCCCCTAAGGAACTTACCTAGATGTGTGGTGAGCACTTGAACCCCAAATGCTTCACGCAAGTTTATAATGTAGAGCGTGAAGAAAAAAAAAATTTTTTCCACAACCATGATGTTTTAGTCCCAATTTGTTATTTTCCCAAGGGTAAAGGAGAAATTGGACCACAAAAGTTGTTGTCCAACTTGTCCTGAGTACTCTGATACCCCATATGTGGGGGAACCATTGTTTGGGGCACGGCAGGGCTCAACAGGGAAGGAGTGCCGTTTGACTATTCCAAACAAAATGGCTGGAATGAGAACGGACGCCATGTCGTTGGGAGCCCCTGAGTGCCTAAACAGTGGAAACCCCCACAAGTGACCCATTTGGAAACTAGACCCCCTAAGGAACTTATCTAGGTGTGTGGTGAGCATTTTGAACCCCCAAGTGTTTCACTAAAGTTTATAATGCCCTGGCGTGAATAAAAAAAAAAAAAAATTCCACAAATATGATGTTTTAGTCCCCAATTTTTTATTTTCCCAGGGTAACAGGAGAAATTGGACCACAAAAGTTGTTGTCCATTTGTCCTGAGTACGCTGATACCCATATGTTGGGGGAACCACTGTTTGGGCGCATGGCAGGGCGCAGAGGGAAGCAGTGACGTTTTGGAATGCAGACTTTGATGAATGGTCTGCGGCGTCATGTTCCGTTAGCAGAGCCCCTCATGTGCCTAAACAGTGGAAACCCCCACAAGTGACCCCATTTTGGAAACTAGACCCCCTAAGGAACTTATCTAGGTGTGTGGTGACATTTTGAACCCCCAAGTGTTTCACTAAAGTTATAATGCCCTGGCGTGAATAAAAAAAAAAAAAAAAATCCACAAATATGATGTTTTAGTCCCCAATTTTTATTTTCCCAAGGGTAACAGGAGAAATTGGACCACAAAAGTTGTTGTCCAATTTGTCCTGAGTACGCTGATACCCATATGTTGGGGGGAACCACTGTTTGGGCGCATGGCAGGCGCAGAAGGGAAGCAGTGACTTTTGGAATGCAGACTTTGATGGAATGGTCTGCGGCGTCAGTTCCGTTAGCAGAGCCCCTCATGTGCCTAAACAGTGGAAACCCCCACAAGTGACCCCATTTTGGAAACTAGACCCCTAAGGAACTTATAGGTGTGTGGTGAGCATTTGAACCCCAAGTGTTTCACTAAAGTTTATAATGCCCTGGCGTGAAAAAAAAAAAAAAAATTTCCACAATATGATGTTTTAGTCCCCAATTTTTTATTTTCCAAGGGTAAGGAGAAATTGGACACAAAAGTTGTTGTCCAATTGTCCTGAGTACGCGATACCCATATGTTGGGGGAACCACTGTTTGGGCGCAGGCAGGCGAGAGGAGCATGACTTTTAACAATTGTGGAATGTGGGCGCATGTTGTTGAGAGCCCTATGTGCCTAAACAGTGGAAACCCCACAGTGACCCCATTTTGGAAACTAACCCCTAAGGAACTTACTAGATGTGTGTGAGCATTTTGAACCCCAATGTTTCACAAAGTTTATAATGCCTGGCGTGAATAAAAAAAAAAAATTTCCACAACATGATGTTTTAGTCCCCAATTTTTATTTTCCCAAGGGAAAGAGAAATTGGACCACAAAATTGTTGTCCAATTGTCCTGAACGCTGTTACCCCATATTTTGGGGGAACCATGTTTGGGCGCAGGCAGGCTCAAAGAAGGAGTGCGTTTTGAATCAACTTGGTGGAATGGATCGGCGTCATGTTCGTTGCAGCCCCTATGTGCCTAAAAGTGGAAACCCCCCAAGTGACCCCATTTTGGAAACTAGACCCCATAAGGAACTTATTAGGTGTGGTGAGCATTTTGAACCCCAAGTGTTTCACTAAGTTATAATGCCCTGGCGTGATAAAAAAAAAAAAAATTCCACAAATATGATGTTTTAGTCCCCAATTTTTATTTTCCCACCAAGGGTAACAGGAGAAATTGGACCACAAAAGTTGTTGTCCAATTTGTCCTGAGTACGCTGATACCCCATATGTTGGGGGAACCACTGTTTGGGCCATGCAGGGGCCAGAAGGGAAGCAGTGACGTTGGAATGCAGACTTTGATGAGGTCTGCGGGCGTCGTTTCCTTCGTAGAGCCCCTCATGTGCCTAAACAGTGGAAACCCCCCAAGTGACCCCATTTTGGAAACTAGACCCCCTAAGGAACTTCTGGTGTGTGTGACATTTTGAACCCCCAAGTGTTTCACTAATTTATAATCCTGCTAATAAAAAAAAAAAAAAAATTCCCCAAATTATTTTAGTCCCAATTTTTTAATTTTCCCAAGGGTACAGGAGAAATGGACCACAATAGTTGTTGTCCAATTTGTCCTGGTAGCTGATACCATATGTTGGGGAACCACTGTTTGGTGCGCATGCGGTGCAGAAGGGAACAGTGACTTGAATGCACTTTATGGAATGGTCTGCGGCCTAGTTCGTTAGCAGGCCTTGTGCTAAACATGGAAACCCCCAAGTACCACATTTTGGAACTAGACCCCTAAGAATTACTAGTGTGTTGATTTTCCCCCAAGTTTTTCACTAAAGTTTATAAGCCTGGCAGAATAAAACAATAATTCCTACAACATATTTTAGTCCCATTTTTTTTTCCAAGGGTAAGGAAATTGGACACAAAATTGTTGTCAATTGTCCTGAGTACGCTGATACCCATATGTTGGGGAACCACTGTTTGGGCGCATGGAGGCGCGAAGGAACTGACGTTTGGAATGCAACTTTGATGGAATGGTCTGCGCGTCATGTCCTTTAAAGCACTCATTGCCTAAACAGTGGAAACCCCCACAAGTGACCCCATTTTGGAAACTAGACCCCCTAAGGAACTTTCTATGTGTTGACATTTGAACCCCAAGTGTTCACTAGTTTATATGCTGGCGTGAAGAAAAAAAAAAATTTCACAAATGATGTTTTGTCCCATTTTTTATTCCCAGGGTAACAGGAAAATTGACCACAAAATTTTGTCCAATTGTCTGGTAGCTGATACCCATGTGGGGGAACCATGTTTGGCGCATGCAGGGCAAAGAAGAGTGCCCTTTGATTTCAACCTTGTGGAATGGATGCGCCATGTTGTTAGTGCCACTTGTGCCTAAACAGTGAAACCCCCCAAAGTGACCCATTTTGGAAACTAGACCCCCTAAGGAACTTACCTAGAGTTGTGAGCATTTGAACCCCATGTTCACTAAGTTTTAAATGTGGCGTGAAAAAAAAAAAAAAAATTTCCACAATATGATGTTTTGTCCCCAATTTTTATTTTCCAAGTAAAGGAGAAATTGGACCACAAAAGTTGTTGTCCAATTTCCTGAGTACCTGATACCCCATTTGGGGAACACTGTTTGGGGCAGGAGGCCAAAGGGAAGCGGCCGTTTGAAATGCAGACTTTGTGAGGTCTGCGGGCGCATGTCCGTTAGCACCTTGTGCCTAAACAGTGGAAACCCACAGTGACCCCATTTGAAACTAGACCCCCTAAGGAACTCTAGGTGTGGTGAGCATTTTGAACCCCAAGTGTTTACAAGTTTATAATGCTGGCGTGAATAAAAAAAAAAAAAAATTTCCACAAATATGATGTTTTAGTCCCCAATTTTTATTTTCCCAAGGGTAACAGGAGAAATTGGACACAAAAGTTGTTGTCCAATTTGTCCTGAGTACGCTGATACCCATATGTTGGGGGACCACTGTTTGGGGCATGGCAGGGGCAGAAGGAGCAGTGACGTTTTGGAATGCAGACTTTGATGGAATGGTCGCGCGCATGTTCCTTGAGAGCCCTCATGTGCCTAAACAGTGGAAACCCCACAAGTGACCCCATTTGAAACAGACTAAGACTTTCAGGTGTGTGTGAGCATTTAACCCCAAGTGTTTCACAAGTTTATAATGCCCTGGCGTGAATAAAAAAAAAAAAAAAAAAATTTCCACAAAATGATGTTTAGTCCCAATTTTTTATTTCCAAGGTAACAGGAGAAATTGGACCACAAAAGTTGTTGTCCATTTTCCTGAGTACGCTGATACCCATATGTTGGGGGAACCACTGTTTGGGCGCATGGCAGGGCGCAGAAGGGAAGCATGACGTTTGGAATGCGACTTTGATGGAATGGTCTGCGGGCGTCATGTTCCGTTAGCAAGCCCCTCATGTGCCTAAAATGGAAACCCCACAAGTGACCCCATTTTGGAAACTAGACCCCAAGGAACTTATCTAGGGTGTGGTGAGCATTTTGAACCCCAAGTGTTTCACTAAAGTTTATAATGCCCTGGCGTGAATAAAAAAAAAAAAATTCCACAAATATGATGTTTTAGTCCCCAATTTTTTATTTTCCCAAGGGTACAGAGAAATTGGACCACAAAGTTGTTGTCCATTTGTCCTGAGTACGCTGATACCCATATGTTGGGGAAACCACTTTTGTTTGGGCGCATGGCAGGCCAGAAGGGAAGCATGACGTTTTGGAATGCAGACTTTGATGGAATGGTCTGCGGGCGTCATGTTCCGTTAGCAGAGCCCCTCATGTGCCTAAACAGTGGAAACCCCCACAAGTGACCCCATTTTGGAAACTAGACCCCCTAAGGAACTTACCTAGGTGTGTGGTGAGCATTTTGAACCCCCAAGTGTTTCACTAAAGTTTATAATGCCCTGGCGTGAATAAAAAAAAAAAAAAAAAAATTTCCACAAATATGATGTTTTAGTCCCCAATTTTTTATTTTCCCAAGGGTAACAGGAGAAATTGGACCACAAAAGTTGTTGTCCAATTTGTCCTGAGTACGCTGATACCCCATATGTTGGGGGGAACCACTGTTTGGGCGCATGGCAGGGCACAGAAGGGAAGCAGTGACGTTTTGGAATGCAGACTTTGATGGAATGGTCTGCGGGCGTCATGTTCCGTTAACAGAGCCCCTCATGTGCCTAAACAGTGGAAACCCCCACAAGTGACCCCATTTTGGAAACTAGACCCCCTAAGGAACTTATCTAGGTGTGTGGTGAGCATTTTGAACCCCCAAGTGTTTCACTAAAATTTATAATGCCCAGGTGTAAAAATAAATAATCCTACTTTTATCCTCACAAAAATGATGTTTTAGTCCCCAATTTTTTATTTTCCCAAGGGTAAGAGGAGAAATTGGACACCAAAAGATGTTGTCCAATTTGTCCTGAGTACACTGGTGCCCCATATATGGGAAAAAACTGTTTGGGCACAAGTCGGGGCTCAGAAGGGAAGTCGTGACGTTTTGGAATGCAGACTGATGGAATGGTCTGCGGGCGTCATGTTCCGTTTGCAGAGCTCCTGATGTGCCTAAACAGTAAAAAAAAAACCACAAGTGACATAATTTTGGAAAGTAGACTCCCAAGGAACTTTTCTAAATGTGCCCCCCTTCTGGAACTAATCTTTCCTGTAAAGTAAATTAGTAGTGCATTGAGGTGTGGTACAATTTGAAACAATCCTTCATACACAGGCCAGGTTTTTCGGGGCAGGTGTCGCATTGGTAAGTGGTGTCCTTGCGTATTCCCCTTTTGTAACACACTCGGCACCTTTTTTGCGGCTTACCTTTGCTTCCAGTTGGCGGGACCACCCCCGGGAAATGCTGACCTGGTACGATACGAGCACCTTCAGTTCCAGAAGTACTGGGGCCCGCTCTTTCCTGATCACCAAACATCAGGGCCTTAACCACTACCTCCTGAAACTGAAGGTACGTCGTATCGCTGTTGCGTGCACATCGTGACAGCAGGAAAGCGTTGAACATTGCCATTTGGACGATGTGCACGGACAGCTTTTTGTACCACACCTTGGCCTTTCTCAAAGCACTGTACGGTTGGAGGAGTTGATCAGAGAGATCAACACCCCCCATGTATTTATTGTACCCCAGTACACAGTCCGGTTTGCGGACCTGTGTAGAGGTACCCCGTACAGTGCTGAGGGCGCTGCCATCACCATGTATGGTGGTCAAGAGAAGGACATCCCTCTTGTCCTTGCACTTGACCACCAATAGGTGGTCGCTACATTGGGCTCTGCTCTCACCCTTTCTGAGCATCTGCCCAAGTAGCGTCTTCGGGAGGCCTCTCTGATTTTTGCGGACGGTACCGCAAGCTGCGGTACCTCGCGCAGAGAGGGATTTGTAGAGTGGGACGCTGGAATAAAAGTTATCGGTGTAAAGGTGATAACCTTTATCCAGCAGTGGGTGCACCAAATCCCACACAATTTTCCCACTCACTCCCAGGACGGGGGGACACTCAGGGGGTTCAATCCTGGTGTCCTTTCCTTCGTAAACTCTAAAGCTGTGCGTGTACCCTGAGGTACTCTCACACAGCTTGTAGAGTTTAATTCCGTACCTTGCCTCTTGCTGGGCAGGTACTGGCGGAATCTGAGCCGTCCCTTAAAATGAACCAAGGACTCATCCACGCAGATGTCCCTTTGGGGCACGTACACTTCAGCAAACTTTTTGCTGAAGTGTTCGATGACCGGCCGAACTTTGAACAGACGGTCAAAGTTGGGGTCATTTTGTGGGGGACACTGTGCATTATCATTAAAATGCAGGAATTTGTGGATGGCCTCAAAACGCGTCCGGGCCATGACCATTCGGAACAGTGGAGTGTTGTATAAAATATCAACACTCCAATATTGCCGAAGTTCTGGCTTCTTCAGGATCCCCATATGGAGGACCAGGCCCCAAAACTGCATCATTTCACCTGTGTCTACAGGAGACCAGTTGGAAAATGATGACACGGGGTTTTGCGCCAAAAATTGCCGAGCGTACAAATTAGTTTGCTCCACCACGAGGTTAATAAAATCCTCAGAGAAAAAGACTTTGAAAAAGTCTATTTCTCTGAGGCCCGTGGTGTCAAACTTGATTCCTGATTCTGCCACAAAATCAGGAATCAGTGGCTCGTAATTTTCGGGGGGCGGGGTCCATATGGGGTCCGAAGAGGGGTGCGCTGGTTCATTTTCAGGGGTGGCGAGGCGCTGCATCAGTCGTCCTCACTTGTCCTGGGGCGTCTGCGTGGCGGTTCCGCTGGACCCGAGGAGGAAGATGAGGAAGAGGAGGAAGAAGAAGAAGAGGATGAAGAATCTGAAAAGTAAAGAAATGTGGGATCCTCCCTTGTCGGAGGCAAGGAAAGCGTATGCCTCCTCCACTGAATAGCGCTGTTGGGAAGAACGTGACGAGCGGGACATTTTTTTTGTGAATGTGGTGCTTTGTGTGAACTTTATTTATAACTGTGTGTGTGTGTGGGGGGGGATAGTGGTTGGTGCAAACTATGCTGAAAGGAAAAAGCTAAAAGAAAAGAAAGAGAATAGGGAAAAAAATGCCTGTGAAAAAAAGTCTAAACCAGCAGGCACGAGCTCTGATATGTGACCGGTGTCACTTATCAAAGTTCCGCGGCTGCCGGATGTGCGCACAGGAGTGGCGGAAAGGGAAGTGAAAAAAAAAACAAAAAACGGCAGGAACGAGCTCTGATAAGTGACCGGTGTCACCTATCAAAGTTCCGCGGCTGCCGGATGTGCGCACAGGAGTGGCGGAAAGGGAAGTGAAAAAAAAAACGGCAGGAACGAGCTCTGATAAGTGACCGGTGTCACTTATCAAAGTTCCGCGGCTGCTAGATGTGCGCACGGGAGTGGCGGAAAGTGGAGTGAAAAAAAACTGCAGGAACGAACTCTGATAAGTGACTGGTGTCACTTATAAACGTTCGCGTGTGTGTGGGGGGGGATAGGGGGTGAAAAAGCATGCGAAAGCTGAAAAAGCTACAAAGGAGCATGAGAATTAGCGCAACAGAATGCTGGAAAGAAAAAAAAAAAGCAGCAGGACGAGCTCTGATAGTGACCGGTGTTCACTTATCAAAGTTCCGCGGCTGCGTAATGTGCGCACAGGAGTGGCGGAAAGGGAAGTGAAAAAAAAAACAAAAACGGCAGGAACGAGCTCTGATAAGTGACCGGTGTCACTTATCAAAGTTCCGCGGCTGCGATGTGCGCACGGGAGTGGCGGAAAGGGAGTGAAAAAAAAAAAACTGCAGGAACGAGCTCTGATAAGTGACGGTGTCACTTATCAAAGTTCCGCGGCTGCTAGATGTGCGCACGGAGTGGCGGAAAGGGAGTGAAAAAAAAAAAATCTGCAGGAACGACTCTGATAAGTGACTGGTGTCACTTATCAAAGTTCCGCGGCTGCTGGAAGTGCGCACAGAGTGGCGGAAAGGGGAGTGAAAAAAAAAATCAGCAGGAACGAGCTCTGATAAGTGACTGGTGTCACTTATCAAAGTTCCGCGGCTGCTGGATGTGCGCACGGAGTGGCGGAAAGGGGAGTGAAAAAAAAAAGACGGCAGACGAGCTCTGATAAGTGACGGTGTCACTTATCAAAGTTCGCGGCTGCTAGATGTGCGCACGGAGTGGCGGAAAGAGGAGTGAAAAAAAAAAAAAACTGCAGGAACGAGCTCTGATAAGTGACGGTGTCACTTATCAAAGTTCCGCGGCTGCTAGTGTGCGCACAGGAGTGGCGGAAAGGGGGTGAAAAAAAAAAAACTGCAGGAACGAGCTCTGATAAGTGACTGGTGTCACTTATCAAAGTTCCGCGGCTGCTGGATGTGCGCACAGGAGTGGCGGAAAGGGGAGTCAAAAAAAAAAAAAACTGCAGGAACGAGCTCTGATAAGTGACTGGTGTCACTTATCAAAGTTCCGCGGCTGCTGGAAGTGCGCACAGGAGTGGCGGAAAGGGGAGTGAAAAAAAAAAACAAAAACGGCAGGAACGAGCTCTGATAAGTGACCGGTGTCACTTATCAAAGTTCCGCGGCTGCTAGATGTGCGCACGGGAGTGGCGGAAAGTGGGGTGAAAAAAAAAACTGCAGAAACGAGCTCTGATAAGTGACTGGTGTCACTTATCAAAGTTCCGCGGCTGCTAGATGTGCGCACGGGAGTGGCGGAAAGTGGGTGAAAAAAAAAAAACTGCAGGAACGAGCTCTGATAAGTGACTGGTGTCACTTATCAAAGTTCCGCGGCTGCTGGAAGTGCGCACAGGAGTGGCGGAAAGGGGAGTGAAAAAAAAAAAAAACTGCAGGAACGAGCTCTGATAAGTGACTGGTGTCACTTATCAAAGTTCCGCGGCTGCTGGAAGTGCGCACGGAGGGGGGTGCAAAAGAAAAACGAGCACGAGTGTTGATCGGTGCACTGCGTCACCAATCAACGCTCGGCGGCTGCTAAATGTGCGCAAAGGGGGGTAAAAAGAGGGGGAAAGGGAGGGGGGAGGGGGAATGGGGTGGATCGGGCAGGGATAGGGGCTCAAAAACTCACGTTTGTAGTCTCTCTTCTTTCTTCTCTCTCTTCTTCTTCTTCTCTCTTCTTTCTTCTCTCTTTCTCTCTCTTCTTTCTTCAGCAGGAGTTGTGGTGTCACAGGCTACTGTGGCACCACAAGGCCCAGCACAGGAGGAGATCTGGCGTGTGACCGCACTGCAGGAATCCTCAGCAAGTGTGAGGACCCCTGCAGTGCGGTCACACAGATCACAGACAGTTTGCAGACAGGTCACAGAGCGGTCACATCGCTGCTGTGACCTGTCATTGGTGGGATCGATGATCACATCGATCCCACCAATCAGAGGAGACCCTTGTTTTGCCGGTTGCTAGGCACCAGCCTAGTAATCGGAGCTCACTGCTCCGATTCCTAGGCAGGTCACCGGCAGGTCAGGAAGCAGGGCACAGAGCGGTCACACCGCTGCTGTGCCCTGTGATTGGCGTGATCGTCGATGACATCGATCGCGCCAATCAGCAGCTGCAGGCCCTACTGGGCCTGTCCTAGGCTCCGGCCTAGGATCGGTGCTATTACTGCACCGATCCAGGCAGGTACAGGCAGGGCACAGCACGGATATACCGCGGCTGTGCCCTGCGATTGGCACGATCGATGTGATCGGCGATCGCGCCAATCCAGGGGGGGTCTGCTCCTTTCTATGCCCAGGCCTAGGATCGAGTACATCGGTACTCGAT
This sequence comes from Oophaga sylvatica, assembly GCA_033576555.1. Classification (NCBI taxonomy): domain Eukaryota; kingdom Metazoa; phylum Chordata; class Amphibia; order Anura; family Dendrobatidae; genus Oophaga; species Oophaga sylvatica. The sequence goes on along the minus strand of JARQOD010000003.1, from coordinate 398,580,568 downwards.
TCTAGCCTGGGATCTCACTGTTTCAGCCCATCGGATTGGCTGAAACAGTGAGAAAGGCTGCGATGGCTGTTCAGAATTGAACAGCCCAATCACAGCGATCGGGAGTGAGGGTGGGCAGTGACAGACCCCGGGATGCCGGCGCCATCTCTCCTGAGGTAAGATGGCGTCGGAATTTTAATGCGATCATTGCGACTTAAGTCATACGGGCCCAGGTACCATGGACGGGATAGTACGTCCGATGGCAGTAAGGGGTTAATTATTAGGCAACTTCCTTTCCTTTGGCAAAATGGGTCAGAAGAGAGATTTGACGGACTCTGAAAAGTCAAAAATTGTGAGATGTCTTGCAGAGGGATGCAGCAGTCTTGAAATTGCCAAACTTTTGAAGCGTGATCACCGAACAATCAAGCGTTTCATGGCAAATAGCCAACAGGGTCGCAAGAAGCGTATTGTTAAAAAAAGGCGCAAAATAACTGGCCATCAATTGAGGAAAATGAAGCGTGAAGCTGCCAAGATGCCATTTGCCACCAGTTTTGCCAAATTTCAGAGCTGCAACTGTGGAGCCCAGCTGTGACTGAATCCACATCTTCCAGAGGGGTGCACTGACAGAAGATCCCACTAGAGGTCATTAATCACATTCACACATGCAGCTTACCTAAAAAGACCATTAGAGGGAGCTGTGTTAGGCATATAAAAACAAGTTTAGTTTCACTTTGCCTCAGAAAGAGAAAGGAAGGGATGATGAGATGAGAACAGCCAGAGAAGAGATCAGACAGAGACAGATCTCAGATCTCCTTAAGACACCACAGGAGAGAAGTGCAGAGCTGTTCAGTCAGTTCAACTTGAGTAAGTGGAGGCTAGTACGAGAGAGAAGGAATCACTTTAGCCTAGTCAGAGCTGAATCTGAAGTATAGCTCAGTGTAAAGCGTGCCGACGCTTAGAGAGCGGAGAAGAGGCAGCTCACCAACTGCCAGCGTGTGTGATCATAGGAGGATCTAGATAGGTCGAAGGCGAGTGGAAGTTAATGAGACCGAGGAGCCTTAATAGCTCATCTCAGCAAGTATACCCGGACGCCGGGGTCCGAGCCTACAGGGATCTCCACGACCAATTAGGAGAACACCGGAGTTCCTGGAGGACTACAAGTCCCAGGAGTACCACCGAGCTGATACGTAGCAGGATCAGGAGGACGGAGTCCGGCTCGGCCGGGCCATCAATGACCCTGTCCTTTCAGAGAGAAGATCCAATAACAAAGTCAGCCAGGTACAAGACAGAGGCTAAGCTAGGCCCAGCTACACGCAGGCCAGAACTTATTACAAAAAGGCAGAGGACAGGAGGCCACACACCTACCGAGTGGAGGAATCTGGATGTGCACCCTTCACCCTACAGTGCTCCGGGACATCCCTGCAACATCTACAAAGGTATGAAAAGAGACTGAACCGTGTGTCACTGCTTATTTGCCTGCACTCTGCACCACCATAGACTTCAAGGGAAAAGTCTCGCCTGTGGGAGACTCACCATCTTGCTGCCCCATAACATCCCCTTAGAAGATCCATATTGCAGCGCTGGTCAAATTGATCAGATACCACAGGTGGCGTCACAAACTAATCTTTATAATCCCCTGTAAATATCCCCATTGCATGACCGCCCAGGGCCACAGACCGAGCTCTGCTGCCAGTGACATCCCCATAGACTTCCATGGGCTCGGTGCCGAGTGTCCCATAGCCCTGGTACCCACATGTGGTGCGCGTCACAACGTTGCTGGAGTATCAAAAAGCACAAGGTGTGCCATACTCAGGGACATGGCCAAGGTAAGGAAGGCTGAAAAATGACCACCTTTGAACAAGTAACATGAGATAAAACGTCAAGACTGGGTCAAGAAATATGTTAAGACTGATTTTTGTAAGGTTTTATGGACTGATGAAATGAGAGTGACTCTTGATGGGCCAGATGGATGGGCCCGAGGCTGGATCAGTAAAGGGCAGAGAGCTCCACTCCGACTCAGACGCCAGCAAAGTGGAGGTGGGGTACTGGTATAGGCTGGTATTGAGTCGCCCGCCAGGGCCGTGGGGTACTCGGCACCGAGCCCGTTCACTTCTATGGGGGATGTCACGGGTAGCACAGCTCGGTCCGTGGCCCTGGGCGCTCACTAAAAAGGGGGGGTATTTACAGGGGATTATATGGTTTGTAAGATGTTCGTGACGCCACCTGTGGTACCTGGTCAGTGTGACCAGCGCTGCTGGTAAATCCACTGAGGGGTTGTTTCTGGCAGCAAGGTGTTAAGTCTTCCACAGGCAAGACTGGGTCCCTCAGGGTAGATGGCGGTGTTGGGGTGCAAGACGGAGAAGGGGTGCCTTCAGCCGAGGAGCAATAATGCAGACACACACACAAAGTCTCTTTTGTACCTTTACTGATGTAGCTGCAGGCACGTCCCGGGAAGCTGGCAGGGTGGAGGATGCACGTCCAGAATTCCCACTGAGTAGGTGTAGGGCCTCCTTACTCCTGTAGTGTGAGTTTCTGACCTGTATGAAACGAAGTCTAACTCTGTCTTCACTTATACGCCCGGCTGACTTTGTGGTGGGGCCTTCTCTTGGATAGAACAGTGTCTCTGTATGCAGCGTCCTGCTAGACCCCGTCTTCCTGACCCCGGTTACGTATCAACACTTGTAGGCCCCCTGCGACTTGAAGTCCCGCAGGTTCTCCGGTATCTCTCACTAGTCGTGTAGACTCTAGCAAGCTCAGACCCGGTGTCCGGTTGTTCAGAGTAGAGGTAAGCTATCAATGCTGTTTCACCTCTATACTATCTTCTTCTCTTCCACTCGCCTTTCGTCTTACTCCGACCTTTAACATAAGCACACTAGCAATAAATGGCTGATTCTTCTCCTTTCTTCACCGCTCTCATAGCGTCGGCACGCTTACTCACTGAAACTGCACTCAGTTGACTCAGTTCTGACTAGGCTAGAGTGGCTATCTCTCCACTGGTACTAGCCTCCACACATTGAACTAAGCTCAAAGCTGCAGTCTTCAGGTTCTTTCAATAATTGCTGTTCTCTTTCCTTCCTTCTTTCTAATGCTCTGTCTGAAGCAGCTATCAGGATTTCCGTCTACTGATCTGTGCACACTTCTAGAGCTAACTCTCCAACACTCCAAGAGAACTAACAGCTTCTCAACTTTCTGAGGTAATCTGATCTAACCTCTCTGCTCACTCTGAGGAGACTGACTGTCTGCTGTGACTTCACCATCCTATATACTCTGAAAGGGCTCCCTCTGGTGGCTCTAAAATACTGGCTAACACGGTACAAAGATATACATCTTTACTGTATCTGGTGGCTCTAGGGATTGGTGAAGCTGTGTGAATGAATATCAGGTCTCTTGTGGGTGTTACCTTTGGTGCATCCTCCTGGGAAATGTGATTCCAAGCGCAGCTGGACTACACATCCCCCCCTAGTAAACATCAGCACTCCCGGGCTGAAAGAAATAATTTTTAAATTAACAACAACATTAACTCTTCCCTTACGGGAGGTGAGGACTCTTTAACGTTACAACAATAAATACACTTTTAATATAAAAGGTAGTGCAAAGTACTTTTCAAGTAAACAGTATACTTGTGGAGGACCCGCTCTCAAACCTCCCACGGTGGTCTTGGGTGGGCAGCAAGACTTTACTTTTAGCAGACCTCACTCTCGGCCACACCAAACGGGTTTTATCTTCAGAGGTAACAAGGTAAAAGCTAGATAAAGAACTTAAGGAGGTGCTAATTATTTACATAGGCAGTTTTTGGGCTGGCATGGCAGAGTCCTCAGCCACGCAGTCCATATCAGAAGACATATAGCAAAAAACAATTACCCTACTGGGGTATACTAGGCATCATAACTATGTAAACATTCAGATAGGCAGGCACCCGTCCAGGTGCAGCAATACTTTGACAACTATTTACAGTACTGAAACCTTGTCCAGGTTAGACATTTACTTAGCTGGGGCGACACCTGGTGGCTGTGCAAGCACAGGACCATTCCTATTCACGGGCCCAGTGCCTAGCACCAGGATCATCGACTCCACCATCGGTGTCTGTGTGGCTGGTGTGCACTGGGCTGGTGGGGGTGTCAGGGTTCCAGCAGGGTGTCTTCATCTGCAGCAGGGATATCATCGTTGGTTACCTGCATTTCTTCAGCGCCAGACTCCTCTGCTGCGGTGTCAGTACCGGAGCCGGGATCCTCCTTTGCTTCAGGTGCCGGCAGGATGGGACGCCTCAGCAGGCGCTGCGGCTCCAGCGCTGGTCTCGGCCTAGCGTGAGCGCTCGCCAGCTCCGCTTCATGCTTACGGCCTCCTTCCGCTGCCGGGTCAGCTCCGCAGGCTCAGCTTCCTCCATCGCTGGTTTTTCTGTGGGGACAGGTAAGGCAGCGGCAGCGTCTGCGACTGAACTCGCTCCTTGGACGGCTTCTGATGTCGGGATCACAGGTGGGCGGAGCAATCGGCTCTGCTGCAGCCGCAGCTTCTGAGCCCTCCAGCTCTGTTCCATCCGCTCCACTTCTGCCCGGTGCCTGGCCGGGTTCTCCAGCGCAGCATCCACTTCAGGGTCGAGAAGGGTGCCTGGATCCTCCAGCAGCACGGTGTGTAGCCCAG
>JARQOD010000003.1:398526792-398575851 GCA_033576555.1 Oophaga sylvatica | reverse complement strand
CTGTGACTGGAGCCACATGTTACCCTGGAGGATGCACGGAAAGGTAAATCCATGATAACCCATTGCACACAACATTTCACATTTTTCCCTGGTACCACCAGAGGGAGCCCTTGAAATGACAGCAGTGAGATAAGGCAGTCTAGCTGCGAGTTAGCTAGTTGTTGGTTTTACCTCAGAACAGCAGAACACCTCAGAGAGTGAGAGGAGAGAGACGTTCCTGTCAGACGAGATGGAAGAAAACGAGCTAGTTACCTCAGACATGCTGAGAGGGAACTCTAGCCAGAAAGAAAGACTTATCTGAAAGCCTGAGGACTTCAGCAAACACTCAGCTTATATAGTGGAGTCCAGTGTAGTGAAAGGATTGCCACTTGGTCTGGTCAAGGTTGAGTCCACTGAGATTCCAACAGTGAGCTGTTTCAGAAAGTAAGCGTGCCGACGCTTGGAGAGCGGTGAAGAGAAGGAAGCTGACATCTACTGCTGTTTGTGCTTATGATAGTGGTGAGAGTAGGACAACAGGCAAGTGGAAAAGGGAAAGAGAGTGACCGAGGTCAACCAGCATTAATAGCTTACCTTGACTCTGCACCACCGGACACCGGGTCCGCGCTTACCAGCATCTGCACGACTGGTAGGAGACACCGAAGACCCTGCTGGAATACAAGTCACAGAGGGGCCCTTCAGTGCTGATACGTAACCGGGGTCAGGAAGAACAAGAGTCTATCAGGGCCCTGCATATAGAGACTAGTTCTGTCCAAAAGAAGGCTCCACCACAAGATCAGCCGGGCGTAGCAAAGAGAATGGAGTTAAACTTTGTTTTATGCAAGTTAGAAACTCACACTCATAAAGACGTAAGGAGGCCTTACACCTACTCAGTGGATTACTGGACGTGCATCCTCCACCCTGACGGCCTCCCGGGACGTGCCTGCAACTTCATCACCAGTAAAGGTACAGAAAGAGACTGTCTTGTGTGTGTCTGCATTATTGTCCTTCACCCCTGCACCGCCATATACTCCGAGGGATCAGTCTCGCCTGTGGGAGACTTAACACCTTGCTGCCCAATAAAAACCCCTCAGAGGATTCACCCTGCAGCGCTGGTCACCCTGACCAGGAACCACAGGTGGCGTCACGAACATTCTACAATCCCTGTAAATATCCCCCTTTAGTGAGCGCCCAGGGCAACGGACCGAGCTGCGCTACCCGTGACATCCCCCAGTGAAGTGAACGGGCTCGGTGCCGAGTACCCCAAAGCCCTGCTACGTGCGACTCAACGGCTTCCTTGGTAGCGGGAAGATCTGCTTCATCAGGGGGGTCCCGCTCTTTGGTCTGGAGGCGTGGCCTTCGTATCCTTTTCCGCCCACCAAGGAGGATGAGGAGGCGGATCTCCTTGGCTGTAGGGCAGGTCCGCACATTACAATAGTACTTGGACTGGGCGGCCATAACTTTTGCGCCACGGGGGGGTATGCCCACGAATGCACGCCCCCCTTCTTCACCAGAGCCTCAGGGCGCGAACATGGCGGTAAAATGGCGGCAAAATCACAAAAATAGTAACCACAGTCTTTTTGCACAAAAACAGTCCATTCAGGCACACAGGACTCACTTATAGCGAGCTTCGGATCCTGTTTGTGACGCCAGAAAGATGAGTCGCCCGCCAGGGCTGTGGGTACTCGGCACCGAGCCCGTTCACTTCTATGGTGGATGTCACGGGTAGCACAGCTCGGTCCGTGGCCCTGGGCGCTCACTAAAAAGGGGGGGTATTTACAGGGGATTATATGGTTTGTAAGATGTTCGTGACGCCACCTGTGGTACCTGGTCAGTGTGACCAGCGCTGCTGTGTAAATCCACTGAGGGGTTGTTTCTGGGCAGCAAGGTGTTAAGTCTTCCACAGGCAAGACTGGGTCCCTCAGGGTAGATGGCGGTGTTGGGGTGCAAGACGGAGAAGGGGTGCTTTCAGCCGCAGGAGCAATAATGCAGACACACACACAAAAGTCTCTTTCTGTACCTTTACTGATGTAGTTGCAGGCCCGTCCCGGGAAGCTGGCAGGGTGGAGGATACACGTCCAGTATTCCCACTGAGTAGGTGTAGGGCCTCCTTACTCCTGTAGTGTGAGTTTCTGACCTGTATGAAACGAAGTCTAACTCTGTCTTCACTTATACGCCCGGCTGACTTTGTGGTGGGGCCTTCTCTTGGATAGAACAGTGTCTCTGTATGCAGCGTCCTGCTAGACCCCGTCTTCCTGACCCCGGTTACATATCAACACTTGTAGGCCCCCTGCGAATTGAAGTCCCGCAGGTTCTCCGGTATCTCTCACAAGTCGTGTAGACTCTAGCAAGCTCGGACCCGGTGTCCGGTTGTTCAGAGTAGAAGTAAGCTATCAATGCTGTTTCAACCTCTATACTCTCTTCTTCTCTTCCACTCGCCTTTCGTCCTACTCCGACCTTTAACATAAGCACACTAGCAATAAATGGCTGATTCTTCTCATTTCTTCACCGCTCTCAAAGCGTCGGCATGCTTACTCACTGACACTGCACTCAGTTGACTCAGTTCTGACTAGGCTAGAGTGGCTATCTCTCCACTGGTACTAGCCTCCACACATTGAACTAAGCTCAAAGCTGCAGTCTTCAGGTTCTTTCAATAATTGCTGTTCTCTTTCCTTCCTTCTTTCTAATGCTCTGTCTGAAGCAGCTATCAGGATTTCCGTCTACTGATCTGTGCACACTTCTAGAGCTAACTCTCCAACACTCCAAGAGAACTAACAGCTTCTCAACTTTCTGAGGTAATCTGATCTAACCTCTCTGCTCACTCTGAGGAGACTGACTGCTGTGACTTCACCATCCTATATACTCTGAAATGGCTCCCTCTGGTGGCTCTAGGGATTGGGAAAGCTGTGTGAATGAATATCAGGTCTCTTGTGGGTGTTACCTTTGGTGCATCCTCCTGGGAAATGTGATTCCAAGCGCAGCTGGGCTACACAGTATCATCAAAGATGAACTTGTGGGACCTTTTCGGGTTGAGAATGGAGTGAAGCTCAACTCCCAGACCTACTGCCAGTTTTTGGAAGACACCTTCTTCAAGCAGTGGTACAGGAAAAGTTGGGATCGTTCAAGAAAAACAGGATTTTCATGCAGGACAATGCTCCATCACATGCATCCAAATACTCCACAGCGTGGCTGCCCAGTAAAGGTCTAAAAGAAGAAAAAATAATGACATGGACCCCTTGTTCACCTGATCTGAACCCCATAGAGAACCTGTGGTCCCTAATAAAAAGTGAGATCTACAGGGAGGGAAAACAGTACACCTCTCGGAGCAGTGTCTGGGAGGCTGTGGTGGCTGCTGCACGCAATGTTGATCGTAAACAGATCAAGCAACTGACAGAATCTATGGATGGAAGGCTTTTGAGTGTCATCGTAAAGAAAGGTGGCTATATTGGTCACTGATTTTTTTGTTTTTGTATGTCAGAAATGTTTATTTCTAAATTTTGTGTTGTTATATTGGTTTACATGGTGAAAATAAACAAGTGAGATGGGTATATATTTGGTTTTTATTAAGTTGCCTAATAATTCTGCACAGTAATAGTTACCTGCACAAACAGATATCCTCCTAAGATAGCCAAATCTCAAAAAAAACACTCCAACTTCCAAAAATATTAAGCTTTGATATTTATGAGTCTTTTGGGTTGATTGAGAACATAGTTGTTTTTCAATAATAAAAAGAATCCTCTCAAATACAACTTGACTAATAATTCTGCACACAGTGTAAATACAATGGCTTATATGCCGTCCTGACTAGTGTTGAGCGATACGATACTGCAAATATCGGGTATCGGCCGATATTAGCTGTATCGGACTTTCATTCCGAGTTCCGATATTTTCGTCTATCGGATACCGGAATCGGGATGTCACTGTCACTGTCAGTGTCCGTCGGTCGGGTCTGTCAGGAGTCAGCGGCACTTACCTGGCAGAAGATCTCCGGCGGTCACGGCCTGGACTGCTTGATGGCCGCCATCATCTTTCCTCGGCGGTCACATGCAGTTTCTCGCGATAACTGCAGTGACTGCTGGGTAATCCCGGCCGTAAAGCAGTCAGTCCGATGACGTCACCGCCGGGGAAGCAGGTAATCAGCTGTGCTGCGTCGCGATGACAGGCTCTGCCTGTCATTGCGATGTAGCAGAGCTGGATCGTCGTGGGACATTCGTTACTATGGACTGCGTCGGACAGGTGGTATACTGTTGGTTTGTTTTTTTCTTTTTTTACAGAAGATCGATGGCGTCGCAGGAATGAGAGTATAATAAAAGAAATGAAAACTGTGTTGTCTCTTTTATTTCATTAAAAACTTTTTTCTTGCTTTGTCTTTTTTTTATACATTTAAAAACTTTGGGATTAATAATGGATCGGTGTCTTATTGACGCCTATCCATTATTAACCGGGCTTATTGTCACCGTGCAATCAACGGTGACATTAACCCCTTATTACCCCACTTGCCACCGCTACAGGGCAGTGGGAAGAGCCGGGTAAAGTGCCACAATTGGCACATCTTTTGATGCGCCAAATGTGGGGCTGCTGTAGCCTGGTATTATCAGGCTGTTGAGGGCCAAAATCCATGGGCCTTGACAGTCTTTTAATACCAGGCCGCAGCAGTCTGCATTTTACTTGGCTGGTTAACAAAAATAGGGGGACCCCTACGCCGTTTTTTTTTCGAGGGGATCCCCTATTTTTGTTAACCAGCCAAGATATGCAGACTGCTGTGCCTGGTATTATCAGGCTGGCAAGGTCCATGGATATGGATCCTTACAGCCTGAAAACCAGGCCTCAGCAGTCTGCTTTTATCTGGCTGGTTAACAAAAATAGGGGGACCCCACGCCATTTTTTTTCGAGGGGATCCCCTATTTTGTTAACCAGCCAAGATATGCAGACTGCTGTGGCCTGGTATTATCAGGCTGGCAAGGTCCATGGATCTTGGCTCCTTACCAGCCTGAAAAACCAGGCCTCAGCAGTCTGCTTCATCTGGCTGGTTAACAAAAATAGGGGGACCCCACGCCAATTTTTTTTCGAGGGGATCCCTATTTGTTAACCAGCCAAGATATGCAGACTGCTGTGGCCTGGTATTATCAGGCTGGCAAGGTCCATGGATCTTGGCTCCTTACCAGCCTGAAAAACCAGGCCTCAGCAGTCTGCTTCATCTGGCTGGTTAACAAAAATAGGGGGGACCCCACGCCAAATTTTTTCGACGGGATCCCCTATTTTGTTAACCAGCAAAGATAAGCAGACTGCTGTGGCCTGGTATTATCAGGCTGGCAAGCAGGGTCGGACTGAGCCACCGGAGAAACCTCCGGTGGCCCCAGCTCCTGCGTGGTGGGCCCTGATTTGAAAGGATAGGTCGGGGGCAGAGGGGGCGGTGGCCCGGGCCCCAGCGCTCTGAGGGGGCCCACCCGGAGCTACGCTACAGTAACTGTATCGGCGTGCACAGCACGGCGATACAGTTACATTCTGCGGCAGAGCAGGGAGAATCGATCTTCCTGCTCTGCCGCCCAGAAGCTATGGGGCCTGAACAGGCGTTGGGGGGGCCCGGTGCCAGCAGTGGGCCCCCCACCCGTCATCGGAGGGTCAGCTGTATCGGCATCCAGCCATACAGCTGACCGCATAGAGAGAGAAGGAGCGAGCGCTCCTTCTCTCCCATAATCCCCCTCTCAGCGTCTGACAGCGGGCGCGATGACATCACCTGTCGGCGCCCGCTGTCAGACGCTGAGAGGGAGAACAGTGAGCAGCACAGGAGCCGGGAGGTGAGTATTGTTTTTTTTTTTTTTTTAATGGGGGTGCATTATACTACAGAGGCTGTATATGGGGGGTGCATTATACTACAGAGGCTGTATATGAGGGCTGCATTATACTACAGAGGCTCCATATTGGGGTGCATTATACTACAGAGACTCCCTATGGGGATGCATTATACTACAGAGGCTGCCTATGGGGGTGCATTATAATATAGCGGCTGCCTATGGTGGTGCATTATATTATAGACTCTGCCTATGGGGGTTTATTATATAATATAGAGGCTGCCTATGGGGGTGCATTATACTATATTGAGGACTATCTGGTGTATTATGCTGTATGGATGCTATCTAGGGGCCATCATACAGTGTTGGACCCATTAAATAGTTTGGGGACATTAAGGGGTCAGTATATATCCAGTGAGGGGCATTATTCTGTGTATAGGGGAGATGTACAGGGGGAGACTTGGGACATTATTAAATGTAAAGTGGACACTTATTGTTATAGGGGAACTCGGGTTACTGTGACTGTCAAAGGGGCACACAGGGCATTATTACAGTCTAGGGGACAAAATGTGGTCACTGTTTTCTAGGGCACTTGCACCCGGCATTACTATATTCTAGAGGGGTGCTTTAAAATTTAGAGGTCACACAGAACCACACAGCAGGTGCAGTAATAGGGACACATACGGGCAGCAGCAGCAGCAGCTCAGTATTGGGGTATCACGTGCAGTAATAGGGACACATACGGCAGCAGCGGCTCAGTATTGGGTTATCAGGTGCAGTAATAGGGACACATATGGCAGCAGCGGCTCAGTATTGGGGTATCAGGTGCAGAAATAGGGACACATATGGCAGCAGCGGCTCAGTATTGGGGTATCAGCAGGATGAGGAGTTTGTGCAGGTTGAGAATAGTCCAATTGGTGACCTAGACAGTGCTAAAAATATGAGAAGTGAAATGTGTCTTTGTTGTAATCTCTGCAGTCGAGTCCTGGCTGGAGAAGTCGTCATGTCGGTCTGGGACAGATGGAAAAGAAATGAAAAGTGAACAATTCCATTAGAAAGAACATCAGCGGTAAGTCATTATCTGTACCTGTGCTGTAATCTATTATATGTTCTGTAGGACTGGTATTATTTACCACAGACCATATGGCGGTAATATCAATATTGGTCTTTTTATATATAGATTATTTTTGGCAACAGCGCGGTCATTTGCTGAGGTTCTCTGATTAGGGGCCCACTCAGAAGTTTCGCCCCCACTAAACCAAAACCCTAGCTACGCCTCTGGCTCTCTCTCTAGTCTTTCTTTCTCTCTCTAGTCTTTCTCGCTCTCTGTTCTTTCTTTCTCGCTCTCTGTTCTTTTTTCTCTCTGTTCTTTCTTTCTCTCTTTTCTTTCTTTCCTCTTTCTTTCTCTGTTTTTCTTATCTCTCTCGCTGCTCTTTCTTTCTTTTCCTCAGTACCAGCCACTGTGCCCTCATTACCAGTCAGTGTGATCAGCAGTGCTAAATGGGTACGCTTGGGGCCAGGATATGGGTGTGATTAGCTGTTAAATGGGTGTGGTCGGGGTGTGGCCTAAAATTTGCAGCGACGCCCTACGCGCGCCGCAGCCTTTAACCCTCTTTCCTGTCTTCAAAATTTGGGAGGTATGCTGTATGACCTCCCTACAACTTCTGGCCATGCTCCTGATGAGCGCGAGGAATGGTCTCCTGAGGGATCTCCTCCCACACCTGGACTAAAGCATCCACCAACTCCTGGACAGTCTGTGGTGCAACGTGGCATGGCCTAAAATTTGCTTCAGCAGGCACAGCGTGCCACAGCCTTTGTCCCTCTTTCCCTTCTTCAAAGGTTGGGAAGTATGATGGTGGGCCCCAAGAATATTTTTTCTCTGGTGGGCCCAAGGTACTCCAGTCCGACGCTGCTGGCAAGGTCCATGGATATTGGCTCCTTAACAGCCTTAAATACCATGCCTCAGCAGCAGGGGCGTACATAGAAATCATGGGGCCCCATAGCAAAAGTCTGAATGGGCCCCCCCCCAAAAAAAAAAAACCCAGAGCCATTGTAAATGTAAAGTGCCAGCACAGTGAGGGGACACATTAAACAAAAAATGTATTATGCCCCCATAGATTGTGCCCCCATAGATGCTCCATAGTATAGGCCCTTATCTGCCGCAGCTGCTGCAACCAAAAAAAAAAAAAGACATACTCACCTTTCGTCGCTGGGGGCCAGGTGCCGGTGTCCTAGCAGGGGGTGACACCAGGTGCCGATGTCACCGCTCGCTCAGGGCCCCGGCACCTGAGATATTTACCTGTCCTCTCTCCACTGCTGAGTGCCGCTGTCTTCGGGGTCCTCCAGCAGTGAATGATCAGGCAGATCGTCGTCATCGCGCCCTCTGACCTGAACATTGCAGCAAGAGGACGCGAGCAACGGTGGAACGGGACAGGTAAATATCCCTTATACTCACCCTTCCGCCGGCGCGGTCTGTGCAGCCCCTGCTCTTCTCCCACGGTCTCCGCCGCCAGTGTTCAGCGGTCACGCGGGACAGCTCATTAAAGTCATGAATATGTGCGTATTCATGACTGTAATGAGCGGTACCACCTGACCGCTGAACACAGGCGTCGGAGACCGTGGGAGAAGAGCAGGGGCTGCAGAGACCGCACCAGGAGGGGTGAGTATATAGAAGAGCTGCGCTCCCCCTCCCCCGCCGACCCCCTGGTAGTACTGTGTCAGCACAGCTACCCGACCGTCGAGGGCCCCCTCACCTGTCCGGGCCCCATAGCAGCTGCTTGGTCTGCTTCATTCACGGTACGCCACTGCTCAGCAGTCTGCTTCATCAGGCTGGTTAACAAAAATAGGGGGGACCCAACGCCATTTTTTTTTCGAAGGGAACCCCTATTTTTGTTAATCAGTTCCCTCTGACGTCACTGATTGTGTCCCTGGCTGACCTGAAGTGAAAGTGGAAAGCAATCAATTAAGCTTTCCACTTCCTCTCCTGTCAGCCAGGAGAGGAACTCATTCATTTGGGGGTTTACTGTGAGGCTGCAGCATTAGCTGCGGTCCCTGCAGTAAACATTAACCCTTTCTGAAGGATTACACCGTGGGACCTGACTGTGCATGGGATAGGTAAGAATAATTTTGCTTTTTTATTTTATTTTTATTACAGGAAATGGTTTTTGCAGTCAAATAAAAGATGGTCAAAAACATGTGTCTTTATTTCATTAAAATGATTTTTAATTAAAGTGTGTGTGTTTTATTTTTATTTCATGCAATAGGATTAATAATTGATAGTTGTCTAATTGACAGCTCTCAATTATTAACCTGGCTTAAGGTCACCTTTCAATTGCAAGGTGGCTTTAACCCCATATTAACCCATTCACCACCGCTACAGGGCAATGGGAATAGACGGGCAAAGTGCCAGAAAGGGCGAATCTAATTATAGATTTGTCTTTTCTGGGGTGTCTGGGGGCAGATGTTAGTAGCCAGGGGGGGCCAAAAATAATGGTCCCTCTCTGGGCTATTATTATCTGCCCCCATTCGCTGGCTTTGTCTGTCTGGTTGCGAAAATAGGGCGGGAGCCCACACATTTTTTTTAACAATTTTACACCTCATATATATATATATACATGTCATTGAATTTGTGACACATATATATATATATTATATTTATAGTTCATACACTTCTACATAGTATAATAGCCGCTAATTCAATTGCCGGCTTTTGTGAAAATGCAGAACCCGACATGAAATGACACTTGGTGTACATAGGGTTAACCATGTCCTTTGCTATCTGATTTGCACAACAATTACATCAGTCTATGTGTGCAAAATTTCACACCTGTAAGGGTTAATTAAAGGTGTAAATTCGTAGCAAAAAAGTCCGTTTTTTTTACAACGAATTTACACCTTTAATTAACCCCTACAGGTGTGAAATTTTGCACACATAGACTGATGTAATTGTTTGTGCAAATCAGATAGCAAACGACATGAAAAGACATGGTTAACCCTATGTACACCAAGTGTCATTTCATGTCCGGTGCTTCTGTCTTTTCACAGAAGCCGGCTTTACCCGGCAATTGAATCAGAGGCTATTTTACTATGTAGAAGTGTATAAACTATACATATATGTATATATATATGTCACAATGACATGTATATATATATATATGTATTCTATGTGTGTATATTTTGTGTTTACAACGAAAGAAAGGTTTTTTTTAGTTGCGATATTTTGTTCCCATAGACTTACATGGACTTCCGGTATCGGATCGGATATCGCCGATATTTTAGTGATATCGGCGATACCATTCCGATCCGATATTTTTGGGTATCGGAAAGTATCGCTCAACACTAGTCCTGACATCCCGCATTGATTTCTCCGAACCTCAGAGGACAATGATATTTGCAACCCTGCAAAATTATAAGTATTTGAAGCGGAATGTTATTACCCGTGCTGGCCGGAGTGCAGAAATAAAGCGGTGATAAGAGAGGAGAATGGCAGTCAGCGAGCTCCGCCGAGCACAGATACATTCAATTACTACATTTGTACCCTTAAACTCTTCTTTTAGCACCGTTTGCTGTTCCATAATCGGCCCTTACCCCATTTACAGGACATCAAGTGCCAGGATAAACCATAATTCAGGGACACATGATGTAATGACGGCTCCGGAGCCGGGAAACTGCTCAGCTTCACGGTAATGCTGTGATGAATGGCGCTGGCGGTCTTGTATATAGTACGGAGTGTTTCGTGTTTATTTGTAGCGGGTCGTTCTGGCTGTCCCAGGAGAGGCGTCCGGATTCACCACTGCCTAATAATCCCTTATATAAATAGTCCCGGAGGATCCGGCCGGAGTAATGAAGAGCGCCGCAGATAACGAGGCTCCGGCGTTGTGTCCAGACGCCATTATATCTCGTATCCTGAAACATACAGTGTATCTTATTCATAAATGAGAAACAAAAAGAATCTGGGTCCTGCTATTTATTACTGGCTGCCAATGATGAATGCTTTATTCAAAGTTCTCATGATGAAAATTTGAAGAGGATTTTTGGTGCCGATTTTCCATCAAAATCTGCGATTATTCTCCAATCCATCCGCCGCCCATGTAAGCGAGTAACACAACTCATGCTGCAACAGAAGAAAAGATTCTGCATTGCTATCTATAAAGAAACCAGCATATTCAATGTGGCTGCAGATTTACCACCATTCATCCCTCATCACAATCTGCAGCACAGTAGTGGCGCAAGGAGGAATAATGACTATTTTGTGCATCTCTCGCTGATGATTGAAAATATTTGGGTTTCTATGGCTATTTCTGTTCAGGATTAGATGGGGGCGCTGTTGTCTTAGAGTCTATTAGAAATGTTGTCCCCCAGCAGTGTTGAATATCGGTTCTACAATCTATGGACATCTAATGAGGCTCCGCAGCAGAAGCCTCAAGCCTTCACTAGTATTTGTGACGTCCTCACTGCAGATCGAGACCCGCCTTACTTTTTAGTATACTTTTGTTAATGTAGAGATCAGCGGCTGGCACACCCACCAGCACAGCACCCGGCACACCCACCATCATAGCACCCAGCACACCCATCAGCACAGCAGCTGGTACTCCCATCAGCACAGTGGCCAGCACACCCACCAGCACAGCAGCCAGCACACCCATCAGCACATCAGCCAGCATACCCATCAGCACAGCGGCTGTTAAACCAATGAGCACAGCGGCCGACATCTGAAAGTCTCTTTGTCTGACCCTGTCTGCAGGCAGCATAGGGACAGCCAAATGGCCACATGTGGTCTGTGGGCTACACTTTGCCCTCGACTTGGATAGAGGATAACTTCCTGATTACAGGGGGTCTATCAGCTGGGAACCCCACAGATCCCTAGAACTGGATCTCTGTGTAAATGGAACAGTTGTTGATCATAAGCACTGCTGCTCCAAGCAATATTAGCTGTGACTACAGCTCTGGGTTAAAATAAAACACTAAATACAGCAGCATGGAGGACATTATGCAACAGTACTGAGCATTGTAGATGTGAACCCAACACTGAGCCAAAAGTTAAAACACTTATTAAAAAGCAGCATATGTATGGACGACAAATTCTGGATGAGTTAAACACTTACTAAAAAGCTTCAGGAAGACATTTGACAACAGTACTGAGCAGTGTAGCTGTGGTGCCCCTGAGGGTCCAGTCGCCACAGAGGTACTGCACCTCAGCCAGAGGTGTGGTACTCTGCTCTCGGGTAAGGAGGGGGCACTATCCGGTACTCGCATATGTGCATCCAATACAGATCACATGACCTCAGGCTAGAGGGGAGGGCCCCCAGATCTGGCGGGAAGGCAGTATGATAGTTGGAAGGAGGGCAGTCGGTTAGGAGGAGAGAGGAGCTACTGACAGGAGCAGTGTAGAGGGGAGAAGCTTCTAGAAGGAAGAAGGGTTCCTAGGGGCCAGGGAAGTGAGGAATACACCCTGGGCACACGAATCCACACTGATCAGAGTCAGGTGAAGGGACCAGGTCGCAGTAGGGGACCGGCCCCAGACTAGTGGAGAGACTGTAGGACTCAGCTAGCAAACTGGAGGCTGTGGTAACTGTATGTGCTACAGCCACATCCACACACATTCGCTGAAAAGGCAGCCACATAGGATCAAGGGGACCAGGAGGACGTTACTCGAGTCGCCAGACAGGATCTGAGGCTGCTGGCTTGGGACACTCTGTGTGAGGCGCAGGGCAGGAGGGAGTGAGCTAGCGCAGGGAGACGGCCAGAGAAAGGAACATCATAATGGAGTTCTGTAAAGTGCACCCCAAACTACATGAGAGCTGGCTGGAACACCAACACAGAGGACACAGCACCCCAGCTGGGGATTGTAACCTGAAAGAACTGTGAGCAAAGTGTGAAGACTGCACTCTGCTGTGTCCTCAGATTAATTTACTGCCTCACCTACCCTGCACTACAACCCTTACCTCCATCTTCAAATGAACCCTATAACTGCCCTGGGGCCTAGCTCTACCCGTGGAGAGCTGTAACCTATCTGCTGCGTCACCAACAGCCCCAGTGGACCTGAATCGCAGAGTAGGCCATCTATTGCCGAATACCATGGCGTCACGAACTATTCCCCTATAAACTATTCCCTTTTACCTTTTTCTTAACCTTTAATTGGACGCCCAGGGCCACGGACCAGGTCACTGCTGCCGTGACTTCCCCTTTAAGAACCACCCAGCCCGGGTCCGAGTGCCCCACGGCCCTGGCGGGCACTCCATAGCTGTGGATCCTGCTCTGGGTAAGAAAAATATTTAATAAAAGCAGTAAAACTGTTTGAAACAGGACAGTTCCGCTGACAGCTATTCACATGGACAAATCCACAAGGGACAGAAATGCTGTGGATTTTGAATATGGATTTGAGTATGGAAAATCCACAGCTGATTACAGTTCCTTCTATGTGGATGAGAATAAACAACTCTCATGAAATCTGCAGTAAAATGTTACCAAATTTTAGACCTGCAAATATTGCTAAGAATTTGCAATGACATCCACAGGTAGATCTGCAGCAGAAAAAAAGCATTGTGAAAGAATAAGAGGAGGTGTAGAGTTTTGCTGCAACCATTTTTTTCTCGCTGGATTTTATTTTTGGAGTGAGAAGACAAATGTGGCCAATTTTGTGCCATTTTAGATCTGACATTTTAACCTTTGTAATTTCCACCTAATCAGACACTAGACGCTGAATACAGAAAAGTCTTGTAGATGAGAGTGGACAATGGCGTTAACAGAGCGGCCCCTCACTGCCCCTTGTGTCCTGCACTTCTGATCTCACCAGAGATCTGTTCAGCTTCCACAATAGCTTCTTGTGATGTAGAGAACTTGTTCCAGGTCCATCACTTGATACAATTCCCGACATCAAGGCCATGGTTCAAGCCCTTGTCCTTGTGGACGTCCAGTGATGTCTGTGGAAGAATCCCGCCCGGCCTCCATTTACACTGACAAACTTCAAAGCAGCGTGGCAATGTAAGGAAATGTATTCATTCTTACAAGGGTCTACAAGATATAATCTAATGAAACTCTATCAATGAACAGTAGAGAAAGGCCAAATGGATCTTTATGCAGATCTGCTCTCGGCTGACAAGGGCTGTTGTGATATCTGAATGCCGATGTGTGGCCCAGCTACGCCAGGCACACAAAATTCCAGGAAAATGCACAAGAAGGTAACCGTGAAGCTTGATATTCATTCACGTCACTCACATTTCCCAACACACCCACTAGGGTATAAAAGGCAGTGACACGTAGCTATAGCCAGTCTGTTTCCTGTCTTCGGACAGATCAGTTCAGTGTTCAGTTCAGTCTGTGCAGGAGGGAGAGGAGATAAGACTGGGACATGAAGGAGCTCCTGTAGCTCACCTGATACAGAAGTGGAGGCTAGTAAGAGTGGACAAGAGAGGCACTCTAGCCTAGTCAGAGCTGCAATTGAAGCAAGTGAAACAGTACCTCAGCACAAGCTACCTGTATTCTTCGGAAGGAGGAAAGTAACCCTCGGAGCTACAGCGTGTACACAGTTTGACAGAGTTCCTGTGCGCTGCTCTGGACAGGGTCAGAGAAAGGAAAAAAAGAAGGGAAACACAGGAGCTACAACAGTGAGTGTACTGAGAACTGTTCAGCGAGCTCTGGAGAAAAACTGGCATTCACATCATCGCTACTTGTGCTTATGTTAAGAGCAAGAGCAGGACGCGAGGCACAGTGGAGAAAGATAGAGACTAGTGCATCAGGTACCGGATTACCCGCACTAATTCACCGGACACCGGGGTCCGAAGCGTTGCTAGTGCTTCACGCCTAGTAATAAGATAACCGGAGGCTTTCTGGACTACAAGTCGCAGAAGGTAGCCCTAAGTGCTGATACGTAAACGGAGTCAGGGAGAACGGGGACTTTGAGTCAGTGCACGACAAAAGTAAGGACTTAGTTCTTTCCAACATCTGATAGTCAGAGACATAAAAGGCTCTACCACAATGTCGGCCGGGCGTTGCAGCTATTGAACAAGCTGGAGATTAACAGAGTTAACTTGACTTCATGCAAGTTTGTACTCACACATATATAGAGTTAAAGGAGGCCTCTAACCTGCTCAGCGGTTATCCTGAATGTGCATTCTCCACCCCGACCAGCTCCCCGGGACCTGCCTGAAACATCTACAAGTAAAGGTATGGAAAGAGATTGCCTTGTGTGAGACTGTTTCATTTACTACGCCCTGCATCACCATAGACTTCCAGGGACCGGTCTCACCTGTGGGAGACCTACCATCTAGCTGCCCCATAACATCCCCTGTGAAGATCCATATAGCAGCGCTGGTCCAATTGATCAGATACCACGGGTGGCGTCACGAACTATCTAATCTACAATTCCCCTGTAAATATCCCCCATTGTATGAGCGCCCAGGGCCACGGACCGAGTCCTGCTGCCAGTGACAAACCCCATAGACTTTCATGGGCTCGGTGCCGAGTACCCCATTGCCCTGGTACTTAGTGCGACTCATCTTCTGGCGTCACGAACAGGATACGAAGCTTGCAAAATTGTGAGTCCTGTGTTGCCTATATTGACTGTTTTATGCGAAAAAGACTGTTTGCTGTTTGTCACTTTTGGCGCCAAATACCGCCATTTTTACCGCCATATTGGCGCCCTGAGGCGCTGGTGAAGAAGGTGGGCGTGCATTCGTGGGCGTGTACCCCCCCTGTGGCGCGAAAGTTATGGCTGCCCTCTCAAAGTGTTATTACAACGTCCGCAATGGCCCCACTGCAAGAGAGATCCGCCTCCTCTTCATCTTCTATGCAAAAAGGAGGAAGCGCAAATCCCGCCTCCACGGAAGGGACCAGATTGTTCCTGATGGAAAACACAGTCTGGCCTGGAGAGAGATGGCAGAAGGATGGGATACGCTATGCGGAGCAGCAGTGGCAAGCAGGCCCTGTTCCCCTGATGAGCCTCTGCCCGTGCCGGAGCCGTCCCCAGTACAAGACCTTCAGCAAACCATGCTGGAATTAAAGGAGGAGAATGTGGCGCTTAAAAAGTTGATCCAGCGCCAGGCTGACATGGAGGAGACCGAGAGACGCTGGCGTGCCCAGACACAGCGGCTGCTGTGGGACGCAGTGCTCTCTCCCACAGGCATAACGCCATCACCTGACTTTCCTAAGTCCCTGCTGAAGAAGGCTGAAGGACAACCGGAGGCTACCCCCAAAAGTGCTGTACCTGATCCCACCGGTGGAGAGGTGGAGGAGAAGGAGGCTGAGGAGGTCCTGCCCGTACCGGAGTGCCAGCCAGGCAAGGAGGCCGCAGCAGATTACAGTTCCCCGGTAGGAACACCGGAGGGGTCTCAACCATCACTGCCGGAAATCGACTGGGAGCAAATGGAGTACCTTGATGACATCACCTATGCTGCAAAAGTGGAGCATGAGGAGCTGTGTCGTGAGAAGGAGAGACAACGGCAGCAGGAGAAGAGAGAAATACAGCAGTTCCGTCAGCGGTACCTGGAAGAGTTCCTCGCCGACAAAGAGAGTGTTCGCCGTGATAAAGGTACACTCCGGGAACCGCGGCGCCAGGGGTGCGTGACGGACTTCAAACTTCGCAAGGGCTGGGGTTTTATCCGTGAGCCGGGCCTATATCCGGGAGTCTTTGTGAGTCGCCGGGATTAGAGTCCCACCTGCCCATCGGTCATCCGGGAAGGGATCTGGTAAATGGGGACATAGTCAGTTACACTCGACACTGGGGTTTAAAGGGATGGTATGCCCTAAATGTCTCTATCGTCAGTGACCCCGTCCCCGACGCCGGTAACGTACACAATGCCGCAGCGTCCCAGTCCCGGGCTCCCACAGCACCAGACCGTGCACCAGCATCGCCCCCTGCGTACGCCTCTCTATCTAAGTCTCATACCGCATCGCAACCTGCGCCCTCCTCTACACCCAGATCTTGTCCAGCATGTACCCTGCGTACACCTCTGCACCGCAGTCTACGTCACGTTCTGCATCGCAATCTGCGACCTGTCCTGAATCGCAAGTTACAGCGACACCTTCAACAACGCCACTTGCATCCTACATGACAGAAGCACCCGATGGGACCATAGTAAGAATGAAGACTGTAGCGACCCAAACCTACATCGCAGGACATGATATCCTGGTAATGGGTACCCAAGGGCATCGTGTAATTCTTTCCCCAGGGATGGAAAAAGTAAACGTCACCTCAAGCAAAGATAAAAATCAGTAGGACCCAGATAGGGTTTACTGCACCTAAAAAATGTAAAAAGTTTAAAGAAGAAATTTTGCCGATTTGCACTTTATTAATATTTTGAATGATGTTTACATATTTAAGTAGAATACCCGGCTGGGTACAGAGTTAAAAAAAAAAAAAAAAAAGCTAAAGAGTAAATGTAATAATGATTGCATAGTTGCATAGAATACCCCAGTTGGGTAAAGTGAAGGTTAAAGTATTAATGTGATTTCTCTTGATATGTGAAATGTGTTTTAACATGCAAGGACTGAGTGGCTGAGGACTGTGCCAGCCCAAAAACTTTTAATGTAAATAGTTTGCGCTTCGGTGCTACATCTTGGTTTTACACGAAACCATTACTATCTACCTCTGAAAGAAAACCCGTGTGGTGTGGCCTTGAGTGAGGTCTGCTGCTCAGAAGTCCTGCAACCCACCCAGGACCCACGTGGGAGGTTTGGTGCGGGTCCTCCACAAGAATTTGTCTTGTATTTATTGAAAAGTGTTTTTGAGACTTTTATATTTTCTAATGTACAAATTGTAACGTTCAAGAATTCGTACCTCCCGCAAGGGAAGAGTTAAAGTTGTTTGATGTTATATGCAAAACAAAATGTTTTCTTTTCTCTTTTACAGCCCGGGAGTGCTGTGTTTAACCAAGGGGGGATGTGTGGCCCAGCTACGCCAGGCACACATAATTCCAGGAAAATGCACAAGAAGGTAACCGTGAAGCTTGATATTCATTCACGTCACTCACATTTCCCAACACACCCACTAGGGGTATAAAAGGCAGTGACACGTAGCTATAGCCAGTCTGTTTCCTGTCTTCGGACAGATCAGTTCAGTGTTCAGTTCAGTCTGTGCAGGAGGGAGAGGAGATAAGACTGGGACATGAAGGAGCTCCTGTAGCTCACCTGATACAGAAGTGGAGGCTATAAGAGTGGACAAGAGAGGCACTCTAGCCTAGTCAGAGCTGCAATTGAAGCAAGTGAAACAGTACCTCAGCACAAGCTACCTGTATTCTTCGGAAGGAGGAAAGTAACCCTCGGAGCTACAGCGTGTACACAGTTTGACAGAGTTCCTGTGCGCTGCTCTGGACAGGGTCAGAGAAAGGAAAGAAAGAAGGGAAACACAGGAGCTACAACAGTGAGTGTACTGAGAACTGTTCAGCGAGCTCTGGAGAAAAACTGGCATTCACATCATCGCTACTTGTGCTTATGTTAAGAGCAAGAGCAGGACGCGAGGCACAGTGGAGAAAGATAGAGACTAGTGCATCAGGTACCGGATTACCCGCACTAATTCACCGGACACCGGGGTCCGAAGCGTTGCTAGTGCTTCACGCCTAGTAATAAGATAACCGGAGGCTTTCTGGACTACAAGTCGCAGAAGGTAGCCCTAAGTGCTGATACGTAAACGGAGTCAGGGAGAACGGGGACTTTGAGTCAGTGCACGACAAAAGTAAGGACTTAGTTCTTTCCAACATCTGATAGTCAGAGACATAAAAGGCTCTACCACAATGTCGGCCGGGCGTTGCAGCTATTGAACAAGCTGGAGATTAACAGAGTTAACTTGACTTCATGCAAGTTTGTACTCACACATATATAGAGTTAAAGGAGGCCTCTAACCTGCTCAACGGTTATCCTGAATGTGCATTCTCCACCCCGACCAGCTCCCCGGGACCTGCCTGAAACATCTACAAGTAAAGGTATGGAAAGATTGCCTGTGAGACTGTTTCATTTACTACACCCTGCATCACCATAGACTTCCAGGGACGGTCTCACCTGTGGGAGACCTACCATCTAGCTGCCCCATAACATCCCCTGTGAAGATCCATATAGCAGCGCTGGTCCAATTGATCAGATACCATGGGTGGCGTCACGAACTATCTAATCTACAATTCCCCTGTAAATATCCCCCATTGTATGAGCGCCCAGGGCCACGGACCGAGTCCTGCTGCCAGTGACAAACCCCATAGACTTTCATGGGCTCGGTGCCGAGTACCCCATTGCCCTGGTACTTAGTGCGACTCACCTGCATCATGTTACATCCACATATGTATCAGGAAGAGTGCTGAAACCTATAGATGTGAAGGGTGGCGAGAGGCAGCAAGGGGCAGTGAGGAGCAGCGAGGGGCAGCAAGAGGCAACAAGGAGCAGCAAGGGGCAACAAGGAGCAGTGACAAATAGTGAAGGGCAGCGAGGGGCAGTGAGAAGCAAATAAGGGCAGCGAGAGCTGCGAGGGGCAGTGAGAGCTGCGAGGGGCAGCGAAAAACAGCACAGGGAGCAGCGAGGGGCAGTGAGACAGCAAAGAACAGTGAGAAAGCGAAAGAGAAGTGAGGAGAAGCGAAGAGAAGTTTGGGGCAGCAGAGCGAGAAAAAGAAGGCAGCGAGGAACAGCAAAGAGCAGGGAGAGGCAGCAAGGAGCAGGGAGGAGTAGTGAGGGGCAGCAAGGAACAGTGAGGAACAGCGAGGAGCAACAACGGACAGTGAAGAGCAATGAAGGGCAGCGAGGAACAGCGAGGTGCAGAGTGGAACATCTAGTTGCAGCGAGGAATAGTGAGGGGCAGTGAGAAGCAGCGAGGGGCAGCTCCTGGTTTTGGGGGATATCTGCTGGTTAACCACACGAGCCAAAGAAACCTGCAAAAATCATAAAGTGAAGCTGCAACATGGCAGCAAGATGATAATGTGGAGATTAACACTAAGGTGTCGTTTAGTGCTGACATTTCGTGACATTAGATATATGCTAATCCATCACTATGTATCTGTAAAATATAATGGAAACTTCTCTCCAGAGAATGTAATAAATTAATAATCTGCAGGTGATTAACGCCAGGGGAATTAAAGGGCAAATACTGTAAAATGTCTGAGATGATGAGGGGCTATGGGTAGATGCCTAAAACTTTCCATAGAATAAAATCTACAAAGATCCTCATCTGCTACCAGCGGCTGCAAAACTACAACTCCCAACATGTTTGAATCATGTTGTTCAATGCTACACTCGTGCTATCTTGTACAAAAGACTGCAAGAAAAACTGAATAGAGGTAGTGCATTAAGAAGTGACTCTGATGGTGCTATTGTGCCATGTTGCGCCCCCTCGGACCCTGCATTAGGCACAGCGCTCCTAGAAGGGAATGCATCACTCATGTCATTGTGATTACTGATTATTGGGTACCTGCCAGCTGATGCATGCTGCCCACATGCGCCATCATTTCACATATTGTGTGAAGATCCGGAACAGAAGAGACCAGTCCAGCGCCGCCACCAACCGACTCTCCAGGTGATTAATAGGTATCTCGCAAACTGGTAATTATATGACTTGCAGCAGCTACATGGACTGAAGGAAACAATACTTTGGATGTGTCCATGTGAGTGTTTCTAGGCATGCTCTGTGAGCTATGCATGGGTCATTGTGCAGAGAGGGGAGATGGTGACATAACCTGCCCACTTCTATGGCACAGTGTTTTAAGCATGCGCTCCCTGACATGTGGAGGAGGAAGGGGGCTGTGATTTTACCTGCTCACTTCTATGGATGAGGTCTGTGAGCATGCAGAAATAATTGTGTAGGGAGGTGGAGGAGGTGAGCTGTGCCCATCTATTGATGTCTATGGGAAGGTATTGTTGGTATTGGCTGTGACCCGTGCACAGATCATTGTGTAGGGAGGTGGAGGAGGGGAGCTGTGCCCTTCTATTGACTTCTATGGGAAGGCATTGTTGGTGTGGGCTGTGACCTGTGTACAGATCATTGTGTAGGGATGTGGAGGTGAGCTGTGCCCATCTATTGACTTCTATGGGAAGGTATTGTTGGTATTGGCTGAAACCCATGTACAGATCATTGTGCAGGGAGGTGGAGAACTGTCTCCATTACTGTCCCCATTACTGTCCTCATTGCTGTCCACATTGTTGTCTCCATTGCTGTCCCCATTACTGTCCCCATAACTGTCCACATTGCTGTCCCTATTACTGTCTCCATTACTGTCCTTATTGCTGTCCACATTGTTGTCCCCATTGCTGTCCCCATTACTGTTTATATTACTGTCCACATTCCTGGCCCTATTACTGTTCCAATTGCCGTCTACATTGCTGTCCCCATTACTGTCCCCATTACCCATTTACTTTTATGCATTGTAACTTGTTATTTGAGTGGAAACTGCAAAAAGAATAAAAACATGCAAGCCTAAAAATGTGGAGTAAAGCTGTGTCCCAGACTATACCCCAACCCCAGTGCCATAAGGTGCAGCGAGACCTTGTGCCCTGTAATAAGGAGTCATGCACTAAGCTGCCACATACTGGGTCCTGCCAATGTGCCTGCAGTAGCTATTACCTGGGCAGCTGGCACAGTGGGTAAACACGGGGTATGTTGTCAATTTAGAGAGAAGAAAATGCAGGAACATTGTCCTGTAATTTTGCTCTGCTGAAGAGAAAGAAATTACAGCCGAGAACCTGGAAGTTAAAGGTTCAAGGCTGTAAAACTGGAAACTGCACCACCAACACAAGATCTGTAATAAATATAATCTAGATTGTGAGCCCCTTCGGGGACAGCGACGATAATGTGTGCAAACTGTAAAGCGCTGCGGAATATGTTAGCGCTATATAAAAATAAAGATTATTATTATTAATCCCAGAAGAATTCATGTAATGTCTGCCCAGTGTGGTCCCCAGAGATAGTTTTGTAAGCTCATCAGGGGTCCTTGTGCAACAGAAAGACCACATGAGGTCTGAGAATCTCATCTGGCATAGGATGGCCGGGACATTTCCTCCAAGTGGCCGTAGCACATCCCGGCACTGTAGGAGCAAAGCTCCAGTGTCAAAGGGCTCTGTAGGGAGCCAACAACTCAGGAGGCATGAACTCATCGAGATCAGCGGCATCGGACACTGACGCTTGTCCTACCTGCACTAACAGTAACACTTGTGAGCGAACATCTTGGGATGGGATCTGGTGCTAGTAATGCCTCTGACATTGTCTCTTCACACCAGAGGTATACTGTAGCGGCTGAGCCATAGTCTGCCCTTTCACTTTACAGGTGATTAAGTTATGGCCGATCTTTGGAATCTGTCCTTAGAAAGACAAGACAGTACACCCCCCCCCCCCCCCCACTAAATCCAGCTAACCCCAGCCTCAATATAAACCAGGTCAGGCCTATGTAACGCAAAGGTCATACAATTTAATGGAGAACAGACAGAACCACATGCGAAACATGTGCAGCATCAGGGGCTCTGGAAACAAGGGACTTCCATAGGACCCCTTAGCTGTCTGTGTGGGCCCTATTTGTTCCAGTTTAGGGCCTGTATTTAGACGTCCTATACATCACCCAGTACTTCCTGGAGGAAGCTCTGGCCTTTGTGATTCACCACTAACAAATATAATGTAAAACACTTAAACTAATATAAGATGATGATTCCAGAGGGAAGAGAGAATTGTCATCAGTGGCGCCATTGTGCAGCCATCCCGGGCAGGTCTATATGCAGATAACAGCCCTGGAAATGTCTACCTACAGAGTATCCATGTAGCACAACTAGGACGGTGCTACACAAGTGCATAGAATGTTTTTAACAAGAAATATCATACCTATAATCGATCACCACATTAAACAAACAAAGTTAACCAGGCAACTCAAAATACTATGCAAACCTACAATGACCAAATGAATTTTAAAAAATGCCCAAATAGATACCAGTTTTCACTCCAATATTAATCACACACAATTGTGCAAAAAGATAAATATTTTATTAAGAAGCAGATATCAAATAGGATAAAATAGACGAGTACAAAAAAAAAAGAGTAAATATATGGTGGTAAACTCAACGGCAGGAATATCCAACACACAAAAAGTAACAATTAATACCATATGATAGGAAAAATAATCAGATAGGCATTGATACAAGAGTTCGGGTTCATGGTCAGACAAGGCGCAGACAAAGTGCCCTGTCAAATTGTCACGCTGTATAGCAGATATATATATGTGATGACAGTAATCTATATCAAAAGGGCAACATACTATATAACATGCGCATAGATATATGATAACATAGATTTTACCTGACAGAATGTCCAGTGGGTCAAAACGGAATCCGTTATACGCTGTCTCCGGCTAGAGGGTGACCGGGGTCTAAGCTGACCCTAAACTGGGGTCCTAACTAATCCCTCAACCTGGAGGTACTGTTAAAGGTACAGAGGTCCAGGCCACCAGCGTAAACCCTGTCTCCTATCAATCCCTGCCAACTGTATTCTAGTCCTAAGAAGGACCCTGAATACCACCAAAGGGAATGACCAGGTAACGGTTAATGAACAGAAAGACATACAAGAAAGATAAGAAATAAAGTAAATAAAGTCTTACATACAACACTCACACACAGTAGGAACACCTTAGGTCTCAGAGATAAACTATAAGCTATAAGAGTAAAACAACTAAGGAGCTCTTAGCTTAAGTATTCCCAGAACCGATCCAGTCTGCTAAACTATATGAATGCTTTCACCGGCATCAAACACCCAGACTGGCAGGAATATAAAGGAAACTAATTAGAACATAATCCAAAGCAGCCGGGCGAGGCTGGACCTAGTCTTAGCAAAGAGCTAGATAAAATTAACTCTCTCATTACCAAACACAAAGAAACAGCAGCTCAGCTGTGAGAAGTCAGAATGTGCAATCGCGACGATCTTCGTGGCGATGCACCCATGACAGTACCCCCCCCTTCTACGAGGGGCCTCCGGACCCTCATGACCAGGTCTGTCCGGGTAAATTGTGTGAAAGGTCCGAACCAATCGATCTGCGTTATCATCAGACGCGGGGACCCACGTCCTCTCCTCAGGACCATACCCCCTCCAATGAACTTCCACGTTATCATTGACTACCACTGAAGGAGGAGGTAGAGGTGACGGTATGACTGGTGCCACATACTTTTTAAGTAATGACTTGTGAAACACATTATGAATTTTAAACGTAGGAGGGAGGTCCAGACGAAATGCCACAGGATTAATTATGGAACTGATCCTGTATGGCCCGATGAATCTGGGACCCAACCTCCAGGAGGGAACTTTAAGTTTTATATTCCTGGTAGACAACCACACCAGATCGTTCACCTTCAGATCTAGACCAGAAACTCTCCTCCTATCAGCCATCCGTTTGTAAGGGTTCTCCGTAACCTTCAGTCTTAAGCGATCTGGAACTATCAGTCTCCCTGGAAGTCCCACAGGGGCGTCCCCCTGAGCCCCCAATACCTCCCCCTCAAGCTCAGAGCATACAGCTGACACTACAACTCCCTCCTGAGGAATAGGAACCGGATCATCCGTCTTCCCGGCCCCTGGGAAAGTACGAGATAAGGCATCAGGAAGCAACTTTATTGAGCAGTCATATGTGCGATGAGGAGGTAACTCTTTACACCCCTCCTCTGAGAACTTCTCCCAAAAGTCCTCCAGAAAAGGAGGCAAAGTCCTAGGCACAACCGCACCGATGACCGTGCTCATACAGTTATTCTTGCAAAATTCACCCCACTGGCTTATCTTTCTGGATTGCCAATCAATCACTGGGTTATGTTTAGCCAACCAAGGAAGTCCCAACACAATAGGAGCAGGCAGACCTCCAACACATAACAAGACAATTGCTCTTTATGTATTGCCCCTACTCGAAGATCTATGTTATGAACAGCTTGTACCAAGCTACCTTGACCAAGAGGTCTAGAATCAATAGAGAGTATAGGGACCGGTTTGGCCAATACACTCAGTTGCATACCATGCACCTGGGCAAACCGAGCGTCCACCAGATTAGCCCCGGACCCACTATCAAGAAAAACAGAAATCCTCTCAGTTCTAGTACCAATCACCACCTCCGCAGGCACGAGAAACTGAGAGGGATTTGGGGACGAAATACACACTCCAGGTTAACTCCTTGGTTCAAAGAGGTCCGGGATGGACACCCCCCAACAAAATGTCCCTCTCTCCCGCAAAAGAAACACCTTCTAGTCTTGCGGCTCACCGCTGATTCCCTCCTACAAAATGATGTCCCTCCCAACTGCATGGGTTCCTCAGAACAGACCAGGGGAACCTCAGTATAAGGGACTTTAGTAGTAGGTGGAGTCATCACGGGGGGCGGAGTTACCTCGCGTCTTCCCGAAGACGTCTATCAATGCGAATAGCGAGGGCCATAGCAGCCTCCAGTGATGGAGGAGAATCATACTGAGCCAACACATCTTTTAATTTGTCAGACAACCCTTGACAAAACTGGCTCCTAAGAGCTGGGTCATTCCACTGAGTATCTGTTGCCCATCTACGGAACTCAGAAGAATATTCCTCCGCTGGACGATTTCCTTGCCGTATTTTACGTAACCTTGTTTCAGCAAGGGAGACTCGATCCGGATCATCATATACCAGACCCAGGGCAGCAAAAAATCGATCCACTGACTGGAGATCTGGGGAGTCTGGAGGAATAGAGAACGCCCAAGATTGAGGGTCCCCTTGTAAGAGCGAGATAACAATTCCCACCCTCTGCTCTTCACTCCCAGATGACCGAGGCCGCAGCCGAAAGTACAATTTACATGCCTCCCGGAAAGTAAAAAATTTGTCCCGCCCACCAGTGAACCTGTCCGGGAGAGCAACCTTAGGTTCAGATCTGGTTTGCTCCGGGGGGGACAAACCTTGGACTTAATGTCTGCCAACTCCATGGACAATCCCTGCAACTGCCGGGCCAGCTGGGCTACTGGATCCATGATAGCTGGGGAGAATCTTTAGTATTGGCCGGTGAAAATGTCACGCTGTATAGCAGATATATATATGTGATGACAGTAATCTATATCAAAAGGGCAACATACTATATAACATGCGCATAGATATATGATAACATAGATTTTACCTGACAGAATGTCCAGTGGGTCAAAACGGAATCCGTTATACGCTGTCTCCGGCTAGAGGGTGACCGGGGTCTAAGCTGACCCTAAACTGGGGTCCTAACTAATCCCTCAACCTGGAGGTACTGTTAAAGGTACAGAGGTCCAGGCCACCAGCGTAAACCCTGTCTCCTATCAATCCCTGCCAACTGTATTCTAGTCCTAAGAAGGACCCTGAATACCACCAAAGGGAATGACCAGGTAACGGTTAATGAACAGAAAGACATACAAGAAAGATAAGAAATAAAGTAAATAAAGTCTTACATACAACACTCACACACAGTAGGAACACCTTAGGTCTCAGAGATAAACTATAAGCTATAAGAGTAAAACAACTAAGGAGCTCTTAGCTTAAGTATTCCCAGAACCGATCCAGTCTGCTAAACTATATGAATGCTTTCACCGGCATCAAACACCCAGACTGGCAGGAATATAAAGGAAACTAATTAGAACATAATCCAAAGCAGCCGGGCGAGGCTGGACCTAGTCTTAGCAAAGAGCTAGATAAAATTAACTCTCTCATTACCAAACCACAAAGAAACAGCAGCTCAGCTGTGAGAAGTCAGAATGTGCAATCGCGACGATCTTCGTGGCGATGCACCCATGACACAAATATCAATTACAAAGGCTAAATGCCTGCAACCCAAATTAGGGAAGGTGTCCTGAAAATATGTCTGTCCCAATAGCTAAATAGCCACCCACAAGTCCAGATCAATACACCTAACATTAAAAGTAGCACCACTGGTATATATATATAAAGAAGTTCCTTACCCCTGTGGGGGGTTGAGTAGTCCAGCCCTCGCCCCGACGCGTTTTGCTCTAAGGGCTTTCTCGGGGGGCCGTGTGACTTGTGCTATGGCCAGAGAGCTATTTATATGGACGTCACAATTGAAAGAGGGCTGAATGAGTGTGGCCATCTTGGCCGGTACATGCGCAGTGGGCACGAGATTCCCGCCGCGTCATTTCCGGCCATCCCGGAAATCGACGCGCGTCACAACATCCATGGTAACCATGGACACCCCGACGTGTGCCGAAACCGTAAGGATGCCTTCCACGATGCGGCAGACATATCCACCGATCATGCGCACGGCACAAAGGCCATTTATAAAGAAGGCAAAACTGGGGGCAAATGTATGAAGCCAATACTACTCGCTAATACACATGTTTAACCTCAAAAACATATAAATAAAAAAAACATCAAAACTGTATGTAAAATCATAATCTTAAGGGTGAACATGCACAAAGACAAGGAGTAGACTAAACGTCCACAGAATCCACAAATCCATGTTCAATATAGGGAGAAAATCCACTTCCATATCTTCCAATCTGTGACTCCAGATTTTCATAACTTGTTAACGAAAATATACCTCCGGAAGTCAAAATGTCATATACTCATATATCCTCAGACTAATGAATTAAAAAGAAAAAACAGTTAAAATCATGCACATAACACAAATTAAAAACAACCAGGAAACAGATCATAATTATAAGAATGGTGAAAAAGATAATTTCTCATTAAGGCCACTTGGGGACATTGTGCCGAGTGTAACTATCCAGCGGCACTCAAGCTGCGCCAGGGCTCGCTTGAGGTCTCCTCCTCTAATGCCACAATGAGCCCAATCTATTCCACATATCTGCAATCCGGACGGGTTCGAGTCATGGTGCAGCCTAAAGTGCCTAGGGATCGTTTTAAGACTGGGAATATCAGTCGACACCCTCGCTGCCACTATGTCTCTGACATGTTCGCGGGTCCTAATTCGGAGCTCACGAGATGTCAAGCGCACGAAAACCAGGTTACATGGGCATGTTGCATGATATGCGACATATCGCATACTACAGGAGATATAGGTTGAAATCCGGTAATCCCTACCACCGTTAAAGGACGTAAACGACGTGGCTCGTACAATGTTACTACATGCACGGCATGAGCCGCATGCGTAGCAGCCCCATCGTTGTTTTTGCGTACCAAAAGGGTTAAAGGGAGCTGCCACATAGTGGCTCCTGACTAATAGATACTTCAAATTCTTCCCCTTCCTTGCCATCATGAGAGGATGGTCGGGTAAAATTTGACTCAGAGATGTATCAGTTCTAAGAACTGGCCAGTGTCTCTGAAGGATCTGGCGCATATCAGACCATTGATTATTATAAATTGCAATGAATCTTAAAGGTGAATCCCTCCCAGTATTGCGCTCAGATCCACAGAGGAGTTGGCTGCGGGGAGTACCCCGGGCACGGCGAAAGCCTCTTTTTATACATCTGTTGCTGTATCCACGTTCACGGAACCTGGAGCTGAGGTCACGAGACTGAGCCCTAAAGGCTCCATCCGTAGAGCACACCCTCCTCATTCGCAATAATTGTCCAGTTGGTATAGCTTGTATGGTTGAGGGAGTGTCATGGGTGTATCGCCACGAGGATCGTCGACTTCTCACAGCTGAGTTGCTGTTTCTTTGTGTTTGGTAATGAGGGAGTTAATTTTACCTAGCTCTTTGCTAAGACTAGGTCCAGCCTCGCCCGGCTGCTTTTGATTATGTTCTAATTAGCTTCCTTTATATAGCTGCCAGTCTGGGTGTTAGATGCCGTGAAAGCATTCATGTAGTCTAGCAGACTGGATCGGTTCTGAGAATACTTAAGCTAAGAGCTCCTTAGTTGTTTTTACTCTTATAGCTTATAGTTTATCTCTGAGACCTTAGGTGTTCCTACTGTGTGAGTGTTGTATGTAAGACTTTATTTACTTTATTTCTTGTCTTTCTTGTATGTCTTTCTGTTCATTAACCGTTACCTGTTCATTCCCTTTGGTGGTAATCAGGGTCCTTCTTAGGACTAGATTACAGTTGGCAGGGATTGATAGGAGACAGGGTTTACGCTGGTGGCCTGGACCTCTGTACCTTTAACAGTACCTCCAGGTAGAGGGATTAGTTAGGACCCCAGTTTAGGGTCAGCATAGACCCCGGTCACCCTCTAGCCGGAGACAGCGTATAACGGATTCCGTATTGACCCACTGGACATTCTGTCAGGTAATTCTATGTTATCATATATCTATGCGCATGTTATATAGTATGTTGCCCTTTTGATATAGATTACTGTCATCACATACATATATATATATATATATATATCTGCTATACAGCGTGACATTTTCACCGGCCCTACTAAAGATTCTCCCCAGCTGTCATGGATCCAGTAGCCCAGCTGGCCCGGCAGTTGCAGGGGTTGTCCATGGAGTTTGCAGACATTAAGTCCAAGGTTTTGTCCCCCCGGAGCAAACCAGATCTGAACCTAAGGTTGCTCTCCCGGACAGGTTCACTGGTGGGCGGGACAAATTTTTTACCTTCCGGGAGGCATGTAAATTGTACTTTCGGCTGCGGCCTCGGTCATCTGGGAGTGAAGAGCAGAGGGTGGGAATTGTTATCTCGCTCTTACAAGGGGACCCTCAATCTTGGGCGTTCTCTATTCCTCCAGGCTCCCCAGATCTCCAGTCAGTGGATCGATTTTTTACTGCCCTGGGTCTGGTATATGATGATCCGGATCGAGTTTCCCTTGCTGAAACAAAGTTACGTAAAATACGGCAAGGAAATCGTCCAGCGGAGGAATATTCTTCTGAGTTCCGTAGATGGGCAACAGATACTCAGTGGAATGACCCAGCTCTTAGGAGCCAGTTTTGTCAAGGGTTGTCTGACAAATTAAAAGATGTGTTGGCTCAGTATGATTCTCCTCCATCACTGGAGGCTGCTATGGCCCTCGCTATTCGCATTGATAGACGAATTCGGGGAAGACGCGAGGTAACTCCGCCTCCCGTGATGACTCCACCTACTACTAAAGTCCCTTATACTGAGGTTCCCCTGGTCTGTTCTGAGGAACCCATGCAGTTGGGAGGGACATCTTTTTGTAGGAGGGAATCGGCGGTGCACCGCAAGACTAGAAGGTGTTTCTTTTGCGGGAGAGAGGGACATTTTGTTGGGGGGTGTCCATCCCGGGCCTCTTTGAGCAAAGGAGTTAACCTGGGAGTGTGTATTTCGTCCCCAAATCCCTCTCAGTTTCTCGTGCCTGCGGAGGTGGTGATTGGTACTAGAACTGAGAGGATTTCTGTTTTTCTTGATAGTGGGTCCGGGGCTAATCTGGTGGACGCTCGGTTTGCCCAGGTGCATGGTATGCAACTGAGTGTATTGGCCAAACCGGTCCCTATAGTATCTATTGATTCTAGACCTCTCGGTCAAGGTAGCTTGGTACAAGCTGTTCATAACATAGATCTTCGAGTAGGGGCAATACATAAAGAGCAATTGTCTTGTTATGTGTTGGAGGGTCTACCTACTCCTATTGTGTTGGGACTTCCTTGGTTGGCTAAACATAACCCAGTGATTGATTGGCAATCCGGAAAGATAAGCCAGTGGGGTGAATTTTGCAGGAATAACTGCATGAGCACGGTCATCGGTGCGGTTGTGCCTAGGACTTTGTCTCTTTTTCTGGAGGACTTTGGGGAGATGTTCTCAGAGGAGGGGTGTAAAGAGTTACCTCCTCATCGCGCATATGACTGCTCAATAAAGTTGCTTCCTGATGCCTTATCTCGTACTTTCCCAGGGGCCGGGAAGACGGATGATCCGGTTCCTATTCCTCAGGAGGGAGTTGTAGTGTCAGCTGTATGCTCTGAGCTTGAGGGGGAGGTATTGGGGGCTCAGGGGGACGCCCCTGGGGACTTCCAGGGAGACTGATAGTTCCAGATCGGTTAAGACTGAAGGTTACGGGGAACCGTTACAAACGGATGGCTGATAGGGGGAGAGTTTCTGGTCTAGATCTGAAGGTGAACGATCTGGTTTGGTTGTCTACCAGGAATATAAAACTTAAAGTTTCCTCCTGGAGGTTGGGTCCCAGATTCATCGGGCCGTACAGGATCAGTTCCATAATTAATCCTGTGGCATTTCGTCTGGACCTCCCTCCTACGTTTAAAATTCATAATGTGTTTCACAAGTCATTACTTAAAAAGTATGTGGCACCAGTCATACCGTCACCTCTACCTCCTCCTTCAGTGGTGGTCAATGATAACGTGGAATTTCATGGGTCGAAAATCATTGACTCACGTCTCAGTCGCCGATCCCTTCAGTACTTGGTGCATTGGAGGGGGTATGGTCCTGTGGAGAGGACGTGGGTCCCTGCGTCTGATGTTAACGCAGATCGATTGGTTCGGACCTTTCACACAACTCACCCGGGCAGACCTGGCCCTGAGGGTCCGGAGTCCCCTCGTAGAGGGGGGGGTACTGTCATGGGTGTATCGCCACGAGGATCGTCGCGATTACACACTCTGACTTCTCACAGCTGAGTTGCTGTTTCTTTGTGTTTGGTAATGAGGGAGTTAATTTTACCTAGCTCTTTGCTAAGACTAGGTCCAGCCTCGCCCGGCTGCTTTTGATTATGTTCTAATTAGCTTCCTTTATATAGCTGCCAGTCTGGGTGTTAGATGCCGGTGAAAGCATTCATGTAGTCTAGCAGACTGGATCGGTTCTGAGAATACTTAAGCTAAGAGCTCCTTAGTTGTTTTTACTCTTATAGCTTATAGTTTATCTCTGAGACCTTAGGCGTTCCTACTGTGTGAGTGTTGTATGTAAGACTTTATTTACTTTATTTCTTGTCTTTCTTGTATGTCTTTCTGTTCATTAACCGTTACCTGTTCATTCCCTTTGGTGGTAATCAGGGTCCTTCTTAGGACTAGATTACAGTTGGCAGGGATTGATAGGAGACAGGGTTTACGCTGGTGGCCTGGACCTCTGTACCTTTAACAGTACCTCCAGGTAGAGGGATTAGTTAGGACCCCAGTTTAGGGTCAGCATAGACCCCGGTCACCCTCTAGCCGGAGACAGCGTATAACGGATTCCGTATTGACCCACTGGACATTCTGTCAGGTAATTCTATGTTATCATATATTATGCGCATGTTATATAGTATGTTGCCCTTTTGATATAGATTACTGTCATCACATACATAATATATATATATATATATATCTGCTATACAGCGTGACAGGGAGTGTGGGCAGAACTTGCGTGTAACAAAGCATTAACTGCAGTCTCTTTACGGAAAACATCAGTCTGAATTCTGCCCTCTTGATCAACCATGATTTTTATGTCTAGAAATTCAATTGCTCTAGCATCAACCTAATGTGTGAGTTTGATGTTATACTCATTCTGGTTAAGCTCACGGATGAAGCTCAGAAAGCCAGCCTCAGGATCCTGCCAAATAATAAAAACATCATCAATGAACCTATACCAGCACTGCGCATGGGAAGCGGCCAGTGTGCCGCCAATGAAAACCTCACACTCCCAATACCCCAAGTAGAGGAGGGTGTGCTCTACGGATGGAGCCTTTAGGGCTCAGTCTCTTGACCTCAGCTCCAGGTTCCGTGAACGCGGATACAGCAACAGATGTATAAAAAGAGGCTTTCGCCGTGCGCGGGGTACTCCCCGCAGCCAACTTCTCTGTGGATCTGAGCGAAATACTGGGAGGGATTTACCATTAAGATTCATTGCAATTTATAATAATCAATGGTCTGATATGCGACAGTATAAGCTGTCACAAACATCTATAAGAATAAGTCATTTCTGGCCAAATGTCTTGTATCCTTCATTATTCATCACTTTTCCATAAATTTTCAATTGTCTCTGATCCAATCGATGGAGACTAGATGTTATGATATCTTCCAAATGCTATACACATGGATATGAGGCACTCCTGCTTTTCTGTCTTTGTATTGCACATGTTCAGAGGCAGCAGCATGGAGGACATTATACAACAGCACTGAACAGTTTATCTGTGAATAAAGCACTGTGGAGCATATACTCAATAATGTATCTGTGAATCCAGCACATGGATAAGATAAAACACTTACTAGAAAGCTGCAGCATGATTGAGGACATTATACAGCAGTGCTGAGCAGTGTACTTGTGAATCCAGCACTATTGAGCATGTTGTATAGCTGTGCCCAGCAATGTATTTGTGAATCCAGCACTGGTGTAAGATAAAATACTTACTAGAAAGCAGAAGCAGCATGGAAAACATTATACAGCAGTACTGAGCAGTGCAGTTGGGAGTCCATCACTGTGGAGCATGTTGTACAGCTGAAGTCAGCAATGTATCTGTGAATCCAGCACTGGAGTAAGACAAAACACTTACTAGAAAGCAGCAGCAGCATGGAAAACATTATACAGCAGTACTGAGCAGTGCAGTTGGGAGTCCATCACTGTGGAGCATGTTGTACAGCTGAAGTCAGCAATGTATCTGTGAATCCAGCACTGGAGTAAGACAAAACACTTACTAGAAAGCAGCAGCAGCATGGAAAACATTATACAGCAGTACTGAGCAGTGCAGTTGGGAGTCCATCACTGTGGAGCATGTTGTACAGCTGAAGTCAGCAATGTATCTGTGAATCCAGCACTGGAGTAAGACAAAACACTTACTAGAAAGCAGCAGCAGCATGGAAAACATTATACATCGGAACCAAGCAGTATTGAGCAGTGAGTCTGTGAATCCAAACATGTTGTGAGAAAAAACACCTACTAGAGAACATCTGTGTGTGTTTCACACTCATTTTGCTATTCTGTCATAGAGATGAAAAAGGGAAAGAATTCTTTTGTGGGAAGATGAGGACAGACAGGCTGTGAAGGAAGAGGGTTGTCATTTTTCACCTGGGCACTGACAGAGAAGTTACATGACCAAGCACCTATAATATGGGAGGGCCGGTGACTGATTGGTGGGGTCTGCGGCATCCGTCTGTGTATTCCGCATGTTACATTTCTGCACAGATACAAAGTAACAGCAGAATCTGGAGAGAAATCACAAAACGTGCCCCTTGTAACTGTCTTCTAGAGCGAATGTTTCCAGCGAGTGGCAGTGCTCATGTCTGATGAGTCTTCAGGACCTGAGTACTAAACATGACATAAGTTTGTAATCCTTCCCCTGATAGAAGCTCCGGTGGGACGAGTTGTGTCGCTGTGTGTGATTCTCCAGCTCTGTAATTGTGTCTCTCACGCTCGCAGCACAGACTGTGTACAAGCTCTCAAACTTGTGTCATGTTCGTCCCCGGGGCCAACGTGGGAGGTTTTGGCATCTAGATCTCAGGCTGGGGAACTGCGGCTTTATACTGCTATATACTCCTAGATTCAGCGAGAGACATTGATAGTCGAACGTGAATAAAGTGATCCACAAATTGTAATCCGCACTTGTATGTATCATCGGACGATAGAGCACACCGTGTCAGTGTGCACCGGCTCTCGAAAATAGGGGAAAATGGAGAATCTAAATTAACTGAGTTCAAAAAGGAATTTTCAGGTTAGACTGAGGGTGCCGGGGGTGCTGGGAGTGCCAGGGGTGCTGGAAGTGGAGGGGGTGCAAGGGGTTCTGGGGTGCCAGGGGTGCTGGGAGTGATGGGGGTACTGTGGGTGCCGGGAGTGCCGCGGTTGCTGGGGGTGCTGGGAGTGCCAGGGGTGTTGGGGGTGTCGGGTGCCGAGTGTGTGGGGGGTGCCGGGTGTGTTGTGGTTGCCGGGAGTGCCATGGGTGCTGGGGTTGACGGCAGTGCCACCGGTGCTGGGAGTGCCGTGGGTGCACTTTAATGTGTATTTAGAAGAAACAAAAGTATTTGATGCGATGCATCTAGGTGCTTCTGTCTCTGATCATCAGTGTAAGAACAAGCGCCGACATTCAATCACAAAAGTCACATAGCTGAGGAGTCTCATATAGCTCCAGAATATATCAGAAAAAAAGGAAGTATCTGCCCCCCGGGCTGGTAGGATCAGATGGCTGTCATCATCAAGAGAGAAAGTGAGAAAGAACAAAAACTCAAAAATGCAGAACCATCCGCAATCCCATCTGGAGTATGCAGAGTCATCCATGATCCCATCTGGAGTATGCAGAGTCAACCGCGATCCCATCTGGAGTATGCAGAGCCATCCACGATCCCATCTGGAGTATGTAATGTCATCCACGATCCCATCTGGAGTTTACAGAGTCATCAGTGAGCCCATCTGGAGTATAGAGAGCCATCCGCGATCCCATCTGGAATATGCAGAGCCATCCGTGATCTCATCTGGAGTATGCAGAGCAATCCGCGATCCCATCTGGAGTATGCAGAGTCATCCGCGATCAGATCTGGAGTATACAGAGTCATCCGTGATCCCATCTGGAGTATGCAGAGTCATCCGCGATCCCATCAGGAGTGTGCAGAGTCATCCGCGATCCCAGGGCCGGCATCAGCACCCGGTGTACCCGGGCAAGTGCCGGGTCCCTGAGCAGGCGGGGGAGCCCACTCGCCATCGGGCACCCCGGCGCCCGTCAGCGGAGGAGAGCGGTGCCAGCGCCGCCACTGGGCCCCCCCTGCTTGCTCAGGGCCCCGACAGCTGGCCCGGCACAATACTCACCTCTCCCCGTGCCTCCGCAATCCGCAGCTCCAGGTTACCTCTGCAGGGCGCCCGCGCTTCCTCTGACAGCAGCGCTGCTGGATGATGTCATCATTCAGCGGCCGGCTGTGGCAGAGAGAGCGCGGATGCCGGACAGGTGAGGTGTGTGTGTGTGTGTGCGTGCAGACAGGTGAATGTTGCTGTGTGTGTAGGTGGAGAGGGCAATGATGGGGAGAAGGCATTGATGGAGGTGATGGGGAGAACTTGAAGGCAATGATGGGGGGTGATGGGGAGAAGGCCATGATGGAGGTGATGGGGAGAAGGCTATGATGGGGTGATGGGGAGAAGGCCATGATGGAGGTGATGGGGAGAAGGCCATGATGGAGGTGATGGGGAGAAGGCAATGATGGGGGTGATGAGGAGAAGGCAATGATGGGGGTGATGGCGAGAAGGCAGTGATGGAGGTGATGGGGAGAAGGCCATGATGGAGGTGATGGGGAGGTGATACGGCCTCTCCTGAGCCGTAACAATGTAGAGCGCAGCGCAGTGCAGAGGAGAGCTCCATATTTTGTATGGAGCATTATATGGGGACCAGAATCCTGTATGGAGCATTATATGGGGATGGGGGGTTGACATCCTGCATGGGGTGTTATATGGGTGATGAGGGGGAGACTATGTGGTGCCCATAATATTGTATGGAGGACTGTACTGTCCAGTCTGTACTGTGCGCTGTGAGAATTCGGCGGTTTCTGAGCTATTGGACAATTTACAATAGGTATCAGTCATGTAATGGAAGAAGAGAAGTGTTTGGCATTGTACTATACCCATATTTCTCTGCCGTATCTGTGCATCATGAATTGTGGTCTGTGTTAAAGGGGCCCACTGAGACTCTTTGGCCCGGGGCCCATAAAAACCTGGAGCCGGCCCTGCGCGAACCCATCTGGAGTTTGCAGAGTCATCAGTGATCCCATCTTGAGTATAGAGAGCCATCCGCGATCCCATCTGGATGAAAACCAGCCACGATGGCTCAGAGAAGGTGTAATCCAGTGGTCCCTAACCTGTGGCTTTCTGGACCACAATGTGTGCCAGCTGTGAAGAGAAGTCTCCAGATGGTGACTTTTGTGAGTATCGCTGCAGAGTAGAAGAGATGTTGATGCACATTTTCTGGCAGTGGAGTGAAGATAAATATGGGAGGCTGGACACAGAATGCTGATGGCAGAGATAGGAGTGCTTGATGGATGGTGAATGTGCTGGATGTGGCTCATGAATGTCTGTCAGATCTTAATGTGGCTCTCAAAGTAAAAAAGGTTGGGGACAATTGGTGTAGAGTCATCCACAATGACTCCTAGAAGCTGCAGAGCCATCCACAATGTCTCCTGGACTCCACAATGTCTCCTGGACTTCATATCGTTTGTAATTAGTGATGAGAGAGTATACTCGATGCTCGGGTTTTCCCGAGCATGCTCGGGTGTCCTGCGAGTATTTGGGCTTGCTCGGAGATTCAGTTTTTGTCGCTGTAGCTGCATGATTTGCGACTGCTAGACAGCCTGAATATATGTGGGGACTTCCTAACAAACAGGCAATCACTACATGTATTCAGGCTATCTAGCAGCTGCAAATCAAGCAGCTGCGGCGACAAAAACTAAATGTCCAAGCACGCCCAAATACTCTGAGGACACCCGAGCAACGAGCATACTCGCTCATCACTATTTGTGATCTCAGGAGGCCGTTCTTGGCCTCTACATACAGTGGGTTGGGAACGATTAAGAGGTTCGCCGTGACATGGCCGTGGCTTCGTACAGTCTGATCAGAATGTTAAACTAAGAACCTCATGGTCAGTTTTATATATTTTTGCCTGGCGGTATTAGATCAATGTATGATTTTGGAGGTGCTGTCTGGGCTGGACTGGCCATCTGGCAATTCTGGCAAATGCCAGAAGGGCCTGTCTGGTCATGAGCCACCTTGTCTCCTATGTTGCTAACAGAATCGGTGTTCTCAAGACACTCAAACTGTTAAGAGCTGTGACAGAGTTATCATTAGAAATATTGATCTTGTAGTAAATCTTTCTTTCCTCCATGCAGGGTAAAATTAGTAATATATCCCATCTAATGCTTGGGGACGGGGACAGCACAGGCCTGTGTGTCGACCCGCCACCACAATTGTGGGTTACCAGGGCAATGGGGTACTCAGAGCCGAGCCCATGGAAGTCTATGGGGATTCTTGTCACAGGTAGCTGTGGCTCGGTCTGTGGCCCGGGCGGTCTGGCGTATGTTGGGGATATATTTACAGGGGATTGATTTATGTACAGTTCGTGACGCCACCTGTAGTATTCTGGTAATTAGTACCAGCGCTGCTGTAGATCTCTGAGGGGATGGTGATGCAGCTAGATGTCG
This sequence comes from Oophaga sylvatica, assembly GCA_033576555.1. Taxonomy (NCBI): domain Eukaryota; kingdom Metazoa; phylum Chordata; class Amphibia; order Anura; family Dendrobatidae; genus Oophaga; species Oophaga sylvatica. The sequence goes on along the minus strand of JARQOD010000003.1, from coordinate 398,538,225 downwards.
GGTCCCCTACAGGTGGGACTCTTCCCTCAGGTCGGTAGTTAGGTAGGGATTGTGCAGGCATGCAATAATAACTCAGTCTCACACAGTCAACGTCTTTCCATACCTTTACTTGCAGGATGATAAGGCAGGTCCCAGGGAGGCTGATGGGGTTGATGGAGGATGAGCTTTGAGGCAACAGATAAGCAAGTTAGGGGCCTCCTTTACTTTCCAATGAAGCTGAGTACGACCAGCCTGAAGCGTAATCCTCTCTATGATTCCAGCTAGTCTTTAGCTGTTCTGCCCAGTCAAATTTGTGTTAGAAGCCTTCCTGCGAGGGAGCTGAATCCTTTTCTTGTCGTGCACAACTCAAAGTCTTCACACCCCCTGACTCCAGCTACGTTCTGACTATAAAGGGGCTTGTCTGCCGCGACCTAGGGTCCGGTAGATTCCTGGTTTTCTCTTCACTATGCTGTACAATAGTGATCCTTCGGTCCCCAGTAACCGGTTGCAACGTGCAGGACTTTTCCAAGTCAAAAGCACTTCTCCAATTACCTTCCTTCCACTTTGCCCTTCGCCTTGCTTGTCTCTTAATAGATAGTTCAGTCTTTCTTCCAGTGGGGCACAGCTCTGACTAGACTAAGGTGTATACAGACACCTACACCAGACTCCACTTTCTGAACTGATGATAGACTTAAACTGGACACGTCTACTCTGTCCAAGGACAGGAAACTGACTTCTCACTCTGAAGTCCGAACACTGACTGACTAAATCACTCCCTTCCACACCCTGCTGGGTGTGTCAGAAGTGTACATGATGTCATGAAGAGACCTTAACTGTTACCTCTCCACTCATCCTCCTGGTATTGTGTACCAGGGCTACACATTCCCCCATGGTAAACGACAGCACTCCCGGGCTGTAAAATATAAAGAGACATTTTTGTTTATGCAATAAACATTGAAACAATAACATCTTCCCATCCGGGAGGTGAGAACACCTTGAACGTTACGAACAATAACATTTTACATATAGAAATACAAAAGTATCAAATAGCATTTAATAAATATATATACAATATACTTGTGAAGGACCCGCACCAAACCTTCAACGTGGGTCCTGGGTGGGCTGCAGGACATCCAAATGCAGACCTCACTCAGTGCCACACCACACGGGTTTTTGGTTCAGAGGTGAGTCAAGGGTTCATGTGAAACCATTAAGAAGGCACTTTAGTGCAACTATTTACAGGATACAGTTTTTGGGCTGGCTCAGTCCTCAGCCTCTGAGTCCATTGTTAAACGAAGACATAATAGAGAAAAAACACATTTATATATATAGACTTTTACAATGTTCACATAAATTCGTTATAATCACTGCTGATATCTAATGGGTAATTTCCCTTTTGTGATTCTCTCTGATCTACGTGGTGTAGTTTCAGGTATAACAAGTTGCGATCTGTCTGCACTGCGTAACGGCAAACTATAGAACTGCCTTAACCTTTCTATGGATCTGGCAAGCGTACTGATGGCTGGGCGGTGTGAGTCAGCTTCACCAGGAGATCCCATAGTATGGGGCGCTGCTTCAGATGATCCATCTTGAGGTTCCATAGGTTGAGGTGTTGCTGGGATGGGTAACTCCTGAGCGGGCTCAACTGGCACCACAGGCACAACTGGAGGTAGAACTTCCTCTTGTGGCTGATAAAACTGCAACACTGGAATTATCACAGCATCTCCCAGTCGGGGCCAATCCGCAGGAAAATCTCCCAGATCGGTGTGGATGACCTCTTCCTTTCTTTCTCTTTGATTGAGGACAGGGTTCTTTTCACAACTCTTTAAGTGTTCTGGACACAACTTCAAATGATCTCTGGACACAGTGGTTGTTGTTCTTCCTCCGTCTTTACTGACGACACAGACTTTTCTGTTGTCGTATTTAGAATCTTGTATGACGTAGGGTTCTTGCTCCCACTGATTATCCAGTTTGTGCATCTTTCTTTTTCTTTTTAATACTACCTCTCCAGGCATCAGAGGCTTGGCAGGAGCATTTCGGTTGTAAACATCTTCCTGTTTCTCCCGTGCCTTATTGAGACTTTCCTCCACACAGATTTGTACTCTTCTGTATTGCTCTTGCCGATTGACGTCCCAGTTTTCAACAGCGTCGTCTGCCTCCGGTTCTACCACTCCAAGTTCTAAATCCATTGGTAGTTTTCCGGGCCTTGCTCTCATAAGATAGGCTGGAGTGCAGTTAGTTGAGCTTACAGGTATATGGTTGTACAAATCAACCAAATCAGGTAGTAAATCCGGCCATCGATTCCTGTCTTCCAACGGTATGGATCTCAACAAGTCAAGGACAATATGGTTCATCTTTTCACAAAGACCGTTGGTTTGAGGGTGATATGGTGTTGTTCTTATTTTCTTGCACCCATACATATGACAGAATTCCTTGAATAAATCAGCTTCGAAAGCAGGTCCCTGATCGGTTAAGACTTGCTCGGGATACCCATGCGGTCTGCAGAAGCTTGCTTGAAAGGTCTTCGCGGCCGTCACTGCGGTCTGGTCTTTCACTGGAACGACTACCAGAAATCTGGAGTAATGGTCCACCATGGTCAAGGCGTATGAGTATCCAGATCTACTCGGCGACAGTTTGACGTGGTCCAGGGCCACAATCTCCAGGGGACGAGTCGTCCGAATAGGTTGCAGGGGGGCCTTTTGACTACCGTAGTCCTTTCTTCTGAGACCACAGGGTCCACAGTTCCGACACCACCTCTCGACAGAGCTGCGCATCCCTACCCAGTAGAACCGGCATCTCAACAGGGTCTCCAGCTTCCTCCAGCCAAAGTGTCCTGCTTGATCGTGGTACGCTTCCAACACCATTGGGACGTCTGCCTTGGGGACCACGATTTGCCAGACCATTTCATGGGTTCTGGGGTTGACGTATCTTCTGCACAACTTCTCACGGTATAGGAACAACCTGCTTTTCTCGTTCCACAGGAGCTTGGCTGACATAGGTGCATCCTTTTCCAGAGAGGAGCCTTCCTGTCTTAACAACTCCTTGATGCGGCTGACCACTGGATCACTGTCCTGAGTCTCTTTCCAACTATGATGGGGTAAAGGATTTAATGTTGCACCTTTCTGCTTTCTGTGGACTCGATGCTCGTGGACTACCCCATTTCGATGGAACGCAGGTAGCTCAATTTCTTCCAGGTCGTCCGATTCTTCTTCCGTGTCAGAGTCATGCGGCATTCGGGACAACGCATCAGCATTAGCATTCTTTCGACCTGCCCGGTACTTGATAGTAAACTGATAATTGGACAACCGAGCCATCCATCGCTGCTCCATGGCACCCAGCTTGGCGGTTTCCAGGTGCGTTAACGGGTTGTTGTCTGTGTACGCCGTGAACTTATTGGAGGCCAGATAGTGCTTAAATCTTTCAGTAATGGCCCAGACCAGCGCCAGAAACTCTAGCTTGAAGCTGCTATAATTTTCCGGATTCCTTTCAGTTGGCCTGAGTTTTCTGCTAGCATATGCGATGACTTTTTCTTGTCCATTCTGCTTCTGACTGAGAACGGCTCCCAACCCTTCATTACTGGCGTCGGTGTACAACAGGAACGGTTGGCTGTAATCAGGATAGGTTAAGATCTCATCACCTGTCAGGATCTCTTTCATCTTTTGGAATGCTTCAGCCTGTTCCTTACCCCAATTGAAAGGAGAGTTTCTGCTCTTTAAAGATTGTCCTACCAGGAGGTCCTGTAAAGGAGCTGCCTTCTTCGTGTAATCTTTCACGAATCTCCTGTAGTAACCCGTTAGTCCCAGGAACTGTCGCACTTCCTTAAGGTTTTTCGGCTCCGGCCACTTCTGGATGGCAGTGACTTTCTCTGGGTCCGGCGCTACTCCTTCCGAACTGACGATGTGCCCCAAGTATTGTACCTTCTGCTTGAGTAGATGGCATTTTGAGGGTTTTAATTTCATCCCGTACCTGGACAGGGACTCAAATACTTCTGCCAGGTGCTTCAGATGGTCCTCATATGTCTTGGAATACACGATAACGTCGTCTAGGTATAGCAGCACGGTTTCAAAATTGAGATGTCCCAGACAGTTTTCCATCACTCTCTGAAATGTTCCTGGGGCACTACTGAGCCCAAACGGCATTCTGTCGAACTCACAGAGCCCATTGGGGTGGTGAAAGCCGTTTTCTCACGATCCTCCTCAGCCACAGCCACTTGCCAGTAACCACTAGTCAGATCAAGGGTAGAAAAGTAGTTAGCCGTTTTCAGAGCAGCTAATGATTCCTCTATGCGTGGTAGCGGGTATGCATCCTTGTGTGTTATGCGGTTCACCTGCCTATAATCCACACACATTCTCATACTACCATCTTTCTTTTTAACCAGAACTAGAGGGGCTGCCCAGGGACTACAACTATCCCTTATCACCCCAGCTTTCTTCATATCATTCAACATTTCTTTAGCCTTCTGATAATGAGCTGGAGGTATGGGCCTATACCGCTCTTTGATGGGAGGATGACTGCCTGTAGGAATATGATGTTGTACTCCCTTAATTGTCCCAAAATCAAGTGGATTTTTGCTAAACACTTGGGCGTACTCTTGCACCACCCGTAATACCCCTTGCTTCTGGTGAGCGGGAGTGGTGTCCGTCCCAACATGGAGTTGCTGACACCATTCCGCCACCTGGGTTGCTGGGTCATTGTCCTCCTCTATTTGACAGGAGTCTAAGGACTCAGCCGGGAGAATAGAATTATTATCAACAGCATGAAGTTTAGCAATGGTTGCATAACGGGGTAAGTTTACCTCATCATCTCCCCAATTGAGAAGCCGTACCGGTACTCTTCCATTCACCACTTCTACTACTCCCCTAGCAGTCATAAGTGTAGGTCTATGTTCTGAATGGTGGGGTTCTACTACAGCTTGGTAATTCTGTCCCCTCAGACCTATGGCTGCCCTGCACCAAATGATCATTTCACTCATTGGGGGTATCACAATAGGATCTGAGTCAGTGACCCGTACATTACCAATTTCGCCGTCGGTAAGCTTCGCTTGCTGCTGACACACCAGGGCCCGGATCTCTCTTTGGATTACTCCTCTCTGCCTTGGTCGGGCAATCTCAGCGAGCTGTTGGAGCAAGAACACAACTTCTCCCAAACAATTACCGATAATGTTAGTACCCAAAATGATATTTAAACCGTTCTCCTCATTTACAGTCTTTACTACCAGAAGCCCTTGGTCTTTCAACTCCTCTCTGCCCACCTTTACATCTACACATTTTGTTCCGAGTACTTCTACAGGAAGACCATTCGAAGCATACACAGTAAAGTCAAGGCTCGGAGGTTTAAGACTGTCCATTGACCAGTACTTGGTATATAGAGCATCAGGTATTAGGGTCACCTGGGACCCAGTGTCTAACAATGCTGGAACAGCAATACCATCTAGAATAATAGACAGGTAGGGTCGCCCGCCCACATACCTGCGGTTCCAGTCTAGGGGGCCTGACGGGTATTCTCCTGGGTGTTGGCCCTTGGACCCAGGTTCTGCCCGTTTAAAGGACACTGTGTAGACAGATGACCTTTCCGGTTGCAGCGGTAACAGATGATCTCTCGACGAGAAGGGTGTTGATCAGAGGTTGCTCCTGGGGGTGGCGTTGTCCTCCTCCGGGGGGGCGACGTCTTCTTTCTTCTCCGGTGCATCCACGGGACGTCTTCTGGGCAGTCAGCTAACAAGATTTTCCCTTCCTCTTCTTTCCGCAGCTGTAGGGCACTCATCACAGCGGCCAGATTTTTAGTCAGCTGGCGCACCTCTGAGCGCAGACAGTCCAATTCACTAGGAGGTGTCACCTGCGTTTTGGTTTCTGCCACTAGCGGGGAACAGGGGGTTACTGCCGGTTCCAGAGTGACTTCACCCTGATGATGTTGGGTGGCCACCTCAGGTTTGCCCAGGGGCCGCAGCCCTTTTATTGCCATGTCCTTTAGGGCATCAAAGGTAGCATCTGGATGATCTAAGGACCACCAATTTACAGTTCTGCGTTCCTCTGGGGATCTCAATCCCTGTATAAATTGTTCTTTCAGCATTCTATTCTCGTCGATAGCATTTAAATTGTTAATTTGCTTGAGGGCTCTCAGGGCTCCCTGTAGTCGGCAAGCATAGTCCCGGATGCTGTCACCTGGCTGTTGTGAACAGTGATAGAAGGCCATCCGGAGATCCGTTTCTGTGCGGTCTTCAAATATGGCATGAAGCTTCAGGAAGATCGCAGGCACCGACTCCTGATCAACGGTATCCCAAGTCTCCACTTCCCTCTCAGCAGCGCCAGTTAGCTGCCCTATTAGCACAGCAGCTTTTTGTCTCTCAGGCATGGAGTACATTTCTAGGATGCTGCATAACTTCCGCTTGAAGCCTGCTAATGTGCCTGGCTCACCGCTGTATTGGGGAAGCCATTTCGCCCCAGGCATATATGGGAGCGTTAGTGGCATGATCGGAACTACCGGACTGGGTGCAGGGCCTGTGCCCCCATCTGGCGCTATAATACCAGACGGTGCGGGATTGGGGACTCCGGCCGGGGCCGCACTGTCAGCCGGTTGTTGTGACATCTTAGCGCCCCCTTGGTTAAACGGAGCCTACCGGTTTCAGATGCTGCTACTTCACAGGCACCGCAGTGGGAACAGGACCTTCGTCGCAGGCGCTCTGATGTCAGAGCGTTCACTTCCTGTCGCAGGACCTGCCGCTCTATTTTGCGATGCAATTTGCGATGCGGATTGCAATGCAGATTGTGATGCAGTTTGCTATGCGGATTGTGATGCAGATTGCTATGCAGTTTGCGATGCGGTTTGCTATGCAGATTGCGATGCGGTTTGCTATGCAGTTCGCGATGCGGTTTGCAAAGCAGATTGCTATGCAGTTTGCGATGCGGTTTGCGACGCAGATTGCTATGCAGTTTGGGGTGCAGGTTGGGGGCGTGTCCAAGACTTTGCGCGCTTTTTCAGGTCCGCCCACCTTCTTCTCCAGCGCCTGAGGGCGCGAATATGGCGGCAAAATGGCGGATTTATAGCGCCAAACAATAGCAACAGTCTTTTTCATCAAAACACTCCACAGGCACACAGGGCTCGCAATGCTGCAAGTTTCGGATCCTGTTCGTGACGCCAAGTTTTTGTGTCGACCCGCCACCACAATTGTGGGTTACCAGGGCAATGGGGTACTCAGAGCCGAGCCCATGGAAGTCTATGGGGATTCTTGTCACAGGTAGCTGTGGCTCGGTCTGTGGCCCGGGCGGTCTGGCGTATGTTGGGGATATATTTACAGGGGATTGATTTATGTACAGTTCGTGACGCCACCTGTAGTATTCTGGTAATTAGTACCAGCGCTGCTATAGATCTCTGAGGGGATGGTGATGCAGCTAGATGTCGGGTCCCCTACAGGTGGGACTCTTCCCTCAGGTCGGTAGTTAGGTAGGGATTGTGCAGGCATGCAATAATAACTCAGTCTCACACAGTCAACGTCTTTCCATACCTTTACTTGCAGGATGATAAGGCAGGTCCCAGGGAGGCTGATGGGGTTGATGGAGGATGAGCTTTGAGGCAACAGATAAGCAAGTTAGGGGCCTCCTTTACTTTCCAATGAAGCTGAGTACGACCAGCCTGAAGCGTAATCCTCTCTATGATTCCAGCTAGTCTTTAGCTGTTCTGCCCAGTCAAATTTGTGTTAGAAGCCTTCCTGCGAGGGAGCTGAATCCTTTTCTTGTCGTGCACAACTCAAAGTCTTCACACCCCCTGACTCCAGCTACGTTCTGACTATAAAGGGGCTTGTCTGCCGCGACCTAGGGTCCGGTAGATTCCTGGTTTTCTCTTCACTATGCTGTACAATAGTGATCCTTCGGTCCCCAGTAACCGGTTGCAACGTGCAGGACTTTTCCAAGTCAAAAGCACTTCTCCAATTACCTTCCTTCCACTTTGCCCTTCGCCTTGCTTGTCTCTTAATAGATAGTTCAGTCTTTCTTCCAGTGGGGCACAGCTCTGACTAGACTAAGGTGTATACAGACACCTACACCAGACTCCACTTTCTGAACTGATGATAGACTTAAACTGGACACGTCTACTCTGTCCAAGGACAGGAAACTGACTTCTCACTCTGAAGTCCGAACACTGACTGACTAAATCACTCCCTTCCACACCCCTGCTGGGTGTGTCAGAAGTGTACATGATGTCATGAAGAGACCTTAACTGTTACCTCTCCACTCATCCTCCTGGTATTGTGTACCAGGGCTACACACCTGCGTGATTTCAAATGCCAGGGCTGAATTTTAGTCTATGCTCTTTTTCAGCATTTTCCAGTAATTTAGCACCCTAGTAGTTGTGCACAAATGCCAGATTATGGGAATTATGGGAATGTTCAGGCATGAAAATGAGACAAATTTAGCTGGATTACACTGTATGTAATGAGCACAGAGCAGACTTGTTGGTGCAAATGATAATTACTGGACATGGGGCATAATGGCATGTCCGGTCACAAGACGTTACATCTTATTAACTGAAAGTATAGAAAATAATGATCACTCAGCATTAATGCATCCGGTGCATCCCAGAAAGAGTGAGTGCTGAGCAATAACACATTCAGTGCACGGAGGCAAGAAAAAACGAGCGCTGAGCATGAACATGTCTGGTGTGCAGACTCTGGAAAAGGAGAGGACTGAGCATGAACATGTCCGGTGTGCAGACCCTGGAAAAGGAGAGGGCTGAGCATGAACATGTCCGGTGCGCAGACCCTGGAAAAGGAGAGGACTGAGCATGAACATGTCCGGTGCGCAGACCCTGGAAAAGGAAAGGACTCAGCAAGAACATGTACAGTGTGCAGACCCTGGAAAAGGAGAGGGCTGAGCATGAACATGTCCGGTGTGCAGACCCTGGAAAAGGAAAGGACTCAGCAAGAACATGTACAGTGTGCAGACCCTGGAAAAGGAGAGGACTGAGCATGAACATGTCTGGTGTGCAGACTCTGGAAAAGGAGAGGACTGAGCATGAACATGTCTGGTGTGCAGACTCTGGAAAAGGAGAGGACTGAGCATGAACATGTCTGGTGTGCAGACCCTGGAAAAGGAGAGGACTCAGCAAGAACATGTACGGTGTGCAGACCCTGGAAAAGGAGAGGGCTGAGCATGAACATGTCTGGTGTGCAGACTCTGGAAAAGGAGAGGACTGAGCATGAACATGTCTGGTGTGCAGACTCTGGAAAAGGAGAGGACTGAGCATGAACATGTCCGGTGTGCAGACCCTGGAAAAGGAGAGGGCTGAGCATGAACATGTCCGGTGCGCAGACCCTGGAAAAGGAGAGGACTCAGCAAGAACATGTACAGTGTGCAGACCCTGGAAAAGGAGAGGACTGAGCATGAACATGTCTGGTGTGCAGACTCTGGAAAAGGAGAGGACTGAGCATGAACATGTCCGGTGTGCAGACCCTGGAAAAGGAAAGGACTGAGCATGAACATGTCTGGTGTGCAGACTCTGGAAAAGGAGAGGACTGAGCATGAACATGTCCGGTGTGCAGACCCTGGAAAAGGAGAGGACTGAGCATGAACATGTCCGGTGTGCAGACCCTGGAAAAGGAGAGGACTGAGCATGAACATGTCCGGTGTGCAGACCCTGGAAAAGGAGAGGGCTGAGCATGAACATGTCCGGTGCGCAGACCCTGGAAAAGGAGAGGGCTGAGCATGAACATGTCTGGTGTGCAGACCCTGGAAAAGGAGAGGACTGAGCATGAACATGTCCGATGTGCAGACCCTGGAAAAGGAGAGGGCTGAGCATGAACATGTCCGGTGTGCAGACCCTGGAAAATGCTGAGCTTTAACGCATCTGGAGTATTGTAAATAGTGTAGATGAGCTGAGTCTGTACTTTCCTGACAAGTCCTGTGTAACCAGTAGACACAACAGATGGCAGCGGGGCGGCCAGGGTGGTGGTGACTGTGCGAAGTGTTAACCCTGCTCATGCTTGGAAGGATGGGCTTGTGCATGTTACAGAATATGGCGGTTCCGTTTGCAGATAGCGACTCATCCACACTGATGCATGAGGATACTTAACCTTTTCACACCTGAGAGCCACTTTTGTGCCTTCAATTGCACATGATAATATCTCTGCTTTCTCGCAGCCCTTCTGATGCTCAGATATCAATGCGTTTTTTTCTACAGGATATTGATGCTGAACGCGGCCTCATTAGCCACAACAGCTGTTAATTTATGGCTGGGTTAACACAGAGATCTGAACCTGCTAACGCCCTGGGAATTCAGGCATCACCCACCAATTACCCAAATTTGTTATCTACTTAATAAAAAAAAAAACTTTTCAGGAGATGATTTTGTTTACACGGGCTGCGGAATCGAGCAGGTGCTGGAGGTGTCCTCTCGTGAGTTCTGATCCGCAGCCGGCACCTTGGAGAGATGCTCCTCAGGATGGAGGTGAGGTGCAGAGCATCGCCCCGGTCTGTGCAATCTGGAGACTGTATGTGTAATGAAGGCAAATGAGCCCAACAAGGAATGGAACCGTGCAGATTACCAGGCGCAATTATAGAGATGTGTCAATAACTGCCCTGGGGGGGAAACAATAACTGCCCTGGGGGAAACATGGGCAGAGGTCACTGACAAACTCCAAAGAGATGGGGGAAGAAGAGAGAGCAGCGGAGATAGCAGCGCGGTATGTGAGCGAATGTCATAGACTGCGAGAAAGAGAACTATGATATGCCATGGACTTCTATAGCCCCCACCCTGGACCTGCGCCCCCATCACCCCTCCCTATGCCATGGACTTCCATAGCCCCCACCCTGGATCTGCCCCTACTCAACATCCCTATCCCTATCCCCCTTTTGTACACTTGCTTTGGCAAAACTAATGTGTATTTAGTCCTGCCAATAAAGCTTCTTTGAATTTGAATTTGAATTGATGACCCAGGGGACCCCTGTGGTTTCTCCAGGACCCTACAGCAGTTCTTCTTGCATTGCCCAGTGCACGCACCCTCTGCAGCTCAGTAACGTGCTGCCAGGCGGCTGTTTGATGTTATTGCTCGCTTTGCCAGCTAAACACTGCTCCCTTCGGCCTCCAGTGAAGCCATGAACGAGCACATAGCAGCAAATTAACCTTGAACGCAGGTGTTGAACAAACGAATCAGAAGCATGAAGTATGGCGGCTAATTACTCCGCAGGCGGCTTTAGCTCCCAGCTGGCAAGGCGGGGGTCCCCGAGCAACCCTCGTGCTGCGGAGAGGGAGGCAGCATCACTGAGAGGAGCATGCAGGGACAGGATAGGAGCTGGGCCTGCTGCACGTTATACAGAGGGGCTCATCGTCCAAGGTGGTGGAATGCGAAGCTGCCGGCACTGGACGTACTGCCTCCATATAACACTGCATTACAGTGTCGGACTGGGGTGCCAAAGACCCACCAGTAACATTGACCCTCCCTTTTCACCTGCTTACAAATATAAC
>JARQOD010000003.1:398291534-398526692 GCA_033576555.1 Oophaga sylvatica | reverse complement strand
GTAATCAGTCTCATCCATGGTCATACACTACATGTATACAGTAGTCAGTCCCATCCATGCTCATACCATACATGTACAGTATACAGTAGTCCATCTCATCCATGATCATACCCTACATGTATACAGTAGTCAGTCTCATCCATGGTCATACTCTACATGTGTACAATAGTCAGTCTCATCCATGGTAATACCCTACATGTACAGTATACAGTAGTCAGTCTCATCCATGGTCATACTCTACATGTATACAGTAGTCAGTCCCATCCATGCTCATACCCTACATGTACAGTATACAATAATCAGTCTCATCCATGGTCATTCCCTACATGTATACAATAGTCAGCCTCATCCATGCTCATACCTTACATGTATACAGTAGTCAGTCTTATCCATGCTTATATCCTATACAGTAGTCAGTCTCATCCAATGTCATACTCTACATGTATACAGTAGTCAGTCCCATCCATACTCATACCCTACATGTACAATATACAATAATCAGTCTCATCCATGGTCATACCCTACATGTATACAGTAGTCAGTCTCATCTGTGGTCATACCCTACATTTATACAGTAGACAGTCTCATCCATGGTCATACCCTACATGTATGCAGTAGTCAGTCTCATATGTGGTCATACCCTACATGTATACAGTAGTTAGTCTCATCCATGGTAGCAACCTAAATGTACAGTATACAGTAGTCAGTCTCACCCATGCTCATACCCTACATGTTCAGTATACAATAATCAGTCTCATCCATGGTCATACACTACATTTATACAGTAGTCGGTCCCATCCATGCTCATACCCTACATGTACAGTATACAGTAGTCCATCTCATCCATGATCATACCCTACATGTATACAGTAGTCAGTCTCATCTGTGGTCATCTGTGGATAGCACTGCAGCCTTGCAGCGCTGGAGTCCTGAGTTTGAATCCCACCAAGGACAACATCTGCAAGGAGTTTGTATGTTCTCCCCGTGTTTGCGTGGGTTTCCTCCGGGCACTCCGGTTTCCTCTCACACTCCAAAAAACATACTGATAGGGAATCTAGATTGTGAGCCCCATTGGGGACAGCGATGATAATGTGTGCAAACTGTAAAGCGCTGCGGAATATGTTAGCGCTATATAAAAATAAAGATTATTATTATTATACCCTGTTGTGAACATGTTGGAGGTGACTTCGGAGCTGGGGCTCCCTCCGGTGGTTGCTGAGGGTAATGAACCAATTGCTGAATGGCTTTCAGCTGGGTCCGAATGGTCTGATATAAGTGACCTGAACTCCCATCAGTATTGCCGGTTATCAATTGTTCTTCCACGTCTTGGTTGGAGCTCAGCTTGCATTCCTGCTTTCATTCAGATAAGTGATTTGCTGTTTTTTTTCCTCTGGTTGGATTATCCTTGCTGGTTTGCTGCCTTGCAGTGGACTTCAGCCTGGTCCCCTTTTGTGGCCTGGCTCTGTATTTGTGCTCAGTTTGTGTTTGCACTTTTACTTTATTCCTGTGTCACTTTTTATTTGCTGATTTGCTGTGTGTTATACCAGAGATCTGATTTAGGTGGTAGAGATCGTGTGATCTCAGGTTTTTTGTTAATCAGAAGTGTTGGTATTTTTGTAAGGGTTTTTTGGGTTGCAGTTAGAATTCTTTCCTATACTTTTCTATCTAGACAGTATTGGGCCCCAGCGTTTGCTAATTCTATTTTCTGTCTGTGTTCGTATTTTCTTCTTGTCTAACTGCCATTACATGTTTGGGGGCTTCCTATTTCTTTGGGGGTTCTGCTATGGGGAAGTTAGCTTTCATCTTTCTGTCTTTAGGTGTAGCTATCTCTCCGGCTGTGACGAGGCGTCTAGGATCACCGTAGGTACGCTCCACGGCTACTTCTAGTGTTGCAGTTAGTTTAGGGTTCTGCAGCCCAGTAGTTTCCAGCCTCTCTGGTGTATTGCTACTTTGGCTATTTTTGTTTTTTCTCCTCAGCTACCGAAACATAACAGTATTACCGGCCAAACTGAAAATTATATGGTACTCAACAGAAGGGAAAAATAGTAAAGATGGAAAAAAAAGGGAGTTGTCAGAATTTTTTTTTTTCTGTTTGTTGCATTTTTTCCCTCTTTTTCTCTGGGTGCTGAGGAGGAATTTTTTCTTTGTCCTCAATGGAGTTTGCACAGTTGTCTGGCCATGTGGAGCGGCTTGCCGCTGAGTTTCAGAGTATTACTACCTATCTTGCTAGGTTGCAGGTTGTGGAACCTAGGATCCCCATACCAGATTTATTTTTGGGGGATCGGTCTAAATTTCTGAATTTCAAAAATAACTACAAGTTGTTTTTTGCCTTGAAGCCTAAGTCCTCAGGGAACGCAGCACAGCAGGTTTAAATTGTCATCTCTCTGCTGCGCGGCGACCCTCAGGATTGGGCTTTTTCCCTGACACCTGGGGATCTGTTGTGTTTTGGTAGCTGAGGAGGACAGGAATAACAGCAGGGCAGCAGAACACCTGAGATGTTGGTAACTTATGGGTTGCAGATTTCTAAAATAATGACACAACTAGAGGTAGCCATGGAGCGTTCCTACGTTGATCCTAGACGCCTCGTCACAGCCTGAGAGATAACTACACCTAAAGGCAGAAAGATGAAAGCTATCTGCCCCTGAGCAGATCCCCCAAAAAAATAGGAAGCCCCCAAACATATAATGGCGGTTAGACAAGATGAAAACACAAACATAGGCAGAAAATAGATTGAGCAAACGCTGGGGCCACAAGCTGACTAAATAGGATAGGAAAGGAGAGATTACTTTCTGCAACCCAGAAAACCCTACAAAAATCCAACAATTCTGATTACAAAAATACTGAGATCACACGATCTCGCCACCCGCTAAATCAGATCTCAGTGTGAACAAAACCAAGCTGCAGCCGCTGAAAAAACAGGAAAAAGCAAATGAGCAAATAACAGTGGCTGCAGATAAACTGTGAGGAGCTCAGGCCCCAGGAGGGGACCTGGCTGACCTCCACAAAAGTGCAGAAAACAATGCAAAAAGCAAGCTCAAAAAGAAAAGCAAAAAATATCTTATCTGAAAGCAGGAGATGCAGGCAAGACTCCAGCAAACTTCCAGATGAACCAGGAACCACAATTGAGACAAGAACAATTGATCACCGGCAACCATCATGGGAGGGAACCTCCCTTATATCAGACCAGTCCGTGATCCCTGATTGCCACTCCTCGCTGAAAGGTTCAGTACTGTCTGTAACCACAAGAGGGAGCCTCTGCTCAGAAACCATCTCTAGCACATTCATAACAGTACCCTCCCCTTGAGGAGGGGTCACCGAACCCTCACTTGTGCAACCAGGCCGATCAGGATGAGCTCGGTGATAGGCACGGATCAGTCTCGTAGCATGGATGTCCGAAGCAAACACCCAAGAATTGTCCTCCTGACCATAACCTCTCCACTTAACCAAATACTGGAGTTTCTGTTTAGAAAAACGAGAATCCAATATTTTCTCAACCACATACTCCAGATTGCCCTCAACCAAAACAGGGTCAGGAGGCGCAGCCATAGGAACCACTGGCTCGACAAACCTCTTCAATAAGGACTTGTGGAACACGTTATGGATCTTAAATGTCCCTGGAAGAAGCAAACGGAAGGAAACAGGATTAAGAATCTCCATGATCTTATAAGGTCCAATGAACCTGGGCTTAAACTTTGGAGATGCAACCCAGAAAACTCTACAAAAATCCAACAATTCTGATTACAAAAATACTGAGATCACACAATCTCGCCACCCGCTAAATCAGATCTCAGTGTGAACATAACCAAGCTACAGCCGCTGAAAAAAACAGGAAAAAGCAAATGAGCAAATAACAGTGGCTGCAGATAAACTGTGAGGAGCTCAGGCCCCAGGAGGGGACCTGGCTGACCTCCACAAAAGTGCAGAAAACAATGCAAAAAGCAAGCACAAAAAGAAAAGCAAAAAATATCTTATCTGAAAGCAGGAGATGCAGGCAAGACTCCAGCAAACTTCCAAATGAACCAGGAACCACAATTGAGACAAGAACAATTGATCACCGGCAACCATCATGGGAGGGAACCTCCCTTATATCAGACCAGTCCATGATCCCTGATTGCCACTCCTCGCTGAAAGGTTCAGTACTGTCTGTAACCACCAGAGGGAGTCTGTGCTCAGAAACCATCTCTAGCACATTCATAACAGGGATCCTGTTTTGAATTATGTTGATGTATTTTTTCAGGCTCTGGGGTTATTGTATGATGGACCTAATGTTATTGATCAAGCTGAAAAGACATTGTTGGCATTAAATCAGGGTCGTGAGGACGCTGAGCTGTACTGTCAGAAATTCCGAAAGTGGGCAGTCCTGACCAAATGGAATGATGATGCTTTGGCAGCCCTTTTTCGGAAGGGTCTGTCAGAAAATGAAAAGGACATTATGGTGGGATTCCCTGTTCCCTCTGGTCTCAATGATTCTTTGTCTTTGGCTATTCAAATTGACAGACGTTTGCGTGAGCGCAGAGGTATGCGTGAGATAGTGTTGCCTTGTGGGCCAGCTCCTGAGCCTATGCAGTGTGATGGAGTGACTTTTGGGGCTCAGTGTCATGAGTTTCGAAAGCGCAATGGGTTGTGTTTCTACTGTGGTGACGCTTCTCATGCTATTTCCATCTGCCCTAAGCGGGGAAGACGTTTTGCGCGCTCAGTTGTCTTGGGTAGTGTTCAGACTAAATTTCTGTTGACTGTTACACTGATTTGCTCCCTGTCCACATTTTCGGCTCAGGCTTTTGTTGATTCAGGAGCAGCTATTAACCTGATGGATTTTGACTTTGCCAAACGTTGTGGGTTTCCCATGATACCCCTGCGGAAGTCTATTCCTTTACTGGGCATTGATTCTACCCCTTTGGCGGAGAATAAACCCCAGTTTTCTACTCAGGTGATAATGAGGGTTGAACCAGATCATCAGGAGAGTTGCAAATTTCTGGTGTTGCATAATCTGCATGACATTATTGTACTGGGTTTCCCTTGGTTACAGACTCATAATCCTGTTTTGGATCGGAAATCTGTGTCTGTGACCAGTTGGGGCTGACAATGTGTTAATACTGACACTCCTGTTTTTTCTGCCTCTCCCCAGTCTCAGGATGTTCCTGACTTTTTGTCTGATTTTTCTGATGTGTTTAGTGAGGGTAAGTCTGCATCCTTACCTCCTCACAGGAGCTATGATTGCGCTATTGAGTTAGTGCCTGGTGGTAAATTTCCTAAAGGTCGCCTTTTTAATTTATCTGTACCTGAACACGATGCTATGCGATCTTATATCAAGGAGTGTTATGAATGTGCTAGAGATGGTTTCTGAGCAGAGGCTCCCTAAAGAAAATAGGAAGCCCCCAAACATATAATGGCGGTTAGACAAGATGAAAAAACAAACATAGGCAGAAAATAGATTGAGCAAACGCTGGGGCCACAAGCTGACTAAATAGGATAGGAAAGGAGAGATTACTTTCTGCAACCCAGAAAACCCTACAAAAATCCAACAATTCTGATTACAAAAATACTGAGATCACACGATCTCGCCACCCGCTAAATCAGATCTCAGTGTGAACAAAACCAAGCTGCAGCCGCTGAAAAATCAGGAAAAAGCAAATGAGCAAATAACAGTGGCTGCAGATAAACTGTGAGGAGCTCAGGCCCCAGGAGGGAACCTGGCTGACCTCCACAAAAGTGCAGAAAACAATGCAAAAAGCAAGCACAAAAAGAAAAGCAAAAAATATCTTATCTGAAAGCAGGAGATGCAGGCAAGACTCCTGCAAACTTCCAAATGAACCAGGAACCACAATTAAGACAAGAACAATTGATCACCGGCAACCATCATGGGAGGGAACCTCCCTTATATCAGACCAGTCCGTGATCCCTGATTGCCACTCCTCGCTGAAAGGTTCAGTACTGTCTGTAACCACCAGAGGGAGCCTCTGCTCAGAAACCATCTCTAGCACATTCATAACAAAGGAGTCTTTGGAGAAGGGTCATATCAGACCATCCTCTTCACCCTTGGGTGCCGATATTTTCTTTGTGGCCAAAAAGGATGGTTCATTGAGGCCGTGTATTGACTATCGCCTCCTGAATAAAATCACTGTTAAATATCAGTATCCGTTACCCTTGATTTCTGACCTATTTTCCAGAGTGAAAAGTGCTAGTTGGTTTACCAAGCTTGACCTCAGGGGGGGCGTATAACCTTATTCGCATTAAGCACGGGGATGAATGGAAGACGGCGTTTAATACCCCAGAGGGGCATTTTGAGTACCTAGTGATGCCCTTTGGGCTCACTAATGCTCCTTCCGTCTTCCAGTCCTTCATGAATGACATTTTCAGGGATTTTGTGGATAAATTTCTGATTGTTTATTTGGATGATATCTTGATTTTTTCCAATGACTGGGACTCTCATGTGAAACATGTTCGGACTGTGTTCCAGATTTTGAGAGAGAATGCTCTCTATGTGAAGGGATCAAAGTGTCTTTTTGGTGTACAGAGGATCTCATTTCTGGGATTCATTTTGTCCCCATCTGTTATTGAAATGGACCCGGTCAAGGTTCAGGCCATCTGTGATTGGGTCCAACCTACTTCATTAAAGGCTCTTCAGAGATTCTTGGGTTTTGCCAATTGTTATCGTAAATTTATTGGTAATTTCTCTGTTATTGTTAAACCATTGACTGATTTGACCAAAAAGGGTTCTGATGTGGTGAATTGGCCTCCTGAGGCAGTCTCTGCGTTTCAGGAACTTAAGCAGAGATTCACTTCTGCTCCTGTTCTACGGCAGCCTGATGTTTCTCTGCCATTTCAGGTGGAGGTTGATGCCTCTGAAATTGGGGCAGGTGCCGTTTTGTCCCAAAGAGATCCTGAGACCTCTAAAAGTAACCCTTGTGCCTTTTTCTCTCGAAAATTTTCTCCAACTGAACGTAATTATGACGTGGGTAATCGGGAGTTATTGGCCATGAAGTGGGCTTTTGAAGAGTGGAGACATTGGCTGGAGGGAGCCAAACATCAGGTGGTGGTCCTCACGGACCATAAGAATCTGGTTTATCTGGAATCAGCCAAGCGACTTAATCCTAGACAGGCCAGGTGGGTCTTGTTTTTCACACGTTTAAATTTTGTGGTTTCCTTTCTTCCTGGCACTAAGAATGTTAAGGCGGATGCCCTCTCGAGGAGTTTCCTTGCGTACTCTCCTGAGTTATCTGATCCTGCTGTTATTTTGAAAGAGGGTGTAGTTCTTTCTGCAATCTCGCCCAATTTGAGACTGGCTCTGGAAGGGTGTCAGGAGGATAAACCCGAGCGCTGCCCTATTGGGAAATTGTTTGTCCCAGACCGGTGGAAAAAGAGTGTGATGTCTGAGATTCATTGTTCCGCGTTGGCCGGTCATCCCGGAATTTTTGGTACCAGAGACTTGGTTAGTCGGTCCTTTTGGTGGCCTACTTTGTCTCGTGACGTCAGGGAGTTTGTGCAGTCCTGCGGGACTTGCTCTCGCTCCAAGCCTTGCTCTCGCTCTAGTGGTTTGTTGATGCCATTGCCTGTGCCCAAGAGACCATGGACCCATATCTCTATGGATTTTATTTCCGACCTCCCTGTTTCTTAGAGAATGACCGTTATCTGTGTGATTTGTGATAGGTTTTCCAAGATGATACATCTTGTGCCATTACCTAAGTTGCCTTCCTCCTCCGAATTGGTGCCTTTGTTCCTTCAGCACGTGGTTCGGTTGCACGGCATTCCTGAGAACATTGTGTCTGACAGAGGAGTCCAGTTTGTTTCCAGATTTTGGAGGACTTTTTGTTCTAAACTTACTGTTCAATTGTCTTTCTCCTCTGCTTTTCATCCTCAGACCAATGGACAAACTGAGAGAACAAACCAGAAATTGGAGACTTATCTGAGATGCTTTGTGTCTGCTGATCAGGATGACTGGGTCTCTTTTTTGCCTTTGGCTGAGTTTGCTTTTAATAATAGGGCTAGCTCTGCCACTTTGATGTCTCCATTTTTCTGCAATTTTGGGTTTCACCCTCGATTTTCTTCGGGACAGACGGAGGCTTCTGTCTGTCCAGGTGTTGACTCTGTTGTGGAGCGTATGCAGCAGATTTGGGACCAGGTAGTGGAGAGGTTGTCCCTCTCTCAGGAGAGGGCACAGCAGTTTGCCAACCGGCATAGGACTGATGGTCCTCGGTTTGAAGTGGGGGACTTGGTCTGGTTGTCCTCAAGAAATATCCCTATGAGAGTTGCATCTCCTAAGTTTAAGCCTAGGTTCATTGGACCTTATAAGATCATGGAGATTCTTAATCCTGTTTCCTTTCGTTTACTTCTTCCAGGGACATTTAAGATCCATAACGTGTTCCACAAGTCCTTATTGAAGAGGTTTGTCGAGCCAGTGGTTCCTATGGCTGCGCCTCCTGACCCTGTTTTGGTTGAGGGCAATCTGGAGTATGTGGTTGAGAAAATATTGGATTCTCGTTTTTCTAGACGGAAACTCCAGTATTTGGTTAAGTGGAGAGGTTATGGTCAGGAGGACAATTCTTGGGTGTTTGCTTCGGACATCCATGCTAGGAGACTGATCCGTGCGTATCACAGAGCTCATCCTGACCGACCTGGTTGCACAAATGAGGGTTCGGTGACCCCTCCTCAAGGGGGGGTACTGTTGTGAATGTGTTAGAAATTAATTCTGAGCAGAAGCTCCCTCTGGTGGTTACAAACAGTACTGAACCATTCAATGAGGATTGGCAATCAGGAATTACAGACTGGCTGGATATAAGGGAGGTTCCCTCCCATCATGGTTGCCGTGATCAATTGTTCTTGTCTCAATGTTGTTTCCTGGTTCACTTGGAAGCTTGCTGTGTCTTGCCTCTTCTCCTGCTCTCAAATAAGATATTTTCTGTTTTTTTGTTTTTGTGCTTACCATTTGCATATTTCTCTGCTATTCTGTGTGGTTAGCCTGCTTTCCCCCCCCCTGGGGGCTTGGGCTCCTCTCAGTTCCTCTGGAGCCACTGTTATTTGTTCATTTGCCTTTTCCAGTTTTTTCAGTGGCTGCGGCTTAGTTTTGTTACACCAGAGAACTAATTTAGGTGGTAGAGGTCGTGTGATCTCAGGTGTTTTTGCAATTAGTAGCGTTGGTATTTTTTAGGGTTTTTTCGAATTGCAGTAAGTATCCTTCCTATCCTTTTCTGTCTAGGCAGATTGGGCCCCAATGTTTGTTCATACTATTTTCTGTCTGTGTCTGTATTCCCTCTTGTCTAACCGCCATTACATGTTTGGGGGCTTCCTATGTTCTTTGGGGATCTGCTCTGGGGCAGATAGCTTTCCGCTTTCTATCTTTAGGTGTAGTTAACCTCTCAGGCTGTGACGAGGCGTCTAGGACCAACGTAGGAACGCTCCACGGCTGCCTTTAGTTGTGGTGGTTAGTCAGGGTACTGCAATCCAGTAGATTCCAACCTCTCTGGTGTATTGCCGTTTTTGCCTGCTCTCCTCAGCTACCAAATCATAACACTCTACATGTTCAGTATACAATAATCAGTTCCATCCATGGTCATACCCTACATGTATACAGTAGTCAGTCTCATCTGTGGTCAAACCCTACAAGTACAATAGACAGTGGTCAGCCTCATCCATGCTCATATCCTACATGTATACAAAAGTCAGTCTCATCCATGGTCATACATTACATGTACAGTATACAGTAATCAGTATCATCCATGGTCATACTCTAAATGTGTACTGTAGTCAATCTCATCTGTGGTCATATCCTACATATATACAGTAGTCATTCTCATCCATGGTCATACTCTACATGTATACAAAAGTCAGTCTCATCCATGGTCATACATTACATGTATACAGTAGTCAGTGTCATCCATGGTCATACCCTATATGTACAGTATACAGTAGTCAGTCTCATCCATGGTCATACACTTCATGTATACAGTAGTCAGTCTCATCTGTGGTCATATCCTACATATATACCGTAGTCAGTCTCATCCATGGTAATATCCTACATGCACAGTATACAGTAGTCAGCCTCATCCATGCTTATACCCTAATATATACAGTAGTAAATCTCATCCATGCTCATACCCTACATGTATACAGTAGTCAGTCTCATATGTGGTCATACCCTACATGTATACAGTAGTCAGTCTCATCCATAGTAATACCCTACATGTACAGTATACAGTAGTCAGCCTCATCCATGCTCATATTTTACATGTATACAGTAGTCAATCTCATCCATGGTCATATTTAACATGTATGCACTTGTCAGTCTCATCCATGGTAATACGCTATATTTACAGTATACAATAATCAGTCTCATCCATGGTCATACTCTACATGCATACAATAGTCAGTCTCATCCATGCTCATACCCTACATTTACAGTATGCAATAACCAGTCTTATCCATGGTTATACCCTACATATATACAGTAGTCTGTCTCATCCATGGTCATACCCTACATGTATACAGTAGTCAGTCTCATCTGTGGTCATACCCTACATGTTTACAGTAGTCAGTCTCATCTGTGGTCATACCCTACATGTACAGTAAATAATCAGTCTCATTCATTGACATACCCTCCATGTATACATCGATAATTATCCAGCACATCTTCTAGATTTAAAAAAAAATTATTTATTCAATTCCTCTTAAAAACATTCTTAGAGATCAAGACAGAAAGGGATAACTAATCCCACATGAACATAATTTTTTTTTACATGTTTCGACCCATGCATGGGTCTTAATCATAATGAATAAAAAACAAACCTTCTGACTTGATATCCTGCTCAGGAGAGGAAATGACATTTGTGAAACAGCTGATGAGTAATCAATGTTAGAACACATACCAATCAACAAGGTGCACTTCATGCACAAAAAAACACACCTTCAGACAGGGTTTTAGATTAAAAAAAAATATGGAAATCAAAAGTACAGAGCAGCATTTTAAAGATTATTTCTACATATCAAAAATTAAATTATGAGAAAAAAAATAATAAAAATAAGTTAAGTCTGTTTTCTGGTTGAAACCTAAGGGAGCTCTAGTGTATAAACCAGAATCAGCGTGCTTCTTTTTTATACAAATCATGCACTATGTCCCCTCCTTGGTATCTAATATATAGTTTTTCGATTGCAATCATTTTTAAATCGGACACATTACCGGAGTGAACGTGCAGAAAATGCTTTGAAACACCAGACTAACAAAAGCAAACAAAACCAAAGGAAAAACAACAGTGTACCCTAATGAAAATAAATAAGTAAAAAAGCAAATGCATTAAATAATTAACATAGGGTACTTAGTAAACACTGTTTTGATAAAAAAAAAAGTATAAAGCTGTCCCACCACGGCAAGGTGTACCCATTTGTGACAGTAACTACACTCTCTAACGTTAAAACCTACCTAGTGTGAATAGTGGCATAGAGTCTCCAGCTCACAACTGGACACCCAGCTTAAGAGGGACTGTGTATGAACTACACAGCTCAGTAGAAAGGAGGCCACACCCTATTTGTACTGAATACAAAAATACTAGAGAAAAACAAAAAAACTGAACTGAAGTAGATTACAATGACATGCATGATATAAAAGCATGTTCACACTGGCCATAAAAGCAAACAGAACCAAAGGAAAAACAACAATGTATGCATATACCCTAATGAAAATAAATAAGTAAAAAGCAAGTGCATTAAATAATTAACATAGGGTACTTAGTAAACACTGTTTTGATCAAAAAAGTTTAAAGCTGTCCCACCTCGGCAGGGTGTACCCATTTGGGACAGTAACTACACTCTCTAACGTTAAAACCTACCTAGTGTGAATAGTGGCAGAGAGTCTCCGGGTCCCAAACGGACACCCAGCTCATCTTTGCTCATTCCCTACATGTATACAGTAGTCAGTCTCATCCATTGTCCTACCCTACATGTATGCAGAAGTCAGTCTCATCTATAGTCACACTCTACATGTATACAGTAGTCAGTCTCATCTGTGGTCATACCCTACATGTACAGTAGACAGTGGTCAGCCTCATCCATGCTCATACCCTACATGTATACAGTAATCGGTATCATCCATGGTCATACTCTAAATGTATACAGTAGTCAATCTCATCTGTGGTCATATCCTACATATATACAGTAGTCATTCTCATCCATGGTCATACTCTACATGTATACAAAAGTCAGTCTCAGCCATGGTCATACATTACATGTATACAGTAGTCAGTGTCATCCATGGTCATATATTACATGTATACAGTAGTCAGTCTCATCCACGGTCATACCCTACATGTACACAGTAGTTAGTCTCATCCATGGTCATACCCTACGTGTACATTATACAGTAGTCAGCCTCATCCATTAGATCTGATTTGTTTTGCCGCCAGCCTCATTTGCAATGGTTCTATGTTCTGTGTAATCTCTATGTGCCGTGTATGATGTTACACAGATATATTTACTCTGTAGTCACCTCTTCTGCACACCATCTATTCCACAGCCAATCTATTTTATTAAGCTGCCGATATGTCTTCGGAGCTGAGTTTTCCTTTCTCATTTGTGCTTCAAAAATGTAATCAAGTATGCTACCCCTGATACATTATAAACCACGGGACCTGGCAGAGCGCGTCAGATTAATTGAAACTTAAATGGCCTCCAATGTATGTGTTTTATTTAAACATTCGCTTTGCTGGTAGCCCCCTCCCCACAAACCATCATGCCCCGTGCCGCCCCAGCTCACCCCCACACCCTGCTAACACAACGTAATTGCAGGCCGACGTGCACCGGATTTGCTGCTGAATCGCTCTGCTACGTGGCCTTTACGCCATTCATTTTTTTAAGGTCCTACAAACGTTGCAGCCACATCGCTCACACAAATAAGGTTAGGAGCTGCTGCGATGACACTAACAAAGGCTAGACTAATGGCAGCAATAAATGAGTGCAGTGATGAACACCATTTGTTATAATTACGGCTGATTCCGACCTCTCCCTAATCGCTCTCTGATTATGCTAAAACAATAGCATTAATGCAAGTGAGTGTGACACATGATTGTAGACATAAGGCCCTATGTGCAGAACAAGGCGCGGAACAGAGGGAAAGGTACGTAGCGATGCACTGCCTGATGCGTCTGCTGCAGCCAGCTGCACTCTCCAGAAATGACCACACTCCGTGGAAAACAACATTATCGGATACATATCTGGTACTGTGCAAAGGAGCAAAGCAATTTATTAGTGTCCTTCAGATATGCTGACAACCTCCATATTCTAGCAGGGCTCGTGTCAGCGCTTATGCTCTCGTCATGTACATAGAAGACTTCCGCTCCTGGCCCAGGGGCAGGAGGACAGCATTTGCCATGTGGCACAGTTTGCAGTTTGGCAATCGCATAAAGAAGGGGATAATGTAAAGTGACAAGTTAGAGGTAGGTGGAAGGTCCTTAAAGACGATTTCAGGGAATTAGGCTGCAAGCTTAAAGCAAGGACCTCCAACGTGGTATTTTCTGAAATACTGCCTGTACCACGTGCCACACCAGAGAGGCAACGGGAGATTAGGGAGGTTAATAAGTGGCTCAAGAATTGGTGTAGGAAGGAGGGGTTTGGGTTCCTGGAGAACTGGGCCGACTTCTCAGTTGGCTACAGGTTCTATGCTAGGGACGGGCTGCACCTCAATGGGGAGGGTGCAGCTGTGCTGGGGGAGAAAATGGCTAGAAGGTTGGAGGAGTCTTTAAACTAGGGACTAGGGGGGAGGGTATTCATTTTATAGGAGGGGAAGGCAGTACAGATAGAGACCTGGGCACAAATAATGAAATTGGGGGTGGGGGTGGCATGGGGGGTGGGGTTAGAACAGTTAATAATTTAAGAAAGAATAGAGGTTCACAGAGATACATAAAGTGCATGTATACTAATGCCAGAAGCCTCACCAACAAAATGGCGGAATTAGAATTAATTTTGTTGGAACATAATTATGACATGGTGGGGATATCTGAGACTTGGCTGGATGAGAGCCACGACTGGGCGGTTAATTTACAGGGCTATAGTCTGTTTAGGAATGACCGTAAAAATAAGCGAGGTGGGGGTGTGTGTTTATATGTAAAATCATCCTTAAAACCCATCCTGCGTGATATCTGTGAATCTAATGAAGATGTAGAGTCTCTGTGGGTGGAGATTAGGGGAGGGGGGAAAAATAATAAATTACTGATAGGGGTTTGTTATAAGTCTCCTAAAATAATGGAAGCAACAGAGAATATCCTCGTAAAGCAAATAGATGAAGCAGCAACTCAAGGAGAAGTCATTATTATGGGGACTTCAACTACCCTGAAATACATTGGGGAACAGAAACCTGTAGTTCCAGTAAAGGTAATAAGTTTTTGGCAACTATGAGAGACAATTACCTTTCACAACTAGTTCAGGACCCAACAAGAGGGGAGGCACTGCTAGACCTAATATTATCCAACAGGCCAGACCGCATATCAAATATAAGGGTTGGGGGTCACTTGGGTAATAGTGATCACAAAATAATAAGCTTTCATGTATCCTTTAATAAGATGTGTAGTCGAGGGGTTACAAGGACACTAAACTTCAGGAAGGCAAATTTCCAACGGATGAGAGATGATCTTGGTGCAATAAACTAGGACGATATCCTGAGACATAAAAATACACAAAGAAAATGGGAGACGTTTATTAGTATCCTGAATAGGACCAGTGCACAGTATATACCCTATGGGAATAAACATGCTAGAATTAGGAGGAAACCACTATGGCTAAATAGAGCTGTAAGGGGCGCAATAAGGGACAAAAAGAAAGCGTTTAGGGAATTAAAGCAAGTAGGTAGTGATGAGGCATTAAATAAATACAGAAGACTGAATAAATTCTGTAAAAAGCAAATCAAGACAGCAAAGATTGAGGCAGAGAGACTCATTGCCAGAGAAAGTAAAAATAATCCCAAAATATTCTTTAACTACATAAATAGCAAGAAACTAAAAAATGATAGTGTTGGTCCCCTTAAAAATAGTCTGGGTGAAATGGTGGATGAGGATGAGGAAAAAGCCAATATGCTAAATGACTTTTTTTCAACTGTATTTACACAAGAAAATCCCATGACAGATAACATGATCAGTGATAAAAAAATTTCTCCATTAAATGTCACCTGCTTAACCCAGCAGGAAGTACGGCGTCTAAAAATCACTAAAATTGACAAATCCCCGGGCCCGGATGGGATACACCCCCGAGTACTGCAGGAATTAAGTACAGTTATAGATAGACCATTATTTTTAATCTTTAAAGATTCAATAATAACGGGGTCTGTACCACAGGACTGGCGTATAGCAAATGTGATGCCAATATTCAAAAAGGGGGCAAAAACTGAACCTGGAAATTATAGGCCAGCGAGCTTAACATCTACTGTGGGTAAAATCCTGGAGGGTTTTTTAAGGGATACTATATTGGAGTATCTGAAGCTGAATAACCTCATGACACAGTATCAGCATGGGTTTACGAGGGACCGTTCTTGTCAGACTAATCTGATAAGCTTTTATGAAGGGGTAAGTTCAGGACTGGACCAAGGGAATGCAGTGGACATGGTGTTCATGGACTTCTCAAAAGCTTTTGATACAGTGCCACACAAAAGGTTGATACATAAAATGAGAACAATGGGGATAGGGGAAAATTTGTGTAAGTGGGTTAAGAACTGGCTCACGGATAGAAAACAGAGGGTGGCTATTAATGGAGCACACTCAGACTGGGTCACGGTTAGCAGTGGGGTACCACAGGGGTCAGTATTGGAGCCGCTTCTCTTTCACATATTTATTAATGACCTTGTAGGGGGCATACAGAGTAGTATTTCAATATTTGCAGATGACACTAAACTCTGCAGGGTAATAAATACAGAGGAGGATAATTTTATATTACAGGAGGATTTATGTAAACTAGAAGCTTGGGCTGATAAATGGCAAATGAGCTTTAATGGGGATAAATGTAAGGTCATGCACTTGGGTAGAACAAATAAGATGTATAATTATGTGCTTAATTGTAAAACACTGGGCAAAACTGTCACTGAAAAAGACCTGGGTGTATGGGTGGACGACAAACTCACATTTAGTGGCCAATGTCAGGCAGCTGCTGCCAAGGCAAATAAAATAATGGGATGCATTAAAAGAGGCATAGATGCTCATGAGGAGAACATAATTTTACCTCTATACAAGTCACTGGTGCGACCACACTTAGAATACTGTGTGCAGTTCTGGTCTCCGGTGTATAAGAAAGACATAGCTGAACTGGAGCGTGTGCAGAGAAGAGCGACCAAGGTTATTAGAGAACTGGGGGGTCTGCAATACCAAGACAGGTTATTACACTTAGGGTTATTTAGTTTGGAAAAACGAAGGCTTAGGGCTGATCTTATTACAATGTATAAAAATATATGAGGGGACAGTACAAAGACCTTTCTAATGATCTTTTTACTCTTAGACCTGTGACGGGGACAAGGGGGCATCCTCTACGTCTGGAGGAAAGAAGGTTTAGCCATAATCACAGACGCAGATTCTTTACTGTAAGAGCAGTGAGACTATGGAACTCTCTGCCGTCTAATGTTGTAATGAGTGAATCCTTACTAAAATTTAAGAAGGGACTGGACGCCTTTCTTGAAAAGTATAATATTACAGGCTATATTCACTAGTTTCCTAGATACTGCGTTGATCCAGGGAGCTAGTCTGATTGCCGTATGTGGAGTCGAGAAGGAATTTTTTTCCCGAATGTGAAGCTTACTGTTTGCCACTTGGTTTTTTTTTGCCTTCCTCTGGATCAACATGTTAGGGCAGGTTAGGATAGGATATGGGTTGAACTAGATGGACTTAAAGTCTTCCTTCAACCTTAATAATAATAATAATAATAATAATAATAATAATAACTATGTTACTAAGTTATCTGGCTACATCTGTAGCAATCATGCCCTAGAGATACAAAACATTCCTCTGTCTGGGCCTAATCAGCTCCTCCATTACTGCATTCAATAGTAACTATGTGACTATGAAACTATGTGTGTGGCCCAGCTGCGCTTGGTGACACATATTCCCTGGACAATGCACAGAAAGGTAATTACAAAGCACCTGATATTCATTCACACTCACACATCCCTATAGTGCCACCAGAGGGAGCCTTAGAATATATAAGGGTGTGGGAGACGTAGCAGTCATGTCATTCCAGACTGGAGTTCAGTTCAGTCTAGTCAGAGCTTTGTCTGAGCCAGTGCGTGTTCAGATGGTTGGTGATTCCTGTCAGATGAGACAGAGGAAGAAAGACGAGCCGTTACCTCATAACAGGCTGAGTGTTAGTTCCCTATGAACGTGGAAAGTGACTCTCGGAGCGAGCGTGAATTCAGTCTGACGGAAGGTCCTGAGAGCTGCTCTGGACAGAGTCTATGAAGGAAAAGAAGGAAAGGGACTACAGTTATTATAACAACGAGTCGACTGAGAAACGGTCAGTGAGCTGTGGAAGGAAGGAAGCTGACGACTACACCTACTGTTACCCGTGCTTATGTTAAGGGTGAGAGTAGGGCGACGGGCGAGTGGTGACAAAAGAGAAAGAGTGACCGAGGTGATATAGCAACGGTAGCTGCCTCCACTCTGCACAACCGGACACCGGGTCCGAAGATTGCTAGAACCTTCACGGCTAGTAGGAGAAAACCGGAATCCCTGCTGGACTTCAGGTCGCAGAGGGGCCCTATAGTGCTGATACGTAACCGGGGTCAGGAAGAACAGGAGTTGGGCCTGATCAGCTGTTAGACTTAGTTCTTGCCAAAAGAAGGCTCCACCACAATGTCGGCCGGGCGTAGCTGTTCTACACAGAGTTGAACTTAGCTTCAAGCAGGTTGGAAACTCACACATTAAGAAGTAAGGAGGCCTTAAACCTACTCAGTGATTACCTGGATGTGCATCCTCCACCCTGAGCAGCTTCCCGGGACATACCTGCAAATACCACCAGTAAAGGTATGGAAAGAGACTGACTTGTGTGTGTCTGCCTTATTGCCTGCACCCTGCACCGCCATATACCCAGAGGGACTAGTCTTACCTGTGGAAGACTTAACATCTGGCTGCCCAGTAACAACCCCTCTGAGAATTCACCCTGCAGCGCTGGTCACCCTGATCAGAAACCACAGGTGGCGTCACGAACAATTACTAAAATCCCCTGTAAATATCCCCCTTTGAATGAGCGCCCAGGGCAACGGACCGAGCTGTGCTACCTGTGACCTCTTCCCCATTGAAGTTAACGGGCTCGGTGCCGAGTACCCCATAACCCTGGTTGTGTGCGACTCATATGTAATAAGTCGCATCAGAAAAATCAGCTTTTTTCTCCACTTATGAGCCACTTAGTCTCTTCACCCTTCCTAATGAATTCATCAGTCTCTCTGAATAATGCTCAAATCCTGACCAAGACAGCAGGCCAGCTCACTGAGAGATCAGATTACAGACACTGCGTCTAGACTTGTCAGAGCGTTTCACAAGAGGTTTCCGGATAAGCCTAAGTCCTAGGGGATCCGGAGGATCCTCTTAGAAAGGAGGGTACTGTTAGAACCCTCTTGTTAGGTTTTGTTTCAGTTTGCTGGTCACATGACCTTTTTTCCCTATTTAGTCTGGCTCCGCCCTTCTGGCTTTGCTGGACTTCATTGTATTATCTACTCTTAAGCTAGCCGGGTGCTTAGGTGCCTTACTCAGTCAGTTTTGCTTGATCTTAGGATCTCTAAGTAATTTGTTTTCTGTTTAATTTTCCCTGCTACAATTTCTGTTAGGAGGTGTCCACCTTTTCTCCCAGTCCCTAGATCTTGTAGGAATTCCTTCCTCGCATCTATAGGTCTTCGCTCAGACTAGCTGAGGACTTTAGCGGGTCTGGTCGCGGGATCAGGTTCCCCGTTACATCGTAGGGATCCAGCTTAGTTCTATTGTAGGGACAGAATTCCTATCTTTCCTTAGTGCTTGTAGCAGATCATAACAGTAAGTCCAGCCAAGAAAAAAAAAAAAATCTCTAAGGAAAAATTAAACAGAAAACAAATTACTTAGAGATCCTAAGATCAAGCAAAACTGACTGAGTAAGGCACCTAAGCACCCGGCTAGCTTAAGAGTAGATAATACAATGAAGTCCAGCAAAGCCAGAAGGGCGGAGCCAGACTAAATAGGGAAAAAAGGTCATGTGACCAGCAAACTGAAACAAAACCTAACAAGAGGGTTCTAACACTAAATAGATCAGGCCAAAAACAGGACTTCAAAGCTTTAGTCTGGAGCCACATCAGCATGGGGTCTGGGGATG
The DNA here is from genome assembly GCA_033576555.1 of Oophaga sylvatica. Classification (NCBI taxonomy): domain Eukaryota; kingdom Metazoa; phylum Chordata; class Amphibia; order Anura; family Dendrobatidae; genus Oophaga; species Oophaga sylvatica. The sequence continues at coordinate 398,507,402 of JARQOD010000003.1, read as the reverse complement.
CCTGGGGGCTTCAATTAGATTATACCTGTCAGCTAGACACTGAAAACACCTCCATTGTCTCTCCCAGCCACTATGACTCCGTTCTAGGATTATGAATTATGAGCACGCCTTTCGAGGTACAGTCTCATAAAAAATACCTGCGCGATCCTGGGGACCTCGGGCATCTGACAGTGCGACTCCCGAATTGGTGATGGCTCGGGGACCTGAGATATAGAGATTGGATCACCGTGGAGGGCCAAACGGGCCAGGTTTGATCTCCACGCGACAGGCAAAATGAACTGCATCCATTGGTACCTCTCGTTGTCACGCGGTCTTATGATATGTGTACGATGTCAGTAAACTATTCTTAAAAGAACAACACTCTATAAAACATATAGATTAGCAACATCAGCATGTAAATATAGAATAGATTTACCTGACACGATATCCGTTGAACACAGGATTAATCTTGAGGACTTGATACACTGTCACAGGAAAGAAGAGGACCGGGGTCTAACCTGACCCTAAACTGGGGTCCTAACTAATCCCTCACCTTGGAGGTACTGATAATGGTTCAGAGGTCCAAGTCTCCAGCCTAACCCTGTCTCCTATCAGTCCCTGAACCCTTTAATCAGTCCTAAGAAGGATTCTGATTACCACCAAAGGGATATGGGCTGATCTCTGCTAAATACACAGATTAGAAATATAAGACAGACTGGAGAAAACACAGACTTGCATACACACTCAAACACAGAAGGAACATAAATGATCTGGGATATTAAACTCTAAGCAAGGTGAGCTTAAAACAACTAAGGAGCTCTTTAACTTAAGTCTATACAGATACAATCCTATCTGTGGTCTGCATGAAGAATTTCACTGGCAACTCCCAAACAGACAACCAGAGAATTAAAGGAAACCAATCAACAAATAATTAATTGCAGCCGGGAGAAACTGCACCCATTCCCAGAACTGAGCACAGACAGAATTAACTCCCTAACTGCCAAACACAAAGAAACAGCAACTCAGCTGTGAGAAGTCAGAATGTGCAACCGCGACGATCTTCGTGGCGATGCACACATGACAGTACCCCCCCTTCTACGAGGGGCCTCCGGACCCTCAGGGCCAGGTTTGCCCGGGTGAGTTCTGTGGAAGGTCCGCACCAAACGATCTGCGTTAATGTCAGACGCAGGAACCCACGTCCTCTCCTCTGGACCATACCCCTTCCAATGCACCAAGTACTGAAGGGACCGGCGATTCAGACGTGAGTCAATGATCTTTGACACTTGAAACTCCAAGTTACCATTGACCACCACTGGAGGAGGAGGTAGAGGTGATGGTATGACTGGTGCCACGTACCTCTTAAGTAATGACTTGTGGAACACATTATGAATTTTAAACGTAGGAGGGAGGTCCAGACGAAATGCCACAGGATTAATTATGGAACTGATCCTGTACGGCCCGATGCATCTGGGGCCCAGCTTCCAGGAGGGAACTTTAAGTTTTATATTCCTGGTAGACAACCATACCAGATCGTTCACATTAAGATCTGGACCAGAAACTCTCCTCCTATCAGCCATACGTTTATAACGGTTCCCCATAGCACTCAGATTATTCAATACACCTCTCCACACTGAAGCAAGTGACGACGAGAAACGCTCCTCCTCAGGAACCCCAGAAGGGCCCCCCCCATTGAAAGTACAAAACTGGGGATGAAAACCATATGCCCCAAAAAACGGGGATTTACCAGTGGACTCGCTCCGCCTGTTGTTAAGAGCGAACTCTGCCAGAGGCAAGAAAGAAGACCAGTCCTCCTGATTCTCTGAGACAAAACACAGAAGATAAGTCTCTAGGCTTTGATTCAGACGCTCTGTCTGACCATTGGTCTGCGGATGAAAAGCCGAGGAAAATGACAATTGCATCCCCCGACGTAAACAAAATGCCCTCCAAAACTTGGACACAAACTGAGACCCCCTATCTGACACCACATCAGAAGGCAACCCATGAAGTCTCACAATCTCCCCAATGAACACCTCGCCAGAGTTTTAGCATTAGGGAGGGCAGGAAGAGCAATGAAATGTGCCATCTTACTGAACCTGTCAACAACCACCAGTATGACAGTCTTCCCTGACGACTGAGGAAGGTCCGTGATGAAGTCCATAGACAAATGAGTCCATGGACGCTCCGGAAGTTTCAAGGGTAAGAGGGTCCCAGACGGACGGGTATGAGGGGTCTTAGAGCGAGCACAAACCCCACAGGACGCGACAAAAGTTAAAACATCTTTATTAACGTTAGGCCACCAAAACCGGCGAGAAAGGAGATCTAAAGTAGCCTTACTCCCTGGATGTCCTGCTAAAGCAGAATTATGATGTGCCTCAATAACCTTTTGTCTCAACTGATTTGGGACAAACAGTCTCCCTGGAGGTCCTGCAGGGGCGTCCCCCTGAACCTCTAATACCTCCTCCTCAAGCTCAGAACATACAGCCGACACTACCACCCCCTCCTGAAGGATAGGAATCGGGTCATCCATTTTCCCGGCCCCTGGGAAACTGCGAGACAAGGCATCCGCCTTAACATTCTTAGATCCAGGGCGATAAGTGACAACAAAATTAAACCTGGTAAAAAACAACGACCATCGAGCTTGTCTGGAATTCAGACGCTTAGCAGATTCCAAATACAGCAGGTTCTTGTGATCAGTAATGACGGTGACCGGGTGGACTGCCCCCTCCAAAAAGTGACGCCATTCTTCAAAAGCCAACTTAATGGCCAAAAGTTCCCTATTGCCGATATCATAATTCCTTTCGGCGGACGACAATTTCTTAGAAAAGAAAGCGCACGGATGCCATTTACCAGGGGACGGACCCTGGGACAATATTGCACCCACCCCTACGTCAGACGCGTCCACCTCCACAACGAACGGCTGTGATGCATCTGGTTGGATGAGAACGGGTGCCGAAGCAAAACATTTTTTCAAAGAGGAAAAAGCTTGGCAAGCTTTGTCCGACCATTTAGAAAAATCCGTCCCTTTTCTTGTCATGTCAGTGAGAGGTTTGACAACAGATGAGAAATTACAAATAAATTTCCGGTAGTAGTTAGCAAACCCCAGAAAACGCTGCAGAGCCTTAAGATCCTCTGGCTGATCCCATTCAAGCACTGCTCTCACCTTTTCAGGGTCCATGCGGAAACCGGAGGCTGACACCAAGAAACCCAAAAACTGAAGTTCCTGTACGGCGAATACACACTTTTCCAGTTTGGCGTATAGTTTATTGTCTCGCAAGATCTGCAACACCTGTCTCACATGCTCCTGGTGAGACACAAGATCTGGCGAGTAAATTAAAATGTCATCCAAATATACGACCACAAACAGCCCCACCAGATGACGAAAAATGTCATTAACAAAATATTGGAATACTGCTGGTGCAGTAGTCAGACCAAAAGGCATGACAAGATTCTCATAATGTCCCTCCGGCGTGTTAAACGCCGTTTTCCACTCATCCCCCTCTTTTATCCTAATCAGATTATACGCCCCCCTGAGATCCAATTTAGAGAACCATTTGGCGCCAACAATTTGATTGAAGAGATCAGGAATCAGAGGGAGTGGATACGGATCTCGAACAGTAATCCGATTAAGTTCGCGGAAATCCAAGCAAGGGCGTAGGCCTCCATCTTTCTTCTTCACAAAGAAGAACCCCGCGGCCACTGGGGAAGATGAAGGTCTAATATGCCCTTTAGCCAGACTTTCCGAAATATAATCTTTCATAGCCTGCCTCTCAGGACCAGAAAGGTTATATAACCTAGCTTTAGGTAACTTAGCATCAGGAAGTAAATTAATAGAGCAGTCATACACACGATGAGGAGGCAACTCCTGACACCCCTCCTCAGAGAACACATCCCCAAAGTCCTCCAAAAAAGGAGGCAGAGTACTAGGCACGACCGCACTGATGACTGTGTTCATGCAGTTACTTTTGCAAAACTCACCCCATTGGCTTATCTCTCTGGACTGCCAATTAATCACAGGGTTATGTTTAACCAACCAAGGAAGTCCCAACACAATAGGAGTAGGTAGACCCTCCAACACATAACAAGATAATAGTTCCCTATGTATTGCCCCTACCCGAAGGTCAATGTTATGAACCTCATGAACAAAGCTACCTTGGCCGAGAGGCCTGGCGTCAATGGAGAATATAGGGATCGGTTTGACCAATACACTCAGATGCATACCTTGAGCCTGAGCAAACTGAGCGTCAACCAGATTAGCCCCGGACCCACTATCAAGAAGAACAGAAAATCTCTCCACTCTCGTACCAACCACCACCTCCACTGGTACAAGGAACTGAGAAGAACTAGCGGACGAAATACATACTCCCAGGTTGTCGTCCACCACACAACCTGGGATTAACAGTTTTCCGGCGACTTCTTGCTCAACAAGGCACGGGACGGACATCCCCCAACAAAATGTCCCTCTTTCCCGCAGAAGAAACACCTTCTAGTCCTGCGGCGTACCGCCAATCCCCTCCTACGAAATGATGTCCCTCCCAACTGCATAGGCTCCTCCGAACAGACAAGGGGAACCTCAACATAAGGGACTTTAGTAGTAGGTGGAGTAACAACAGGGGGCGGAGTTACCTCGCACCTCTCCCGGAGCCGTCTATCAGTACGGATAGCCAGGGCCATAGCAGCCTCCAGTGATGGAGGAGAATCATACTGAGCCAAAACGTCCTTTAATTTGTCAGAAAGCCCATGACAAAACTGGCTCCTAAGAGCTGGGTCATTCCACTGAGTATCTGTGGCCCATCTACGGAACTCAGAAGCAAATTCCTCCGCCGGACGATTTCCCTGCTGTATCTTACGTAATTTTGTCTCAGCAAGAGAGACCCGATCTGGGTCATCATATACCAAACCCAGGGCAGTAAAAAATCGATCTACTGACTGTAGAGCCGGGGATCCCGGAGGAAGGGAAAATGCCCAGGATTGAGGGTCCCCTTGTAGGAGCGAGATAACAATTCCCACTCTCTGCTCTTCACTCCCTGATGATCGAGGCCGAAGCCGAAAATACAATTTACATGCTTCCCTGAAGGTAAAAAATTTGTCTCGCCCACCAGTGAACCTGTCCGGGAGAGCAACCTTAGGTTCAACTCTGGTTTGCTCCAGGGGAGACAAAACTTTGGACTTAATGTCCGTCAGCTCCATGGATAATCCCTGCAACTGCAGAGCCAGCTGGGCTACTGGATCCATGGCAACTGGGAATAATTTTATTGGCCAGTGAAAATGTCACGCAGTCTTATGATATGTGTACGATGTCAGTAAACTATTCTTAAAAGAAATATAGATTAGCAACATCAGCATGTAAATATAGAATAGATTTACCTGACACGATATCCGTTGAACACAGGATTAATCTTGAGGACTTGATACACTGTCACAGGAAAGAAGAGGACCGGGGGTCTAACCTGACCCTAAACTGGGGTCCTAACTAATCCCTCACCTTGGAGGTACTGATAATGGTTCAGAGGTCCAAGTCTCCAGCCTAACCCTGTCTCCTATCAGTCCCTGAACCCTGTAATCAGTCCTAAGAAGGATTCTGATTACCACCAAAGGGATATGGGCTGATCTCTGCTAAATACACAGATTAGAAATATAAGACAGACTGGAGAAAACACAGACTTGCATACACACTCAAACACAGAAGGAACATAAATGATCTGGGATATTAAACTCTAAGCAAGGTGAGCTTAAAACAACTAAGGAGCTCTTTAACTTAAGTCTATACAGATACAATCCTATCTGTGGTCTGCATGAAGAATTTCACTGGCAACTCCCAAACAGACAACCAGAGATTTAAAGGAAACCAATCAACAAATAATTAATTGCAGCCGGGAGAAACTGCACCCATTCCCAGAACTGAGCACAGACAGAATTAACTCCCTAACTGCCAAACACAAAGAAACAGCAACTCAGCTGTGAGAAGTCAGAATGTGCAACCGCGACGATCTTCGTGGCGATGCACACATGACACTCGTGTCCTGATCCGATCGTCCTGGAGAAAGTTAACCCCTTTCTTAGATATTGGGAATAAATTCTGCAGGGAGCTAAGGGTAGAGATTATTAGCCCACCCTCTGGCACCGAGGGGAGGGACCTAGCAGGTATAAGAACTGTGAGCGGATGGCAGACCCTAGCCATTCACACAGAAGAACAAGACGATGAAGATCTAAGAAGGAACAAGGGACAGATCTGCCAAGGGAGCAGCGGCACACGTTTTGGGGACTGTCCGGCAACTAAGATTCGTACCTGTGGTTCGCAGAGCTCCCGGCGTCCACATGCAACCTACAGCCTGGTAATATTGACCTTTAGCTAATACGTCTAAGCCTTGTATATTGTTGTATTTTACTGACTGCAAATCCACTGTAATTCCGTTGTATAGCTTACTGTATATTTCTGTAATTATCTAGTGCGCCCTTAAGGCAATTAAACCATAAAATTAATTTTGGGCTGATGCTTTTACTCTGATCACGAATCTTAGAATACCCAGTGGGTAACAGGACATCCTCCCCGGCGGCCATTTGCTCTAGGTGCAGTTCCCTTACTGACCTGAGAGACAAAGAGGGTGCCGGAGAGCTGTGCCTGTGTAGTTACGTCACATTGATGACGTGGGAGGAACAGGGGTTTCCTCCACAGGATCTAACAGGATAACTTCCTGCAACTTCCTGCAAAAGAAAATGTAACAAGAAGCACTCACCTGTTACTTCCCACAGGTGACTGTGAACGAGCATCACATACTTGAAACAAAGTTATTTACCCACAATTTTGGAAACAGTATTGTCAGGCCCATTTTTGGAGTTTTGTGTAAAATTTTTTTGTATTGTTCCAGTACACACAAAGGAAATACCGTATTTTTCGGACCATAAGACGCACTTTTTTTCCTCCAAATTTGGGAGGAAAGTGTGGGTGCATTTTATGGTCGGAATGTAACGTGGGGAGGGGGGCAGCGGTGGAGTGAGATCGCAGGAGGCAGGAAAATATCCCCTCCGCTGCAGGAATCCAGCGCTGGGGAAACCACTGGTCCCGATACTTAAGTGCAGTGAATATTCATTAGCCGCTTCCCCGCCCACCTATCAGCTGAGCGGGGAGCAGCAAATGACAGAGCCACATGGTTTCCCCAGCGCCTGATTCCTGCAGCAGCTGGGGAGATGTGTGTTGGAAGGAGAAGGAGGCAGCAGGAGCAGAGTGCAGCAGGAGGCATCGCATACCTGACAGCACAAGGGCTGTGCTGCTGCGATGCTGAATGCTCCTGTGGAGGACCTGTGATGAGGTCATGAAGAGGGCGGGCTGGAGCATCACATGACCACACAAAGCCCTGCCTCTTCATGATGTCATCACAGGTCCTGCAGACACACTGTACAGTACAACAGAGAATTAATTAAAAGGTTAGTAATGACAGCACATAAAAAATCACTCTGCCATCCTGTGGTGGACTATAACTCCCAGCATGCCATAGGATCTGCAGGATATGCTGAGAGTTATAGTTCTCCCATGGGATCTTAAAGCAGCACTCCAGTGTTATTTTTGAGTGCTGGAGTGGTGCTTTAAATATAAGCCCCGTGCCCCCATTCATATACTCACCCTCCAGCATCCTCACATAGTACTTTACAGACACCACACTGGTCCCGCAGCACCATCTTCTACCCGTAGCTTCCAACATAATAACATACTATTATATATAATAACACCACATATAATGGTATGTTATTTATGTTATTAAATATTTTACCACATTTTTTGCTTCAAATATATTTTTCCCTATTTTCCACCTCTAAAACCTTGGTGCGTCTTATAGTCCGGTGCGTCTTATAGTCCAAAAAATACGGTAAACCTGTGTTTAACAAAACGTGTAACTGCAATAATTTTCTGGGAGAAATATTTCATTTTCTGGAACAATTTCAAGCCTTCCAGCCTTTACTGTAAGTGGTCAATAACAATGGCAGAGATTTCATCTGGTAGAAAGTGGGGTGGATGAAACAATCTCATAGTATAAAAATAATCAGCCCTGCGGATCCTGCCGCCCCTCGTGTAGCACGACAACTGCCAATCAAAACCTCCAAACCTTTCTGGCCAGTAATAATCATTGCAGAAAATCCACAATTCGGATATAAAATACATTAAAACTAGTGTTGAGCGATACGATACCGCAAGTATCGGGTATCGGCCGATATTAGCTCTATCGGACTTTCGATACTTAGTTCCGATATTTTCGTCTTATCGGATACCGGAATCGGATTTGTCACTGTCACTGTCAGTGTCCGTCGGTCGGGTCTGTCAAGAGTCAGCGGCACTTACCTGGCAGAAGATCTCCGGCGGTCACGGGCTGGACTGCTTGATGGCCGCCATCATCTTTCCCCGGCGGTCACATGCAGTTTCTCGCGATAACTGCAGTGACTGCTGGGTAATCCCGGCCGTAAAGCAGTCAGTCCGATGACGTCACCGCCGGGGAAGCAGGTAATCAGCTGTGCTGCGTCGAGATGACAGGCTCTGCCTGTCATTGCGATGTAGCAGAGCTGGATCGTCGTGGGACTGTTGTTACTATGGACTGCGTCGGACAGGTGGTATACTGTTGGTTTGTTTTTTTTCTTTTTTTACAGGAGATCGATGGCGTCGCAGGAATGAGTGTATAATAAAATTAATGAAAACTGTGTTGTCTCTTTTATTTCATTAAAATACTTTTTTCTTGCTGTGTCTTTTTTTTTATACATTTAAAAACTTTGGGATTAATAATGGATCGGTGTCTTATTGACACCTCTCTATTATTAACCGGGCTTATTGTCACCGTGCAATCAACGGTGACATTAACCCCTTATTACCCCACTTGCCACCGCTACAGGGCAGTGGGAAGAGCCGGGTAAAGTGCCACAATTGGCACATCTTTTGATGCGCCAAATGTGGGGCTGCTGTAGCCTGGTATTATCAGGCTGTTGAGGGCCAAAATCCATGGGCCTTGACAGTCTTTTAATACCAGGCCGCAGCAGTCTGCATTTTACTTGGCTGGTTAACAAAAATAGGGGGACCCCTACGCCATTTTTTTTTCGAGGGGATCCCCTATTTTTGTTAACCAGCCAAGCTAAGCAGACTGCTGTGGCCTGGTATTATCAGGCTGGCAAGGTCCATGGATATTGGATCCTTACCAGCCTGAAAAACCAGGCCTCAGCAGTCTGCTTCATCTGGCTGGTTAACAAAAATAGGGGGGACCCCACGCCAAATTTTTTTGAGGGGATCCCCTATTTTTGTTAACCAGCCAAGATATGCAGACTGCTGTGGCCTGGTATTATCAGGCTGGCAAGGTCCATGGATATTGGATCCTTACCAGCCTGAAAAACCAGGCCTCAGCAGTCTGCTTCATCTGGCTGGTTAACAAAAATAGGGGGGACCCCACGCCAAATTTTTTTCGAGGGGATCCCCTATTTTTGTTAACCAGCCAACCGCTCTGAGGGGGCCCACCCGGAGCTACGATACAGTTACATTCTGCGGCAGAGCAGGGAGAATCGCTCTCCCTGCTCTGCCGCCCGGAAGCTATGGGGCCTGAACAGGCGTTGGGGGGGCCCGGTGCCAGCAGTGGGCCCCCACCCGTCATCGGAGGGTCAGCTGTATCGGCATCCAGCCGATAAAGCTGACCGCATGGAGAGAGAAGGAGCGAGCGCTCCTTCTCTCCCATAATCCCCCTCTCAGCGTATGACAGCGGGCGCAATAACATCACCTGCCGGCGCCCGCTGTCAGGCGCTGAGAGGGAGAACAGTGAGCAGCACAGGAGCCGGGAGGTGAGTTTTTTTTTGATTTTTTTTTTAATGGGGGTGCAGTCGAGTCCTGGCTGGAGAAGTCGTCATGTCGGTGTGGGCCAGATGGAAAAGACATGAAAAGTGAACAATTCCATTAGAAAAAACATCAGCGGTAAGTCATTATCTGTACCTGTGCTGTAATCTATTATATGTTCTGTAGGACTGGTATTATTTAACACAGACCATATGGCGGTAATATCAATATTGGTCTTTTTATATATAGATTATTTTGGCCAACAGCGCGGTCATTTGCTGAGGTTCTCTGATGATGGGCCCACTCAGAAGTTTTGCCCCACTAAACCAAAACCCTAGCTACGCCTATGGCTCTCTCTCTAGTCTTTCTTTCTCGCTCTCTGTTCTTTCCTTCTCGCTCTCTGTTCTTTTTTCTCTCTGTTCTTTCTTTCTCTCTTTTCTTTCTTTCCTCTCTTTCTTTCTCTGTTTGTTCTTTCTCTCTCGCTGCTCTTTCTTTCTTTTCCTCAGTACCAGCCACTGTGCCCTCATTACCAGTCAGTGTGATGAGCAGTGCTAAATGGTTACGCTTGGGGCGAGGATATAGGTGTGATTAGCTGTGAAATGGGTGTTGTCGGGGCGTGGCCTAAAATTTTCAGCGGCGCGCAACACGCGCCGCAGCCTTTAATCCTCTTTTCCTGTCTTCCAAATTTGGGAGGTATGCTGTATGACCTCCCTACAACTTATGGCCATGCTCCTGATGAGCGCGACGGATGGTCTCGTGAGGGATCTCCTCCCACACCTGGACTAAAGCATCCACCAACTCCTGGACAGTCTGTGGTGCAACGTGGCATGGCCTAAAATTTTCTGCAGCATGCACAGCGTGCCACAGCCTTTGTCCCTCTTTCCCTTATTCAAAGGTTGGGAAGTATGATGTTGGGCCGCAAGAATATATTTTCTCTGGTGGGCCCAAGGTACTCCAGTCCGACGCTGCTGGCAAGGTCCATGTATGTTGGCTCCTTAACAGCCTTAAATACCATGCCTCAGCAGCAGGGGCGTACATATAAATCATGGGGCCCCATAGCAAAAGTCTGAATGTTCCCCACCCCCCCAAAAAAAAACCCAGAGGCATTGTAAATGTAAAGTGCCAGCACAGTGAGGGAAGTTGAGTCGCACAGAGACAGGGGTTTTGGGGGTACTCGGCACCGATCACGTCGACTTCTATGGGGGATGTCACGAGTAGCACAGCTCGGTCCGTGACCTGGGCGATCACTGGAATGTGGGATATTTCCAGGGGATGATAGAATGTTCGTGTAGTTTGTCGTGACGCCACCTGTAGTACCTGGTCAGGGTGTCCAGCGCTGCTGTGCAGGTCCTCTGGAAGGGATGGTGTAGTGCAGGTAGGTGAAAAGTCTTCTACAGGTAACACGCTATCCTTCCAGGGCAGATAGATGTGAGATAGAGCAATGGTGCAAAGTGATGTAGCAGAGTGGACTATGCGACGTAGTAAGAAAGCAGGAAATACTTCAAGTTAAACGTTGCATAATAAAATTTTTAATAATAACATTACAAAAGTGCAAATGGCTTATATTATGTGACATGTTTTGTTACTGTTCATACCCTTGATATGTGTTATACATGTGTGTTAATAAATACATATTCAACAAAAGTGCAAATAGCATTAGTGCCGAAGTTCGTGGAGACTTCTTAGGACTACCCCCACCGGGGTAACTTCACAGTGTCCTTTACTTGTGCTTGTGGAGGACCCGCTCCAAACCTCCAACTGTGGTCTTGGGTGGGCTGCAAGACTTTCCTTGAGCAGACCTCACTTTCGGCCACACCAAACGGGTTTTTAGTTTCTGAGGTAGTTGAAAATAGTGCACAGTAAAGTTTTTTGTAAAACCAAGATGGAGCACCGAAGTGCCAACTATTTACAGAAAAGTTTGTGAGCCAGTACAGTTCATGGCTACAAAGTTCAACATTTTCATTACAGTGAAACACCATTACCCAACCTGGGTATATTAAGGCAACATAGAATCATAGAATCATAGAATGGTAGAGTTGGAAGGGACCTCCTGGGCCTTCTGGTCCAACCCCCTGCTCAAAGCAGGATTCTCTAAATCATCCCAGACAGATGTCTATCCAGCCTCTGTTTGAAGACTTCCATTGAAGGAGAACTCACCACCTCTTGTGGCAGCCTGTTCCACTCATTGATCACCCTAACTGTCAAAAAGTTTTTTCTAATATCTAATCTGTGTCTCCTCCCATTCAGTTTCATCCCATTGCTTCTAGTCTTTCCTTGTGCAAATGAGAATAAAGATGATCCTTCTACAATGTGACAGCCCTTGAGATATTTGTAGACAGCTATTAAGTCTCCTCTCAGTCTTCTTTTTTGCAAGATAAGCATTCCCAAATCCTGCAACCGTTCCTCATAGGACATGGTTTGCAGACCGGTCACCATTCTGGTGGCTCTTCTCTGAACTTGCTCCAGTTTGTTGATGTCTTTTTTAAAATGTGGTGCCCAAAACTGGACACAGTATTCCAGATGAGGTCTGACCAAAGAGGAGTAGAGGGCAATAATGACCTCACGTGATCTAGACTGTATGCTTCTGTTGATACATCCTAGAATTGCATTTGCCTTTTTTGCTGCTGCATCACACTGTTGACTCATGTTAAGGCTGTGATCAATTAGTATACCCAAGTCTTTTTCACATGTGCTGTTACTTAACCCTATTCCTCCCATTTTGTATATGCTTTTTTCATTTTTATTGCCCAGATGTAGTACTTTGCATTTTTCCCTGTTAAAATCCATTCTGTTAGTTGCTGCCCACTGCTCCAGTTTATGTATATCTTTTTGAATCCTCTCTCTCTCTTCTCTAGTATTAGCTACCCCTCCTAGCTTTGTGTCATCAGCAAATTTGATCAGTTTACCCTCAATTCCTTCATCTAAATCATTGATAAAGATGTTGAACAATACAGGGCCCAAAACAGAGCCCTGTGGTACTCCACTTGAGACATTCTTCCAACTGGATGTGCAGCCATTTACAACCACTCTTTGGGTCCGATCACTAAGCCAGTTATGAATCCACCTAACAGTTGCCTTGTCCATTCCATACTTAGTCATTTTTTCAATAAGGATTGTGTGAGATACTTTGTCAAATGCTTTGCTGAAGTCAAAATATACTATATCTACAGCATTTCCCTGATCCACCCAGTCAGTGATTCTGTCATAGAAGGAAATTAAGTTAGTCTGACATGACTTATTAGTTACAAACCCATGCTGACTCTGTTTAATCACTTCATTCTTATCCAGGTACTTGCATACATGTTCTTTAATAATTTGTTCAAAGATCTTTCCTGGTATAGAAGTCAGACTCACCGGCCTGTAGTTCCCTGGGTCCACCTTCCCCTTTTTGAAGATAGGAACAACATTTGCTCTTCTCCAGTCTTCTGGGACTTCTCCTGTTCTCCAAGAATTTTCAAAGATTATGGACAGTGGTTCAAGAATTTCTTCTGCTATCTCCTTCAGTACCCTGGGGTGTAATTCATCTGGACCTGGAGACTTGAATTCATTTATGTTAGCTAAGTGTTTCCTCACTGTCTTTCTGTTTATAGATATCCTGGATTCTTCTATTCCTTTAATAGGACAGTGAAGATCAGTTGATGTTACATTTCCTTTCTGAGAGAAAACAGATGCAAAATAGGAATTTAAAAGTTCAGCCTTCTCAACATCCTTTCTTACCATGTCATCATTTTCATCCTGTAAAAATCCTATAGCATCTTTGACTTTTCTTTTACTTTTGACGTATCCCCAAAATCCTTTTTTGTTGCTTTTGACGTCACTTGCAAGCCTTAATTCATTGTCAGCTTTAGATAATCTGATTTGTGCCCTGCAGGTTCTGCAGACGGCATTATATTCTTCTTTAGATATGCCTCCCTCTTTCCATTTGATAAACATTTCTTTCTTCCTTTTTAGCATGTGTTTAAGTTCTATGTTCATCCATCCTGGTTTCCTTAAATGCTTCCCATTCTTCCCTCTTTTCGGAATTGTTAACGATTGTGCTTTGAGAATCTCATTTTTCAAGATTTTCCATCCTTCCTGGACATTTTTGTCCTTAAGGATATCCAGCCATTGGATCCCTCCAATTCTCTTTCTGAGTTCCTTAAAATCTGCCTTTCTGAAATCTAACCTTGACGTCTGAGTCTTCACAGGTCTTCCTCCTCTTGTTATCCAAAATTCTAAAATAGCATGGTCACTACCTCCTAGAGTCCCAGCCACTCTTATCTCCTCCACCATTTCCTCCCTGTTTATGAGGATTAGATCCAAGGTAGCAGATCCCCTTGTTTTCTCCATTACCTTTTGGAAGATAAAGTTGTCAGCAAGAGAGGATAAGAATTTCCTGGACCTGTTAGTTTTGCCTGAGAAGAGATTCCAACAAATGTCTGGATAGTTGAAATCTCCCATGACCACTATGTCATATTTTTTGGAGAACTTGGCCATTTGATGCATAAAGAGTTCATCCATATCTTCAGCTTGCACAGGCGGCCTGTAGTAAATGCCTACAATGGTGTCCTTTCCATTGTTCTGTCCTTGTATTCTTACCCAAACAGTTTCCACAGAACTCCCAGTCTCTGAAGCGTCAATCTCTGTGCAGATATACGCTTTTCTAACATACAATGCAACACCTCCTCCTCGTTTATCAAGTCTGTTTCTTGCAAATAAGTTGTATCCTTCTAGCCTTGTATTCCAATGATGTGTATCGTCCCACCAAGTCTCAGTGATTCCAATGACATCATATTTCTTCTCCTGCGTTAGTAGCTCCAGTTCTCCTTGTTTGTTGCCCATGCTTTGTGCATTCGTATAGAAACACTTTAGTTTGTGATTGGTTTCTCTTCCTTCAATATTTTTATTATGTAAATTTTTTTGTCTTTGTTCTTCCCCTTCTCTTCTAATAGCAGAAATCTCAATAGTATTTTTCAAGTGTATGGCTTTTGCTGGCGTATTGCTTCCCTTCCCACATTGTTCTAGTTTAAAGCTCTCCTGATGAGTGTAGCAAGGCGACTTCCAAATACATGTTTTCCAGTCTTCGTAAGGTGCACCCCATCTCTAGCAAGTAGTCCATCGTATAGGTAATTCACTCCGTGATCCAGAAATCTAAATCCTTGCTGACGGCACCATCGACGTAGCCAGTTGTTCACCTGCAGAATCTTATTCCACCTCCTTGTTCCATGGCCATCCACTGGGAGGATGGAAGAGAAGACCACCTGCGCTCCCAGTTCTTTCACTTTCTTACCTAAGTTTTCAAAGTCACTGCAGATGGTTTCCAGGTCGTTTCTAGCGGTGTCATTTGTCCCCACATGTATTAGCAGGAATGGGTAGTCATCTTTAGGTCTGAAGAGTCCTGATATCCTGTCAGACACATCTTTAATTTTTGCACCTGGAAGACAGCACATTTCTCTTGAGGTTATATCCGGTCTGCAGATAGCGGCCTCTGTTCCTCTCAACAGGGAATCGCCCATGACAACAACTCTCCGTTTCTTCTTCACAACAGTTTTCTTTCTCCATTCAGGAGGACTCTGAGGGCGTACAAGGTTGTTTGTGGGCAAAGTCTTATCCTGATGTATTTCTTCATCGTTCTCCTGTGTAAGAGCCTGGTATTGGTTCCTGAGCAGAATTGGTGCTGACTGCCTCCTGATCCTCCTGCTTCTCTGGGTCACATGCTTCCATTCCTCTGTTTCTTCAGTTGCACTTCGAATTTCTTCTCTTTCTGTACAATAAACTTGTTCTTCTGAACATTCACCCGTCCGGGTACATCAAACCATTACCCAACCTGGGTATATTAAGGCAACAATAAACTTCTTTTTATGAACATTCACCCATCCGAGTACATCAATAATTTAACTATTTACATACAGAGACCCTGTCCGGGTTATTTAGACTTCTTTGGCTGGCCTCTTACAGGTACCACCTGGTACTGTTCTGGAGCTTGCCAAACATCCGTGACAGGAGGGTCCACCCAGACCTGATGAGGTCGTGTGGCCTGTACAGTGACGTCGTGACCCGCTATCTGGGTCTGTGTGGCCAACTCTTTCATCTCCCTTCGGGTCTGGACCCCTATGTCCCGGACTGAACGAACCCCAGGGGGCCTAACAGGCGCCGGGTACGGGCCAGCTATCATTATCATGTCCATAGCTGGGGCTGCTGAGGAGACCACTGAGGGAGGCTGGGGAGATTTACGGCGTGGGGTGGGCACTTGTGCAGAGGCCTGGTTGGGGGAGGCTGAAGGCTCGTAGGGTCTGTCAGTTTCCTGACACTCTGGGGAGTAGGGGTCGCACCTGGTAACATTTAGGGCGTACCATCCATTGTAACCCCAGTGTCGGGTGTAAGTCACCAAGTCTCCTGGCAACAGGTCCCTCCCCGGGTGTCCTTCTGGGAGGTGAGCCTCCACGTCCCGCCGGGTTACAAAAACTTCTAAATAAAGTCCAGGCTCCTGGATGAAGCCCCAACCACCTTTTAACTTAAAGTTCCGTACTGCACCCTTACGCCGCGGCTCCCTCACCGTACTTTTATCCTTTCTCATACGTGCCTTCTCTGCCAGGTCCTTCTCCAGGTGACGTTGCCGAAGCTTTTGGGATTCTCGCTGCTCCCTTTGTCGCTCTGCTTCCCGCTCCCGACGTCTCCACTCTTCCTCCTGACGCCAGTTGTAATTCTCCTCCACCAGCATCTCCATGTCTCCACCATCAAAGGCCAGCTTACGATGTACGGTTTGCGGCAGCTCTCCTGGCGCCCGCCAGTCCTGGCGGCGCTCACCTGTGGCGGAAGCAGCCGGCTCTGGAACAGATGACGGTCGGGGCTCCGGTACAGGCAGGTAGAGCTCTGGTGCCTGCGCGGCCTCCTCCATGAGGACGGGTGTCGCTTCTTCTGCCTCAGCGACGGGGGCAGACAGCGGGATCTGGGGTGCTGGTGCGGCGTTTTCTGCAGGAACGGGTGCCTCCACTGTGATACTGGCAACCGGTTCAGATTGCAAGGGCTGGGATGCCCGCACGGCCTCCTCTACTGGAACGGGTGCCTCCACTGAGATACTGGCAACCGGTTCAGATTGCAAGGGCTGGGATGCCCGCACGGCCTCCTGTACTGGAACGGGTGCCTCCACTGAGATACTGGCAACCGGTTCAGATTGCAAGGGCTGGGATGCCCGCACGGCCTCCTCTACTGGAACGGGTGCCTCACCTTCCGGTACAGACACTTCAGGGGGTAAGAGGGATTGGCGCCGCTCCAATTGTAGTTTTAGGGCCCGCCAGCTCGCTTCCATCCTGGCGACCTCCTCCCGGTGCCGGGCCAGGTCTCTCAGGGTATCCTCCACTTCTTCCAGCGTAGGAGGGTTTCCAGGCCGGGTGCCAAACGGTGGCTCCGTGGCGATCGGGTCGCTTTCGTGGGGGGAGAGCTCTGACTCCTCCATCCCTTCCCACTTCTGCTCACGTCCATTCGCCATCTCTGCCAAGTCACATGTGTCATTAGCATCAGGAGAGGCGCCATCTTTTGTAGGGAGGCGGGACCTTCGCGTTCGTTTCCGCCCACTGAGGAGGATGAGGAGGTGGAACTCCAGAGCTCTGGGGCACGATCTTACATTGCAGTAACATTTAGAGTGTGCGGACATCGTTTTCGCGCCACGGAGTGAGTGTACGCCCACGAGAGCACGCCCTTATTCTTCACCTGTGCCTCGTGGCGCAGATATGACGGAAAAATGGCAAATACAGTCTATGATGATTTTTGCAATTCTCAAGCAAAAAAACAGTTCAATTAAGGCACACAGGACTCGCTTATAGCGAGCTTCTGAATCCTGTTCGTGACGCCAAAGTTGAGTCGCACAGAGCCACAGGTTTTGGGGGTACTCGGCACCAAGCCCGTCGACTTCTATGGGGGATGTGACGGGTAGCACAGCTATGTCCGTGCCCTGGTCGCTCACTGGAATGTGGGATATTTCCAGGGGATGATAGAATGTTTGTGTAGTTTGTCGTGACGCCACCTGTAGTACCTGGTCAGGGTGACCAGCGCTGCTGTGCAGGTCCTCTGGCAGGGATGGTGTAGTGCAGCTAGGTGATAAGTCTTGTACAGGTAAGACGGTATCCTTCCAGGGCAGATAGATGTGAGATAGAGCAATGGTGCAGAGTGATGTAGCAGAGTGGAGTATGCGACGTAGTAAGAAAGCAGGAAAGGAAACAATTCTTACTACAAAGACATGCAGCATAAGGCTGCCTCAACCCCTCCCATCCAACTAGCTACACCCTGTTCTAACCAGCCTGAGCTAGACCATCCCATTGGGTCCGCCTACACTCAGCTGGCATAGTGTACTGTTGAATGCAGTGGTTGGAGTCAATGGGGTGTTTCCTCCTTACCTGAGAGTAAGTTGTCACACCGCTGGGTGCGATGCAACATCTCTGTGGCGACTGGACCCTCGGGTGCTTCTGTCTTTTCACAAATGCCGGCTTTACCCGGCAATTGAATCAGAGGCTATTTTACTATGTAGAAGTGAATAAACTATAAATATATCTATATATATATATGTCACAATGACATGTATATATATATATATATATATATATATATATATAATATATGTATTCTAAGTGTGTATATTTTGTGTTTACAAGGAAAGAAAGTGTTTTTTTAGTTGCGATATTTTGTTCCCATAGACTTACATGGGACTTCCGGTATCGGAATTGGATATCGACGATATTTAGTGATATCGGCGATACCATTCCGATCCGATATTTTTAGATATCGAGCAGTATCGCTCAACACTAATTAAAACATAAAGCTAAGCGGCTGTTACGCACTCGTTATATTCATTGATTTCTTATTACATTCTCTGCACTAAAGGAACAGAGCATAACCCTAAACTACACCGGGGACGGCAAATAACGAGATTGTGGCAGCAAAGAGACACATTATATATATCAACCAAGAAAATGTAGCAAGATCGCAGAAAAAGAGCAAACTCTAATAAAGCCTGTGAAATCGACAGTATACAAGTATATCTGTTACGTGGAGGCAGCCGTGAAATATCCACCCTGACTCCAGAGGAGAGCGCAGGGACAGGAGTAGGACTACGACTGGTGGACAAATAAGAGGGGCAGATCTACTAATCATGGTGAACACGTAGAGACCGGTCCATGTAAAGACGCACTGAGTATATCCCAGAGGCTGGCGATAAACCCGGAGTTCGTTACACACTTTGGTCTAACGCTACAATGTTGCACCCAAATGTCACGATTTTGGAGTATGGGACGCAGTTCCAGCCAAACCTCTATGTGATAAACCTATCCCCATTCTCTAGATACTTTTGGAAAGTGAGGAGCGTGTCAAAAGCCTGTTATTCTGCTTTGAAAATATGTGTAAAATTTTTTACCAAAAGTATGTCGGAAAAGTGGTGCATTTCCGATAGTGACGCTGCCATTGGCACCTGCAGGGATGTCTGTGACCCCATGGAGACCAGGTCCATGGCACCATGAAATCAGTGAATGTTTGGCTTAAGTCTTAGGGTTCCTATTGGGCCCTTTCTTAAGTGTCAGGAGGGAGACTTTTGGGCCACAAAAGATAAATATTATTTTGGTCCACCGCACTTTTGGGTGTCTCTGCACGGCCATTATTTTTTGCCATGTGATTTTTGTTGTGACCGTTGTACACGCAAAACCAATCGTCAGTGAGATCCGATAAATTATGACCTGATAATGCAAACTTGTGTCCACTCACCCCACAGCAGGGAGTGGCACTTGGCCACATATACAACGTGCCATAAAATCTGCCACCACGAGAGATGAAGAAATCAGCCCGTATGTCCTCACCGATGGTAGCGAGCAGTGATGGAGAACTGCAGATCTGGAACATGGGCCACAGAAGTCACGTAGATAAGGGGACTGGTATAGAAACACTCATGGACGCCGGCCACTCCCTGTACATCAAATATCACACCAAAGATGACTACAAGCTCAGACATTGTTCTATGCCTCACCCTTCATGACCATCACTGCAACAGAGGTTTTCAAGGAATTGTAAAATTTATCATAATGAAAAAAACATTGATGAAAGCAGCTGTCCATAAACAGAGTTAAATGGCTTCTTACTTCCAAAAACAGTGCCACCCAAGTCGACAGGTTGTGTATGGTATTACACCTGTGAATGGTGCAGAGCCACAGTACCATGCACAGCCTGCGCCAAGGAGTGGGGATGTTTTTGAGGGAAAGCAGCCATGTATTTCTAATTTTGGAAAATCTGGTAAGATAACTGAGCGGAGATGACAATTATTAGTGTGTGATTAGTGTGCATGATTACTCTCATACACCTCTGACAGTGGCATAGAACACACCTGCCATACACCCCAAGGCTTTCAGATATATAGGGTTCCTTTGGTTCTGTCAGGTCAGTGGGGCCCTTTGGAAAAGTTTGATGCCTGGACAAAAGGGAAACTGCAAAGACGCTAAGGCCGGCGTCACACTCACCGACTAAAAAATCTGACCGTTTTAGTCGGTCGATTATCGCAGCAAAATGTCATGAACAGACATCCGTCTGGCATCCGATTTTCCGGGAATAATGCGATTTAGTCGCATGTGGCCGTACTTGTAACATCCGATTTACATCCAACGACCGTTTTTTTGTGGCAGCTTACCAAAATGGACCAATAACGGTTTTGAGGCCTGAAACTAATTTAAATCATCAGCCAGAGCCATATTTAATGGCTCTGCAACAGGGTGACCCTCCCACCTTTGCACTGGTGTCATTTGGTTACTTTGTGCTTAGTGCTTTCTTGCAGCTTTATCAGAAACATGAGCGACAGACTCATATTTAGCACCACTGAGCGTGTGCTGTTCAATTGGGTTATATCCCGACGTTTTGGGGAGCCATATCCTGTGATTTCAGATCCCAGAAGGCGCAGAAGAATGTGGGTCCATCCACTTTTGACGCAAAGGATAAGTAAAGGCCATTTCCACCGGCTCTATTTGTGGCTGCGTAGCCATGGCTATAAAGTTTTTTCAATATTGTCGCATGAGCATTGCTACCTTTGATAAGTTGCTGGAGATTGTGCGCCCTGGGATCACATTTCAGGACACCAGGATGCGAAAAGCTATTTCTGTTGAGGAACGCCTTCTCCTAACATTAAGGTATGTGTGTCACCGATATGTTGATGATGTTTTCCTCTACATAGCTACTTTGCAAGTGTTGTACCACACTTATTGTACAGTTATATTGTCAGTAATGTCTTTCTGAAGCTTACTCATCTAAATTATTTGCTTGTGCCTAACCCACAGAAGGCATGGCTTGTAATAGCATTTAGTGCATGCATGCATTCACAAACTGAGGCATTGTAAGTATTGTGAATGCTGTGGTTCTTGTTTTTGTTGCTGATGTCTACATGTTTTATCTTCTTTGTGTGTTGCAGGTTCCTTTCCACTGGCTTGTCATACGCTGCGCTGCACTTAGAGTTCTTAATTGGGAAATCCACAATTTCAGGCATTGTGCGCTCAACTTGTGTTGAAATTTGGACCAGACTACATCAAGACGTCATGCCTGAGCCCAAAATGTGTGACTGGTTGCTGACTGCACGGGGATTTGAAGAAACGTGCCAGTTTCCACACTGTATAGGAGCACTGGACAGGAAGCACATACGTGTTCGTAAGCCGCCCAACTCAGGCTCCCAATTCTTCAATTATAAGCAATTTTTTTCTGTAGTTTTGTTGGCCTTGGTCGACACAAACTACAGGTTTATAATTGTAGACATTGGGGCCTATGGAAGGACTGGAGACTCAAGAATCCTCAATACTTCCATAATGGGTCGGCGGATACGCAATAACCAATTGGACCTACCTCCAGCAAGTCAACTTACAGACTCTAATCTAGAACCTGTGCCTTATGTTATGGTAGCGGATGAGGCGTTTCAATTGACACGTAATGTTATGAGGCCATATCCCCGTCGCAATCTTAACCATCGCCGGAGAATCTTTAATTTTCGCCTGTCACGTGCACGACGCCTGGTGGAGTGCACATTTGGAATTCTTTGTGCTAAATAGCGGGTACTACAATCAGCCATTCAACTAAGTGAACAGAATGTCAATGTGGTAGTGAAAGTGTGTAGCCCTGGTGTTAGGCACACGCAGTACCCTGGAGAGTGTGTGGCGAGACAGCAGTTTAATGCTAAATACCCATTCACTCAACATACACTAGACACACCCTTAGGGTAGTGTAGTTTACTATTGAGGGAGTGGTCAGGGTGTATGTTTGTGGAGTGATTTTTAGTGAGTGTGTTTCCTGTCTTCGGACGGAGCAGACGTCTGGAGTTTAGCTGGAGGGAGGAAGCAGTCCAGCCTGCTCTATCATCAGTTCAGAACGTGGAGGCTGGTACAGGTGGTCTAATTCACCTTAGCCTAGTCAGAGCTGTACCTCAACAGAATACATTGAGTGGTCAGTCAGTGCCTGGACTTCAGAGTGGAAGGTCTAGCCTGGACTGAGGAGAAGGAGATTAGTGCAGAAAGACTTCAGTCACCTGTCTAAAGGACAGTGAAAGGTTCAGAGACGTGCTCCTGCCTAGTGATAACTGAGCATCTGTAACTAACTTTGAAGGAAGTGAATGAAGGAAGTAACTACCCGACTTTATGCTAGTGTGAGTGCTTATGCTACCAGCGAGGACAAGGCGAAAGGCACAGTGGAAAGTTTATTGGAAAAGTGCGTTCGGATTGAAGAAGTCCTGCACATTGCAACCGGTCACTGGGGACCGAAGGATCACTATTTGCTACAAGCATAGTGGTAAGAAAACCAGGAATTTACCGGACCTTAGGTCGCGGCAAACAAGCCCCTTATAGTCAGTACGTAACTGGAGTCAGGTGGAATAGGGACTTTGAGTCAAGCGCAGACAAAAGCAAGAACCTAGTTTCATAATTGGAAGGCTCCTACCACAAAACTGACTGGGCAGTACAGCTATGGATTAGCTGGAGTTATTGAGGGAACTACGCTTCAGGCTGGTTGTACTCATTGTATTGGAAGTAAAGGAGGCCCTAACTTGTCCAGCTGCTGTCTCAAGATACACTCTCCTTGGATCAGCCTCCCTGGGACCTGCCTGAACATCTTACAAGTAAAGGTATGGAAAGACGCTGACCGTGTGAGACTGTGTTATTTACCTGCACCCGACTTCACTAACTTCATAGACTTTGAGGGACCAGTCCCACCTGTAGGGGACCCGACATCTAGCTGCCTCACCATCCCCTCAGAGATCTACAGCAGCGCTGGTACTAATTACCAGAAGACTACAGGTGGCGTCACGAACTGTTTATAAATCTATCCCCTGTAAATATATCCCCAACATACGCCAGACCGCCCGGGCCACAGACCGAGCCACCGCTACCCGTGACAACCCCATAGACTTCCATGGGCTCGGCTCTGAGTACCCCATTGCCCTGGTAATCCACAATTGTGGTGGCGGGTCGACACAAACTTGGCGTCACGAACAGGATACGAAACTCGCAGAATTGCGAGCCCTGTGTGCCTAAGGAATTGTTTTTGTGAAAAAGGACTGTTTGCACTTTTGGCGCCAAAATCGCCATTTTTGTCGCCATATTCGCGCCCTCAGGCGCTGGAGAAGAAGGTGGGCGTACCTTCGTGGGCGTCTACCCCCAGTGGCGCGAAGAAAATGCCTGCCCTCTCAAAGTGCTATTACAACATGCGATCCTGCCCTACAGCAAAGGAGGTCCGCCTCCTCTTCACCTTCCCTGCGAGGAGGAGGAGACGCAAACCCCACCTCCACGGAAGAGACCGGATGTCTCCGCAGGAAGAAAAAAGAATCTTCTGGAACATCATGGAAGCAGGACGTGTGCAGCCGAGCAGGGAAGCGGAGGAAGGCAGGCCCCGTGCCCCAGCCAAGCTGCCACCAGCACAGGAGTTATCCGTGGTCCTGCACCTGCAGCAGGCGTTGCTAGAGATTCAAGAAGAAAATGCACGCCTGAAGAAGATGGTCCAATACCAACCTGGCTTTGAAGAGATCGAGAGACGCCGGCGTACCCTGGAGCAGCGGAGGCTGTGGGACACGGTGATCTCTCCCCTCAACGACCCCCCACGATTCCAGTTACCGAAGATTCTGCTGCCCAAGGCGAAGGAGCAACCGGAGGCTGCCCCCGAAAGTACCAATCCTGATCCCACCGGTGAAGCGGTGGAGGCGAAGGAGGTTGAGGAGGTACCGCCAGTTCCGGAACTCCCGCCCGGCCAGGAGGCCGCAGCAGATGATCGGTCCCCGGCAGGGACACCGGAGGGGTCCTGTCCGTCGTTACCAGACGTCGACTGGGACGAAATGGCGCGCCTGGATGACGTCGCTTATACCGCCCAGTGGGAATATGAGTGGCAGCGTCGTGAGGAGAAGCAGAAACGCCAGCAGGAGGAAGAGCGGGAAGCTCAGCGGAATCGTCAGCGACAACATGCGGAGCTGATCGCGGACAAAGAGAGTGTCCGGAGAGAGAAAGGTACCCTGAGGGAACCGCGGCGGCAGGGGTGTGTGACTGAGTTCCAGCTCCGGAAGGGTTGGGGCTTTATCCGTGAACCGGGCCTCTACCCAGGGGTCTTTGTCAGCAGGCGTGACGTAGAATCCCACCTGCCGCAAGGCCATCCCGGGAGGGACTTAGTAAATGGAGACCTCGTCACGTACACACGGCATTGGGGAATGAAGGGGTGGTATGCCCTTAACGTCACCATCGTCCGTGACCCGTCCCCGACGCAGGTAACGTCATCACTACCGCAGCGTCCCCGTCTCCAGCTCAAGCAGTATCCGGCCGTGCCCCAGCATCGCCCCCTGCAAGTACTTCGCAAGTGGAAGCGACACCTGTACACTGTTATCCTTCCACATCGCAACTAGCGACCCAGATTTCATCGCAAAGGAAAGCCACCTCTACATCGCAACATGCGACCCAGTCTCAATCGCAATCCATGACACGGTCCATATCGTTAACTGTGATTGAAACGCAATCGGTGTCACGTGAAGAGAATGTACCCGTTGCGCCCCTAGAGGTTCGCACAAGAACTGTGGCGACCCAGACCCTAATCGCAGCGCATGATTTGTTAGTCCTGGGATCTAGGGCCCATTGCATTGTTCCAGCCCCCGGGGTGGAAAGTGTATTTGAAAATGAATAAATAGTAAAGGAGAATCGGTGAGATCCCTATAGGATCTACCACAAGTAATATTGTAGAAAGTTGAGAATGTTTTACAAAATTTTGCATAAGTTGAAGAGTATAATGCATATATATATTGCTAACCGTAGAATGCCCGGCTGGGTAACCAGAAAAAGTTTTGCACTTTAGTATAATAATGTGATATTATATCTATGTCTTTGGTTTTACAATGGACTTTGAGGTTGAGGACTGTGCTAACCCAGAACTTATTTGTATATAGTTGCGCTTCGGTGCCTTATCTTGGTTTTACATAAACCAGCACAACTACCTCTGAATACAAAAACCCGTGTGGTGTGGCACTGAGTGAGGTCTGCATTTGGATGTCCTGCAGCCCACCCAGGACCTACGT
Organism: Oophaga sylvatica; assembly: GCA_033576555.1. Lineage (NCBI taxonomy): Eukaryota > Metazoa > Chordata > Amphibia > Anura > Dendrobatidae > Oophaga > Oophaga sylvatica. The sequence continues at coordinate 398,482,098 of JARQOD010000003.1, read as the reverse complement.
TGAAGGTTTGGTGCGGGTCCTTCACAAGAATATTGTATATTTATTGAATGCTATTTAATACTTTTGTATTTCTATATATAATGTTATTGTTTGCAACGTTCAAGATATCCTCACCTCCCGGATGGGACGAATTAATGTTATTGTTAATGTTTTCATGCATAAACAAAACTGTCTCTTTTGTATTTTACAGCCCGGGAGTGCTGTCTTTTACCATGGGGGAATGTGTAGCCCTGGTGTTAGGCACACGCAGTACCCTGGAGAGTGTGTGGCGAGACAGCAGTTTAATGCTAAATACCCATTCACTCAACATACACTAGACACACCCTTAGGGTAGTGTAGTTTACTATTGAGGGAGTGGTCAGGGTGTATGTTTGTGGAGTGATTTTTAGTGAGTGTGTTTCCTGTCTTTGGACGGAGCAGACGTCTGGAGTTTAGCTGGAGGGAGGAAGCAGTCCAGCCTGCTCTATCATCAGTTCAGAACGTGGAGGCTGGTACAGGTGGTCTAATTCACCTTAGCCTAGTCAGAGCTGTACCTCAACAGAATACATTGAGTGGTCAGTCAGTGCCTGGACTTCAGAGTGGAAGGTCTAGCCTGGACTGAGGAGAAGGAGATTAGTGCAGAAAGACTTCAGTCACCTGTCTAAAGGACAGTGAAAGGTTCAGAGATGTGCTCCTGCCTAGTGATAACTGAGCATCTGTAACTAACTTTGAAGGAAGTGAATGAAGGAAGTAACTACCCGACTTTATGCTAGTGTGAGTGCTTATGCTACCAGCGAGGACAAGGCGAAAGGCACAGTGGAAAGTTTATTGGAAAAGTGCGTTCGGATTGAAGAAGTCCTGCACATTGCAACCGGTCACTGGGGACCGAAGGATCACTATTTGCTACAAGCATAGTGGTAAGAAAACCAGGAATTTACCGGACCTTAGGTCGCGGCAAACAAGCCCTTATAGTCAGTACGTAACTGGAGTCAGGTGGAATAGGGACTTTGAGTCAAGCGCAGACAAAAGCAAGAACCTAGTTTCATCAATTGGAAGGCTCCTACCACAAAACTGACTGGGCAGTACAGCTATGGATTAGCTGGAGTTATTGAGGGAACTACGCTTCAGGCTGGTTGTACTCATTGTATTGGAAGTAAAGGAGGCCCCTAACTTGTCCAGCTGCTGTCTCAAGATACACTCTCCTTGGATCAGCCTCCCTGGGACCTGCCTGAACATCTTACAAGTAAAGGTATGGAAAGACGCTGACCGTGTGAGACTGTGTTATTTACCTGCACCCGACTTCACTAACTTCATAGACTTTGAGGGACCAGTCCCACCTGTAGGGGACCCGACATCTAGCTGCCTCACCATCCCCTCAGAGATCTACAGCAGCGCTGGTACTAATTACCAGAAGACTACAGGTGGCGTCACGAACTGTTTATAAATCTATCCCCTGTAAATATATCCCCAACATACGCCAGACCGCCCGGGCCACAGACCGAGCCACCGCTACCCGTGACAACCCCATAGACTTCCATGGGCTCGGCTCTGAGTACCCCATTGCCCTGGTAATCCACAATTGTGGTGGCGGGTCGACACAAAAGCATGTGTGGTCCTACATAATTTCTGTAGAATGCATGAATGCTCCTCAGCTGATGTGGCTGACATAGGGTCTGCTAATGTGTATATGCCTATGCAACCACTCATCCATCCCCATCGTCCACCTTCAGGCTTAAAAGTACGTGATGTGCTGACTCATTATTTTGTGTCCCTTGAGGGTGCAACTCCCTGGCAAGAGGAGGCGTTATATATGTAGTGTGTTTCTTTTTTTGTGCCATAAACAAATTTAGCTTCACCTCATTGTTTATGTAGTGCTGTTTGGACTCTCATTTTGTTTAGAAGTTACGCAGCCCATCAGGTATAATAATAATGACATACAATCAATGTGACTTCCAAAATTTTATATAGTTGCAAGTTTTTTGTCGCAATGAGAAAACCAAAATGGATGAATCTGTCCAAAGGGCAAAAGAAAATGTTGGCGGCAAAATTTGCAGCAGTAACAAATTCAAACAGGTTAACAATATAGCAACAAATTATTACATACATCACACCTATAAGTTATGGTAGGTGTGGGGTGGTGAAGGTGGAGGGCCAGCTTGTGGGGGTTGGCTAGACTGCTCTCCAGCCACTGTGTCACCGTGAGTGGTGGCTGAATGGCCAGTTTGCTGGATGCTTCTGGCTGGCTCATGATGGGGGTTTGGGTAGGGGAACATTGGAAACTGTTGTGGGTAGTCATATGTATATGACTGCCCACTTTGGGTATAGTCACCAATATGCCCATGTCGCCCATACCCATGTTGTGGCCAGCCAACAACATTGGGTATGGTCGAGTGGGCATATTGGGAATGGTCACTCTGTCCCATCTGTTGTACCTGGTGAGGTACAGCTTGGTAGGAAGGTGCTTGTGGAGGAGGAGGAGTTGGTATCTGTGCACAAGGAGGAGGTGGAGGAGGAGCTTGATCATGATGATGAGGAGGAGGATCAGAGGCAGAAGCAGACTCCCCCCGTGGCTTCCCAACAACCGTAGTAGGTTTTCTGTGGAAAGCTGCCACCTTTCCAGAAAACCTAATACGGTGCTGGGATCATTTGGAGGTGTTCCTGCATCAAGAACTATTTGTAGTCCACCTCTGATCCACAGTCTGTGCTCACGGGGAATACCCCTGAGGTACTGAGCAAGACTGCATCCAAAGGCCTCCTCCCCATCATCATGGGCAGCAGTGGACAAATAGTCCAGAACTCCTCTGTCCACCTGCCTCCTTGTGCCAGACCCAACTCCTCGTCTGTGCCTGGCTCGCCTTGAAACTATGGCAGGAGGCGAAGACACATCCTGTGGCCTACTAGGGCTGCTGCTCAGGGGATTGTCTTGTGCCTCTTGAGGCAACCTTTCAGACTCCTCTGCTGCTGGTGGTGGTGCTGCTACTGCTGCTGATGCGCTGGCTGCCGTAGCTGCCGAGGAAGGTCCAGCCTCCTCAACAACATCCCCCATGGGGTCAATGAGTGCCTCCGAGTCCGAAGCAGTCTCTCGCTCTGTAAGGTTAGACTCGGTGCTATAGAGGACAAAAAAACAGTATTAATATTTTAGAGGCAAAACAATAATAGGCTTTCTACAGACATGCACTTACGGTCGCAGTTCCATAACTGGGGCTAGAAAATTCAGTCTATCGAAGTAGACATACTTCCTTTTTTAGCTTGTAGCGGCTGCCCCACTGCGCCCCCTCAGCTGCCTCTGTCTGCGGTAGCAGTCTCTACAGCTGCGCCACCGCCTTGTCACATCTGTCACTGAAAAATTCACCACAAAAAAATAAAAAAATAAATTATATGCCATTCTAATAGATTTTAAACATCAGTACCTATCAGCATCAACAATCTATTTGTTTGGCCTGTTATGTGTATACAACACCCATAAAGTAGTATGTTTTCTAACTAACAAGATCATAGTACAGTAGAAGGGTTCATGCATAGAAACAAAGCTGTATGAGGTATGTGTAGCAGTAATGACCATTACTTTGGGACAGAGCTATGGCCTTAACAAAAGGGACACACATTAAGTACATGACCTACACATTTCTTGTGTGATCAAGGTGTGTACAAACATTTTACAGCCTAAGGCTATGTGCACACGTTGCGGAATTGCCATGGAAATTTCCGCGGCAATTCCGCACCTCCCTGCCGCGGTAAATCCGCATATTATAGGTATGCGTATTCCCGCTAAAAACTAGCGTTTTGCAAGCGATCTGACAAGTGTTTGAGAAGTGTGACCAACGTTTTACTATTGATGCCACCTATGCCGCATCAATAATAAAAAGATCTAATGTAAAAATAATAAAAAAAATAATAAATAATGATATTCTCACCTTCCGGCGGCCCCGCAGCTTTCCCGCCTCTCAGGGACGCTCCCGGCCAATCCCGTTCCCAGGAGTCCTTTGCGACAATCATCCCGATGACGTAGCATCACGCGAGACCGCTACGTCATCTGGGTGATCTCGCAAAGGACTCCTGGGAACGCGATTGGCGGGAGCGTCGCTGAGAGGCGGGAAAGCTGCGGGGGCCGCCGGAAGGTGAGAATATCATTATTTTTTATTTTAATTATTGTTTTTACATGGATATGGTACCCAGGGCTTGGAGGAGAGTCTCCTCTCCTCCAGACCCTGGGTACCATCCGCACATGAACCGCTTACTTTCCGCATGGTGGGCACAGCCACATGCGGAAAGTAATTGGTTCAATGCATTCCTATGGCGGTGGAATCGCCGCGGTTCCGCAAAAAAGAATGAGCATGCTGCGGATTCTCCTGCAATGCGATTCCGCTGCGGAAAAACCCACAGCATGTGCACAGCATTGCGGAATCTCATAGGTCATAATGAGTTGTATTATGTATGCGGTTTTGCCGCGGTTTCGCGGCGTTTCCGCCGCGAAAAAACGCGGCAAAACCACTAGGAATCCGCAACGTGTGCACATAGCCTAAATGGTCGACCATTACAGATGGATGCCAATATTGTTATGTTGATTCTGTAGTCGCATAACTCTGTGTGTATAAACATTTTAACGTGTTGTATAGCAATTAAGCTTTGGGACAATATAAGGTTAGAGGGACATTATATGACATTGGTGTTGGTACATACAGTCATGGCCAAATGTTTTGAGAATGACACAAATATTATATTTTCACATGATCTGCTGCCCTCTGGTTTTTATGTGTGTTTAACAGATGTTTTTATCACAGACAGAAATATAATAATTGCAAACATATGAGTAACAAAAGCTTATATTGACAGTTAGAATGAGTTAATGCAGCAAGTCAATATTTGCAGTGTTGACCCTTCTTCTTCAGGACCTCTGCAATTCTCCCTGGCATGATCTCAATCAACTTCTGGACCAAATCCTGACTGATAGCAGTCCATTCTTGCACAATCAATGCTTTCATTTTGTCAGAATTTTTAGGTTTTTGTTTGTCCACCCGTCTCTTGATGATTGACCACAAGTTCTCAATGGGATTAAGATCTGGGGAGTTTCCAGGCCATGGACCCAAAATCTCTATGTTTTGTGCCCTGAGCCATTTAGTTATCACCTTTGCTTTATGGCAAGGTGCTCCATCATGCTGGAAAAGGCATTGTTGATCGCCAAACTGCTCTTGGAGGGTTGGGAGAAGTTGCTCTTGGAGGACATTCTGGTACCATTCTTTATTCATGGCTGTGTTTTTAGGCAAGACTGTGAGAGAGCCGATTCCCTTGGCTGAGAAGCAACCCCACACATGAATGGTTTCAGGATGCTTAACAGTTGGCGTGAGACAAGACTGGTGGTAGCGCTCACCTTGTCTTCTCCGAATGAGGCGTTTTCCTGATGTCCCAAACAATCGAAAAGGGGATTCATCAGAGAAAATAACTTTACCCCAGTCCTCAGCAGTCCACTGCCTGTACCTTTTGCAGAATATCAGTCTGTCCATGATGTTTTTTCTGGAGAGAAGTGGCTTCTTTGCTGCCCTCCTTGAGACCAGGCCTTGCTCCAAGAGTCTCCGCCTCACAGTGCGTGCAGATGCACTCACACCTGCCTGCTGCCATTCCTGAGCAAGCTCTGCATTGCTGGTAGCCCGATCCCGCAGCTGAAACACTTTTAAGAGACGGTCCTGGCGCTTGCTGGTCTTTCTTGGGCGCCCTGAAGCCTTTTTGGCAACAATGGAACCTCTCTTCTTGAAGTTCTTGATGATGCGATAGATTGTTGACTGAGGTGCAATCTTTCTAGCTGCGATACTCTTCCCTGTTAGGCCATTTTTGTGCATTGCAATGATGACTGCACGTGTTTCTTTAGAGAAAACCATGGTTAACAGAAGAGAAACAATGATGCCAAGCACCAGCCTCCTTTTAAAGTGTCCAGTGGTGTCATTCTTACTTAATCATGACAGATTGATCTCCAGCCATGTCCTCATCAACACCCACACCTGTGTTAATGGAGCAATCACTGAAAAGAGGTTAGCTGGTCCTTTTAAGGCAGGGCTGCAATGATGTTGAAATGTGTTTTGGGGGATAAAGGTCATTTTCTAGCCAAATATTGACTTTGCAAGTAATTGCTGTTAAGCTGATCACTCTTTATAACATTCTGGAGTATATGCAAATTGCCATTAGAAAAAGTGAAGCAGTAGACTTTGTAAAAATTAATATTTGTGTCATTCTCAAAACTTTTGGCCATGACTGTACAGAGTAGTAATAACATTTTGTAAGCGTTTGCATTATTTAACTTACTGATGCGCTCTTGTTACTCCCTAGATCGGTCGCCAAAATCAGGGAACATCTGCCCACAGATTCAACGCCAAGCTGCCTCCTTTCGCGACCTGTTTGAATAATTGGCATCGCGATGGTCCCATAATTCAGGCCTCTACTGGACCAGTACAATTAACATCTCTACGTTAATGTGGGTGCCCATGGTTGTGCACTCCGTGGAGGCGTTTTCCTGTTTTGATTTGATATATGGTTCTCTCATTAGCATGTGGAGCCTTCCTGACAATTACTGATGCAATTTCCTGGCACCTGGATTAGTGGTGCGATTTAATCGCAACTCACACACGCGGTCCGTTTGTAATCCGATTTTTCATCGCACCCATAGACTTGCATTGGCGATAGTCGACCCAAAATAGGTGACAATCTCAGTATGCTGCGATTGCACTCACACGTTTAAAACGGACCACAAAAAATCGGATACTGGGAGCTGCTCCATAGATTAACATTGGTCCGACTGCAATGCAATATTTCATCGCATTGCAGTCGTACGATTTTGTCGCCAGTGTGACCCCGGACTAAGTGTGAAAAATGCCGGAGACCGGGTCAGTGTCCATGTCCTTTATTCGCATATGAACTGACCCTGGAAGATCAAGATGGATTCTTGTCACAATTTCAGGATTGTCTCACATTAAGGACACGGCAGGATTTCTCATCAAGGGAGAAGTGCTCAAGTTCCGGGAAGAAATCTCCGAGCAAGGTGCGCTGTGCCGGGCACAGAGCGGGCAACGTGCTCACATCACTGGCAGTCTGACAGGCAGAGGCATCACTCACAGTCACAGCTTCATGACCGACGAAGAACAGGCACTGGACGACAGCCAGGCTCCAATATTCTCTGCAGTAAGATGACAAGTCGGCCACCGTAGAACAAGAGCTAATGGCCCAGATCTGCCAGTTACCCAGTGTGCGGAAGCATTAGGGACAGACGAGACATTATAGATAGCGGACTGTCATGGGTTTACCATGACAGAAAGGAGCCAGAAGACCACAGCATCTTATTTCTCCTACTATTGCACTGATTATAAGCACTTCACCTTCATATCAAACTATGCAGATTTCTTTTAGCAGTGCAGGGGTTAATCTGCTCAGTTGAGAGCTCCTGGAAGATTTCCTGTATTAAGGCTCTCAGCTGTGCACTGTTAGCCACTCCCATCTCCTATATAGTCTTGGTCCTGGCTAGCAATCATTGTCAGACTTAGCTTATGCTGCATGGCTGGAGGTTGTTGGTGGTTATTATTGGAGAAGACATTTGCTGGATTTATCTGTGACAGTTGCTAGGTTTTAAGTGTGTGAAAATTTCCTTTCTTCTCCTACTTTGGTTTTTCCACATCCTCCACTCCTGGATGCATTCCTGTTATATGTGAGTATATTTGTATGATTGGTATTTTTCATTATCCCTATTCATATTACCTTGTTCATCTGGTTGGTGTATTATTGTAGACTACTACTCCCTTCTTCCCTGTGTGGAGGAAGGGTAAAGACTTAGGGCGGATTCAGAAACTAAGACAAGGTACGTGGCCCCGGCGTCTTCACCGTCAGAAGTAATCCAGGAAACAGGGCAAGCTAGGATGCCTCCTAGTGTTGGGGACAGGAAAGGAGGCCTTATTCATGGGACACACGACAACAGCGTTGTGACATTGACATTATAGCGGCACACGTCCAGCCTGCTGTACATCTTCAGGTCACTGCTGTACATCTTCTTGTCACTGTTGTACATCTTCAGGTCACTATAGTGCATTCCTCAGGTCAGTGCTATACATCCTCAGATCACTGCTGTTAAACAGCTTCATCCAGATTGAGACGTCGATATCAGCGAATCCTGGAGATTCGGCCTCACTCTCCACTTTATCATATATAACATTACACGGAAAGTTCATTTCCTGATGCAAACAATACAGAAGAGAAATCAATAACCCAAACCGTAATTACTACATGTTACTTCCAATCATCCATTTATTACAATGCAGATGGCGGTAGGAACCTCCTCTGGACTCACATCCATTTGCCTGGATACATAAGTGGAGCAGTCTTTCTAGAACTGGTCCATTCCCCGGGGTAAGCTGGCAGGTGGCAGAAACGTCTGTGTGCTGCACTCGGACTTGTATAGATTAATCTACGTTTACTCCATTTAGCAACATCCAAATGGTGCTGGTTGGAGCACGGACGACCCAACAGCTGCTCCTCAGCCGGCACAGCTGGGACCACACTCCCCACTCCAGGAGGTAGAGAGAGCCTGACAGGGATGAACAAACCGCTGATGCAGCCGGTGAAGCCGGATCCACACTCTCCACTCCAGCAGGTAGAGAGAGCATGACAGGGGCGGACATACCGCTGATGCAGCCAAGACCACAGTCTCCACTCCAGGGAGTAGAGAGAGCCTGACAGGGGCGGACATACTGCCGATGCACCCGGGACCACAATCCCCATTTCAGGGAGTAGAGAGAGCCTGACAGGGGCGGACATACTGCCGATGCACCCGGGACCACAATCCCCATTTCAGGGGTAGAGAGAGCTTGACAGGAGCGGACATACCTCTGGTGCAGCCAGGACCACACTCACCACTCCAGGGGGTAGAGAGAGCCTGACAGGGGGCGGACATACCGCTGGTGCAGCCAGGACCACACTCCTCACTCCAGGGGGTAGAGAGAGCCTGACAGGGCGGACATACCACTGGTGCAGCCAGTGCAGCCGGGCCCTCACTCCCAATTCCAGGAGGTAGAGAGAGCATGACAGGGGTAGACATACTGCCGATGCAGCCGGGACCACAATCCCCACTCCAGGGAATAGAGAGCCTGACAGGGGGCGGACATACCGCTGATGCAGCCTGTGCAGCTGGGACCACACTCCTCATTCCAGGAGGTAGAGAGAGCCTGACAGGGGCAGACATACCGCTGGTGCAGCCGGGACCACAATCCCCACTCCAGGGGATAGAGAGAGCATGACAGGGGTAGACATACTGCCGATGCAGCCAGGACCACAATCCCCACTCCAGAGAATAGAGAGCCTGACAGGGGCAGACATACTGCTGGTGCAACCAGTGCAGCCGAGACTACACTCCCCACTCCAGGAGGTAGAGAGAGCCTGACAGGGGCGGACATACTGCTGATGCAACCAGGACCACAATTCTCAAACCAGGGGGTAGAGAAAACCTGATGGGGTGGACATTACCACCGGTGCAGCCAGGACCACACTCCTCACTCCAGGAGGTAGAGAGAGCCTGACAGAGGTGGACATACCGTCAGTACAGCCAGGGCCACACTCCCCACTCCAGGGGGTAGAGAGAGCCTGACAGGGGTGGGCATACTGCCAGTGCAGCCAGGACCACACTCCCCACTCCAGGGGGTAGAGAGAGTCTGACAAGGATGGACATACCACCGATGCAGCCAGGACCACACTCCCCACTCCTGGGGGTAGAGAGAGCCTAGCAGGGGTGGACATACCACCGGTGCAGGTGGGACCACACTCCCCCACTACTCTGTATAGAAAAAAGAAGCCTCTCATCATTCATTAACCAAACTACCCAGTTTATTATTATATAGAGATATAGGTACATTTGTGAACAAAGGTAATGTAATATTTGTATGCCGGTGAAAGTGCCCCACCCCCCCAAAGTCAATGTTACTGGTGGGCCCTTAGCACCCCAGTCCGACACTGCCTGCAGAGCAGGACACCTGTACTAACCCGTCTTCACCATTGGCACAAATATCAGGGCCACAAAGGGCACAAATTACAGGATAAAGGCCTCCTAGATTCTTGGATCTCTGATCCCAACTGCCAAAAATATATGTAATTGGAAGGACGTATGTGAGGCCTAAACAGGAGAGGCAGGGGCGGACACATCATTCGTGCAACCTGTGCGACCATACAGGGGCCCAAGAAGTCAGGGGGCCACATCCAGCTCCAAAACACGGGGGAATTGTGCATTATTGTCTGCAAAGTGCCCGTCTATTGTTCACTCTCAGGGGCCCCTGCTGTCTGTGTCCCCAGTGAAGAAATGCTGACAATATATCCAGAATGCACACTGCTCTACATGACCAGGACAATTATATTACTGAACCTAGCTTCCTGGCTGTAGGAGTTCTAGCACCACCATAGTAATGGCACCTGTCTGCCAGTAGTCTGATGAGCCAGACCTGATCAATCTAGCTTTACTGCCACATGCTAATCAGCCTAGAAGTGCACAGACACGCCCCAATGCACTTTCAGATTAATTTGCATGTGGCCATGAAGCATGATTTGTCAGGGCAGGCTCATCATTACTATGGTGGTGCTAGGACCCCTACAGCCAGGCCGCTAGTTTCAGCAATATAATTCTTTAAATCCGCCGTTCCTGCTCCCTACACACGAGTCACCCCTGCAGTCAGGATCTATAGACTCTGCGAGTTAACCCTTGCTTTCTGCTGTTTCTCAGTAGTAGCAGCGTTAGTAACACATCAGATCCCAGGGTGGCAGTTGGACCCTGATGTCCATATTATGGGTTCATTTTCATCTATTGTTAGCTCTTAGCTGAGGATCCCGCGGACAGATGGCTCTGATTGTCCGGGTTCACAAATTATGTCCGTTCCGCATTGTGCAAGCGCAACACCCAACTGAGAAAGGCTCCAGGTGTGAACAGCGCCCATTGTCTCTGACGCGCACCACATGTGTGGTACCAGGGCTATGGGGTACTCGGAACCGAGCCCATGGAAGTCTATGGGGAATGTCACTGGCAGCAGAGCTCGGTCCGTGGCCCTGGCGGTCATGCAATGGGGGAATATTTACAGGGGATTTTAGAATAATAGTTCGTGACGCCACCTGTGGTTTCTGATCAATTTGACCAGCGCTGCAGGGTGAATCTCTGAGGGGATGTTATGGCAGCTAGATGTTAAATCCCCCACAGGTGGGACTGGTCCCTCAAAGTCTATGGTGGTGCAGGGTGCAAGTAAGAAGTCAGTCACACACAATGCAGTCTCTTTCCATACCTTTACTTGTAGATGTTGCAGGTATGTCCCGGGAAGCTGGTCGGGGTGGAGAATGCACATTCAGGGAATTGTTGAGCAGGTTAAGGGCCTCCTTTCTCTTTGTAATGTATGTGAGTACAAACTTGCATAAAGTCAAGTGCAACTCTTTCTGTAGCAACTACGCCCGGCCAACATTGTGGTGGAAGTCTTCTGTTGGATAGAACTAGTCTTTTGTGCAGGGCCCTGCTAGACTGTTGTCCTTCCTGACCCCGGTTACGTATCGGCACTTAGGGCTACCTTCTGCGACTTGAAGTCCAGCAAGGCCTCCGGTGTATCTTATTACTAGACGTGAAGTTCTAGCAACACTTCGGACCCCGGTGTCCGGATAACTAAGTGAAGGTGATCTGTCACCTAGGTCACTTGTCCTTCTTTTACCACTCGCCTGTCGCCCTGCTCTTGCCCTTAACATAAGCACGGTAGCAGTGGTGTAGTCATAAGCTTTCCTTCCAGTGCTCACTGACCTGTTCTCAGTTAACTCGATGTTGTAGCTCCTGTGATTCCCTTCCTTCTTTCCTTCTTAACTGAATCCGGAGTGGCTATCATGAGCTTCTGTCAAACTGATTTCAATGCACGCTCGGAGAGTCACCTTCCACGTCCTTAAGGAACACAGGCAGCTTGTTCTAAGATTACAGATGCAGATGTAACTCTGACTAGGCTAGAGTAAATCCGTCTACTCGTACTAGCCTCCACTTCAGTATATGGTGAGCTACAGGAGCTCCTTCAGATCTCAGTCTTATCTCCTCTCCCTCCAAGACTAATCTGCTCTGTTCTGTCCTGAGACAGGAAACAAACTAACTACTGCTACGTCACACCAACCTAAATAATCTAAGTTGCCCTCTGGTGGCTGTGTTGGGAAATGTGTGTGATGTGAATGAATATCAGGCTTCACAATTACCTTCTTGTGCATTTTCCTGGAGACATGTGTACCTTGCGCAGCTGGGCCACACATCCCCCCCTAGTTAAACTCAGCACTCCCGGGCTGAAATAGAAAAGAAAAACATTTTTGTTTTGCATATAACATCAACATATAACTCATCCCTTGCGGGAGGTAAGGACTCTTGAACGTTACATTTTGTACAATGGACATTAGAAAAATATCAAAAATACTTTTCAATAAATATATACAGTATAAGACAAGATTCTTGTGGAGGACCCGCACCAAAAACCTCCCACGTGGGTCCTGGGTGGGCTGCAGGACTTCAGTGCTGCAGACCTCACTCTAGGCCACACCATACGGGTTTTTCTTCAGAGGTAGTAAGGCTTTATGTAAAACCAAGATGGGGCACCGAAGTGCGAACTATTTACAATTAAAGTTTTTGGGCTGGCACAGTCCACAGCCACGCAGTCCTTTGCATGTGAACACATTTCAAGTAAAATCACATTTCAATAACTCACTTTACCCAACTGGGGTATTCTACTTTAAATATGCAGAGTAGATAAACATCATCAGACATATTATCAAACATTTCTCAATAAAGTGCAAATTCTTCATAAAACTCCTTCAAACTTTATACAGTGGCAGTAAACCCTGTCTGGGTCCTACTGGCTTTCATCTTTGCATATAGTAGTGACGTCTGGTGGCGGTGCCAGCACAGGACCATTCCTATTCACTGGCCCAGTGCCTAGCACCAGGATCATCGACTCCACCATCGGATCATGTCTAGCCCCCAGTCGCCGCTGCCCCTGCACAGTACCTCTCATCTGCCGCATCCGCTGCTGGGACAGGCGGCGCTCAGCACATACAGGTGCGGGAGCCGGCTCATCCCGGTTCTCCAGGCCGCAGGGTCTGTCTTCCTCCGGCGATGCTGATGGCAGGCACGGATCTTGTGCAGGCGGCGTGAGAAGACGTTCCTCTGTAGGCTCCTCCGTGGAGCCGGGTGCCGCCGCTGTGGTGGCAGCTCCGATGTCGGGATCCTCCTCTGCTCCAGGTACGGTGTCTGGTTCCGGGCCTAGCTGGCGCTCCGGTCCGGGCAGGGCCTCCGGTGGTTCATCAGCCGCTGGGTCCAGTGGTGGCGCGGGTGTCAGTCGCGCGCTCTGGGCAGGGAGCGATTGATTCTGCTGCAGCCGCAGCTTTAGAGTCCGACAGCTTTGCTCCACTTCATCGCTGGGGAGGGTGAGCTCCTTCATTCCCTCCCGTGACAGCTTACAACCGGCAGCCATCTTTTTCCTTTTCCTCCTCTTCGCTCCCTTTGGGATCAGGAGGCGGGATTTGCGCTTCCTCTTCTTAGCATAGAGAATGAAGAGGAGGCGGATTTCTCTTGCTGTAGGGCAGGTTCTGGTATTATAATAGCATTTGGATAAGGCACCCATCACTTTCGCGCCACAGGGGGGGGTACGCCCACGAAGGCACGCCCACCTTCTTCACCAGCACCTCAGGGCGCGAATATGGCGGTAAAATGGCGGAAAATGGCGCCAAAAATCACCAAAAACTGCACACAGTCTTTTTCACAAAAACAGTCCAAATAGGCACACAGGACTCACAAATTGCAAGCTTCTCATCCTGTTCGTGACGCCAAAGATGACGCGCACCACATGTGTGGTACCAGGGCTATGGGGTACTCGGAACCGAGCCCATGGAAGTCTATGGGGAATGTCACTGGCAGCAGAGCTCGGTCCGTGGCCCTGGCGGTCATGCAATGGGGGAATATTTACAGGGGATTTTAGAATAATAGTTCGTGACGCCACCTGTGGTTTCTGATCAATTTGACCAGCGCTGCAGGGTGAATCTCTGAGGGGATGTTATGGCAGCTAGATGTTAAATCCCCCACAGGTGGGACTGGTCCCTCAAAGTCTATGGTGGTGCAGGGTGCAAGTAAGAAGTCAGTCACACACAATGCAGTCTCTTTCCATACCTTTACTTGTAGATGTTGCAGGTATGTCCCGGGAAGCTGGTCGGGGTGGAGAATGCACATTCAGGGAATTGTTGAGCAGGTTAAGGGCCTCCTTTCTCTTTGTAATGTATGTGAGTACAAACTTGCATAAAGTCAAGTGCAACTCTTTCTGTAGCAACTACGCCCGGCCAACATTGTGGTGGAAGTCTTCTGTTGGATAGAACTAGTCTTTTGTGCAGGGCCCTGCTAGACTGTTGTCCTTCCTGACCCCGGTTACGTATCGGCACTTAGGGCTACCTTCTGCGACTTGAAGTCCAGCAAGGCCTCCGGTGTATCTTATTACTAGACGTGAAGTTCTAGCAACACTTCGGACCCCGGTGTCCGGATAACTAAGTGAAGGTGATCTGTCACCTAGGTCACTTGTCCTTCTTTTACCACTCGCCTGTCGCCCTGCTCTTGCCCTTAACATAAGCACGGTAGCAGTGGTGTAGTCATAAGCTTTCCTTCCAGTGCTCACTGACCTGTTCTCAGTTAACTCGATGTTGTAGCTCCTGTGATTCCCTTCCTTCTTTCCTTCTTAACTCTGTCCGGAGTGGCTATCAGGAGCTTCTGTCAAACTGATTTCAATGCACGCTCGGAGAGTCACCTTCCACGTCCTTAAGGAACACAGGCAGCTTGTTCTAAGATTACAGATGCAGATGTAACTCTGACTAGGCTAGAGTAAATCCGTCTACTCGTACTAGCCTCCACTTCAGTATATGGTAAGCTACAGGAGCTCCTTCAGATCTCAGTCTTATCTCCTCTCCCTCCAAGACTAATCTGCTCTGTTCTGTCCTGAGACAGGAAACAAACTAACTACTGCTACGTCACACCAACCTAAATAATCTAAGTTGCCCTCTGGTGGCTGTGTTGGGAAATGTGTGTGATGTGAATGAATATCAGGCTTCACAATTACCTTCTTGTGCATTTTCCTGGAGACATGTGTACCTTGCGCAGCTGGGCCACACATCTCCTGCCCTCACGACGCACAGACAGGCGGGTGAGACTACAGCTGCAACACTGTCCAGGTGTAAGTTGAAGAAGTCTGTGACTTGTGAGGTCTCCCAGCTGCGCTCAGAGAAAGAATGAGGCTATAAAATGTCATCCGACCAATGACACATGCACATACGGCCCCGAGAGGCTCAGGGTGCGATTACTGCTCAAAGTCATGTGTGGTGCCCCTGAGGATCCAGTCGCCACAGAGGTACTGCACCTCAACCAGAGGTGTGGTATCCCATCTTTCAGGTAAGATGGAAACACTTAACCTGGCTCTGACACAACACTTCATCGATCACACACTACAGCAGCAGTTTTCCTCTATCGTCCCTGCTGGCTAGGAAAGAGTGTGAGAAGGTGGGTGGAGCTTGAGGGTTAGAGTGGGTTAATTGAGGGAAGTGAGAGAGAGTCTTCTGGTAGGGGAAGAAGGGGAAAGACGTGCATAGGCAACCTTCCCATAGGGGAAGGAGGGAAGAGATAGAACCGAACAGCAGTCTCCTGGTTTGGAGGAGCTGCTAGACAGACAGAAAGACTGAAGGAAGCTTCCTGAAGGGGAAAGGGATTTCTCAGAGGCACGGGCAGGAGAAGTGTTACCCGTGGGACTCGTTCCAGGCTGACAGACGTCAGCTGGGGGAGAATCCAGGTCGCAGAGGGTCTCGGCCCCTAGTCTAGTGGAGCGTTCAACAGGACTCAGCTAGCAAGCCGACAGCGGTGGCAACTTTAGGGGTCACAGCCAACAACCACAATTATCTTCTCCGGAAAGGCAGCTATAAAGAATCAAGGAAACGCTTTGGGCACATTATCCGACAGGGTTCGCAGCTGCTAGCCTGGGAAACTGATTGTGTGGTGCTGGGAAGGAAGAGGAGTAGAAATCAGCACAGTGAGACGGCCAGGAAGGCATATACTGAACGGGAGCTCTGGAAAGGTGTTCTCCATCTGCCTGGAGGTTGGCTGGATCCCTCACCTGGAGGACGTGGCACGAAGTGGGCATCTGTGTGCACCAGAACTGTGAGTAAAGCTTTGGAAACTGCATCTGACTGTGTCCTTTCAAGTTCTTCCTGCGACACTCGTTCAACACTACCACATCTTTACCATCTAACTTACATTACATCTGCCTGGGACTTAGTTCCACCTGTGGGGAACTTTACCAACTCTGCTGCATCACCACCAGTCCCAGAGGATCTGCACTGCAGCGCTGGTCACCTCTGACCAGAAACCACCGGTGGCGTCATGAACACTTTATTACAAACTCTCTCATCCCTTGTAAATATACCCCTTTTATTGGATGCCCAGGGCCACGGACCGAGTCACTGCCGCTGTGACACTTCCCCTTCAAGAAGCGGCCCGGTACCAAGTACCCAGGGCCGGCTCCAGGTTTTTATGGGCCCCGGGCGAAAGAGCCTCAGAGGGCCCCTTTAACACAGACCACGATTCATGATGCACAGATACAGCAGAGAAATATGGGTATAGTACAATGCCAAATACTTCACTTCTTCCATTACATGAGTGATATCTATTGTAAATTGTACAATAGCTCAAAAACCGTCAAATCCTCACAGCGCACAGTACAGACTGGACAGTACAGTCCTCCATACAATATTATGGGCACCACAGTCTCCCCCTCATCACCCATATAATACCCCATGCAGGATGTCACCCCCCCATATAATGCTCCATACAGAATACTGGACCCAAAATAATGCTCCATACAGAATACTGGACCCAATATAATGCTCCATACAGGATACTGGTCCCCATATAATGCTCCATACAGGATACTGGTCCCCATATAATGCTCCATACAAAATATGGAGCTCTCCTCTGCGCTGTACTGCGTTCTGCACTGTTACAGCTCAGGAAAGGGCGCTGTGGAAAGACTCCCCATTATCATCATGATTTCCTCCCCATCATCATCATTGCCTCCCCATTATCATCAATGCCTGCCCATCATCATCATCTCCTCCCCATCATCATCATCAATGCCTGCCCATCATCATCATCTCCTCCCCATCATCAATGCCTGCCCATTATCATCATGGCCTCCCCATCATCATCATCTCCTCCCCATCATCAATGCCTGCCCATTATCATCATGTCCTCCCCATCATCATCATGGCCTCCCCATTATCAGCAATGCCTGCCCATCATCACACACAGACAGCACTACAGCACAAGCACTCTGTCACATACATACACACACACATACACACACACATACACACACACACACACACACAAAGCACCGCACTACATACACACAGACACACACAGAGACACAGACACACACGTCTCACCTGCTCAGCGTCCGCGCTCTCTGCCACAGCCGGCCGCTGAATGATGACGTCATTCAGCGGCGCTGCTGTGAGAGGAAGCGCCGGCGCCCCCTGGAGACCGGAGCTGCGGCAGCGGAGGCACGGGAGAGGTAAGTATTGTGCCAGCTGATGCCGGGGCCCTGAGCAAGCGGGGGGGGGGCCCAGTGGCGGCGCTGACACCGCTCTCCCCGCTAACGGGCACGGGGGTGCCAGACGGCGAGTGGGCCCCCCCGCCTGCTCAGGGCCCCAGCACTTGCCCGGGTGTGCCGGGTGCTGACGCCGGCCCTGCAAGTACCCCACTGCCCTGGCGGGCGATCCACATGTGCACATATGGCTCTGCGGTGCTCAGGGTGCAATTACTGCACAATGTCACGTGCACACGACCCCGCGATGCTCGGAATGCGATTACTGCACAATGTCACAGGCACACACGACCCCACGGTGCTCAGAGTGCAATTGCTGCATAATGTTACGTGCTCATACGGTCCCGCGGTGCTCAGGGTGCAATTACTGCACTATGTCACGTGCACACACGGTCCCGCAGTGCTCAGAGTGCAATTACTGCACAATGTCACGTGCTCACACTACCCGCGGTGCTCGGGGTGCGATTACTGCACAATGTCACGTGCTCACACGACCCCGCGGTGCTCAGGGTGCGATTAATGCACAATGTCATGTGCACACACAACCCCGCAGTGCTCAGGGTGCGAATACTGCACAATGTCATGTGTACACACGGCCCCGTGGCACTCAGGGTGCGGTTACTGTCAGTGCTATTAATGAGGCATTGCCTCAGACTGTCCATCATGTGTTTGTAACCTGCATTGCTACATACAGGACAGTGAATAATCTGAGCAACTAAGGCCACTTTCACACATCCGTTTTTTCCAATCCGGCACAATCCGTCCAAGTTTGAAAAAGACGGATCCCGTGGGAGGGAGAGGGAGAGAGAGAGAGAGACTTGGAGTTCCTCCTTAAAAGCATGCGCAGAGGAACAAAACGGAGTCCGGCAGCCGGATCAGTCCTTTGCCTGATCAGCAACCCATAGACTTCTATTGTACCAACAAGCCTGATGCGCCGCTTCAGGCGCTGTCCGTTTTTTTCGCCGGAAAGAAAAAACGTTCATAGACACGTTTTATCCGGCCGCCGGAATTTAAATTTATGCCGGATCCGGAAAAAAACGGATGAAACGGAAGGACATGCGGCGCGATCTGGCGCTAATGCAACTGAATGAGAAAAAAATGGATCCGGCAATAGAAAAAAACGGATCCGATTTTTTTAAAAAAAAGCCGGATCGCGCCTAACGCCAAAAAATGGATGTGTGAAAGTAGCCTAATGCAGGGAAGAAGCAGAACAGACTCAGAATGTACCATGGCCAAAAGTTTTGAGAATGACACAAATATTATATTTTCACATGATCTGCTGCCCTCTGGTTTTTATGTGTGTGTTTGACAGATGTTTTTATCACAGACAGAAATATAATAATTGCAAACATATGAGTAACAAAAGCTTATATTGACAGTTAGAATGAGTTAATGCAGCAAGTCAATATTTGCAGTGTTGACCCTTCTTCTTCAGGACCTCTGCAATTCTCCCTGGCATGCTCTCAATCAACTTCTGGACCAAATCCTGACTGATAGCAGTCCATTCTTGCACAATCAATGCTTTCATTTTGTCAGAATTTTTAGGTTTTTGTTTGTCCACCCGTCTCTTGATGATTGACCACAAGTTCTCAATGGGATTAAGATCTGGGGAGTTTCCAGGCCATGGACCCAAAATCTCTATGTTTTGTTCCCTGAGCCATTTAGTTATCACCTTTGCTTTATGGCAAGGTGCTCCATCATGCTGGAAAAGGCATTGTTGATCGCCAAACTGCTCTTGGAGGGTTGGGAGAAGTTGCTCTTGGAGGATATTCTGGTACCATTCTTTATTTATGGCTGTGTTTTTAGGCAAGACTGTGAGAGAGCCGATTCTCTTGGTTGAGAAGCAACCCCACACATGAATGGTTTCAGGATGCTTAACAGTTGGCATGAGACAAGACTGGTGGTAGCGCTCACCTTGTCTTCTCCGAATGAGGCGTTTTCCTGATGTCCCAAACAATCGAGAAGGGGATTCATCAGAGAAAATAACTTTACCCCAGTCCTCAGCAGTCCACTGCCTGTACCTTTTGCAGAATATCAGTCTGTCCATGATGTTTTTTCTGGAGAGAAGTGGCTTCTTTGCTGCCCTCCTTGAGACCAGGCCTTGCTCCAAGAGTCTCCGCCTCACAGTGCGTGCAGATGCACTCACACCTGCCTGCTGCCATTCCTGAGACGGTCCTGGCGCTTGCTGGTCTTTCTTGGGCGCCCTGGAGCCTTTTTGGCAACAATGGAACCTTTCTCCTTGAAGTTCTTGATGATGCGATAGATTGTTGACTGAGGTGCAATCTTTCTAGCTGCGATACTCTTCCCTGTTAGGCCATTTTTGTGCATTGCAATGATGACTGCACGTGTTTCTTTAGAGATAACCATGGTTAACAGAAGAGAAACAATGATGCCAAGCACCAGCCTCCTTTTAAAGTGTCCAGTAGTGTCATTCTTACTTAATCATGACAGATTGATCTCCAGCCAAGTCCTCATCAACACTCACACCTGTGTTAATGGAGCAATCACTGAAAAGAGGTTAGCTGGTCATTTTAAGGCAGGGCTGCAATGATGTTGAAATGTGTTTTGGGGAATAAAGTTCATTTTCTAGCCAAATATTGACTTTGCAAGTAATTGCTGTTAAGATGATCACTCTTTATAACATTCTGGAGTATATGCAAATTTCCATTAGAAAAAGTGAAGCAGTAGACTTTGTAAAAATTAATATTTGTGTCATTCTCAAAACTTTTGGCCATGACTGTAGAGTTACACTATGTGACCTGGATGGAGTCACAGTCACCCTTTACATTTCTTGGGGAGCATTGCATGGTCAAAAAGTGTCGCCATTGTTACTTGGTGCTGTCCACAAAGAGAAACTTTACCTCTTAGCACTGGCCCTGCATGTTGCATGGGACTGACCCTGCGTTTTGCATAGGACTGGCGCAATGTGTTGCATAGGACTGATCCTGCTTGTTACATAGGACTTTCCCTGTATGTTATATAAGACTGGCCCTGCGTGTTACATAGGACTGTCCTTGCATGTTACATAGGACTGTCCCTGTGTGTTACATAGAACTGTCCATGCGTGTTACATAGGACTGTCCCTGCATGTTACATAGGACTGGTACTGCGTGTTACATAGGACTGGCCCTGAGTGTTAGATAGGACTGGCCCTGAGTGTTACATAGGACTGTCCATGCGTGTTAAATAGGACTATCCCTGTTTGTTACATAGGACTGACCCTGTGTGTTAAATAAGACTGGCCCTGTGTGTTACATAGGACTGACCCTGTGTGTTAAATAAGACTGGCCCTGTGTGTTACATAGGACTGGCCCTTTGTGTTACATAGGACTGTCCATGCGTGTTAAATAGGACTGTCCCTGCGTGTTACATAGGACTGTCCTTGTGTGTTACATAGGACTGTCCTTGCGTGTTACATAGGACTGTCCCTGTGTGTTACATAGAACTGTCCATGCGTGTTACATAGGACTGTCCCTGCATGTTACATAGGTCTAGTACTGCGTGTTACATAGGACTGGTACTGCGTGTTACATAGAACTGGCCCTGAGTGTTACATAGGACTGGCCCTGAGTGTTACATAGGACTGTCCATGTGTGTTAAATAGGACTGTCCCTGTTTGTTACATAGGACTGACCCTGTGTGTTAAATAAGACTGGCCCTGTGTGTTACATAGGACTGCCCATGCGTGTTACATAGGACTGGCTCTGCATGTTACATAGGACTGTCTTGGCATGTTACATAGGACTGGCCCTGTATGTTACATAGGACTGTCTTGGCATGTTACATAGGACTGGCCCTGCCTGTTATATAGGACTGGCCCTGCCTGTTATATAGGACTGGCCCTGCCTGTTACATAAGTCTGGCCCTTCGTGTTACATAGGACTGTTCCTGCATGTTACATAGGACTAGCCCTGCATGTTACATAGGACTGTCCTGCGTGTTACATAGGACTGGCCCTGCATGTTACATAGGACTGTCTTGGCATGTTACATAGGACTGGCCCAGCATGTTACATAGGACTGTCATGGCATGTTACATAGGACTGTCCATGCGTGTTACATAGGACTGTCCCTGCGTGTTACATAGGACTGTCCCTGAGTGTTACATAGGACTGTCCCTGCGTGTTACATAGGACAGTTCCTGCGTGTTACATAGGACTGGCCCTGCCTGTTACATAGGACTGTCCCGTGTTACATAGGACAGTTCCTGCGTGTTACATAGGACTGGCCCTGCCTGTTACATAGGACTGTCCCTGCGTGTTACATAGGACTGTCCCTGCGTGTTACATAGGACTGTCCCTGCGTGTTACATAGGACTGTCCCTGCGTGTTACATAGGACTGGCCCTGCCTGTTACATAGGACTGTCCCTGCGTGTTACATAGGACAGTTCCTGCGTGTTACATAGGACTGGCCCTGCCTGTTACATAGGACTGTCCCGTGTTACATAGGACAGTTCCTGCGTGTTACATAGGACTGGCCCTGCCTGTTACATAGGACTGTCCCTGCGTGTTACATAGGACAGTTCCTGCGTGTTACATAGGACTGGCCCTGCCTGTTACATAGGACTGTCCCTGCGTGTTACATAGGACTGTCCCTGCGTGTTACATAGGACTGGCCCTGCCTGTTACATAGGACTGTCCCTGCGTGTTATATAGGACTGTCCCTGCGTGTTACATAGGACTGGCCCTGCCTGTTACATAGGACTGTCCCTGCGTGTTACATAGGACAGTTCCTGCGTGTTACATAGGACTGGCCCTGCCTGTTACATAGGACTGTCCTCTCCAGGATCTCGTTACACCGTGCGCGGGCCGTGGCGCTGAACCTCTCAGATAATCTGCGGTGTCAGCCGTTTCCCGTCACTTTTCCCTCCTGTGCAGACGTCTGGCACTTCGTGTATGGACAGGATTCTGTTCTTTACTTCTTTGTACCCTCAGTTTATCTGGTTATCGTCATTTCTGCATCATGTGTAGTTGGTAGAAGTTGTAAAGATTCATTATGTCAGATAAATGAGAAATAGATTCCAGCTCTCAATTAAATATTAAAGGATCCTTGGGAGCATAGGAATTCTGTGAATGTTGTGGGGCGATAAAAGCTGATGAAAACAGTGTGTCAATAATAGTGATAATATTCATTGTAAAGCTTCTTCATTAATCCCAGGGTGACAGAACTGATACAGAGGAGGGAGGACTCTGCCCCTGACACCCTGCAGGGTGCAGGGAAGGATACAGCAGGTTCAGACGAGTCAGGGCTTGTGGCTGACCTGAAGCCTGGTGCTGAGGGCGCTGTTGCATTGGGGTGTATGGAAACTTTCTGGAGTGCCAGTGATGAAATGCGTTACTGTAGGTGACAGATGAAAATAGTTTATGTAGCGCCTCATTTAGGCTGTATTTCCACGCTCAGGAAACACAGCACTTTGGACCCAAAGCCCCGCCCCCTTTTGAACGCGCGGTCATTCCGGATGTGTTCATGGAACACATCCGGAATGACCGCAGGCTGCATAGCCCTGTGTTATTTCCCTTGCGGCGACACAGCGTCTCCGCAAGGGAATAGGACATGCTGTGGTCTAAAAAGACGCGCTGCATGTCCGTAAACGCAGGTCTTCCGCCTGCGTGTTTTGAAACATAGTGGAGATTGGATTTCTTGAAATCCTCTCCACTATGCTGTAACATCTGGACGCTGCGCCAACGCACAGCATCAAACACGCAGAAAATCCGGACTGTTTCCTGACTGTGGAAACATACCCTTATAATTCTCACTGATGAGAGGCAGACGAGGGGCAGATGAGGGACGATGGGGGCAGATGAGGGACAGACTAGAGGTGATGAGGGGTAGAAGAGGGCAGGCTAGAGGCAGATAAGGGCAGAAGAGGGGATGACAAGAGGCAGATGAGCGGCAGTCGGAGGACAGACTAGAGGCAGATGAGGGGCAGACGATGGCCAGACAAGATGCAGACGAGAGCCAGAAGAGGGCAGATGAGGGCAGACAAGAGCTAGACGAGGGGCAGATGAGAGGAAAACGAGGGGCTGACGAGAGCCAGACAAGGGGTAGATAAGGGGCAGACGATGGCCAGACAAGATGCAGACGAGAGCCAGATGAGGGGCAGACAAGGGGTGGATGAGGGGCAGACTAGAGCCAGATGAGGGGCAGACGATGGCCAGACGAGATGCAGGAGGGGCAGATGAGGGGTGGATGAGGGCCAGATGAGGGGCGGATGAGGGGCAGACAAGAGCCAGACGAGGGGCGGATGAGGGGCAGACAAGAGCCAGACGAGGGGCAGACAAGAGCCAGACAGGGGCAGATGAGAGGCAAACGAGGGGCAGACGAGAGCCAGACAAGGGGCAGATAAGGATCAAAAAGAAAACTGGGCACACTCTTGTTATGTGTAAAGAGATATTTTAAAAGTACACTTGGTCACAACACAGACGTTTCGGTCAACTCAGACCTTCATCAGTGTACTGTGAATAATAGGTTACAAAAAAGAAATAAAGTATATACACAATAATAATATCATGGGTCAGCAATAAGGCATAATTGATTACTAACAAGTCCTTTTAGCTAGACAACAACATACTATCCAAAGTACTCAGTTTTAGTTCAGGATAAGAAAAGTGTACAAAAGTTTTGGACGTACCTAGTGACCAGGTGCAATCAGAGAGATTTATATCTATGGGCAGATATATAATGAGTGCCAAATTAAATATGTATGTGGTTAATATGGTGAATAACAGATATGAGCATACCGTGATGAAGGTCTGAGTTGACCGAAACGTCTGTGTTGTGACCAAGTGTACGTATTAAAATATCTCTTTACACATAACAAGAGTGTGCCCAGTTTTCTTTTTGATATACGATAAGGTTTGGGAACCTACTGGAGCACCTCTGTACTAACAGAGTTGTGCCAACTATTTACATTCACAAGGGCAGATAAGGGCAGACGAAGGCCAGACAAGATGCAGACGAGAGCCAGATGAGGGCAGACAAGGGGTGGAAGAGGGGCAGACAAGAGCCAGATGAGGGCAGACGAGACGCAGATGAGGCGCAGACGAGGGGCAGATGAGGGACAGACTAGAGGTGATGAGGGGCAGACGAGGGACAGACTACAGGCAGATGAGGGGCAAACTAGAGGCAGATAAGGGGCAGAAGAGGGGCAGACAAGAGGCAGAAGAGCGGCAGTCGGAGGACAGACTAGAGGCAGATGAGGGGCAGACGATGGCCAGACGAGATGCAGATGAGAGCCAGAAGAGGGGCAGATGAGGGGCATACAAGAGCCAGACGAGGGTCAGATGAGAGGCAAACGAGGGGCAGACGAGAGCCAGACAAGGGGCAGACAAGATGCAGACGAGAGCCAGATGAGGGGCAGACAAGGGGTGGATGAGGGGCAGACAAGGGGTGGATGAGGGGCAGACAAGAGCCAGATGAGGGGCAGACGAGAGCCAGATGAGGGGCAGACGAGACGCAAATGAGGGGCAGATGAGAGCCAGACAAGGGGCAGATGAGGGACAGATGAGGGGCAGATGAGGGACAGATGGGGGGCAGATGAGGGACAGAATAGAGGTGATGAGGGATAGAAGAGGGCAGACTAGAGACAGATAAGGGGCAGAAAAGGGCAGACAAGAGGCAGATGAGCGGCAGTCGGAGGACAGACTAGAGGCAGATGAGGGGCAGACGATGGCCAGACGAGAGCCAGAAGAGGGGCAGATGAGGGGCGGATGAGGGCAGACAAGAGCCAGACGAGGGGCAGATGAGAGGCAAATGAGGGGCAGACGAGAGGCAGACAAGGGGCAGACGATGGCCAGACAAGATGCAAATGAGGGGCAGACAAGGGGTGGATGAGGGGCAGACAAGGGGTGGATGAGGGGCAGACAAGAGCCAGATGAGGGGCAGGCGAGACGCAGATGAGGGGCAGACGAGGGGCAGACAAGAGCCAGGTGAGGGGCAAACGAGACGCAGATGAAGGGCAGACGTGATGCGAACGAGAGCCAGACGAGGGGCAGATGAGGGGCGGATGAGGGGCAGACAAGAGCCAGATGAGGGGCAAATAAGGGGGCAGATGAGGCACAGAAGAGGGGCAGATGAGGGCCAGACAAGGCACAGGGCAGCAGGAATGTATATATGTGAGTGATACAAAATGCCACCTTGACCTGCAATGTGATCACACACAGCCATTCTCAGACCCCTGTACTGACAGTGCCCCACACAACTAAGAAGAAGACATCAGGCTGGTGTGACGATTTATACAGTGGGGAAAATAATTATTTGATACTCTGCTGATTTTGCAAGTTTCCCCCCTACAGAGAATGGAGAGATCTATAATTTTCTTGTATGTACACTTCACCTGTGAGAGACAGAATCTAAAAATAAAATTCAGAAAACCACATTGTAGGATTTTTACATAATTAATTTGCATTTTATTGCATGAAATAAGTATTTGATACAATAGAAAAAGTGAACTTAATATTTGTACAGAAACCTTTGTTTGCAATTACAGAGGTTTGACGTTTCCTGTGGTTCTTGACCAGGTTTGCACACACTGCAGCAGGGATTTTGGCCCCCTCCTCCATACAGATCTCCAGATCTTGCAGGTTTTGGGGCTGTCGCTGGCCAACATTGAGTTTCAGCTCCTGCAATGACTTTCTATTGGGCTCAGGTCTGGAGACTGGCTAGGACACTCCAGGACCTTGAAATGCTTCTTACAGACCCACTCCTTAGTTGCCCTGGCTATGTGTTTCGGATCATTGTAATGCTGGAAGACCCAGCCACGACCCATCTTCAATGCTCTTACTGATGGATGGAGGTTGTTGGCCAAAATCTCGTGATACATGACCCCATCCATCCTCCATTAAATAAGGCACAGTCGTCCTGTCCCCTATGCAAAAAAAGCACCCCCAAAATATGATGTTTCCCCCACCATGCTTCACAGTTTGGATGGTGTTATTGGGGGTTGTACTCATCCTTCTTCTTCCTCCAAACATGGTGAGTGGAGTTGACACCAATGGTCTCATCTAACCACATGACTTTCTACCGTGCCTCCTCTGGATCATCCAGATGGTCATTGTTGAACTTCAGACGGGCCTGGACATGTGCTGGTGTGAGCAGGGGGACTTTGCGTGCTCCGCAGGATTTCAATCCATGATGGTCTAGTGTGTTATTAACGGTAATATTTGAGAATGTGGTCCCAGCTCTCTTCAGGTCGTTGACCAGGTCCTCCCGTGTAGTTTTGGGCTGATTCCTGACCTCTCTCAGAATCATCTTTACACCGCAAGTTGAGATCTTGCTTGGGGCCCAAGGCTGAGGAAGACTGACAGTCATCTTGTGTTTCCTCCATTTTCTAATAATTGTGCCAACAGCACAGGAGAGGAAGGTAATCGGGGGGTACAGGGTCAGGTGATCAGGGGGTACAGGGGCAGGTGATCAGAAGGGTACAGGAGCAGGTGATCAGGGGGTACAGGGGCAGGTGATCAGGTCAGGGGCAGTGATCAGGATACAGGGGCAGGTGATCATGGCGTACGGGGGCAGGTATTTGGGGAGCACAGGGGCAGGTGATCAGGGGATACAGGAGCAGGTGATCAGAGGGTACAGAGGCAGGTAATCAGGGGTACAGGGGCAGGTGATCGGGGGCAAGAGGGGCAGGTGATCAGAGGTAGGTGATCAGGGGGTACAGGGGCAGGTGATCAGAGAGTACAGGGGCAGGTAATCAGGGGGCAAATGATCATGGCGTCCAGGGGCAGGTGATCAGGGGGTACAGGGCAGGTGATCAGGGGGTCACAGTGGCAGGTGACCAGGGAGCACAGGGGCACGTGATCAGGGGGCACAGGGGCAGGTGATCATGGAGTACAGGGGCAGGTGATCAGCGGTTACAGGGGCAGGTGATCATGGAGTACAGGGGCAGGTGATCAGGGAGCACAGGGGCACGTGATCAGGGGGCACAGGGGCAGGTGATCATGGAGTACAGGGGCAGGTGATCAGCGGTTACAGGGGCAGGTGATCATGGAGTACAGGGGCAGGTGATCAGGGGGCACAAGGGCAGGTGATCAGGGAGTACGGGGCAGGTGATCAGGGAGTACGGGGCAGGTGATCATGGAGTACAGGGGCAGGTAATCAGGGGGCAAATGATCATGGCATCCAGGGGCAGGTGATCAGGTACAGGGCAGGTGATCAGGGCACGTGCAGGTGACCAGGGAGCACAGGGGCACGTGATCAGGGGGCACAGGGGCAGGTGATCATGAGTACAGGGCGTGGTTACAGGGGCAGGTGATCATGGAGTACAGGGGCAGGTGATCAGGGAGCACAGGGGCACGTGATCAGGGGCACAGGGGCAGGTGATCATGGAGTACAGGGGCAGGTGATCAGCGGTTACAGGGGCAGGTGATCATGGAGTACAGGGGCAGGTGATCAGGGGGCACAAGGGCAGGTGATCAGGGAGTACGGGGCAGGTGATCATGGAGTACGGGGCAGGTGATCATGGAGTACAGGGGCAGGTGATCAGGGGGCACAGGGGCGGGTGATCAGAGGGTACAGAGGTAGGTGATCATGGGGCACAGGGGCAGGTGATCAGGGGGCACAGGGGCAGGTGATCAGGGAGTACAGGGGCAGGTGATCAGCGGTTACAGGGGCAGGTGATCATAGAGTACAGGGGCAGGTGATCAGGGAGCACAGGGGCACGTGATCAGGGGGCACAGGGGCAGGTGATCATGGAGTACAGGGGCAGGTGATCAGCGGTTACAGGGGCAGGTGATCATGGAGTACACGGGCAGGTGATCAGGGGGCACAAGGGCAGGTGATCAGGGAGTACGGGGCAGGTGATCATGGAGTACAGGGGCAGGTGATCAGGGGGCACAGGGGCGGGTGATCAGAGGGTACAGAGGTAGGTGATCAGGGGCACAGGGGCAGGTGATCAGGGGGCACAGGGGCAGGTGCTCAGGGAGTACAGGGCAGGTGATCATGGAGTACAGGGGCAGGTGATCAGGGGGCACAAGGGCAGGTGATCAGGGAGTACTGGGGCAGGTGATCATGGAGTACAGGGGCAGGTGATCATGGAGTACAGGGGCAGGTGATCAGGGGACACTGGGGCAGGTGATCAGAGGGTACAGAGGCAGGAGATCAGGCGGTACAGGTGTAGGTTATCAGTGGTTACAGAGGCAGGTGATTAGGGGTGCAGAGACAGGTAATCAGGGGGTACAGGGGAAGGTGATCAGGGGCACAGGGGCCGGTGATCAGAGGCAGGTGATCAGGGGGTCACAGGGGCAGGTGATCAGGGAGTGCAGGGGCAGGTGATCAGGAGACACAGGGGCAGGTGATCATGGAGTACAGAGGCAGGTGATTAGGGGGTGCAGAGACAGGTAATCAGGGGGTACAGGGGAAGGTGATCAGGGGGCACAGGGGCCGGTGATCAGAGGCAGGTGATCAGGGGGTCACAGGGGCAGGTGATCAGGGAGTACAGGGGCAGGTGATCAGGAGACACAGGGGCAGGTGATCATGGAGTACAGAGGCAGGTGATTAGGGGGTGCAGAGACAGGTAATCAGGGGGTACAGGGAAGGTGATCAGGGGGCACAGGGGCCGGTGATCAGAGGCAGGTGATCAGGGAGTACAGGGGCAGGTGATCAGGAGACACAGGGGCAGGTGATCAGGGGGTCACATGCGCAGGTGTCAGGATACAGGGCAGGGGATCAGGGTACAGGGCAGGTGATCAGGGTCAGGGGCAGTGCACAGGGGTCCAGGAGCAGGTGATCAGGGGACCAGGAGCAGGTGATCAGGGGGTCCAGGGGCACACGGGCAGGTGAGAGCGGAGCATGCAGGAGGGCGGTGTGCGGTGACGGAGCCGCTGATGCCAGTCCCCCTCCTGCCCTGATGCCGGGCTCTGCCTGGAGGAGGAGGAGCGAAGCCGCCAGTCGGGAGGATGCTGCCGCACATCCACAGCTTGTGTTCCGCTCTGAGGCGGCTGGAGACGATCTGAGCTGCGGCTCCGGAGCCGTGGAGCCGGCACAGGAGGGTAGACCGGGCGCCGCTCGCCTGCCGCGGGAGGATGCTGCCGGGGACGGGATCTGTCCGGCTGGACCTGCTGCTCCTGACCTGGATGCTGCTCGCCAGAGGTAGGAGAAGTTTCCGCGGCTGTTGGGCTGTCATGTGGAGCCGGAGCGGCTGCTCCCGGGCTGGGGACGCTCCGCGGCTTGTGCCGGTGTCTGCCGGCTGTCGGACTCTGGTTGTTGCGGGCTCACTCTGGAGTGGGGTCCCCGCTGGGGTGGGGGGCTGCGGGGCTGCAGGTGACACCCGCACCTGTTGGAATTTGATGAGAGAGCCTGGAGGAGACGGGGCAGCACAATGGGGGAAGTCCTGTATGTGACCGTCCCTGAGGGCTGCGCTGGAGGATGGACGGACACTGCTGCTCCACTTGTTGCGGAGGATGTGGACACTTGGTGCCTTCAGTATTGATGATGGAGTTTATCGGGTCAAGCAGAAGTTGTGGCCGCTGTGCCGGCATCATGGCTGGAGGAGGCACCGGGGATGGTGGTACCGTGCCCGGCTCCAGTGCCGACATCCGAGCCTTCCTGCCGGTGACCGGGGATGGCCGGAGCTCTGCCGGCCGTGAGACCTTGTCCTTCCTGCTGCCGCCATCCCCGGTGCTCCGCACTGTGCACAGACGCCCGTTATTCGGTGCCACCGGTCTGATCCCTGGCAGCAGATGAGGCTCCCGGTGCTGACAGTCCCGGCTGTGCGGATCTGCATGGACCTGGCTCCAGACAGCGCTGAGCTCGGGGCCTGAGGTCTGCACTGGGGTCTGGGGGTCTGCACTGGAATCTAGGGGTTTGCACTAAAATCTGGGGGCCTGCACTGGTATCTGGGGGCCTGTACTTGTATCTGGGGCCTGCACTGGTATCTGGGGGTCTGCACTGGAATCTGAGGGTTTGCACTGGTATCTAGGGGTTTGCACTAAAATCTGGGGGCCTGCACTGGTATCTGGGGGCCTGTACTTGTATCTGGGGGCCTGCACTGGTATCTGGGGGTCTGCACTGGAATCTGAGGGTTTGCACTGGAATCTAGGGGTTTGCACTAAAATCTGGGGCCTGCACTGGTATCTGGGGGCCTGCACTGGAGTCTGGGAGTTTGCACTGGAATCCGGGGTCTGCACTGGAATCTGGGAGTTTGCACTGGAATCTGGGGGTCTGCACTGGAGTCTGGGAGTTTGCACTGGAATCGGGGGGTCTGCACTGGAATCTGGGGGTCTGCACTGGAGTCTGGGAGTTTGCACTGGAATCTGGGGGTCTGCACTGGAATCTGGGAGTTTGCACTGGAATCTGGGGTCTGCACTGGAGTCTGGGAGTTTGCACTGGAATCTGGGGGTCTGCACTGGAATCTGGGGGTCTGCACTGGAATCTGGGAGTTTGCACTGGAATCTAGGGGTCTGCACTGGAGTCTTGGAGTTTGCACTGGAATGTGGGGGTCTGCACTGGAATGTGGGGGTCTGCACTGGAATCTGGGGGTCTGCACTGGAATCTGGGGGTCTGCACTGGAGTCTGGGAGTTTGCACTGGAATCTGGGGGTCTGCACTGGAGTCTGGGAGTTTGCATTGGAATCTGGGGGTCTGCACTGGAATCTGGGGTCTGCACTGGAATCTGGGGGTCTGCACTGGAATCTGGGAGTTTGCACTGGAATCTGGGGTCTGCACTGGAGTCTGGGAGTTTGCACTGGGGTCTGGAGCCCCCTCTATTTCCGACCTGGACCCAGGTGTGTGGGTTCTGTGCTCGGTACCAGTAATGAAGCTGCTGTCAGATTTTCTCCTCTCACTTTGCACATCAATAAAGATGCAGCAGAGATTAATCCTGTCTTCTTGAGAAACGTCAAAGAAAGATGAGAAGAAATGAAGTTTAGTAGATATTGGCGCAGGGATGAATAAGTGGCTGTTGCCTCTGTGGATCTGATTTTGGGATTTAATCTTGTGAATCTGAAACTTTCCATCTGTTATTGATACACTGTGATAATTTGTGATATATTGTGATAATCTGTGATATATTGTGATAATCTGTGATATATTGTGATAATCTGTGACACATTGTGATACACTGATATATTGTGATACACTGATAATCTGATATATTGTGATACACTGTGATAGATTGTGATCTGGGGCAGAGCTGCTGCAGCGCCTCATGCTGTGGAGCACAGGGCGACCCCTGGAGATCACCTCGCTGGTGCCATCTCACCTTGGCCCATCAGATGCCGAGTTCCCCAATCACTGGAGCCGGGGTGTGTACAGATGATGTGATGGCAGAAGTTCAGTCTCCACCTGTCAGGATGATGTTGTTACTGTACGGCAGAGCTTTATACTCGGGGGTCCCTGGCACTAGGGGCTTCTTCCAGCACTGATCAAAGGATCCATAGACATTAGTCCCTGTAATAAGGAAGGAGCTTATAAAGCAGCAGGTCAGAGCCATAGTGCAGGACAGGAGACCTGTGTATAACCCTTTACCCTCCAGAAGTCAGGCCTGACATTAGGGCTGTCCTGTGATCAGGTCGGGCAGAGGGTCTGCGCTCTGCACGGTGGCATTGCTCCTCCAGAATGAAGCTTTACCTGCAGACTGCAATCAGTGGCCTGCAATCCTCAGGGTTGGGGTGACAGAAGCCCCCCAGATGCTGGCACCTGCTCCTAGTTCTGGTCTCATGGCTGCACATCCCAGGATTCGGGTCAGACTTCTCCATGATGTGCCGGGTCCAGCCTGAGAGGACATTGCATGCAGCCGTCCCTCTCTGAAGCTTCTCCCGATCAATCTTC
Organism: Oophaga sylvatica; assembly: GCA_033576555.1. Taxonomy (NCBI): domain Eukaryota; kingdom Metazoa; phylum Chordata; class Amphibia; order Anura; family Dendrobatidae; genus Oophaga; species Oophaga sylvatica. Next base: position 398,449,703 of record JARQOD010000003.1, on the reverse strand, counting down.
CGGAGCCTCCATGTCAGTCTATTTATGGAGCCGCTGCTCTTACAGTAAAGACGGCACAGTTCCAGTCTGGAGAGGGCAGGTTAGATCAGCTTTATATAGATGCAGCCCACTGCTGAGACATAGGAGCAGACATGGGAGACTCGGGGATGTGTGGCCCCCAAGCCAGGAGGTGCAGGGAAGCCCAAGCATCACTCTGTACCAGGCCAGGACCATGGAGCTGCCCAGCAGAGAACCACAACCCTCCAGGGATAAGTCATGGCCACATTTCCTCTGTTCCATCTGGAGACATTTCTGCTTTCCTCTTTTCTGCTACACTCCTTTCTTCAGCCTTTCCCTCCCTTATGGAGGTGCTGGGCACCATATGCCATCTGCTCTGCCGTCACCCTGGTATTGCTGCGTGCCCTCCTGGCACCAGAGCTACATTGCTGAGTCCTAAAGTTCTTCTGACAAATGAGGTGACTCCAAACCTATCTGTGGCATTCTGTGCACGGTGAGAGTTGTAGTACAGAGGATTCTAGGTTTCTAGCAAAGACTGAGAAACTCCTTTGTGATATTAGATAATTGAGTGCAGGAGCGGCCCCTTGTAATCGCATCATAAAGCACAATGCCTCCTGCTCTGAAGGTGGATGGGGCCCCCTGACCCTTCGGGCCCCTGTGTGGCTGCACAGGTTGCACCAATGATATGTCCACCCCTGAGTATGTCTGACACTGATGCTCAGGGGCAGGGATTAGCTGTAGGTTAGAGCATTGTGTCCTATTGTATACCAGGGAGGACATACTATCGGTGCCACCTGGGCAGCTGCATAAGGGCCCTATATGTACGGAGGCCACCACCAATACAAGCAGATGTCGCTGTGCATTGTGACGAGCTGCTGGTCTGTACAGGGCCCATGTACTGTCTCCTCCTGTCTGCACCCACAGATAACTGTATATATATGTGCAGAACTTCAGTCCCAGCCATCCCCATGCTTCGTTATGGTGGTCTCGGTTTTCCAGCGTCTCTGGCGGATCAGGTCGTTTGCATTTGCACATCTCAGTTTCCGTATCATTAGTATAATGTGTTACTCAGAAGCTTCGCTCCATTAGTAATGGAAACCCAGGCGGTCTATTAGCAGCTCTGTGTCCGCTGGCTCCGCGCTCTGGGGTCTGCGCAGCCTCTTGCCATGGCCTCCGTGGTCAGGCCTCCTCACACTGCCCTGCCCTGAACATGGGCTTTACTCTTCCATCTACTGCTCTGATTTGCACCCACTTTCCCATATTCTGCTTTTTTGTTCCTGTGTCATTGGATGAGTGGAAGCTGTTGGTGGCCGCAGCCTGTGGCACCTGCAGGATGATGGCCCGCAGCGGTCTGGAGGTGCTCAGGTTACATACTGCTGCCTTGATTTTCTATGGTCTGTATGTGATAACTTTGGCTCTATGTACAGTAAATTGCACTGTAATAATGACGTATAATTACCTGCAGATCCTATAAACACGAACTGAAAATTACGTTATTTAGCTGTAGAAAAATGTGGCCACTTACTTCCAAAAACAGCGCCACACTTGTCCATAGGTCGTCTGTGGTATTACAGCTCTGTCCCATTCACTTTAATAAAGCTCAGCTGCAATACCAGACGCCACCTCTGGGCAGGTGTGGCGCTGTTTCTGGAGAGAGCAGCCATGTATTTTAATGCTGAAAGCATCCTTAGATTTAGTGTGAGACCGGTAGCTACAGTCTATTGTCCGGGGTTATTAGCCATACTGGGGAAATGCTGCTACAGACAGGTGCATGGCGTCTGACATGAGCCACCACAATGGTCACCACCAATATTCCTTCAGTCCTCGTCTGGTCTCTCCCCTATAGGATAAATGGCTGTCATGTTCTTCCCCATAAATAGAGACGTGACCATTACCCCCGTCCATATACAAGGTGCACAGGGCTGGACAGCAGCGTACTACAATGCCCATCATCCACCGTGTAAATGAGCCCCTCCGGTCATGCTCTGCATGCTGCAGGTACAGTATACAGCGGTGGCAGCGGTGTACTACAACGCCCATCATCCACCGTGTAAATGAGCCCCTCCGGTCATGCTCTGCATGCTGCAGGTACAGTATACAGCGGTGGCAGCGGTGTACTACAACGCCCATCATCCACCGTGTAATTGAGCCCCTCCGGTCATGCTCTGCATGCTGCAGGTACAGTATACAGCGGTGGCAGCGGCGTACTACAACGCCCATCATCCACCGTGTAAATGAGCCCCTCCGGTCACGCTCTGCATGCTGCAGGTACAGTATACAGCGGTGGCAGCGGTGTACTACAACGCCCATCATCCACCGTGTAAATGAGCCCCTCCGGTCATGCTCTGCATGCTGCAGGTACAGTATACAGCGGTGGCAGCGGTGTACTACAACGCCCATCATCCACCGTGTAAATGAGCCCCTCCGGTCATGCTCTGCATGCTGCAGGTACAGTATACAGCGGTGGCAGCGGTGTACTACAACGCCCACCATCCACCGTGTAAATGAGCCCCTCCGGTCATGCTCTGCATGCTGCAGGTACAGTATACAGCGGTGGCAGCGGTGTACTACAACGCCCATCATCCACCGTGTAAATGAGCCCCTCCGGTCATGCTCTGCATGCTGCAGGTACAGTATACAGCGTTGGCAGCGGCGTACTACAACGCCCATCATCCACCGTGTAAATGAGCCCCTCCGGTCACGCTCTGCATGCTGCAGGTACAGTATACAGCAGTATACAGCGGTGGCAGCAGCAGGTATAGAGCCTCCTTTGGTCTCTGTGGTCTTTGTTCCTGTCAATCATCAGGACATTCGCTCAGCGCTGATACATTACATAAAAGAGATTATCAGAAAAGACGCATTCACCTGTAAAACATGAAGCAAATAAAAGCCGTCGGAGCGATCAACGAGAAGGTTACTCACCGTCTACAGTAGCGCCAATACCACTGCTGTAAATGCCAGGCATTAGCCGGCTGCACCGACAGGCGCTCGAAGGAGGCGATGAGGGTCCAAAAACTAATAATAACGTCAGCGGCTGCTAAATGAGGAGGAAAAAGCACAAAATCTCAGCTCCGCGGCCCCTAGAGGTGCAGAGGTGGAGAAGAAGGAGAACCTGTTATATGGGTGGGGGTTAATGGTTCTGAAGGGATTCCTCCACAATGAGGGGAAACATGGGGCCCAGAGAAGCGGGCAGTGGAGGCTGACCATTAGTGACAGAGTGGACAACTGAAAAGTCTGGCTAGGAAAGAATTGCATCATGGAAATGTATTCAGAGGCCAAAGATAGGGAGGAAAGTATAGAAAGTACAGTACACCAAGTATAGGCTACGGGAACAATGAGGAATGGGCAGTAGGGGGAATATAGTGAGCGGGGGAATATAGGGAGTGGAGGGAATATAGAGAGTGGGGTGAACATACAGTGTGGAGGAAATCTAGATAGTGGAATGAATATAGAGAGTGAGGGGAATATAGGGAGTGGGGGAATATAGGGAGTGTAGTGAATGTAGGGAGTGAGGGAATATATAGAGAGGGGGGAATATAGAGAGGGAGGAATATATAGAGTGGTGGAAATATAGACAGTGGAATGAATATAGAGAGTGGGGGGAATATAGAGAGTGGAGGGACTATAGAGAGGGGGGAATATAGGGAGTGTACTGAATGTAGGGAGTGAGGGAATATAGAGAGTGGGGGGAATATAGAGAGTGTAGGAAGTGGGGAATATAGGGAGTGTAGTGAATGTAGGGAGTGAGGGAATATATAGAGAGGGGGGAATATAGAGAGTGGGGGGAATATAGAGAGGGAGGAATATATAGAGTGGTGGAAATATAGACAGTGGAATGAATATAGAGAGTGGGGGGAATATAGAGAGTGGAGGGACTATAGAGAGGGGAATATAGGGAGTGTACTGAATGTAGGGAGTGAGGGAATATAGAGAGTGGGGGGAATATAGAGAGTGTAGGAAGTGGGGGAATATAGGGAGTGTAGTGAATGTAGGGAGTGAGGGAATATATAGAGAGGGGGGAATATAGAGAGTGGGGGGAATATAGAGAGGGAGGAATATATAGAGTGGTGGAAATATAGACAGTGGAATGAATATAGAGAGTGGGGGGAATATAGAGAGTGGAGGGACTATAGAGAGGGGGGAATATAGGGAGTGTACTGAATGTAGGGAGTGAGGGAATATAGAGAGTGGGGGGAATATAGAGAGTGTAGGAAGTGGGGGAATATAGGGAGTGTAGTGAATATAGGGAGTGGGGTATGGCTTTATAAATGTCATCTGATGTCACCAGGAGGAAGATGGCTGTCACGCTGTATAGCAGATATATATATATGTGATGTCAGTAATCTATATCAAAAGGGCAACATCCTATATAACATGCGCATAGATATATGATAACATAGAATTACCTGACAAGGTCCAGTGGGTCAATACGGAATCCGTTATACACCGTCTCCGGCTAGAGGGTGACCGGGGTCTATGCTGACCCTAAACTGGGGTCCTAACTAATTCCTCTACCTGGAGGTACTGTTAAAGGTACAGAGGTCCAGGCCACCAGCGTAAACCCTGTCTCCTATCAATCCCTGCCAACTGTAATCTAGTCCTAAGAAGGACCCTGATTACCACCAAAGGGAATGAACAGGTAACGGTTAATGAACAGAAAGACATACAAGAAAGACAAGAAATAAAGTAAATAAAGTCTTACATACAACACTCACACACAGTAGGAACACCTAAGGTCTCAGAGATAAACTATAAGCTGTAAGAGTAAAAACAACTAAGGAGCTCTTAGCTTAAGTATTCTCAGAACCGATCCAGTCTGCTAGACTACATGAATGCTTTCACCGGCATCTAACAAGCAGACTGGCAGGTATATGAAGGAATCTAATTAGAACATAATCAAAAGCAGCCGGGCGAGGCTGGACCTAGTCTTAGCAAAGAGCTAGGTAAAATTAACTCCCTCATTACCAAACACAAAGAAACAGCAACTCAGCTGTGAGAAGTCAGAGTGTGTAATCGCGACGATCCTCGTGGCGATACACCCATGACAGTACCCCCCCCTCTACGAGGGGACTCCGGACCCTCAGGGCCAGGTCTGCCCGGGTGAGTTGTGTGAAAGGTCCGAACCAATCGATCTGCGTTAACATCAGACGCAGGGACCCACGTCCTCTCCACAGGACCATACCCCCTCCAATGAACCAAGTACTGAAGGGATCGGCGACTGAGACGTGAGTCAATGATTTTCGACCCATGAAATTCCACGTTATCATTGACCACCACTGAAGGAGGAGGTAGAGGTGACGGTATGACTGGTGCCACATACTTTTTAAGTAATGACTTGTGAAACACATTATGAATTTTAAACGTAGGAGGGAGGTCCAGACGAAATGCCACCGGATTAATTATGGAACTGATCCTGTACGGCCCGATGAATCTGGGACCCAACCTCCAGGAGGAAACTTTAAGTTTTATATTCCTGGTAGACAACCAAACCAGATCGTTCACCTTCAGATCTAGACCAAAAACTCTCCCCCTATCAGCCATCCGTTTGTAACGGTTCCCGTAACCTTCAGTCTTAACCGATCTGGAACTATCAGTCTCCCTGGAAGTCCCACAGGGGCGTCCCCCTGAGCCCCCAATACCTCCCCCTCAAGCTCAGAGCATACAGCTGACACTACAACTCCCTCCTGAGGAATAGGAACCGGATCATCCGTCTTCCCGGCCCCTGGGAAAGTACGAGATAAGGCATCAGGAAGCAACTTTATTGAGCAGTCATATGCGCGATGAGGAGGTAATTCTTTACACCCCTCCTCTGAGAACATCTCCCCAAAGTCCTCCAGAAAAGGAGACAAAGTCCTAGGCACAACCGCACCGATGACCGTGCTCATGCAGTTATTCCTGCAAAATTCACCCCACTGGCTTATCTTTCTGGATTGCCAATCAATCACTGGGTTATGTTTAGCCAACCAAGGAAGTCCCAACACAATAGGAGTAGGTAGACCCTCCAACACATAACAAGACAATTGTTCTTTATGTATTGCCCCTACTCGAAGATCTATATTATGAACAGCTTGTACCAAGCTACCTTGACCGAGAGGTCTAGAATCAATAGAGACTATAGGGACCGGTTTGGCCAATACACTCAGTTGCATACCATGCACCTGGGCAAACCGAGCGTCCACCAGATTAGCCCCGGACCCACTATCAAGAAAAACAGAAATCCTCTCAGTTCTAGTACCAATCACCACCTCCGCAGGCACGAGAAACTGAGAGGGATTTGGGGACGAAATACACACTCCCAGGTTAACTCCTTTGCTCAAAGAGGCCCGGGATGGACACCCCCCAACAAAATGTCCCTCTCTCCCGCAAAAGAAACACCTTCTAGTCTTGCGGCGCACCGCCGATTCCCTCCTACAAAAAGATGTCCCTCCCAACTGCATGGGTTCCTCAGAACAGACCAGGGGAACCTCAGTATAAGGGACTTTAGTAGTAGGTGGAGTCATCACGGGAGGCGGAGTTACCTCGCGTCTTCCCCGAATTCGTCTATCAATGCGAATAGCGAGGGCCATAGCAGCCTCCAGTGATGGAGGAGAATCATACTGAGCCAACACATCTTTTAATTTGTCAGATAACCCTTGACAAAACTGGCTCCTAAGAGCTGGGTCATTCCACTGAGTATCTGTTGCCCATCTACGGAACTCAGAAGAATATTCCTCCGCTGGACGATTTCCTTGCCGTATTTTACGTAACTTTGTTTCAGCAAGGGAAACTCGATCCGGATCATCATATACCAGACCCAAGGCAGTAAAAAATCGATCCACTGACTGGAGATCTGGGAGCCTGGAGGAATAGAGAACGCCCAAGATTGAGGGTCCCCTTGTAAGAGCGAGATAACAATTCCCACCCTCTGCTCTTCACTCCCAGATGACCGAGGCCGCAGCCGAAAGTACAATTTACATGCCTCCCGGAAAGTAAAAAATCTGTCCCGCCCACCAGTGAACCTGTCCGGGAGAGCAACCTTAGGTTCAGATCTGGTTTGCTCCGGGGGGGACAAAACCTTGGACTTAATGTCTGCAAATTCCATGGACAACCCCTGCAACTGCCGGGCCAGCTGGGCTACTGGATCCATGACAGCTGGGGAGAATCTTTAGTATGGCCGGTGAAAATGTCACGCTGTATAGCAGATATATATATATGTGATGTCAGTAATCTATATCAAAAGGGCAACATCCTATATAACATGCGCATAGATATATGATAACATAGAATTACCTGACAAGGTCCAGTGGGTCAATACGGAATCCGTTATACACTGTCTCCGGCTAGAGGGTGACCGGGGTCTATGCTGACCCTAAACTGGGGTCCTAACTAATCCCTCTACCTGGAGGTACTGTTAAAGGTACAGAGGTCCAGGCCACCAGCGTAAACCCTGTCTCCTATCAATCCCTGCCAACTGTAATCTAGTCCTAAGAAGGACCCTGATTACCACCAAAGGGAATGAACAGGTAACGGTTAATGAACAGAAAGACATACAAGAAAGACAAGAATAAAGTAAATAAAGTCTTACATACAACACTCACACACAGTAGGAACACCTAAGGTCTCAGAGATAAACTATAAGCTGTAAGAGTAAAAACAACTAAGGAGCTCTTAGCTTAAGTATTCTCAGAACCGATCCAGTCTGCTAGACTACATGAATGCTTTCACCGGCATCTAACAAGCAGACTGGCAGGTATATGAAGGAATCTAATTAGAACATAATCAAAAGCAGCCGGGCGAGGCTGGACCTAGTCTAAAGGTACTGCCACACTAAACAATCCCGCTAGCGATCACGATAACGACGCATACTAATGCGATCGCTAGCGGGATTGTTTCTATATCGCTAAATGCGGCCACATTTAGCGATATAGTTAACGACGCTATCGCCGTTAGCGATCTTCTTAACGACTTTAGCGGTACAAAAGTACCGCTAAATCGCTAAGAAAAGGTGCCACACAGCGATTAGATACTCACCAGCGGAGCGCCAGCGATGAAATAGGGTCCGGAGCGATTCCAGCGACGAGCGAGATCACAGCAGGAAGCTCGTCGCTGGAAGCTGCCGCACTGAACAATATCGCTAACGGGATCGCTAAATAGTGACGTTTTTTAGCGATCTCGTTAGCGATATTGTTTAGTGTGGCATACCCTTTAGCAAAGAGCTAGGTAAAATTAACTCCCTCATTACCAAACACAAAGAAACAGCAACTCAGCTGTGAGAAGTCAGAGTGTGTAATCGCGACGATCCTCGTGGCGATACACCCATGACAATGGCTCCTTGCACCCCTGTGTAGCTGGAGGACCCCATTATAATGCTTTATCCTACTTTGGATTCGGCACAGTGTAACTCTACGAGGTAGCTAGGCTGCATGTGTGAACAGAGCTTTGGTGATGGTCAGGGCCAATTAGAGGTGAACGGGCCATTTGATACAAGTGTCATTGAGTTACTGGTGCTAGACGCAGCGGAAATGGCTGGGTTCACACCTACATTCTGAGCTTTGTTTTTCTGGTCTTTCACATGATGACCATTAATGGTGCCTGACGTTCCCCCTTTCTCTACTATGGGGTCTGTTTGGTTTCCATTAGCACAGCACACTGCGGTGTGACGGATGATGGCCCGGCTGCAGATGACACTACATGTAGGTCCACCATAGGGATATAGGATGACGGGATCCTCTCCACTGTCTCGGGGTGTATCGAGGTGACACGTATGAGCCCCAATTACAGAACAATCCTGTCCCCACCGGGATAAAACATTTATTGCTCCTTAGTGAAAGATAGTCGATGGTGTCATCGCGCGGCTCTGATCTGGAGGTTTTTTTTCTCCTTCTCTTTGTAAAGGCAGAAAGTGTCAAAAATAGACAAGAAATGGAAACGAGATAAAACGAAACATCAGATCAAATAAGGGGAATGGGCAACAAGGAGAGAGCAATGATGAAAAGGAGGGGACGAGGACGGGGGGACCGAGCGGCAGCGACGGGAGAGAGGTGGGACGCACAGGTGAAAGAAAGGCAGCAGGAACATGGAAGGAGGAGACGACCCAGCAAGAGACCGACCTGCTCCACAAAGAGACCGCAGCGGGGGTGGGAGGACAGCGAGAAATATCCCCAAAATTGCTTTTGGCTGAAAAGTGTGAACTGTCACCAATGGGGACTGTTAATATTGAATATCTACATTAATAATGGATGGCACACATTAAGCCGGAACATCAATATTAACGCTGTCAGTGCAGTCACTCCGCGGTAAATGTGACACTCTATTAAATGGCTTGGAGTGCTGACTTATGACTGGGCGGCCGGGGTAATGGCGGCTCCCCTCGTCACCAGCCAGTGCCAGGATTCAGATGTGTGAACCAATAACGTGGATTTTCTACGGTCTGGGACGTGACTGCTCCCCCCATGGTGCCCTGAGAGTGGTCCGGCAGGGTGGGCATCGCATGGTCTCTGCTCTGTCAGACTGTCTCATCAAGTCCTTAACTCATCTCAGGATGTCCACCGGGGTACAACGGCCAGCCTGACACCGAGGAGACAGCCAGAAGAGGGATGGCCAGGATTAGAAAAACTTGACTGCTTTATAGCTGCCACAGCGCCACCCTTGTGTACAGGCCGTGAGTGGTATTGCAGCTAGACTCTGGGAAATGGAATGTCATGCTTGGACTGTGCGCAGGACTGGGGCTTTGTGGGGTGTTGCTTTATTTCTTTAAATCTAAATCTCATCAGCCTGTCATGTGTACCTGCCGGAAGGTAGGAAAGTGTAACTTCACCTCAAGCAATCAGTAACATTATATCCACTATGTGAAAGAAGAGCAGATGTAGCAGAGCCAAGTATTATTTGTGATTTTACATAGGACTGCAGGTAAACCTTGTGCCCTGACTTGTGTTGCCATTACTGTGAGCCTGATGATGATGATGATGTCAGTAACACTTTGGAATTAATGGCGCTATATAAGCGAGGACAATAAATCAATGAGTGAGGGGTATGGGGCAGAGGAAAGCGCTGCTGCATGCAGGAGACGCAGAGCATCGTCCATGCAGCCGTGCAGAGCAATGAGAACACGTTCACCTCTGTTACATCTGAGCTGATACAGGTGTAGATTACTGGGGATTCTCCATCCCCTCAATGTCACCGAGTCCAGGGATAACCCGTCTGATCAGTAACCAGCACGTCCATTCCCCTGGATCAGCCGGGTATTTGCAGCTTGGACGCGGATGACCCCATGTATGTGAATGTTACAGATGACTGAGGCCCTGTGCACACTGTGGCAGGAGGGCAGGAAAACACTGATGGCTAGCACAAGGCTGCAGCGGCAGGATATCCAGCGAGCTCTTACTATGCACACAAGAGCCTCCTGATGGCAGCAGTGTCTGCAGATCCAGCACCAACCTGCAGCTCCTGGCCGCTGCGCCCAGGTATACTGCCTGCAGAGCAAAGGATGGACAGGCTGGACCGCAAGAAAAGAGCGTAATGGGGTCCAGCCTTGTAATAGGCATTATATTATATAAGGTGATGGCGCCGGTGGTGCACATCAGTGTTATACAGCGCTACATAGGGGACATTAGCGCTATACACACACGTGGTCAAAATTGTTGGTACCCCTCGTTTAATGACAGAAAAACCCACAAGTGTGACAGAAATAACTTGAATCTGACAAAAGTAATAATAACTAAAAAATCTATGAAAATGAACAAATGAAAGTCAGACATTGCTTTTCAGCCATGCTTCCACAGAATAAAAAAATAATAAAACTCATGAAATAGGCCTGGACAGAAATGATGGACCCTTAACTTACGGTAATATTTTGTTGCACCATCTTTTGAGGCAATCACTGAAATCAAACGATTCCTGTAACTGTCAATGAGACTTCTGCACCTCTCGACAGGTATTTTGGCTCACTCCTCAAGAGAAAACTGCTCCAGTTGTCTCGTGTATGAAGGTTGCCTTTTCCAGACGGCATGTTTCAGCTCTTTCCAAAGATGCTCAATAGGATTTAGGTCAGGGCTCATAGAAGAACACTTCAGAATAGTCCAATGTTTTCCTCTTAGCCATTCTTGGTGTTTGCTGTGTTGATCTTATCCTGTTGCAAGACCCATGACCTGCGACTGAGATAAAGCTTTCTGACACTGGGCAGCACATTTCTCTCTAGAATCCCTTGATAGTATTGAATTTCATTGTACCCCGCACAGATTCTAGACACCCTGTGCCAGATGCAGCAAAGCAGCCTCAGAACATAACAGAGCCTCCTCCATGTTTCACAGTAGGGACAATGTTCTTTTCTTGATATGCTTCCTTTTTCCGTCTGTGAACATAGAGCTGATGTGCCTTGCCATAAAGCTCCATTTTTGTCTCATCTGTCCATAGGACATTCTCCCAGAATCTTTGTGGCTTGTCAACATGCAGTTTGGCAAATTCCAGTCTGGCTTTATGATTTTTTTTTTCAACAATGGTGTCCTCCTTGGTTGTCTCACATGAAGTCCACTTTGGCTCATACAACGACGGATGGTGCGATCTGACGCTGATGTTCCTTGAGCTTGAAGTTCACCTTTAATCTGTTTAGAAGTTTTTCTGGGCTCCTTTGTTACCATTCGTATTATCCATCTCTTTGATTTGTCATCAATTTTCCTCCTGCGGCAACATCCAGAGAGGTTACCTACAGTCCCATGGAGCTTAAATTTCTGAATAATATGTTCAACTGTAGTCACAGGAACATCAAGCTGCTTGGAGATGGCCTTATAACTTTTACTTTTAACACGTTTGTCTATAATTTTCTTCCTAATCTCCAGAGACAACTTTTTCCTTCGCTTCCTCTGGTCCATGTTGAGTGTGATACACACCATGTCACCAAACAGCACAGTGAGTATCTGTAGCCCTCTATACAGGCCCACTCACTGATTCCAAGATTGTAGACACCTGTGATGCTAATTAGTGGACACACCTTGAGTTCACATGTCCCTTTTGTCACATTATTTTCAGGGGTACCATCATTTCTGTCCAGGCCTATTTAATGAGTTTTATTTTTAAAAAAAATCTGTGGAAGCATGGTTGAAAAGCAATGTCTGACTTTCATTTGTTCATTTTCATAGATTTTGTATTTATTATTACTTTTGTCAGTTTCAAGTTATTTCTGTGACCATTGTAGGTTTTTCTGTCATTAAACGAGGGGTACCAACAATTTTGACCAAGTGTGTATAAGGCCTCTTGTGCGCCGCCTGTGTTTTTTTGCCGGATGGTTTTTGATGCCCGGAGACAACAGAAACCATCCGGCAAAAACAAAAAACGTTACATGCAGTGTTTTGTCCGGCCGCCGGAATGTACAATTCCGCCGCATCCGGACAAAACCACATACAACGCACTGACATGCGGCGCCATCCGGCGCTAATGCAAGTCAATGCGAAAAAAGCGCATGCGGCGCATCAGGTTTTCTGATGCAGCGCTGCGGCAAAATGCCCGCCGGATGTTTGAAAGAGGCCTAAGGTGATGGTGCCGGTGGTGAATGTTGCCATCATACTGTGCTATATATGCAGGGGTCCGGGTCAGGTCCCCACCTTACTATTTGGGGGCTGCCTGTACGCCGCTCCTGGCTCATCGCTCCTACATGTTGCTTTCTTGGACAGATTTTTGTTGTATATGTGAATTTTTCACGGAGGATGAGAGAGTTTCTGAACTTTCATGAAGACGGTTACATAATTACAGATTCATGAATCCGGCACATAAACAGGAAGGTTGGGTCAGTCCGACCCCTAATTCACCGTCAACCAATATAAATCTCGAAGTTTGGCAGTGACTGCGCCCAGGTATACGCTGCTGCCGATTGTTTTCTGCTGTGTATTCTCCAGATAAAGACATTTTAATAGAAAACCTGGGAGACGTGCGAGCTCTCGGCAGAGCGCCGATGATAAAAAGTCATCTCGCTATGAGAGCTACTTGACAGCTCTGCAAATTCAGCAGCAAGCGGCTGTTAGGAAGGTGGTCTCCAGACAGCCAGCGAGCAGAAGCAAAGATTACAGATCACGCCGGATTTCTCCGGGACCAATTGTCATGTTTTCTGTAAAGATCAGAGGAAGGTATCAATTCACTTCCACATTTAGTCTCATCTTCCCGCCTCCTCTTGGGCACGTTAATATGGGTAACATGTGGCGGTACACGCAGGGAAGGATGTGACTCACAGAACCGAATATCATGAACCTGCAACTAAAACCGACGGGGAATTCAGCAACAAATGGGGGAAGAGCCGCGGGGTTTTATGGCCTTCACTTCATGTACTGGAATTAGTACCAGGGATTTATAGCCTTCTGTGATAAAATAAAAGGGACTGGAAGACTTTACATCCCCTAAGCTGCTGATATTGGGGGCTCCAGCTGCAGGATTTACTAATACAGTGGGGGAAATAAGTATTTGATCCCTTGCTGATTTTGTAAGTTTGCCCACTGACAAAGACATGAACAGTCTATAATTTTAAGGGTAAGTTAATTTTAACATTGAGAGATAGAATATCAAAAATAAAATCCAGAAAATCACATTGTATAAATTATATAAATGTATTTGCATTTTGCAGTGAGAAATAAGTATTTGATCCCTCTGGCAAGCAAGACTTAATACTTGGTGGCAAAACCCTTGTTGGCAAGCACAGTAGTCAGACGTTTTTTGTAGTTGATAATGAGGTTTGCGCACATGTCAGGAGGAATTTTGCTCCACTCCTCTTTGCAGATCATCTCTAAATCATTAAGATTTGAGGATGTCGCTTGGCAACTCAGAGCTTCAACTCCCTCCATAAGTTTTCTATGGGATTAAGGTCTGGAGACCGACTTGGCCACTCCATGACTTTAATGTGCTCCTTTTTAAGCCACTCCTTTGTTGCCTTGGCTGTATGTTTTGGGTCATTATCTTGCTGGAAGACCCAGCCATCACCCATTTTTAATGTCCTCGTGGAGGGAAGGAAGGAGGTTGTCACTCAGCATTTTACGGTACATGGCTCCATCCATTCTCCCATTGATGCGGTGAAGTAGTCCTGAGCCCTTAGCAGAGAAACACCCACAAAACATAATGTTTCCACCTCCATGCTTGTCAGTGGGGACGGTGTCCTTTGGGTCATAGGCAGCATTTCTCTTCCTCTGAGTTGAGTTAATGCCAAAGAGCTCAATTTTTGTCTCATCTGACACAGCACCTTCTTCCAATCACTCACAGAATCATCCAGGTGTTCATTGGCAAACTTCAGGTGGGCCTGCACATGTGCCTTTTGAGCAGGGAGACCTTGCGGGCACTGCAGGATTTTAACCCCTTAATGACCGCCAATACGTCTTTTTACTGACCTGTGACATCAGAGAATACCATCCCCATACAGGTGACAATCCAGCAGCTGTCGGCTGTACACTATAGTTGACTACTTGTGGCATCAGCGTTGTAACTGTCCATATCTGTTTAACCCCTTAGATGCTGCTGTCAATTGTGACTACGTCATATAAATGGTTAACAGAGTGTGGGGCTCCTGCTTTAACCTCATCGCACCCTGAGATCATGATTGTGTAGTCCTGATATTTGCCATGGCAATTCATGACGAAACAATGGCCTTACAGCAGTGGTGGGCAATTAATTTTTCAAAGGGGCCACATAAGAAACTGGGACTGTTGTGGAGGGAAAATCCAATTGGCCGATCATAATTCTCTTTAAGGCTATGTTCACACACAGCGTTTTTGCTGCGTTTTGTCCTGAAGCTAAAACCTGCTCTCTTGGCAGTAAAGCTACTGTGTTCAAAAGGCCAGTTTTGCGGTATTTTATTGGGTGTGAATTACACATGTGCTTTGTCTACATAACTTTAAGAAAGTTGGCTTTAGGTCCAAAAAATGCTTAAAAAAAACAGGAAAAGCAGTTATTACATATTTTGCAGCATTTTTGCTCTTTCTCATAACTTTCTATGGGTGAAACAATGAGAAACGCTGAAAGAACTGTCACGCTGCATAGTGAAAAAACGAGTCCGTTCTTAAATTCAGTCAGTAAAAAAAAAAAAACAAGCGTGTGCATGATTTGCTGAAACCTCGTAGCTTCGGCTCGTATGGTAAAACGCAGCTTTTAATTTGCATTAAAAAATCCCACTGCATATGAACACTGATCTAATCAGTTTATAAGAAGCAGTACGTTAGTAACATGTATTAACCATAGCCGTTAATTAAAGGGGTTTTCCAATTTCAGAAAACCCTTCTCATTAGCTGCAGTTACAAAAAAAGTTTTTTTCTCGCCCTCCCGGGACCACGCTGAGTGTCCGTGACAGTTCCTGGTGCCTGTTATTGTCTGCAGTGCTCACATCACGTCTCAGGAGTTAGCGACATTTAGGTGGTATAAATACACTTTTTCATTCCTGTTATGCCACTTGCATTAATTCCTGAATATCACCTGAAGGGTTAATAAACTACCTGACAGAAGGTTTCAATATGTTGGGGGGCACTGTTTTTAAACTGGTATCACTTTTGGGGGATTCTCCTATACAGGACTCCCAAAGTCACTTCAAACCTGGATGGGTCCCTAAACAAAATAATTTTGTAAATTACCATGAAAAATTTAAAAATTGCTGCTCCATTTTTAAACCTCCTAAAAGGCCAACAAAATAAAAGAACATTTTGTAAATGGAGCTGATGTAAAGCAGACATGAGGGAAATGTTATTAATATTTTTCTTTGGTATGACTATCTGGATTAAAGGGATAATCAGAGTTTGAAAATTGCTAATTTTTTACATTTGTCAAATTTTTGATATTTTTTTATAAACACAAAGCATATTAATCTAAATTTACCATTTTTCATAAAGTATAATATGTCGCAAAAACAGTCTCAGAATCAGTGGGATATGTTGAAGCGTTCCAGAGTTATTGCCACTTAAAGTGACACTGGTCAGAATTAAAAAATTTGGCCTGGTCACCAAGGGGTTAAACCTTTACAGCATAATATGCTACCAATGGTTTTCTTGGTGACTGTGGTCCCAGCTGCCTTGAGATCATTAACAAGTCCCCCCCTGTAGGTTTAGGCTGATCTCTCACCTTCCTCATGATCAAGGATACCTGAGGGTATGTTTCCACTATCAGGAAACAGTCCGGAATTGCTGCGTGTTTGACGCTGTGTGTTGGCGCAGCGTCAAACACGCAGCGTCCAGATGTTACAGCATAGTGGAGGGGATTTCAAGAAATCCCGTCTCCACTATGCGTAAAAACACGCAGGCGGAAGACCTGCGTTTCCGGACATGCGGCGTGTTTTTTCAGACCGCAGCATGCGCTAGTCCCTTGCGGCGACGCTGCGTCGCCACAAGGGAAATAACACAGGGCTATGCAGCCCTGCGTCATTCCGGATGTGTTCCGGAGGTGTCCTGAACACATCCGGAAAGAGCGCGCGTACAAAAGGGGGCGGGGCTTTGGGCGGTGCGGAATTTCCGCTCCGTCCAAAGCGCTGTGGTTCCGGACCGTGGAACCACAGCCTGACGAGGTGAGATTTTGCATGGTGCTCCAGATCGATGTCGATTGACAGTTATTTTGTATTTCTTCCATTTTCTTACTATTGCACCAACAGTTGTCTCCTTCTCACCCAGCACCTTACTTATGGTTTTGTAGCCCATTCCAGCTTTGTGCAGGTCTATGATCTTGTCCCTGACATTCTTATAAGGCTCTTTGGTCTTGCCCATGTTGTAGAGGTTAGAGTGACTGATTGAGTCTGTGGACAGGAGTCTTTTATAAAGGTGAGTATGTAAGACAGCTGTCTTTAATGCAGGTAACGAGTTGATTAGGAGCATCTAACTGGTCTGTAGGAGCCAGAACTCTTAATGGTTGGTAGGGGATCAAATACTTATTTCTCACTGCAAAATGCAAATAAATTTATATAATTTATACAATGTGATTTTCTGGATTTTATTTTTGATATTCTATCTCTCAATGTTAAAATTAACCTCCCCTTAAAATTATAGACCGTTCATGTCTTTGTCAGTGGGCAAACTTACAAAATCAGTAAGGGATCAAATACTTATTTCCCCCCACTGCATGTTCCAGAAACTTAGAACACAGGCATAGAATTTTGGAAATAAGGGCACAATTGGTCTTCAATTTAAGAGAATCTCTCAGCAACTTTTTGCTGTATAATCTGAGAGCAGCATGATGCCGGGGCAGAGACCCTGATTCCAGCGATGTGTCACTTACTATGCTGCTTGCTGTAGTTTTGATAGAACATATCTGGTTTAGTATACACTCGTATTCCTCATGAATTAACAGTTCTGAAGTATTTGCCTTTATAATTTTTGTATTGCTCCACTTATTCTTTGTGGAAATTTATAAATGGCAACTATGTGTCAACAATCTGTTTTGTTTTGTATCAATTTCTTGGAGGAGTAACAGATGGTGACACAACAAAGAAGTAATAGAAATGATGGTCCAGATTATGGAAAAAAACAGACCGGCGGGGAGAGCAGACAGCCCCTTTAAGAGGGGGTAACAGTCTGTAACATGTACCTATAAATGGTGAAAATGATTAATAGCTGCTGAGTAAAGAAACACATTGTATGCGGATGACAGGTGAGAAAGATAAGTCCCTCTCTCCTGGATGAGAATGGGACCGCGAACCCTAGCAGAATATATAAAAGGAATGGAAACCTCCATGCTTTACACTGCAGGCTGGATTCAGAGGAAATCCAGCTTGTTACTTTCTTGCATTTTTTAATGAAATGTTCAGATCTGTTTGGTGTAATTGTGCCCATGTCATCCCTCCTCGGTGATATAGAAGCTCAGGAGTGTCGTTTCCACCTCATTGTATTAATCCTCCCCCACCGGCCGCCATTTGTCCCCCACCTGCCATATTACATTGTGTCTGCTGATCACACTAGCTGGGATGAGATGGGGCTGCTCCGCCAAAATCCACCGTCTCGCTGCTTTACACAGCAACGCAGCAACAAAGTAACGGAAAGTAGCGAGAATGCGATGCAGACGGATTATAATCCTATTATCTCAGGCAGAAATCCGCACGATATTTACTTGTTATTTTATTAGATGGATTCAATCTGCAATGATTGAATAAATGTGAATATTAATGAGCATTTCCAGGGCGGCAGCCAACTTCTCATGAGTAAGAGGGAAAACAATGGGGAGAAGAATCTGCCCCTGTGATGGTCAATCAGGTGGGTGGTGGAGTTTGCCTTGGGAGTGATTTCGGTGAGCGGTGCAGCGATGCTTCTGAAGGGACCGTACTCCCATCACTGAGGTCACAGCCACGATGAGAAGTGACACAGGACAGGTGACGTGCAGGTACTGGAGCGTGCCAACCTACCACAGGGCGGTCACACAGTGCCAACGGGTGGTCTTCTGATCCGCCTGCCCTCACCTCTAGGACTGTGTATCCTAAATATATACTATGCCAGCCTGCTGCTGGGTGGTCACACAGTGCCAGTGGGTGGTCACACAGTGCCAGTGGGTGGTCACATAGTGCAGCTGGGTGCTCACACTGTGCCAGTGGGTGGTCTTCTGATCTGCCTGCCCTCACCTCCAGGACTGTGTATACTGTATATACCGTACCAGCCTGCTGCTGGGTGGTCACACAGTGCCAGTGGGTGGTCACATAGTGCCGCTGGGTGTCACACAGTGCCAGCGGGTGGTCCCACAGTGCCAGTGGGTGGTCACATAGTGCAGCTGGGTGCTCACACTGTGCCAGTGGGTGGTCTTCTGATCTGCCTGCCCTCACCTCCAGGACTGTGTATACTGTATATACCGTACCAGCCTGCTTCTGGGTGGTCACACAGTGCCAGTGGGTGGTCACATAGTGCCGCTGGGTGTCACACAGTGCCAGCGGGTGGTCCACAGTGCCAGTGGGTGGTCACATAGTGCAGCTGGGTGCTCACACTGTGCCAGTGGGTGGTCTTCTGATCTGCCTGCCCTCACCTCCAGGACTGTGTATACTGTATATACCGTACCAGCCTGCTTCTGGGTGGTCACATAGTGCCAGTGGGTGGTCACATAGTGCCGCTGGGTGTCACACAGTGCCAGCGGGTGGTCACACAGTGCCAGTGGGTGGTCACATAGTGCAGCTGGGTGCTCACACTGTGCCAGTGGGTGGTCTTCTGATCTGCCTGCCCTCACCTCCAGGACTGTGTATACTGTATATACCGTACCACCTGCTTCAGGGTGATAATAGTGCCAGTGGTGGTCACATAGTGCGCTGGTGTCACCACAGTGCAGCGGTGTCACACAGTGCCAGTGGGTGGTCACATAGTGCCGCTGGGTGGTCACACAGTGATAGCGGGTGGTCACATAGTGCAGCTGGGTGCTCACACTGTGCCAGTGGGTGGTCTTCTGATCTGCCTGCCCTCACCTCCAGGACTGTGTATACTGTATATACCGTACCAGCCTGCTTCTGGGTGATCACATAGTGCCAGTGGGTGGTCACATAGTGCCGCTGGGTGTCACACAGTGCCAGCGGGTGGTCACACAGTGCCAGTGGGTGGTCACATAGTGCCGCTGGGTGGTCACACAGTGATAGCGGGTGGTCACATAGTGCTGCTGGGTGGTCACATAGTGCCAGCGGATGGTCTTCTGATCTGCCTGCCCTCACCTCCAGGACTGTGTATACTGCATATACCTTGCCTCGACAGCAAGGGCCTAATATATAGAGAAAAGGCAGCGACCCACCGACAAAACTACTCATTCATTACACCCCGCAGGGCTGCGAAGAAAGCAGAGATGAACCCACTCCGGGGTCCATAAAAATATTCTCTGTTACTAATTAATATTTAATTAATTTATTAAATAAGAGTTTACACAAGTTTATTAATGTTAAAATATATTTTATGTTCTCCCAATCCGAGGTCCCATTTGTTATAAGTAGGAACAGTGAACAGTGAAGTTATTACTAATTTGGCCATTTCTGAAGGAGACAGAAACTTGGCTAACAACTACACAGTCCTGCGGAATATCGCACCGCACCGACACTGCTAACACCTGAGTAAGGCCGCTTTCATGTTTGCGTCTGTACGCGCAGTGTTTGATCCGCATAGATCCGCATGCGTCATGCGTACATATCTTTAACATGGTGTACGCAGGAACATGCGTTTGCGTATGTATGCGTCGTTTCGCGGTGTGCGGTGGTGTCCAGCGAACGCAACATGTTGCATTATTTGAAGCGTCAAAAATCTGTCAAATATGCGCAGTCATGTGCATGAGGATCAGTGCATCAAGAAACGCATTACTGTCTATGGGAACGCAGTGGTACGCAAGGACATGTGCATGGATGCGTTCAATGCCATGTGGATTTCAGACTGCGCATGTCCAGGAACCAGGGTGGATAAAAATCATGATTTTTTTAAAAAAATCAAAAAAATCGGATTTTTTTGATTTAAATCGGATTTTTTTGATTTAAATCGGATTTTTTTGAATTAAATAGGATTTTTAATCAAGTTGTACACAAGCAAAACTTTGTCTTTTTGCAAATCAAATTATTTTACACAAATAAAAATATTAAAACAGTTGATGATTATGAAACCTAATAATTTTTATTTGCACTATTAAACAATCAGAATTGAACTACAGAGAGTAAGTACTTTTTAACAATAGCCTATCTCTAACGTTTGAAGTAAGCAAACATCTTCAGTGAATACATCAGTCCTTTAAGCCTACTGTTTATTTAGGACTTTTAATAGGAAAACTAGTTGTCCTGCTTTAGCAGTTCCTAAGCGGTTTCGGACTGTTGTGTGCACAAAACCAAATGAAGAAAACAATCTCTCTACTCCTGCCGATGAAACCGATGCAGTCAGTAGCTGAGTAGCTACATTTATTACTTCGCTGGAAGAACAAGCTGTGGGGTTCATTGACATTAGTTGTATCACTATCAACATCTTCATTTCCCTTCTGGTTGCAGTTTTCATAATGTGATTTCAAACGGCAAACAAGTCCTTGGATATCCTTTTGACAGTATTTGCACTTTGCTCTCCCACCTTTCTTTCCAAGCTCTGCTGGCATCTCAACAAAATGAACCCAAATAGGGTCTCTCTTACGACCTGCCATGGCTCACGCAGATCACTTCTGAAGTTTGATTGTTACTACAGCCAAGTACTGCTGACTGACTATCCAACAAGTTTGGGCATGTCAACTGAATGGAAAAAGAAACTGAAACCAAGCTACAGAAAGTGAAACCAAGCTAGAAGTGTGGAGATAATTGAACAATGATTGAAAAATATTTAGACTTGAGAGTCCTCAGTGGTTGATACCTTTTAATGGCTAACTGAAAAGATGGTAACAAATTGCAAGCTTTCGAGACTACTCAGGTCTCTTCATCAGGCAAAGTCTTTGCCTGATGAAGAGACCTGAGTAGTCTCGAAAGCTTGCAAATTGTTACCATCTTTTCAGTTAGCCATTAAAAGGTATCAACCACTGAGGACTCTCAAGTCTAAATATTTTTCTATCTACTGGCTAATACGGTACGAAGATATAGATCTTTCCTATATTGAACAATGATTGAAAGTTTTAGATTTTAATCGTGATTTATATTAAAAAAATCTTTTGATTTAAATCAGTGATTTAAATCATGATTAAAATCACGATTTAAATCGATCTGATTTAAATAGAAAAAAATCATTTGATTTAAATCATGATTTAAATCGTTGATTTAAATCGGCGTGATTTAAATCAATCCACCCTGCCAGGAACTGATTACAGCACCTGGAAATATCGAACGCATGCGCATAAACAATGCAAAAACGCATGCCAAAACGCATACGTAGCGTTTTTTTTGCGTCATGTGTAAGATGATGCGGATAAAAAACGCTGTGTAAACATGCATTTGCATGCATTTTTGCATGCGTTTGTGTATGCAGATGATAAGCTGCAGACATATACGCAAATGTGAACTTAGCCTAACCTGCAAACTAAACACATCGATACCAGCGAACCCACAGACAACACATCTACAGCACCCAAACCACAAGTGGATACATATGAGTACCACCCAACACAAAACATAAGAAAACATTTCTACATGGTGGTGTGATTGAGCAAACTACATATTGTATCCTAAACAAGCGCAGGCAACAGTACCTGACAAAATACGACAGTAGCCGACATAAAAGAACAGTACCCGACAATACAACAGTACCAACATAAAACAGTACCTAACATAAAACAACAGTACCCAACATAAAACTACAGTACCTAATAATACAACAGTACCCGACATAAAACAACAGGACCTGACAATACAATGGTATCTGACAATCAAACAGTATCTGACAATATAACAGTACCTGACAATACAACAGTACCCAACATAAAACAACAGTACCTGACAATACAACAGTACCCGACATAAAACAACAGTACCTGACAATACAACAGTACACGAAACAAAGCAACAGTACCTGACAATACAATAGTACCCAACATAAAACAACAGGACCTGACATAAAACAGCAGTACCTGACAATACAACAGTACAAGAAACAAAGCAACAGTACCTGACAATACAACAGTACCCAACATAAAACAACAGGACCTGACAATACAACAGTATCTGACAATACAATAGTACCTGACAATACACCAGTACCCAAAATAAAACAAGAGTACCTGACAATACAACAGTACCCAACATAAAACAACAGTACCTGACAATACAACAGTACCCGACATAAAACAACAGTACCTGACAATACAACAGTACACGAAACAAAGCAACAGTACCTGACAATACAATAGTACCCAACATAAAACAACAGTACCTGACATAAAACAGCAGTTCCTGACAATACAACAGTACACGAAACAAAGCAACAGTACTTGACAATACAACAGTACCCATCATAAAACAACAGGACCTGACAATACAACAGTATCTGACAATACAATAGTACCTGACAATACACCAGTACCCAAAATAAAACAAGAGTACCTGACAATACAACAGTACCTGACATAAAACAACAGTACCTGACAATACAACAGTACACAAAACAAAGCAACAGTACCTGACAATACTATAGTACCCAACATAAAGCAACAGTACCTGACAATACAACAGTACCCAACATAAATAAACAGTACCTGACAATACAACAAACCTGACAATATAACATTACCTGACAATCCAACAGTACCTGACAATATAGTAGTACCCGACATAAAACAACAGTACTTGACAATACAACAGTACACGAAACAAAGCAACAGTACCTGACAATACAACAGTACCCAACATAAAACAACAGGACCTGACAATACAACAAACATGACAATACAACATTACCTGACAATACAACAGTACCTGACAATATAGTAGTACCCGACATAAAACAACAGTACCTGACAATACAACAGTACCCGACATAAAACAGCAGTACCTGACAATACAACAGTACACGAAACAAAGCAACAGTACCTGACAATACAATAGTACCCAACATAAAACAACAGTACCTGACATAAAACAACAGTACCTGACAATACAATAGTACCTAATAAAACAACAGTACCTGACATAATCCAACAGTACCTGACAATACAACAGTACACGAAACAAAGCAACAGTACCTGTATGCAATGTACTAAATAGTACCCAACATAAAACAGCAGTACCTGACAATACAACAGTACCCGACATAAAACAACAGTACCTGACAATACAACACTACACGAAACAAAGCCACAGTACCTGACAATACAACAGTACCTGACACAAAACAACAGTACCCAGCAGAGACATATGCATCTGTACCTGACAACCCAACGCAACCACTTATAACACTGCCTAACACAACCAAAGATAAGACTACTTAAAATAAGTGTAAAACCATTGTGCTCTCCAGCTCTGCTCCCAATGTCTGTGTAACCTCGAGTTATTCCGCCTTTACCAAGTCCGTTTCACACTCGGGCACCAGATATCTAACATGGAACTTAATTCGCCAGGTGTAAATTCTACAATACAACAGGTTTTTGTCTCAGAAGCCTTTACGTCTGAAGCTGAGTGACGGGTGGGGGCTCAATAGTCATCTGCAGTGGGGGCTCTGGGAAGTTCAGACTGACCCCATCCTTCTGCCTCGTTATTCACAACAAATCATTAAAATGGATCCTGCAGTTCAGCGCGCCCCACTAATATCTTCTCATGGAGGGTAATCATGTTAATCCTGCACGATTTCTTCAGATTGTGAGGTTGGCAGGTTGTGTGAAGGGCCGGCGGAGGAAACGAGTCTGTGACTTACTATAAAGCCGTGTACGGCCTCTATACTGGTTCCTTATTACATGATATTAGATCAGCGTGTTTCCAGCAGTAAACAAGACCCTGGTAACCAGGAGCAGAAGAGGCCGAGGCAGCGGCAGCCTCACTAATCCTCTCCACCACGGCTTCTCTTGGCTGGAAACAGGCTGTCTGGAGCAAAGTCACTTTGGCTATTAAGTCCTAGAGAAAGTGACATTGGAGTCACGACCTTCCCCACCTGCCGTCATCTCCTCTAGTAATTGCTGGCCCAGTCTTAGGGTCTCCAGGAAATGTCAGGGGGGACTTATCTGCCATCCACAGGGAGCTGCCGATGGACTCTCCAGCTGAGTAGAGAAGGGGGACGTGGTGTGGGGTTGGGGACAATCATCCTGACAGATTAGACATACCTTGGAATAGTATTCGGCAGTGGCACAGGGTGCGGTAATAATGGTGTCAGCACTAAATGGCGGTGTGTACAAATGAGATGCACCACGAAAATCCTAGGATATAAAATCATCCGTCACTGTTTTAACTTTTACATTGTAAAAAAGTTGTTATCACGACCATTTTTAACTTAAAAAAAAAAATAACATTTTTGTCCTGTAAAAAAAAAGGTGTCAAAAGTAGAAAGTGACAATAAGAGCGTGAGCCCTGCTGAGCCACCAAATGAATAGCAAGGTGTAATGGAATATGGGTAATGATGCTGACGGGAGGACGCCTCCAAACAAGGCAGAGCGTGCGGGGACAAGGTGTCTGATCTATGTGCAGACAAGATGAGAGAGGAGAAGTGTCATTTGTGAGCTGGACACTTGCAGCATAACAGCCGCACAAAGTAACAGAAATACCGGAGACGGTAATGGGGTTTCTATAGGTCAAATACAGGACAAAGAAACACCAGGTACAAAGTATAAAACAGAAATCCCGATAAACTGACAGGAGCACACAGCCTACTCAGAGACGTGTAATGGAAGAGACGGCAGAAATCAGCTCCAGAAAGTAACAACACAGTATTAGTACTGCACATAATACTAACCAACACAAGCACAGTACCCAACACAAGCACAGTACCCAACAAAAGCACAGAACCCAACACAAGCACAGAACCCAACACAAGCACAGTGCCCAACACAAGCACAGAACCCAACACAAGCACAGAACCCAACACAAGCACAGTGCCCAACACAAGTACAGTGCCCAACACAATCACAGAACCCAACACAATCACAGTACCCAACACAAGCACTGAACCCAACACAATCACAGTACCCAACACAAGCACAGTGCCCAACACAAGCACAGTACCCACACAATCACAATCCAACACAAGCACAGTGCCCAACACAAGCACAGTGCCCAACACAAGCACAGTGCCCAACACAAGCACAGTACCCAACACAATCACAGTACCCAACACAGCACAGTCCAACACAAGCACAGAACCCAACACAAGCACAGTACCCAACACAAGCACAGTACCCAACACAATCACAGTACCCAACACATTCACAGAACCCAACACATTCACAGAACCCAACACAAACACAGAACCCAACACAAGCACAGTGCCCAACACAAGCACAGTACCCAACATAATCACAGTACCTAACACAAGCACAGTACCTAACACAAGCACAATACTCAACACCAGCACAGAACCCAACACCAGCACAGAACCCAACACCAGCACAGAACCCAACACATTCACAGTACCCAACACATTCACAGTACCCAACACATTCACAGAACCCAACACAAGCACAGTGTCCAACACAAGCACAGTACCCAACACGATCACAGAACCCAACACAGTCACAGTACCTAACACAAGCACAGTACCTAACACAAGCACAATACCCAACACCAGCGCAGAACCCAACACAAGCACAGAACCCAACACAATCACAGTACCTAACGCAAGCACAGTGCCCAACACAAGCACAGTGCCCAACACAAGCACAGTACCCAACACAAGCACAGTACCGAACACCAGCACAGAACCCAACACAAGCATAGTACCCATCACCAGAATAGAACCCAACACAAGCACAGAACCCAACACAAGCACAATACCCAACACCAGGGCAGAACCCAACACAAGCACAGTACCCAACACAATCACAGTACCTAACACAAGTACAGTACGCAACACAAGCACAGACCCAACACAAGCACAGTACCCAACACAAGCACAGTACCCATCACCAGCACAGAAGCCAACACAAGCACAGAAGCCAACACAAGCACAATACCCAACACAAGCACAGAGCCCACACAACACAGAGCCAACACAGCACATAGCCCAACACAAGCACAGAGCCCAAGACAAGCACATATCCCAACACAAGCACAGTGCCCAACACAAGCACAGAACCCAACACAAGCACTGTGCCCAACACAAGCACTGTGCCCAACACAAGCACAGTACCCAACACAAGCACAGTACCCAACACAAGCACAGTACCCAACACAAGCACAGTACCCTACACAAGCACAGTACCCTACACAAGCACAGTGCCCAACACAAGCACAGTGCCCAACACAAGCACAGTACCCAACACAAACACAGTACCCAACACAAGCACAGAACCCAACACAAGCACAGTGCCCAACACAAGTACAGTACCCAACACAAGCACAGAACCCAGCACAAGCACAGTACCCAACACAAGCACAATACCCAACACAAACAAGCACAGAGCCTGACACAAGCACAGAGACCAACACAAGCACAGAGACCAACACAATCACACTACCCAACACAATCACACTACCCAACACAACTACTTATTCTATTATTGAACACAACCACATAACATTAATACTCCCAAAACAACTGAATGTATTACTACCCAACACAACCTGATATAATAGTACACAATACAATCACATAGTGTTAATGCTACACATAATACTACCCAACACAACTGCTGAACACAACCACATACTGCATAACACTGCCCAATACAATCACATAATATTAATACTACCTACACAATTACATGTAATACAACCAGAAATAACCACATGTATCAGTACCCGACAAAACCAGATATAACAGTATCCAACACATTCACAATAACCAATACAACTACATGTAACAGCACTGAACACACCCACCTCTCACACTTCCCAGGACCCCCAGTCTACACATAACTCTATATAGTGTCACAGCATTTATTAGCGCTGGATTTCTGGGTCACGTTTTGGCGGCATACTGTGAACTAGTCGCCATATGAAGCAGTAAATGACAAACTGTCCTAATATTAAATTCCGCATTAAATTCCTCCGAATTCTTTGTATCAGCTTCTTCTACCAGCAGAAACCTCCTTCTTACAGGACATTTTCTCATTGTGTCTTTGTCATTTTTCTTGTACCCAAACCAATTATTTCCAGCCCCCTCCTGTCTGTGTGCCAGGTCTATAGGTAATGGATCTAGCACCAGCACATATAAGAGTGGTATCTGGGAATGGGTTAATAGTGCCGGAGTCGCGCTCGGTGCCCCTGATGATGCCACACTGTGACTGATGGTAACCCAATTACTCCAGTAGCAGAGGCTCCTGCAGCCATGGGTGGCATCTCGAAAGCGTTTCGAAGCCCCGGCCTGAGCAGACACCTAATTAAATGAAGCCTGAAATGAGGCTGGAAGCAGAACGCGCTGCTGAGGAAGCACAATAGATGCTGCGGTGTCATTATCTCCTGTCAGATGGAGACTTCGCTCTACAAGGCTTCATCAGCACAGAGCACCACTCGGGGATCGGGGGCTGCCTCCATCCTGCCCAATTGTTTAATGATCCTGGACAGAGCGAGTGACCGGGCAAAGTGCGGAGAGACAGACAGCGCCATGCAGCTATGACCCTGAGGATGGACACCGCCGCCATCGTGTCATGGAGGAATCTGCACTGGGAAGAGAAAGCTGGGATCTGCTGGGGCCAGAGGGAGCCATGAAATGTTCACATCCTCTAGACTTCATCCCAATAACCTGGGAATCTCCATGGCTTCACTGGGCGGAGTATGCGGCACCCATAGACTTCACTGGGCGAAGTGTGTGACACCCATAGACTTCACTGGATGGAGTGTGCCTCACCCATAGACCTCAATGGCCAGAGTCTGCTGTACCCATAGACCTCAATGACCAGAGTCTGCGGCACCATAGACTCCAATGTCCAGAGTGTGTGGCATCCATAGACTTCAATGTCCAGAGTGTGTGGCATCCATAGACTTCAATGGCCAGTGTGTGGCACCCATAGACTTCAATGGCGGCATGTCAGTGGCTGGTGCGCTGCTCTCAGCAGATGGGGCTCAGATTGGCTGAGGATTCATCAGACTCTGTTTTTTTAGGGTTTTACTTCGATCATAGCTTAGAAGTAAAAGTGACTGAATTAAATGTGTAAGTGGAGGTGACTGAGTGTGTGTGTCCTCCAGCACTCGGCTCATTAGGTGGAGGAGACTGAGTGTGTGTGTCCTCCAGCACTCGGCTCATTAGGTGGAGGTGACTGAGCGTGTGTCCTCCAGCACTCAGCTCATTAGGTGGAGGGGACTGAGCGTGTGTGTCCTCCAGCACTCGGCCTATTAGGTGGAGGGGACTGAGCGTGTGTGTCCTCCAGCACTCGGCTCATTAGGCAGAGGGGACTGAGCGTGTGTGCCCTCCAGCACTCAGCTCATTAGGTAGAGGTGACTGAGTGGGTGGCCTCCAGAACTCGGCTCATTCGGTGGAGGGGACTGAGCGTGTGTGTCCTCCAGCACTCGGCTCATTAGGTAACATAGTAACATAGTAACATAGTTATTAAGGTTGAAGGAAGACTTTAAGTCCATCTAGTTCAACCCATATCCTATCCTAACCTGCCCTAACATGTTGATCCAGAGGAAGGCAAAAAAAACCCAAGTGGCAAACAGTAAGCTTCACATTGGGGAAAAAAATTCCTTCCCGACTCCACATACGGCAATCAGACTAGCTCCCTGGATCAACGCTGTATCTAGGAAACTAGTGAATATAGCCTGTAATATTATACTTTTCAAGAAAGGCATCCAGTCCCCTCTTAAATTTTAGTAAGGAATCACTCATTACAACATTAGACGGCAGAGAGTTCCATAGTCTCACTGCTCTTACAGTAAAGAATCTGCGTCTGTGATTATGGCTAAACCTTCTTTCCTCCAGACGTAGAGGATGCCCCCTTGTCCCGTCACAGGTCTAAAGGTACTGCCACACTACACAATCCCGCTAGCGATCTCGTTAGCGTCGCATACTAATGAGATCGCTAGCGGGATTGTTTCTATATCGCTAGTGGCTACCTATTTTAGCGATGTCGTTAGGACGCTATCGCGGTTAGCGATCTCCTTAACGACTTTAGCGGTACAAAAGTACCGCTAAATCGCTAAAAAAGGTGCCACACTTAGCGATATATACTTACCCAGCGGGGCGCCAGCGATGAAAATAGGGTCCGGAACGATTCCAGCGACGAGCGAGATCACAGCAGGAAGCTCGTCGCTGGCAGATGCCGCACACAACAACATCGCTAACGGGATCGCTAAATAGTGACGTTTTTTAGCGATCCCGTTAGCGATGTTGTTTAGTGTGGCATACCCTTAAGAGTAAAAAGATCATTAGAAAGGTCTTTGTACTGTCCCCTCATATATTTGTACATTGTAATAAGATCACCCCTAAGCCTTCGTTTTTCCAAACTAAATAACCCCAAGTGTAATAACCTGTCTTGGTATTGCAGACCCCCCAAGGTGGAGGAGACTGAGTGTGTGTGTCCTCCAGCACTCGGCCTATTAGATGGAGGAGACTGAGCGTGTGTGTTCTCCAGCACTTGGCTCATTAGGTGGAGGGGACTGAGCATGTGTGTCCTCCAGCACTTGGCTTACTAGGCGGAGGTGACTGAGTGTGTGTCCTCTAGCACTCGGCTCATTAGGTGGAGGTGACTGAGCGTGTGTGTCCTCCAGCACTCGGCGATACTATGTAAGGAATTGTCAGAAAGTTATGCCGGTTGCAAGCAGGTGATGAATGTTTGATCGATACAATGAATATGTTATTTACTGCTGGATGATCCCATTAATTGTTTCCATGTGCCCAAGTTGTATTGCAGTTTGCTATTATGCGGAAGCGAGTAAAGGATTTCAGTGCGGCGAGATTCCTCTGAAACGTGCACAGTTGCACCATATGGCGCTGCACAATCAGGCATTGTAGTTCTGCTTAGCGAGCAGGAGCCTCATGCTGTTGGCTGACAAGTCAATGGTCAGAGATTCCCATCTGTGTGATATGAGGATGCGCCTGTGTTTGATAATAACCCTATAAGTGACAGATATTACAGGCACTGCTATCGACTAGAATAGACATCCAGCTGGTGGGCGATACGTGCCAGCCTCCGCCATACCGGAACTTTCCACGACTCCCACACGATCAGCACTTATTTACAATGTTACAATGGTGGAGGTGGGAAACATTGTGCTTGTAATTGTATCACGTCTAACAGATTCAATCCCACCGAGCAGATCTGCCAGTCCTCGGGCTCAGGGGTCATCATGGTGCCGTGTATCTGCATGGCTCCACCAGGATTCCCAGGGCGGGGCAGAAGCTCGGAGACCTGTGAGGTCAGGCGTATTGGCCGCACATCTCAGCTGGCAGATTCAGTGTGGACAGGAGGAACAACGTTTCGCACCTAGTCGAGGACTTCAGGTGTGCAGTGTTATCTCACTGTCTGGACGACGGGATGACTACAAGTCAGGCATGGACTTTACTAATGCAGATAATGGATTCTCCATCTTCAAGAGGAAACAAAGCTTCTTTATTTGTGGAGAAACACCAAGTCCAAGAAAGTGGTAACAGGTAAAGATCAAGGCTAAAACATCGTGCATAGCAGAGATAGGACTAGGTGCAATGCACTTGAGCCCGACAGATGTCATATCGCTGGTGTGCACGATGGTTTAGCCATGATACTCACCTTTTACCGCATTCTTGGACTTGGGTGTTTCCCCACAAATAAATAAGCTTTGTTTCTTCTTGAAGCTGGAGGATCCATTTTCTTCATTGATGTTGCTACATTCAGGCAGATGTGGGAAGCTGGATTCCTTTCCTAGTGTATTCTATTACATCACATGTACAACCAGTAGTAACATTGTCCTTTGACCCTTGATCTAAGGGTCCTCTTCCTTTCTGAAGAGACAATTTGCATCCTTTGACCTCAGGTGACATGACCGTCCTGCGACATTTGCATCTATTGCAATGCATAGATTTTGTAACACGTGCCCCAATTTACATGCAACGGTCACATAACTTTTCCCTTGAAGTCACACGACCAAAGTGATCACCTTGACACGGCAAAGTGCAGCAGCTTCCCATACCAGAGCACTCTGCTGCCCCCGGACTCCGTGCCGGAACATCCTGAATCTACAGACTGTAGTCTGGGCTGCGTCACAGCATCCTGCAGTTCTCGGCTCCGGGGACTTCTTTTATTCATTTTCTTAAAGGATATATTGTTACACATTATTAGTTTTAATAGCCGGGACAAGCGTCCTTATTATGCGCAGAAAGAAAAACACTTTAATGAGAAGTCAGGAAAAATACAGAAGAGTTTGTAATAAATTCTTGTTCCATGTACTTTGCCGCTGTCTAGAGGGAGCCATTCTGGACCAGCTTAATCCGAGAAGCTGCTGGATGCAGCATTTATATCAGGAGCGTGAGCAGCGATGGTCCCGGTCTATCTGCGTAGGAAGACGCTGCTTCCCCCTTAATAAACTTCCTTGTTCATTTTAAGAAATATCCAAATTGCTAATTAATGAGCCACAGCCGATAGGAAACGTCATGACGAGCGCGACATTGACCTCTAAGCCAAGGACATTGGTCCCGGCACATAAAGCAGGTGAATGGGAATCGCCCTGGACCCCCCGGTCTGGAGCGGACTACGGGGCTATATTTTTAGTTTGCAGTGTTATGGCTGTAAGACACGGGACTCTGGTTTGATATAAATCTTATTTGCCTATAATGAAACGTTCTCCAGATTTCCAGCACACAAACCATTCTGTATCATCAATCAAAAAAATATATTCATCAAGAAACAAAAAGAGTTTTTATTCATCCAACATTTCCGGCTACTATTTTTTTTTTACTTTTTACCCAGAGTACACAAGAGCCTTACCCATCCCGCGGGGCGTCCCATAATATCAGGGATTGACTCCATAACGGGCCATTTATCTCATTATATTGATTTGTTTTCACAACCCTGTGTCAAGTTTCCCTGACATTCACAGATTCTTCCCACCTCATCTCTGACCTGAATACGTTAGAATCGCTGTGTAATTCCTCCTCCTGTACATTGGATGTTTGTTCAGTGTCCTCCAATATCAAACATTAGAGTCAGGATCGAAGATAACTCTTCACTTTTGATTGCTGGCATTAAAATTGTGTTGGGACACAATATATTTTGTTACCGGTGAGGGGCTGCACAATGGGCACTCGATTCGCACCCAGTTATGCCAACTTGTTCATGGGGCTATTCGAGTCCCTCCCTATCGCTCGCCCCCCATGACAGTGGGTCACATCCTATATTATGGAAGATATATAGATGATTTGTTTTTTATTCAGACAGGAATTATTTGTACAGCAGCTCCATAGCCATTCACGGGGTCTAGAGTTGCAGACATTTTCCTCATCAAGAATTGCATTCCTGGATTTGGTGATATGTTGGGGAGTGGAACTCTTCACACTTTGATGTTTTTCAAAAATGTTGATGTGAACAGTTACCTGGAAGGAATTCAGCATTATCCGAAATGGATAAAAAACATTCCCTATGGCCAGTACTGGCAAATCAGTAACGCACAGCTACTGGGGAATTTCTGAAGGAAATCTGCATTTTAGAAAAGAGGTTTAAAGAAAAAAATATAACAAAGAGATAATAAATGATGCCCTCCAACACAAAAAAATTGGATCAAAATTATTGTCTCAACAAAGGGATCCTACAAGAGAAACTAAAGATACAACCAAATCAATTACGACTGAGGTCACGGAGTTGTATAAAAATATCACATGTAGTTTTATAGACACATTCAATCAATCCATAGTCTAATAACAGACATAACATTGGCTGCTCCTCACCATTTACTTTTGTAAACACTGCCTACTTTTTGGAGTAAAATATAAAATTACTATCTTCGTTTCTCCTTGCTCTATAAATGTATCTTCACGACCTCCGTGCTTAATTAAGCCAAAGCTACTGATTGGCTCCTGACCCAATATTAATCATAGAACCAGGAGCTGGTGGCGGCAAAGTGTGTTCTGGGGTATCTGAGAGACTCTGGCAGTGACGGACGGGGTTTGATAAGTGTATATCCCGCCTGGGACGGGAATAGGTTATCGCCCTCACTGCAGAGTGCCTAATAGCCAGTACACATCCAGGCGGCCCGTCTACTTATCCTAGGTGCAGTTCCCTGACTGACCTGAGGGTAAGGGGGGCATCAGAGAGCTGCAAGTTCTAAAACCGGAACTGGAAAGTGGGATCATAAATTCCCCTGGAAAAGGAACTGGGGCAACCAAAAACCCCCAGTTCGTCACAAATTGGCGGCAGCGGTCGGATCATAAACCGTATCCCCCATGCCGTTCCTGACATATTGGCGGCAGCGGTGGGACCATAAACCGTATCCCCCGTGCCGTTCTTCACACCCGTCCCTGCACACAGAGCCCGTCCCCGCACACAGAGCCTGTCCCAGCACACAAAGCCCGTCCCCACACTTAGGGCCCGTGCCTGCAGACACTGACCGTTCCCACATACAGAGCCAGTGCCCGCAGACAGTGACCGTCCTCACACACAGAGCCCATGCCTGCAGACAGAGCCCGTCTCAACACACAGACCCCATCCCAGCACACAGAGCCTGTCCCAGCACATAGAGTCCGTGCCCGCAGGCAATCACCGTCTTCACACACAGAGCAAGTCCCCATGCAAAGAGCCTGTCCCAACACACCGAGCCCGTGCCCACAGACAGTGACCGTCCCCACACCCAGAGCCCATCCCAGCACATGGAACCCGTTCCCACACACAAAACCCGTGACTGCAGACAATGACCGTTCCCACACACAGAGCCCGTCTCCACACATAGAGCCCGTCTCCACACATAGAGCCCGTCTCCACACATAGAGCCCGTCTCCACACATAGAGCCCGTCTCCACACATAGAGCCCGTCTCCACACATAGAGCCCGTCTCCACACATAGAGCCCGTCTCCACACATAGAGCCCGTCTCACACACATAGAGCCCGTCTCCACACATAGAGCCCATCTCCACACATAGAGCCCGTCTCCACACATAGAGCCCGTCTCCACACATAGAGCCCGTCTCACACACAGAGCCCCTCCCAGCACACAAAACCCATGCCCGCGGACAGTGATCGTCCCCACACACAGAGCCCGTCTCCACACATAGAGCCCGTCTCCACACATAGAGCCCGTCTCCACACATAGAGCCCGTCTCCACACATAGAGCCCGTCTCCACACATAGAGCCCGTCTCCACACATAGAGCCCGTCTCCACACATAGAGCCCGTCTCCACACATAGAGCCCGTCTCCACACATAGAGCCCGTCTCCACACATAGAGCCCGTCTCCACACATAGAGCCCGTCTCACACACATAGAGCCCGTCTCCACACATAGAGCCCGTCTCCACACATAGAGCCCGTCTCCACACATAGAGCCCGTCTCCACACATAGAGCCCGTCTCCACACATAGAGCCCGTCTCCACACATAGAGCCCCTCCCAGCACACATAGAGCCCGTCTCCACACATAGAGCCCGTCTCCACACATAGAGCCCGTCTCCACACATAGAGCCCGTCTCCACACATAGAGCCCGTCTCCACACATAGAGCCCGTCTCCACACATAGAGCCCGTCTCACACACATAGAGCCCGTCTCACACACATAGAGCCCGTCTCCACACATAGAGCCCGTCTCCACACATAGAGCCCGTCTCCACACATAGAGCCCGTCTCCACACATAGAGCCCGTCTCACACACATAGAGCCCGTCTCCACACATAGAGCCCGTCTCACACACATAGAGCCCGTCCACACACATAGAGCCCGTCTCCACACATAGAGCCCGTCTCCACACATAGAGCCCGTCTCCACACATAGAGCCCGTCTCCACACATAGAGCCCGTCTCACACACATAGAGCCCGTCTCCACACATAGAGCCCGTCTCCACACATAGAGCCCGTCTCCACACATAGAGCCCGTCTCCACACATAGAGCCCCTCCCAGCACACATAGAGCCCGTCTCCACACATAGAGCCCGTCTCCACACATAGAGCCCGTCTCCACACATAGAGCCCGTCTCCACACATAGAGCCCGTCTCCACACATAGAGCCCGTCTCCACACATAGAGCCCGTCTCCACACATAGAGCCCGTCTCCACACATAGAGCCCCGTCTCCACACATAGAGCCCGTCCCACACACAGAGGGCCCGTCTCCACACATAGAGCCCGTCTCCACACATAGAGCCCGTCTCCACACATAGAGCCCGTCTCCACACATAGAGCCCGTCTCCACACATAGAGCCCGTCTCACACACATAGAGCCCGTCTCACACACATAGAGCCCGTCTCCACACATAGCCCATGCCCGCCTCTCCCACACATAGAGCCCGTCTCCACACATAGAGCCCGTCTCCACACATAGAGCCCGTCTCACACACAGAGCCCCTCCCAGCACACAAACCCATGCCCGCGAGACAGTGACGTCCCACACACAGAGCCCGTCTCCCACACATAGAGCCCGTCTCACACACAGAGCCCAGTCCCCACACACAGAACCCTCCCAGCACACAGAGACCGTGCCCGCAGACAGTGACCATCCTCACACACAGAGCCCGTCCCCATACACAGAGCCCGTCCTCAGCACACAGAGCCCGTCCCCGCACAGAGAGCCCGTGCCCCAGACAGTGACCGTCCCACACACAGAGCCCGTCCCAACACACAGAATCCGTGCCCGCAGACAGTGACTGTCCCCACACACAGAGCCCTTCCCCACACACAGAGCCTGTCCCAGCACACAGAGACATTCCCAGCACACAGAGCCCGTCCCAGTAAACAGAGCCTGTCCCCAGCAAACAGCCTGTCCCCACACAGAGCCCGTCCCCACACAGAGCCTGTGCCTGCAGACAGTGATTGTCCCCACACACAGCGCCCGTCCCCACACACAGAGCCCGTGCCCGCAGTGACCGTCCCTACACACAGCGCCCGTCCCCACACACAGAGCCCGTGCCCGCAGACAGTGACCGTCCCCACACACAGTGCCCGTCCCCGCACACAGAGCCCGTGCCCGCAGACAGTGACCGTCCCCACACACAGCGCCCTTCCCCACACACAGAGCCTGTGTCCGCCGACAGTGACCGTCCCCACACATAAAGCCTATCCCAGCACACAGAGCCCGTGCCCGGAGACAGTGACCGTCCCTACACACAGAGCCCATCCCAGCACACAGAGCCCGTGCCTACAAACAGTGACCGTTCTCACACACAGAGCCCGTGCCCGCAGACAGTGACAGTCCCCACACACAGCACCCGTCCCAGCACACAGAGCCCGTGCCTGCAGACAGTGACCGTCTTCACACAGAGCCCGTACCCGCAGACAGTGCCCGTCCCCACATACAGAGCCCGTGCCCGCAGTGACCGTCCCCACACACAGCGCCCATACCCACACACAGAGCCCGTGCCCGCAGACAGTGACTGTCCCCACACACAGTGCCCATCCCCGCACACAGAGCCCTTGCCCGCAGTGACCATCCCCACACACAGAGCCCGTGTCCGCAGACAGTGACCATCCCCACACACAGAGCCCGTGTCCGCAGTGACCGTCCCCACACACAGAGCCCATCTCAGCACACAGAGCCCGTGCCCGCAGTCCGTGACCGTCCCCACACACAGAGCCCATCCCAGCACACAGAGCCCGTGCCCGCAGACAGTGACCGTCCCCACACACAGCGCCCGTCCCTGCACACAGAGCTCGTGCCTGCAGACAGTGACCATCCTCACACAGAGCCCGTGCCCGCAGACAGTGACCGTCCCCACACACAGCGCCCGTCCCTGCACACAGAGCCCGTGCCCGCAGACAGTGACCGTCCCCACACACAAAGCGCCTCCCCAGGCAGCTGTCTCCCCATTACATGGAAGCTCCAGGCTTCTGGGAGAGAGGATTTCACATCCAGCTATAAATGTCGTTAAACAAAATAATGCTTGTGGGGCTGTAAAACGCGTCAGTGTAACTGCGTCCTGCAGAAGCGATACGAGGACGGGGAGACAATTCATCAGATGTGATTGCCAGCCTCCTACATTGTTTTATAGGCTGCAGAATGGAAGAATTAATGAAAGTGATCCCAGGCTGGAATAATTACTGGTGTGCAGCCGCATTATCCTGCAGAAGGTGAAACGCATCGGCTCAGCCCGGAGAACTTCACGTTTACCATCTGCTTCAGTCTGTGACTTCTTCTAACTTCCCACCAGTAAAATAAATAGCCGTGATATTAAAGGGCCTCAGCGGGAACGGCCGGCACCGCTGACCTGCTACCTTCACCTTGGCCCGTATCTGACTACTGAACGGACGCTTTTAGCCAGGATAAGAAGTCTTAGAAGAGATCTCTTCACTCGCCGAGCTGCGGCTCCATCATTTATGATATGAAGCTCCAATTATAGCAGAAACTGCTGTACGAACGCAG
Organism: Oophaga sylvatica; assembly: GCA_033576555.1. NCBI lineage: Eukaryota > Metazoa > Chordata > Amphibia > Anura > Dendrobatidae > Oophaga > Oophaga sylvatica. The sequence goes on along the minus strand of JARQOD010000003.1, from coordinate 398,411,778 downwards.
CCGCCATCACCGCGTCCAAGGGTTCACATGTGACCTCCCTGCGGCACAGAAGTCGGGTCCAGACACGAAGCCACTCATATTTAGGTATTGCACAATGAGCCTCTGACAGAAGGCCCTGACATATATCACTATAGGAGGCACTGACTGTGGCCTTCCTCTATATATATATAATGTATTCCGTAAGAGATATATATATCTAATATGCAGGGAGCGATCACTGGAGAAGGACATATATATATCTGGCAGAAGGCCCTGATGTATGTCACTATATGGGATGCACTGACTATGGCCTTCCACTATATATATAATGTATGGAATATATATGTATAATTCGCAGGAGGTGATCACTGGAGAAGAATATCATGGTCGGAAGAACAGAAGGAACAAAGCGAAAAGGAAGACCAGCAACCCGATGGCTGGATACTATCAGGACATCGGCGTAGAAGACCCTCTTGACCTATCTCGGCTGCATAAGATGAATCTTCCTACAGAGCGTTCATCCATCAGTCGCCATGGCTCGAGGTCCAGCTGAAGCGACGTCACCTCCCATCCCTCCATCCATCCACTCGGTCTCACAGTGGGCAGTCGGGGGGCTTCTGTACAGGGAAAAACAGAAATCTCCACCAGACTTGCGTCCTCCTCATTCTCAGGATCAGTTGGGGAGGGGGGGTCACAGAGGTTGGACCCCCAACAACGAAAGTGACAGTATATGGTAGAGATGTGTCATCACTTTACCAGATGGGATTAACCCTTTCAATTCCACTTTCTAAGGCAATGCTCAATAGTAGTTTTTCCTGTGTGTGCAGTAGATCCATTGGGTCCATTTTCTATCCGCATCCTCGGGCCGGTACGTGCCCAGTATACCGCTGGTGCCTTTTTATAAGGTATAGGATGGCTGCATTTTTGTACAGACATACAATAGATATATTATTTATCACCATGGATTTCCAGGTCTGTACATGAGGAGGTAACATACAAAATACAGATGGGTACAGAGGGGAGAGGGTCCTGCCCTTGTGGGCTTACAGTCTACAGGATATATATCCCAAATGGGGAAACTTAGGAAAGACAAATAAGTGCTGCTGCCCCCATTCTTCTACTAGGACCACCACCAATCATAATTGAAGAACACCCTAGCTAGAGTCCCGGCTTTACTAGGTGGGACCCCCTTCATTGCATGGCCCTGTGCTAACCACACAAGTCATATCGGTGTCCATAGACTGTCATGGAGGTCATGGACATCTCCTGCAGATCCCAGACATAACCTCTGCTGCAAACAATCATTGGATCCATCCATGTAGACCTTCTGGTGATTTCCATGCGTGGACCTATGACCGTGCAGGTCCAGGGTTGTGCACAATGACATATGGCCGGCAGACTTTGTATCATATTCTCTTATATATGAAGCTTTATCTCCATCACATCCAGACAAGGTTTCCCCCTCAGTATAAGGTCAGGCTCTGTGTCCTGGGGCTGCCACAATCTGCAGACGATGGGGTGTGATGGGCCCGATATGTCACATTTGTCTTGTCCTTTCCCAGTGGAGGTGCACGACACGCAGCCATATAAATCCTGTAGGGTCACTGATAGTCTTCATGCACAATGAGGCTTAAAGGACGAGCTTCAGCCGAGAGACTGAATGAAAGCGATATAAATGCCAGGCTGGAGAGGGGATGAAAGTCTAAAAAAGAGGCACGAAGATGAAAGGAGCCATAGAGACAATTGTTCCAGACCTGGGAAGGAAAAAGCATTAAGATGATATTGTAGCGAGAGCTGAAACAAAACGCGAGGTCCTATCTATTGAAGACACAGACTGGGCTGCCAGTGATTGGCAGCAGCGCCATCCTACACACATCAAATAGGCTTTTGTTGTATGGAGACAGACATGTACGGCTGGCATTCTGAATAGCATTGTGTTTTACAGAAAGCCTCCATGACAATCAGTCTGCGTGGAATATTCAGAATCCGTTGATGGTAACGCCAACGTTTAGTTTGATAACTTGTGCCCCAAGGTTTGTCCTGTGCACTGAGGGAGCGCAGCGTCAGGATCTGGGGCGACGCGTCCTTATAGATCCGGGATCCTCGTGGCGTAACCACTGATATAATCAGAAGGCAGAAAAATAAGAAAGTGGCTAATTATTAATGCATTACGTGTCTGTACAGAGCCTAAACGAGCGGGAACGTCCCAACGTTGGCTCCGCAGACCACGCAAGTTTAGCTGCTAAATTCCTTGGGCAGAGGCTCCCCTGGAAGCTCATGTCACTTCCAATGCTTAGACATGTGGAAAGAGGGCTGATGGAAATACGAGGAGACAGCGAGACACGGGAGGAATGACAGGCTGCGTTAGATGAAAGGGTTCTGATGTTCCCATGCTTCTCGCCAAGAGACGGATAGCGATCTGGAAAGGATGAATGAGCAGGAGTGAGGGAGAGGGCTACACCAACACCACGGGGCCGGATTAGGAACGCAACATTGATCCAGTGATGAGCAATGACACAGAAATAAAGACGACCAAATGGAACCAATAACGTGATATGTGCTACCTGGCAGTGACCTCAGTGGTGGGATATGTGCTACCTGGCAGTGACCTCAGTGGTGTGATATGTGCTACCTGGCGGTGACCTCAGTGATGAGATATGTGCTACCTGGCAGTGACCTCAGTGCTGTGTTATGTTCTACCTGGCAGTGACCTCAGTGGTGGGATATGTGCTACCTGGCAGTGACCTCAGTGGTGTGATATGTGCTACCTGGCGGTGACCTCAGTGATGAGATATGTGCTACCTGGCAGTGACCTCAGTGGTGGGATATGTGCTACCTGGCGGTGACCTCAGTGGTGTTATGTGCTACTTGATGGTGACCTCAGTGGTGTTATGTGCTACCTGGCAGTGACCTCAGTGGTGTTATGTGCTACTTGACGGTGACCTCAGTGGTGTTATGTGCTACCTGGCAGTGACCTCAGTGGTGTTATGTGTTACCTGACAGTGACCTCCGTGGTGGGATATGTGCTACCTGGCGGTGACCTCAGTGGTGGGATATGTTCTACCTGGCGTGACCTCAGTGATGAGATATGTGCTACCTGGCGGTGACCTCAGTGATAAGATATATGCTACCTGACGGTGACCTCAGTGCTGTATTATGTGCTACCTGGCAGTGATCTCAGTGCTGTGTTATGTGCTACCAGGCGGTGACCTCAGTGCTATGCTATGTGCTACCAGGCGGTGACCTCAGTGCTATGTTATGTGATCACAGTGGTGATATATGTGCTACCTGGCAATGACCTCAGTGCTGTGTTATGTGCTACCTGACGGTGACCTCAGTGCTGTATTATGTGTTACCTGGCAGTGACCTCAGTGCTGTGTTATGTGCTACCTGACGGTGACCTCAGTGCTGTGTTATGTGTTACCTGGCAGTGACCTCAGCACTGTGTTATGTGTTACCTGACGGTGACCTCAGTTCTGTGTTATGTGCTACCTGGCAATGACCTCAGTGGTCTGTTATGTGTTACCTGGCAATGATCTCAGTGCTGTGTTATGTGCTACTTGGTGGTGACCTCAGTGATGAGATATGGGCTACCTGACAGTGACATCAGTGCTGTGTTATGTGCCACCTTACGGTGACCTCAGTGTTGTGTTATGTGCTACCTGGTGGTGACCTCAGTGGTGGGATATGTACTACCTGGCGGTGACCTCTGTGGTGAGATATGTGCTACCTTGTGGTGACCTCAGTGCTGTGTTATGTGCTACCTGGCAGTAACTTCAGTGGTCTGTTATGTGACACCTGACGGCGACCTCAGTGCTGTGTTATGTGCTACATGGCAGTGACTTCAGTGGTCTGTTATGTGCTACCCGTCGGTGACCTCAGTGGTGTTATGTGCTACCTGACGGTGACCTCAGTGGTGTTATGTGCTATCTCCCTGTGACCTCAGTGGTGTGTTATGTGCTACCTGACGGTGACCTCAGTGTTGTGTTATGTGCTACCTGGCAGTGACCTCAGTGGTGTTATGTGCTACCTGGCGGTGACCTTAGTGGTGTGTTATGTGCTATCTGGCAGTGACCTCAGTGGTGTTATGTGCTATCTGGCAGTGACCTCAGTTGTGTGTTATGTGCTACCTGACAGTGACATCAGTGCTGTGTTAAGTGCTACCTGACAGTGACATCAGTGCTGTGTTATGTGCTACCTGGCAGTGACCTCAGTGGTGTGTTATGTGCTACCTGATTTGATCTTAGATGCATGCAAATGAATGGAACAGCCACTATATTTCTGCACGTGCATGCCTTAATCTCTGAGAAAAGCATGTACAACCATCAACCATGTGAATATACTGTCATCAGAAGTGACTGTAGAGGCGGCAGGGTCCTTTGACTGTTTCCCAGTAAGTGATCATTGTGTATATACTGTATATTTGGGTCATTCCATGGTAGCTTACGTTACAACATAATATAGTAACTCAGGGGTCGACAAAGTTGTTCAGAATCTAGGAGCCAGCCAAAAAATTTAGGAGCCAGAATTTTTTTTCATTTCATCATCATCATTTCCTCCTCATCATCATCATTGTCTCCCCATCATCATCATGGCCTCCCCATCATCATCAATGCCTGCCCATCATCATATCATCGCCTCCTCATCATATCATCGCCTCCCCATCATCATCATCGCCTTCCCATCATCATCATCGTCTCCCTATCATCATCAGTGCCTCCCCATCATCATCAGTGCCTCCCCATTATCATCAATGTCTCCCCATCATCATCAATGCCTCCCCATTATCATCAATGCCTCCCCATCATCATCAATGCCTCCCCATTATCATCAATGCCTCCCCATTATCATCAATGCCTCCCCATCATCATCAATGTCTCCCCATCATCATCAATGCCTCCCCATCATCATCATCGCCTCCCCATTATCATCAATGCCTCCCCATCATCATCAATGCCTCCCCATCATCATCAATGTCTCCCCATCATCATGAATGCCTCCCCATCATCATCAATGTCTCCCCATCATCATGAATGCCTCCCCATCATCATCAATGTCTCCCCATCATCATCAATGCCTCACCATCATCATCATCCCCTCCCATCATCATAAATGCCTCCCCATCATCATCAATGCCTCCCCATCCATCATCAATGCCTCCCCATTATCATCAATGCCTCCCCAATATCATCAATTTCTCCACATCATCATCAATGCCTCCCCATCATCATCAATGCCTCCCCATTATCATCAATGCCTCCCCATTATCATCATCAATGCCTCCCCATCATCATCATCAATGCCTCCCCATCATCATCAATGCCCCCCATCATCATCAATGCCTCCCCATTATCATGAATGCCTCCCCATCATCATCAATGCCTCCCCATTATCATCAATGCCTCCCTATTATCATCAATGCCTCCCCATTATCATCAATGCCTCCCCATCATCATCATCACTGCCCTCCCTCCACCACCATCACACAGACAGCACCGCAGCACACAAGCACTCTCTCACATACATAAACACACACAACACACACACACACACACACCACACACACACACACAACAACAGACACACACACAGACACACACACACACATATCTCACCTGTCCGGCGTCCGTGCGCTCTCTGCCACAGCCGGCCGCTGAATGATGACGTCATTCAGCGGCGCTGCTGTGAGAGGAAGCGCCGGCGCCCCCTGGAGCCCAAAGCTGCGGCAGCGGAGGCACGGGGAGTGGTAAGTATTGTGCCAGCTGCTGCCGGGGCCCTGAGCAAGCGGGGCTGGGCGGGCGGGGGCCAGTGGTGGCGCTGACACCGCTCTCCTCGCTAACGGGCGCCCCAGTGCCCGACGGCGAGTAGGCCCCCCCGCCTGCTCAGGGCCCCGACAAACACGGGCGCCAGGCATGATTTTCTAGGCGCCTCTGGCGACCTGGCGCCCGGGTTTGTCGAACCCTGTAGTAACTTACGTTACAATGATGGTAGCTTACGTTACAAACAGTGTTTTTCCTATGAAGGTAACTCATTGTAAGCTACCATCACTTTGTAACGTAACTTACTATATTGTGTTGTAACGTAAGTTATCAACATTTCTTGTTATAAAAACTGTTGCATTTAACTTGAGAGGTTAAAATAAATTTGTTATAGTTGCTTGGACTATGGTGTTTTAATACAATAAAAATAGTGCTTCTCCCCTGTTTACCGGAACAGATAATTTGGCAGTCTCATGATGGACAATTGCCTTTCCTTTTTTGTAACGCAAGTTTTCAAGTAATAACACTGTATTTTGTATTTAATTTTATTGTTGAAAAATCAAACTGTGTTGAAATCTATTGAGAATAGTTTAATGTATAATATACATTCACTCATTTTTATGGCTGCCTTCAATGAACAGTCTGTAGCCCGTTTTTGGTTTGTGACTGTAACGTAAGTTACCATGGAATGACCCATTACATCACTCATCTGGCACTGATAATGGGGGACAGTGCACACTATTCTGCAGGCTTCAGAGCTGTAATCTTCCAGCATTTTTGTTTATATTCAAGACTTCCTCTTACGATTTTTTCAATAGGAGGCCTGGAGCCAAAAAGTAGCCGTTCCCCATTATACGGTCCAGCCGGGTCACTAGGGGGATGTCTTTCTAATGAATGATTGTTTCTAATAATCTGCAGAATTGTGAGCGCAACTCTGAGAGTGGTCGGTGTGACGTGCTATGCTTGGTTGGGTCATTTTATACATAGAATCAGGTCTTGGCACCAAGCAGCACACAATCAGACAGTTGCCCGTCTTTCCAATCTTTGCCGAAAATATCTTGAAATCTTCTTTGATACTAAAGGGTGATAGAAGTAACGTGACTGCGGGCTGCAGCTGCCAGAACGTGTCACATAATTACAGCCGCCTCCGGTAGCTTTGCTGAATTCGGGATTCATTGAGGAGAGAAATTCTCTGTGGGCCGACCCTAAAGCAAATACTGTCAGTGTGACACTCGTGGATGTGCGGAGAGGGAGAGATTGCTGGCTGCGGAGCAGAACTCACGTGGAATAAATCTACTGAGCACGGCACTAACACTTGCCAGACAGCATCCGTCAGAGCGCACAAAGCCGGCGTTTTGCTCACTCCATGAAAGCAGCAATACTTTGACTAAAGAACACAAACTCCCTCTTTCTTCGAAAAAAAAATTGTTTTAAATTTTGATAATAAAAGAATTTAGGAAAATTTTACATCCCGACATCAGAATGTGTCTGGTTCAATAAGTGGAAGGGCAAAAAGGCACATTGTACGGGGTGATCTAATCTCTGGGTGTGTCTGAAAGAAAACATGGCGGATCAGTGGCCATCACTGGAAATATCATTGTGAACACTAATGAACCCCTCCATAAATGACCAATGCAAACTGCAGCTGCAAATGGAAAAATAAAAGTGCCAATCCTCCTAATGTGCAGGAGACCTGATGGTCGCTCTCTGTAATATGCAGCAGGAATACCAGCTGTCACGGCTTCCTACACTGTGTGCGGCAGGAATTGTGTGCTCTTACCCTGGGAGTGGCAGGAATTGTGTGATCTTACCCTGGGAGTGGCAGGAATTGTGTGCTCTTACCCTGGGAGTGTCAGGAATTGTGTGCTCTTACCCTGGGAGGGGCAAGAATTGTGAGATCTTACCCTGGGAGTGTCAGGAATTGTGTGATCTTACCCTGGGAGTGTCAGGAATTGTGTGCTCTTACCCTGGGAGTGTCAGGAATTGTGTGATCTTACCCTGGGAGTGGCAGGAATTGTGTGATCTTACCCTGGGAGCGGCAGGAATTGTGTGCTCTTACAATGGGAGCGGCAGGAATTGTGTGCTCTTACCCTGGGTGTGGCAGGAATTGTGTGATCTTGCCCTGGGAGTGGCAGGAATTGTGTGCTCTTACCCTGGTAGTGGCAGGAATTGTGTGATCTTACCCTGGGAGTGGCAGGAATTGTGTGATCTTACCCTGGGAGTGGCAGGAATTGTGTGATCTTACCCTGGGAGTGGAAGGAATTGTGTGATCTTACCCTGGGAGTGGCAGGAATTGTGTGATCTTACCCTGGGAGTGGCAGGAATTGTGTGATCTTGCCCTGGGAGTGGCAGGAATTGTGTGATCTTACCCTGGGAGTGGCAGGAATTGTGTGATCTTACCCTGGGAGTGGAAGGAATTGTGTGATCTTGCCCTGGGAGTGGCAGGAATTGTGTGATCTTACCCTGGGAGTGGCAGGAATTGTGTGATCTTGCCCTGGGAGTGGCAGGAATTGTGTGATCTTACCCTGGGAGTGGCAGGAATTGTGTGATCTTACCCTGGGAGTGGAAGGAATTGTGTGATCTTGCCCTGGGAGTGGCAGGAATTGTGTGATCTTACCCAGGGTGCTGCAGGAATTGTGTAATCTTACCCTGGGTACTGCAGGAATTGTGTGCTCTTACCCTGGGTGCGGCAGGAATCGTGTGCTCTTACCCTAGGAGTGGCAGGAATTGTGTGACCTTAACGGCGCTGTGGTTTAAGTAACCTTAACTACCGCCGTTAAAAGGCGTATTGGCGGTTGTTAAGGGGTTGATCTTTGTGGTTTTGTCACCTCATAGCTCCATGACAGACACAAGAAAGAAAATGAAGAGAAGAGTGTGTTTGGAGCTATGAGGTGGAAAAAAACACAGTGTGTGTAGATGGTGATATGTGTGTTGACCATACCTCCCAACTTTTGAAGACGAGAAAGAGGGACAAAGGTTGTGGCTGCTGCGCGCGCCACGGCAAATTTTAGGCCATGCCCAACCACACCATTTCACAACTAGTCACACCCATGTCCACGCCTCAACCACACCCATTTAGAACTGGTGATCACACTGACTGGTACTGAGGGCACACTGGTACTGAGTAAAAGAAAGAAAGAACAGAGAAAAAACAAAACAGAAAGAAAGGAGAGAGAGAAAGAAAGAGGGGAAAGCAAGAAAGAACAGAGAGAGAAAAAAAAAGACAGAGGGGAAAGAAAGAATAGAGACGGAGAAAGAAAGAGGGGAAAGAAAGAACAGAGAGGGAGGGAGAAAGAAAGAGGGGAAAGAAAGAACAAAGAGATAAAGAAAGAAAGACGGGAAAGAAAGAACAAAGAGAGACAGAAAGAAAGACGGGAAAGAAAGAACAGAGAGAGAAAAAAAGAAAGACAGAAAAGAAAGAAAGAACAGAGAGAAAGAGAGAAAAAAATACGGGAAAGAAAGAAAGAACAGAGAGGGAGGGAGAAAGAAAGAGGGGAAAGGAGAGAGAGAAAGAAAGAAAGACGGGAAAGAAAGAACAGAGAGAGAAAGACAGACGGGAAAGAAATATGGAAAGAAAGAACAGAGAGAAAGAAAAAGGAGACAGAGAAAAAGAACAGAGAGAAAAAAGAAAGAGGGGAAAGAAAGAACAGAGAGGGAGAGAAAGAAAGGGGAAAGAAAGAACAGAGAGAGAAAGAAAGACAGACAGAGGGGGAAAGAAAGAAAGAGAGAAAAGAAAGAGGGGAAAGAAAGAACAGAGAGGGAGAGAGAAAGACGGGAAAGAAAGAACAGAGAGAAAGAAAGAGGGGAAAGAAAGAACAGAGAGAAAGAAAGAGAGGAAAGAAAGAACAGAGAGAGAAAGAAAGAAGAAAGAAAGGTTGTGAAAGAAAGAAAGAAAGAACAGAGAGAAGAAAGAAAGGGGAAAGAAAGAAAGAACAGAGAGAGAGAGAAAAAGAAAGGGGAAAGAAAGAACAGAGATAGAGAGAAAGAAAGAAACAGAGAAAAAAAACAGAGAATGAAAGAGGGGACAGAAAAAAGAACAGAGAGAAAAAAGAAAGAGGGTAAAGAAAGAAACAACAGAGAGGGAGAGAGAGAGAAAGAAGGGAAAGAAAGAACAAAGAGAGAAAGAAGGAAAGAACAGAGAGATAGAGAGAAAGAAAGATGGGAAAGAATGAACAGAGAGAAAGAGAAAGAACAGAGAAAGAAAGAAAGGGAAAAGAAAGAACAGAGAGAAAGAGAAAGAAAGAGGGGAAAGAAAGAAGAGAGAGAAAGAAAGAGAAAGAAAGAACAGAGAGAAAGAAGGAAAGAGGGGAAAGAAAGAACAGAGAGAAAGAAAGATGGGAAAGAAAGAAAGAACAGAGAAAGAGAAAGAAAGGGGAAAGAAAGAACAGAGAGAAAGAAAGAGGGGAAAGAAAGAACAGAGAGAGTGAAGGAAAGAGAAGGAAAGAAAAAAAGGGGAAAGAAAGAACAGAGAGATAGAAAGAAAGAGGGGAAAGAAAGAATAGAGAGAAAGAAAGAAAAAGAACAGATAAAGAAAGATGGGAAAGAAAGAACAGAGAGAGAGAAAGATCACGTGCGAGTTTTAAAGTGCTCCTCCGGGCTCCGGCATGTACTCCTGTGTCCACGGGAAGTGTCCCGCTGAATTCGGGACGGTTAGGAGGTATGAATGTTCCCCACCATACACCTTGTACATGCACTGCTCTGCACACCTCATACACACACTTTGTATGCCTCGTACACACACATCTCCGCTCCGTCCACCTCGCACACACAAGGCTCCACTCAGTATACACAAGGCTCCACTCCATACACCTTGTACACACGCAGCCACGCTTTGTACACCTTGTACACACACGACTCCACTCCGTAAACCTTGTACACATGGGGCTTTGCAGCATACACCTCGTACACACGCGGTTCTGCTCCGTACACCTCGTACACACGCGGCTCCGCTACAAACACACAAGGCTCCACTCCGTACACACACGACTCTGCTCCGCTCTCTACACACACGGCTCAAGCATGGAGCAATGGCCACGACTCAGCTCCGTACACTTCGTACACACAGGGCTCCGTTTCGTACACACACACAGCACTGCTACATCCACCTCGTACACACGGCCTCGCTCCATAAACCTCGTACAGGCGCGGATCCGTGCACCTCGTACACACGCGGCTCGGCTCCGTGCACCCGTACACGCTCGGCTCGGCTCTGTGCACCTCATACACGCGCGGCTCGGCTCCGTGCACCTCTTACAGACACATGGCTCCGCTCCATCCAACTCATACACACACGGCTCCGCTCCATCCAACTCGTACACACACGGCTCCGCTACATCCAACTCGTACACACAAGGCTCTGCTACATCCAACTTGTACACACGAGGCTCCGCTCCGTACACACAAGGCTCCGCTCCGTACACTTCGTAACACTACAGCACTGCTACATCCACCTCGTACACACACGGCTCCACTCCGTACACCTCGTACACACACGGCTCTGCTCCGTACACCTCGTACACACACGGCTCTGCTACATCCAGCTCGTACACACAAGGCTCCGCTCCGTATACCTCGTACACACATGGATCCTTTCCGTACACCTTGTACACACAAGGCTCCGCTTCGTAAACCTCGTACACACTACAGCACTGCTATATCCACCTCGTACACACACGGCTCCGCTCCGTACACCTCGTACACACACGACTCCACTCCGTACACCTCGTACACACACGGCTCCGCTTCGTACACCTCGTACACACACGGCTCCGCTCCATACACCTCGTACACACACGGCTCCGCTCCATACACCTCGTACACACACGGCTCCGCTCCGTACACCTCGTACACACATGGATCCTTTCCGTACACCTCGTACACACAAGGCTCCGCTTCGTAAACCTCATACACACTACAGCACTGCTACATCCACCTCGTACACACACGGCTCAGCCCCATACACCTCGTACACACACGTCTCCGCTCCGTACACCTCGTACAAACACGGCTCCGCTTCGTACACCTCGTACACACACTGCTCCGCTCCGTACACCTCGTACACACACGGCTCCACTCCGCACACCTCGTACACACACGGCTCCGCTTCGTACACCTCGTACACACACGGCTCTGCTCCATACACCTCGTACACACGGCTCCGCTCCGTACACCTCGTACACACACAGCTATGCTCCATACACCTCGTACATACACGGCTCCGCTCCGTACACCTCGTACTCACATGGCTCTGCTCCGTACACCTCATATACACACAGCACTGCTACATCCACCCTGTAAACCCCTCCTGACCCCACACATAGTAAACTTCACCTCATCCAGCACCATGACAACCAGCACACAGAGTCCGAAGACCCTGATCATGTGACCCCCTGACTCCTCCCCTCCTGTGACCTCATCACAGGTCCTGTGGGCACAGAAGAGTACAGCAAAGCAGCGTCATTGCTCTGCTGTGAGAGGCTGAGGTGTAGAGACAGGGAGGGCGAGGAACGGGTGCATGGAGGCGTGGCAGCTTATCTCACTGTGGGACACATACCATCCCGGCCGGGACAGCGGGTGGGAGGGTCAAAATCGGGACTGTCCCGCTCAATCCGGGACAGTTGGGAGGTATGAGTCTGCGCACGGTGTATGTTGCCGACGACAAAAGAGACAAAGAACAAGCAGTGATAGGGGAAAAACAAAAAATTTTAATTACAAAAAAAATTTACTTTTTACAAAATGAGGGGAAAATGTTACGGACCTGTGGGGTGTGGAGATGGGATGAATGGCTCGGGGTGGACAATGAAGGGGTTCCAGGGGAAGGGCCTAATAAATATGTGGGGTCTGGGAGATCAAGGATCGAAGTAGAGACATTAGGAGTGGAAACATGGGATGGGAGAGACACATTTGAAGGGATTGACAAATTGGACATCACAGACACATTGGGAGGTGAGGGTGGTGGGGGGAGCACAACAGTTCCTTCACGCCTCGGTTCCCGTTTCTTTCGTTTATGTTTTCCGTGGGTTTGATGAGTTTTCCATCTCCTTGTAAGGGTGGGAGTGGTGGGTTCTTTAGGCATGCTGGTAGTGGCGGCAGACGACCGTGCAGGAGCAGGACTCTGCGTCTTGGTGGCGGTGGACGGCTGTGCAGGAGCAGGACTCTGCGTCTTAGTGGCGGTGGACGGCCGTGCAGGGGCAGGACTCCGCGTGCTGGTGGCGGTGGACAGCCGTGCAGGAGCAGGATTCGGCATGGTGGTGGCGCTGTAGTGGTGTTCAGCAAGACTGGGCATCATGGTGGCCATACAGGGGTAAGCAGCAGAACTCGGTAAAGATGTAAACCATGTAGGTGGTGGCGCAGTTGGAAATGCCACCTGTGGATGGGGGTATAACCAAGTCTGCTGCATAGCCTGAACGTATGCAGCATTGCAGGCCTGCATCATATTCGGCTGGAGTTCAGGCGTAAGGTTTTCTGACATGCCCCACTCTATCGCCGAAAAAAAATGGTGTGCCGGTCTCTGTAGGTCGGCTTCCAGATGGTCAAGGCGCTGGCTGACAGACTGGAAAAGTGTGTTAATATGATTCAAACCACTATCCAGTCTATGTTCCACGGCCTTCAGGCTATTCTGGAACACCGAGCTCAAGTGAATGAACTCGGCATGAGTGTCCTGTCTGAGGCCTTCTGCCACTGTTGGGAAGACCCAACATATAAAGAGGCAGAGGAGGCCTGGGACAGAGACCTGAAGGACCAGCTGCCTGTTCTCCAGCTTGGGACGCCAGCCCACTTGCTGCCTCGCTGGGGGATGGCTGGGACTGTTCCGTGGCTGTTCGCTGAAGGACCACTCCAGAGGACGATCCAGGTTCGAGGGTGCTGCTCCAGGTTCTGTGAAAAGAAAAGTAAAACATTACTACCACAGAATAACAATTGTATAAGCGCCAACTCCTGTAGAATAGAAAAATTCAGATTAGGGAATACAACACAATGGAATACATCACAAAAATACTTACGTTCTCTGAGCAAGGACAGGCCTCAGGAAAGATACTTATACTGTATTTCTGGATCCTTGCTGCAGCACCACTGCGAACCTGGTTCCTCCTGTAGAATAGAAAAATTCAGATTAGGGAATACAACACAATGGAATACATCACAAAAATACTTACGTTCTCTGAGCAAGGACAGGCCTCAGGAAAGATACTTATTTCTGGATCCTTGCTGCAGCACCACTGCGAACCTGGTTCTCCTGTCTCAGGTCCTTGTTGAAGCGATCCTTCATTGAACGCCACCGGGTTCTGACTTTAGTCACCGTGAAGGGGGAAAAAAGGGTTAAAAAAATCCACTTTAAGCCAGGATCACACAACCGTGTGTGATGCGAGAAGCTCATCGCATCACACACGGTTGTGTGATCCTGGCCTTTAGAGGTTCACTGCCACGTCAGACCACATTGCAATACTTAAGACATTCCTTTCTGATTCGTGGTGTGGCGTTGTCCCAATCATCCATCAGCGCTTGGCCCACCTCATTCCACAGCCGCCGAATCACCACAATGTCCGAGTGGTCTCGCAGCCGGGTGTCCCACAGCGCAACTCGCTCCTGCACTAGTGTGATAAAGAGGTTGTTGTCAAGGTAGTCCTCCTCCCGTTGTGGAACCTAGAAATGAAAGAAAGACCTTAATGTTGGAAAGATAAACAAATAAAAAAAAACAGTCCAGAAAAACTATTAACAGTCAAGGAAAATAAAATAAAGGAAAAAAAAAACTTACACGCCGTCTTGCCACCCGAACTTGTGCCTCGCTCTGCTGCTCCTGCTCCTGCTCTTCTGCAATTGTTGAAGTGTTCTGTAAAAGAAAATACATGATTTTGGCACATGTGTACAGTGATACCAATCAGTTGCAAAGGTACTCACTTCAGAATCTGGTTCTGTGTGCTCTGGGCTTGAGGCCATGGTTATGAATGCTGCAAGAAAGAGACAGAAATGATTACAGACTGCTGGGAGAAAAACGGACACACAGACATTAGCTTGTATACTCACCTTTTTAATTCAGTGCCTTCAACAGATGTCTTTCCTTGCAGTCTCTTCCAGAGGCTTGAGAGTAATGGACAATAAGTGTCCACACCCTCTTTTTATACATCTTTGTGTGGGTGGTTGCTAAAACCAGTGTCTAGACATGTTTACTCAGAAAAACACATGCATACGCAAACGCAAGCAAACGCATGTGCTTGCGTACGCATGCGTTCCCATAGACTGTAATGCGTTGTTTAGACGCATTCCATACGCAAGAGTCCGCATGCGTTTGTCGGCACTAATTTGGCGCTTCCAAAATTGCAACATGTTGCGTTAGCCGTCACCTGCCGCATAACCCGAAACGACGCATGCATAAGCAAACGCGGTCAAACACATACAAACGCATTGACCTGCGTCCACAACGTTAAAGATAGGAAAACACGACGCATGCGGATGTATGCGTCAGAAACGCTGCGGATACAACCGCAAATGTAAAACCGGCCTATAGCCGAGCCGTCTGCGCCTCTCCTTGGACAAATACATGCTGAACTGAGAACATAAACAGTCTGTGACTTTGGCACCATACAAATGAGGGGACATGTGTGCCGGATGATACAAGACCATGCCCCGGTGAAGCCAAAATTGCCAGCTTGTTGGGGACTTTGTGGACTTGGCGCGTTTAGAGTCGTCCATGCCAGGACACATCTCGGAGGAGAGACTTGGACCACGGAGAGTGCAGATGGGCATCGCCATGGGACTGTCACAGCCAAGCAAAATCATAAAGACAAGGGAGGTGAGTCTCAATGAGCAGAAACATCTCCGAGTAGAGACAGTGAGTGTGTCAGGACACGTTTGTCAGTGCGATGCCAACTCCAGCGAGAGAGAGTAATGGAGAACTAGAGGCAGATAGAATCTGTCAGGAAGGTTTAATTTGTGGAGGAAGCGGCAGCGAGCGAAAGGACAGCCCTTCATTTATGAAAGCAGACAGCTGGGAGGGTGGGGGAAGACGGAGAGCGCAGCCATCTGCAAGGAGCGGACGAGACATTCAGCAACTTGTCCCAATCGCAACATTTCTTCAGAAGACCAAAAGGAACATTATAGCTGTGACAATCCGTACCGGACACGAGCGGAGATGGAGATATAGCCCCGGGAGAGGTGGAAATAAGATGGACAGAAGAGACGGAGATATAGCCCCAGGAGAGGTGGAAATAAGACGGACGGAAGGAGACGAAGATATAGCCCCAGGAGAGGTGGAAATAAGACGGACGGAAGGAGACAGAGATATAGCCCCAGGAGAAGTGGAAATAAGACGGACGGAAGGAGACGGAGATATAGCCCCAGGAGAGGTGAAAAAAAGACTGACTTAGGAGACGGAGATATAGCCCCAGGAGAGGTGGAAATAAGACAGACGGAGGAGATGGAGATATAGCCCCAGGAGAGGTGGAAATAAGACAGACGGAGGAGATGGAGATATAGCCCCAGGAGAGGTGGAAATAAGACAGACGGAGGAGATGGAGATATAGCCCCAGGAGAGGTGGAAATAAAACGGACGTAGGAGACGGAGATAAAGCCCCAGGAGAGGTGGAAATAAGATGGACGGAAGGAGACGAAGATATAGCCCCAGGAGAGGTGAAAAAAGACTGACTTAGGAGACGGAGATATAGCCCCAGGAGAGGTGGAAATAAGACAGACGGAGGAGATGGAGATATAGCCCCAGGAGAGGTGGAAATAAGACAGACGGAGGAGATGGAGATATAGCCCCAGGAGAGGTGGAAATAAGACAGACGGAGAGAGATGGAGATATAGCCCCAGGAGAGGTGGAAATAAGACAGACGGAGGAGATGGAGATATAGCCCCAGGAGAGGTGGAAATAAAACGGACGTAGGAGACGGAGATAAAGCCCCAGAAGAGGTGGAAATAAGACGGATGGAAGTAGACGGAGATATAGCCCCAGGAGAGGTGGAAATAAGATGGACGGAAGGAGACGAAGATATAGCCCCAGGAGAGGTGGAAATAAGACGGGCGGAAGGAGACGAAGATATAGCCCCAGGAGAGGTGGAAATAAGATGGACGGAAGGAGACGGAGATATAGCCCAGGAGAGGTGGAAAAAAGACGAACGGAAGGAGACGGAGATATAGCCCCAGAAGAGGTGGAAATAAGATGGACGGAAGGAGACGGAGATATAGCCCCAGGAGAGGTGGAAATAAGACGAACGGAAGGAGACGGAGATATAGCCCAAGGAGAGGTGGAAATAAAATGGACGTAGGAGACGGAGATAAAGCCCCAGAAGAGGTGGAAATAAGACAGACGGAGCTATAGCCCCGGGAGAGGTGGAAATAAGACGGACGGAAGGAGACGGAGATATAGCCCCAGGAGAGGTGAAAATAAGGCGGACAGAGGAGACGGAGATATAGCCCCAGGAGAGGTGATAATAAGGCGGACAGAGGAGACGGAGATATAGCCCCAGGAGAGGTGAAAATAAGGCGGACAGAGGAGACGGAGATATAGCCCCAGGAGAGGTGGAAATAAGACAGACAGAGATATAGCCCCAGGAGAGGTGGAAATAAGATGGATGGAAGGAGACAGAGATATAGCCCCGGGAGAGGTGAAAATAAGACGGACGAAGGAGACGGAGATATAGCCCCAGGAAAGGTGGAAATAAGACGAATGGAAGGAGATGGAGATATTGCCCCGGGAGAGGTGGAAATAAGACGGACGTAGGAGACGGAGATATAGCCCGGGAGAGGTGGAAATAAGACATATGGAAGGAGATGGAGATATAGCGCCGGGAGAGGTTGAAATAAGACGGACGGAAGGAGGCGGAGATATAGCCCCAGGAGAGGTGGAAATAAGACGGACAGAGGAGACGGAGATATAACCTCGGGAGAGGTAGAAATAAGACGGACGGCGGAGACGGAGATATAGCCAAAGGAGAGGTGGAAATAAGGCGGATGGAGGAGACGGAGATATAGCCCCAGGAGAGGTGGAAATAAGACGGACGGAGGAGATGGAGATACAGCCCCAGGAGAGGTGGAAATAAGGCGGACGGAGGAGATGGAGATATAGCCCCAGGAGAGGTGGAAATAAGACAGACGGAGATATAGCCCCAGGAGAGGTGGAAATAAGATGGACGGAAGGAGACGGAGATATAGCCCCAGGAGAGGTGGAAATAAGACGGACGTAGGAGACAGAGATATAGCCCCGGGAGAGGTGGAAATAAGACGTACGGAAGGAGACAGATATAGCCGCCCGGGAGAGGTGGAAATAAGACGGACTTAGGAGACGGAGATATAGCCCCAGGAGAGGTGGAAATAAGACAGATGGAGATATAGCCCTGGGAGAGGTGGAAATAAGATGGACGGAAGGAGACGGAGATATAGCCCCAGGAGAGGTGGAAATAAGACGGACGGAAGGAGACGGAGATATAGCCCCGGGAGAGGTGGAAATAAGACGGATCGAAGGAGACGGAGATATAGCCCCAGGAGAGGTGGAAATAAGACGGACGTAGGAGACGGAGATATAGCCTGGGAGAGGTGGAAACAAGACGGACAGAGGAGAAGGAGATATAGCCCCAGGAGAGGAGGAAATAAGACAGAGTGAGATATAGCCCCAGGAGAGGTGGAAATAAGACGGACAGAGGAGACGGAGATATAACCTCGGGAGAGGTGGAAATAAGATGGATGGAGGAGACGGAGATATAGCCCCAGGAGAGGTGGAAATAAGGTGGACGGAGGAGACGGAGATATAGCCCCGGGAGAGGTGGAAATAAGACGGACGGAGGAGACGGAGATATAGCCCCAGGAGAGGTGGAAATAAGACGGACGGAGGAGACGGAGATATAGCCCCAGGAGAGGTGGAAAAAAGACGGACGGAGATATAGTCCCAGGAGCGTTGAAGATAAGACGGACGGAGATATAGTCCCAGGAGAGGTGGAAATAAGACGGACAGAGGACTCTCAGAAAAATGCTGACTGCGAAAGAATTGTGGCTCTACAGTAACGCTTTTTCCCGAGGTCAACAAGAAAGTGATGGTCCATCTGCTTGACGTCTCCAGACCTCAGATGCGTCGACTCACAATCACAATAAAGTGAGCTCCGTCATAGAGGCCGGGCGTGTCCTCATGTGTGGAGGCCCACGGTGTGGTCTATCAGGACGGGTGGAGCAGGATGAGCTGAGCAGGACAGGAAGAGCAGGATAGCAGGACGGGCGGATCAGGACAGGCGGAGCAGGATGAGCTGAGCAGGACGGGCAGAGCAGGATAGCAGGACAGGTGGAGCAGGATGAGCTGAGCAGGATAGCAGGATGGTCGGAGCATATACATTTGTGGGAGAAGATTCTGTGTAACTTGTTTATTTAATCCCATATTTCTATACTTAGGAGTCCAATGGGAGGTCTTAATCATTGATTGACAGCAGAGACTAGATAAAGACCGCCAACTGGACTCCTCAGCATAAACCAAGTTTATGGCAAGTATACTAGGTAAATTGTAACTTCCAGGAGGTTATGGAGGAGTCTTCCAATACTAAATATGCCCCTTATTCCCTCAGATCAGAGTCCCCCATCCAGTGTAAAAATTAAAGTACAATCAAGCTGTTAAGGCTGTCAGCATGATGGGAGTTGTAGTTCTGCAGCAGCTAAAGAGTCAGAGCTTGGGACACATTGCTACAAATCTTTTATGGTTTTCTAGTGTCTTATATGGGCCATTTTATGGACTCGCAGCTTCCATCTCCCTTCACTGATTGCCAGCAGTCGTGTCCAGGTACGATGCAGCCTCCACGTGCCTCCACTGATGGCCAGTGGTCGGGTCCAGGTACGATGTAGCTTCCACCGGCCTCCACTGATGGGCAGCGGTTGTGTGCAGGTATGATGTAGCCTCCACTCACCTCCACTGATGGCCAGTAGTCGGGTCCAGGTACAATGTAGCCTCCACTCACCTCCACTGATGGCCAGCAGTCAGGTCCAGGTACGATGCAGTCTCCACGGGCCTCCACTGATGGCCAGCGGTCGTGTCTGGGTATGATGTAGCTTCCACCGGCCTCCAATGATGGGCAGCGGTTGTGTCCAGGTACGATGTAGCCTCCACTCACCTCCTCTGATGGCCAGCAGTTTGGTCCAGGTACAATGTAGCCTCCACTGGTGGTCAGTGGTCATGTCCAGGTATCATGTAGCCTCCACTGGTCTCCACTGATTGGCAGTGTTGTGTCCAGGTGCAATGTAGCCTCCACCGGCCTCCACTGATGGCAGCAGTTGTGACCAAGCACAATGTAGCCTCCACCGGCCTCCACTGATGGACAGCGGTCATGTCCAGATGCGATGTAGCCTCCACTGATGGCAGCAGTGGTGACCAGGTACAATGTAGCCTCCACTGGCCTCCACTATTTGGCAGCGGTCATGTTCAGGTGCGATGTAGCCTCCACCAGCCTCCACTGATGGCAGCAGTGGTGACCAGGTACAATGTAGCCTCCACCGGCCTCCACTGAGGACAGGCAGCGGTCGAGACCAGGTACGTTGAAGCCACCACCGGCCTCCTACATCAGTACGTACACTGTATTAGCAAAAATTAATTCTCGGCAGCTCGGAATAATAAGGTAAAAGATTGAATTAATTATTTGAATTGGAGGCAAAACACATTTATTTCCTGAGTGATTGCAAAACAATAAAAACACAGTAAAGATCCAGATGGCGATGTGGATTTACAATCCTAATGGTGGGTAAATGATGCTATTACGCCGCATCCAAGAGGACTGTGGGAGGTGACTGCAATGACTGCAGCTCTGCAGCACATCGCGCCCTGGACCTGCTAAGATGACAATGATTGCAGCCGGCCGCTCACCTCCTCTCCTTGCAAGGGGAATATATGTCTTTGCGGCGTCTTTTCCCTCTTGCCGGCACTCGTGTGATTGATGCCTGGAGCGAGCGCGGCTGCTGCACTGTTTTCATTTCATATTTATAAAACCTGATGGAGACATCGATCAATTAGGTGCCGAGTCTTTTTTCGTGACGCCGCGTCCAGCTCTTGGCTCTGAAGGAATCTCAAGTTCAGATTGAAATCTTTTTTTTTTGTGGCGACGGGATCAGGAAAATGGCATCTTATTTCCATCATCTCCCCCAGGCAACCGGAGGAGCGCGGAGAAGGTTTAGTGGAGCAGAGGCCGAGCACGTCATACTGTAAATGATAGACGAGGAGGACGTATAACGAGCAGGACGGGCGGCAGCCACCATTAACCATCACCTTCTCATTACATGACATTGCCGCATAGATTATAACACCTATAAAAGACATGAATCTATGGCGGTGTGTGGTGTAAAGCGGGCACAGACTCCACGGCACAGATAACGAGGGCGCCATCTGCCTTCAGTGCTGTCATACAGTCTTTACATTGGCAGCTTGTCACATTACAACCATGGCATTAATGGGACAGGTCAGGAAAGCCAAAACAATGGCGCCCTTATCAGGGCTATGTCTAGTATTGTCATCTTATAAAACAGTCACTTGAAGGTCATGGGCACAATGCAAAAGTTTCAACAGGGCCATCCAATTATAGCAAGGCTTTAATAGCAATGGTCTTTTAGAGACTTTTGGGGCCCCTTAGGATCCAGGGTGTAAAGAATATTGGAGATATAATTTCATGTCAATCATTTGTATCCTATTTGGCATGGGATTATAAAAACCCCTTTTATTGTTCAGCTGTAACAGTATACCTGGCTCAGCAGGGTGGGCAGCCTTCTCAGCTTCAGAGAAGAAATTCACACCCCCACTAGCTAGCTAGTGTCAAGCTTCTACAGGAAGACCCCTTGTAGGTACCATGTGGTCTAACTGGTTTGTTCAGTCAGCTATGATTTCATAAAGAGAATATGGACTTGTCCTATGTCCTGGTCACACATCGGTTACATTTTCGAAATCTCTGGAACGGACCAAACGCCTTCCAGGGTCTCAATCCATTCTGGCACCACAGGGTGGGGAGATGCGTAGAATGGCTTATAGGAGCCAGGTAGCAAAGCTGTGTTTGGGCTCAATGCGTAACAGGGGCCCGGACCGATCCGATGGCGCCAAAACCGCCTCGCTAGGCAGTTAAGCAGTTATGACCCACATTAGGTTTGTAGTTTTTAGCTGCTATAGGCAAGTTCAGCCCAGAGGGCAGGAAGGGAGTGACCAAAGGGTATAAATGCTAGTGTATGGCCATGTGATCCATCTCACTGTTATGCATACGGTCCACTTCGAAAGGGGGGTCATGTCAAGTAGCGTGCTCGGAAGGACCTAAGAACCGGCTGGCTGCCATGCCCCCTGTGGCCCAGCACACCCAATCGAGCATCAAACCAGTAATTGACATGATCCATCTGCTTACATCTCTTGTCCTACCGCTAACTGTATTTGCATACCTGACCATTGTATACATGTAACCATCGTGTATATAGTGTATTGTCTAGTGTGACTTTAAGGCGACTAAATATATAATTTAACCTTGGGCTGTTCTTTTATCTCGATCCACACATCCATTTCTTGGTTTACCTTTCCATGTTACCGGGGCTGGTTTCTGGACCGATATAATCCATTAATGGACCAGGCTTATATCTAACGAGGTGCTGGTGTCAGTCCGACTGGGCTGGCAGCGCTCTGTTTCACTGGTGTTAGTGAAAGGGGCATCTCAGCCTGTCAGGGTTGTGAGCGAGTGTGGTGCCACATCAGTGACTGTGTGGGCCCCATCCTCTCACTCTCCGTGCCTCCCGAGTCCCATGTGAACATGTTGTGTGTGTGTGCAAAACTGCGCCAAGCCGACATCACGTGTCCCCAGCGGGTGCAGAACGTCACCTTCGTGAAAGTGGGGAGTCCGGACCATGTGATCCTTCTGAAGTAATAGTGATGTCAGCGTCAGGGGGGGTGGCGAGGTGCAGGTTCATCACACAGGGTCCAGGTGTGATTACAACCCCCGCACCAGTACTTATGCCCCTGCTTATACAACTGATTAGCAGTGCAGTAATTATAATGAGTTCGGTACCCGGCGCGGGGGGCAGGAGTGAAGAATCCAGGTCTCTGTAAATGACGCAGAATCAGAGTGTGAATTGCGCTCTATTCTGCTGTTCGGATGAGTTTTCCGTTTTCTTCCAGTTGCTGATCCGGCAATGAATGTCACGTTTGTCTTAGTTTTCTCCCCGTAGACACTGCGGTCATAACAGAGAGTCACATTGTGACTTGTGCACCGCGAGGACAATCGCCAGACGAGATCTATTTGTCAATCACACAATGGCAGGCGGTGGCATTGAGCAGCGCGGCTTTCTCTCTCTGCCATTTAACTGTCTGTTTCGGGTCTTCTGAATTATTCACATTTAGCTTTTTTTTTACACATCTATTATGTCTTTATTCTCATTTACACAGCGGATTGAAAGGGATGAGTGGAAGTGAGCGGCCCGGATCGCCGTCTGCAGGGTCACTCTGGGGGACGTCTCAGTATTACCGCCTCGTGACGCTTTTCTCTGCGCTCGCTGACTGCTATCAGCTGGTAATTTTGTGTCACTTAATGAATACACAGTGACGTTATTCTGATGCATCAGTTAACGAGGTGTTTAACCTAGAGAGAAAACTGATGCTCCGACATTACACATGTGTGTGTGGTCAACTGAGACCACTGGATCATGGAAGCCCCTGTACACAGACCGATAATGGACAGAGGAGCAATCAGAAGTCAGCAATCAGCGGGGTCTAGGAAGCGACAGAAGCGCCAGGGAGAAAGGAGGTCCGGTAGTAACCGACGACCGGAAGAGCCACCACTCAGCCGACAACTGATCAAAATGGTCGTTCGTTGTCGGATTCTATCGCTTACTCCGACCACAAGTTGCCAAGTGTAAGCCGGGGACTAATCCATCATACACACCATGTGAATGGGTGACGATTGGGTAGAAGCCAGCGTGAATGGTCCTGTACCTCCTCCACCATCCCTGGTGTATCATCCCTGGATAGTTAGGGGTCAGCGAGCCCGGGACCACAAGGAGCTTAGCGTCACACATTTATGGACCTCCTGTGTTCCCTCCATGTAGACCGGGCTCGTTGGATGCCATACAATAAATCCAGACAAGGGATAATGTGCGGTTAATAATGTATTAACTTCCACTGGAGAAGATAAAGGGTCCTGAATTATTAACCAGGCTGTATCGCTCTGCTCACTGTGCAGAATGGGGGGCAGCCGGCCTTATATCTGACCCGTCAAAGTGACCCCAAAGCAGTTTATCAGAATTCAATTAACCGGCTTTGCCAACCGCAAACACGGCACCAATAATGGGAAGTTAAATCATTGCTTTAGTTAATAGGCAAGCGGGAAACGTAGCGGTAAATCGCCTGGGGATTTCCACACTGGCTGCAATCAGAGAACACCAGCAGCATCTGCCGATGGAATATTTGCAAGAGATAGTGTAGATAATAGGAATCGTTAATCACCCCAATTATTAATTCATGCCACGTCTAAGCGGGTGCATATCGCATTGGTCTCCTGGGAGGTGATATCGCCCGGCTGCACACAACTTTCTGGATAAGAAATCTGCATTTCATATGTGCAGAAATCGTCACCAAGGACAATGCCGGCGGCTCCTCATGGGACCGACGCGGGGAAAGCGCAGCTGTAAAATATTTCTTCAATATCTATCCACATTGTGTAAAAACCCCGCATCATGAAACGCGCAGAGCACTCCATACAATTCCTTCTGTGCTAAAGTCAGGAGATGAGGTCTACGGTGCACCTGAGTGAGCGCTGATTCGCACCATGGACACCTTTTCAACGTTTGGAAAACATGGTTTAAAAATCCAAAGTTGCTCACAATGTCACTTTTTGCAAGTTTTATTTTGCTTAATTTGCTACATTTTGGGGTCCACAGTGTAAACTGCTTGGACTTGGGTGTCCTGCCTTTGCCTCATTTATCTCCTGATGAAGCCGACTTGTTGGTGAAACGTTCTGCACTGATTCCAGGAGCCCTTCTAGACTATCATAATAAATAGTGTATGTATAATGGCGTCTGCAGACCACGACAAAACACTGACTACACCACAGTGGAGCTGTTTAACCCCTTCCTGAATTAAGACAGAAATAACATCCTGGGAAGGAGTCTGGGAGTGTAGAAAGGGCTGGAGCTAAGCTCTGCACACGCGGAAGATGCCAGATATATTGTTAGGTACCTGTCCCTAACATCAGAGGCCAGATGGAGCTCCAGGCTCTTCTGTTAACCATTTAATTGCCGCTGTCAATCTCTGCTAGGTACCGATGGGTTATCATGGTGGCCGGGGGCAGCTGGAGGTCCCAGTCACTGCCATCTTGGTCTTCCTGTGAGGCTCCGCCACAAACTGACCCTGATTTGTCCTCCATGCTGCAGCGCTCTGGTATTGCAATATATAAGACAAGCGATCAGGTGCGATCAGTGTGATTGGAGTGATCAGGTGCGATCGGTGTGATTGATGCGATCAATGCGATTAGGAGTGATCAGTGCAATCATGTGTGATCATGTGCAATCGGTGTGATCAGGTGCGATTGGTGCAATCAGTGCGATTAGGTGCGATCGGTATGATCATGTGCGATTGGTGTGATCAGTGCGATCGGTGTTATCAAGTGCGATCAGGTATGATCAGGTGCATTCGGTGCAGGTTCACTCAGGACCAAACAATTGTGTGATGTAATAAAGTCCGATCTGTGAGAATATAATTAATTTACTGCGAAGAGAAATAATCTGAACGCCACAATTACAGGTTTGTTTCTCATTTCCCTAAATAAATGCAGTAAAATGTTGCATGCACCCAAATTAGCATCTAAAAAGCCACGTCTCACTGTCGTGATAGAGGGAAAAATAAAAAGGTCACGGGAAATTGTGACACAAAGAAAAAATGTTTATATAAAATAAAAAAAAAATGAATGTGAGTTTGTTATGGTGTAATGCAAACTCGCTGTTGCAGGTCGGGGCAGGCGGACTGACGTGTCAGATGCATTTTCTGAACACGCGCCATGTCATCAGCAGGAAGCCGTGCAGTCTCCGGAGGCGATGATGGAGGATGGAGCGGCCACGCTTCTCCCTGCCTGCGATGACCGATGCCGGGAACGTTGGGCCCATTCTGTAGAACAATGGGCTTTATTACTGAGCGGCTGCACACACAGAGCCCGGGGAGTAATGTATTAATAAGCACCGACCTAAGCTGCCATTTATCACAGTCTCTGGTGTCCGGGAAAAAACAGCGGCTGAATGAGAAGAGTCAATACTGCCAATATGTGCCGGAGCTCAGGAGCAAACGACCGGCGCCTTACAACACTCGGTTCAATACCGATCCACAGGGCGGCTGTGGCCCCGTTATTCCGAGCGGCTCTGGCCCCGTTATTCCCCGCGCCCTGACAATTCCTATAGGAAGGCGTTGAGGTTTTCTCTAATAAAGCATGAAATAAAAAAAAGTCACAGCAAAATACCGTATGCTGCGTTTCCATTTTGCAGCACACTCGGATTTCTGAATGCAGCTTGTGTGTAGCCCAGCTGCGCTTGGAGCCACATTACCCAGGAGGATGCACTAAAGGTAACCCCCACACATACCTGATATTCATTCACACCTTCACTATTCCCTAAGAGCCACCAGAGGGAGCCCTTTCGCAGTATATATAGGGTAGTGAAGACACAGCAGTTACCTCAGATTAGATGAGATCTCCTCAGAACACCAGAGAACACCTCAGACGAGAGGAGAGCGGATTACCTCAGAAAGTTGTGAAGCTGTTCGTTCCCTTAGAGTGTGGAAAGTTAGCTCTTGAAGTGTGCACAGATCAGTTAGACGGAAGGTCCTGATAGCTGCTTCAGACAGAGCATTAGAAGGAAAAGAGGGAAAGAGAACAACAGCAATTGACTGAAAGTACCTGAAGACTACAGATTTGAGCTTAGTTTATTGTGTGGAGGCCAGAGTCAACTGAGTGTAGTTTCAGTGAGCAAGCGTGCCGACGCTTTGAGAGCGGTGAAGAGAAAGGAGAATCAGCTATCTACTGCTAGTGTGCTTATGTTAAGGGTCGGAGTAGGATGAAAGGCGAGTGGAAGGGAAGAGAGAGTGACAGAGGTTGAAACAGCATTGATCGCTTACCTCTACTCTGAATAACCGGACACTGGGTCCGAGCTTGCTAGCATCTACACGACTAGTAGGAGATACCGGAGACCCTGTGGGACTTCAAGTCGCAGAGGCCCACAAGTGCTGATACGTAACCGGGGTCAGGAAGACGGAGTCTAGCAGGGCCCTGCATACAGGACACTGTTCTATCCATGAGAAGGCCTCACCACAAAGTCAGCCGGGCATAAAATTGAACACAGAGTTAGACTTCGTTTCATACAGGTCAGAAACTCACACATACAGGAGTACGGAGGCCCTACACCTACTCAGTGGGAATACTGGATGTGCATCCTCCACCCTGCCAGCTTCCCGGGACGTGCCTGCTATACCATCAGTAAAGGTACAGAAAGAGACTTTCGTGTGTGTGTCTGCCTTATTGCTCCTGCGGCTGAAAGCCCCTTCTCCATCCTGCACCCCCCGCACCGCCATCTCCCCTGAGGGACCCAGTCTTGCCTGTGGAAGACTTAACACCTTGCTGCCCAGTAACAACCCCTCAGCGGATCTACCCTGCAGCGCTGGTCACCCTGACCAGGTACCACAGGTGGCGTCACGAACAAACTGTAAATACTTTATTCCCCTGTAAATATCCCACATTTGAGATGAGCCCCAGGGCCCCGGACCGAGCTGTGCTACCCGTGACATCCCCCATTGAAGTGAACGGGCTCGGTGCCGAGTACCCCACTGGCCCTGGCTGGGCGACTCACTTGCAGTGTAAAGTATGGAGAATTTCACTATGGTTGTCCGAGGTAAATAGATACAATATGGTAAATATACAGCTCTGGCAAAAATTAAAAGACTAATGCAAAATTTTCAGTTTGTCAGATTTCTCTCTTTATAGGTATAATTTTGAGTAAAATGTAAATTGCTCTTTTATTCTATAAACTACTGACAACATGTCTCCGAATTTCCAAGCAATACATTTTGTATTTATTTTCAGAAAATGCGAAATGGTCAATTTAACAAAAAAATGCAGTGCTTGCAGACCTCAAATAATGCTAAGAAAACAAGTTCATAATTATTTAGAAACTACAATACTAATGTTTTAACTCAGGAAAAGTTCAGAAATCATTATTTTGTGGAATAACCATGATTTTTAATCACTACTTTCATGTGTCTTGGCTTGCTTTCCACCAGTCTTTCACGCTGCTTTTGGGTGACCTTATGCCACTCCTGGTACAAAAATGTAAGCAGTTCTTCTTTGTTTGATGGCTTGTGACTATCCATCTTCCTCTTGATTACATTCCAGAAGTTTTCAATGGGGTTCAGGTCTGGAGATTGGGCTGGCCATGACAGGGATTAGATGTGGTGGTTAGGGTTGAGCATTCCGTCCGAAACCCGAGTCCGATACCTGAAATCCAATGTAAGTCTATGGGAACAAAATATCAGAATGTAAAAAATTCCGATATTTTGTTCCCATAGACTTACATTGGATTTCAGGTGTCGGACTCGGGTTTCGGTATCGGAATGCTCAACCCTAGTGGTGGTCCTTTATCCTCACATGGATTGACCTAGCTGTGTGGCATGTCGCATTGTCCTGCTGAAAAAAACAGTCCTCAGAGTTGGGGAACATTGCCCGAGCCGAAGGTATCAAGTGTTTTTCCAGGATAACCTTGTATGCGGCTTGATTCATACGTCCTTCGCAAAGATTAACCTGCCCAATTCCTGCTTTGCTGAAGGCAGCCCAGATCCTCACCGATCCTCCACCAAATTTCACAGTGGGTGCAAGACACTGTGGCTTGTACGCCTCTCCAGGTCTCTATCTAACCATTAGACGACCAGGTGTTGGGCAAAGCTGAAAATTAGACTCATCAGAGAAGATTACCTTACTCCAGTCCTCTATGGTCCAATCCTCATGGTCTTTGGCAAACTTCATCCTGGCTGTCCTTTGCTTCTCATTGATGAAACGCTTTTTTCTAGCTTTACATGACTTGAGCCTTGCCTGTAGGAGCCTGCTATGAACTGTTCTTGCGCTGCACTTCACCCCAGCCATTCCTTTTGTAGGTCACTTGATGTCATCCTGTGGTTGCTGAGTGACATTCGAATAAGATGAAGGTCATGCCAGTCAGTGGAGAGTCGTTTTCGCCCTCTGCCGGTCTCTAGCTTCGTTGTCCCTAATGTCTGCTGCTTGACCTTGTTGTAATGGACTGCCGTCTTAGAAATTTTAAGGATGGAGGCAACATGACGCTACTGTATCCCTCTGCTAGTAAAGCCAGAATTGAGCCCTTCTTTTCCTCACTCAAGACTTTTCTTTTCAACTCCTTTGGCATGGTTAAAAGTTAATTTTTCATTCCTATTACCGGTACTTTTGGGATATTACTAGCACTTATTTTGCCATCCAGCTTGTCCTATTGCAAGAGGATTGTGAACACCACAGCAGTATTTTTTATACTTTCCTTCATTAAATAAGATCTAGTTCAGGTGATCACCTAATCAGAAGCACATTAAGTAGAATGAGGTGTACTCTGGTTGGAATTCAACTGACACTGGAATGGAATGGCTGTCAGACATGTAGAGAAGCTGATTATTATAAATCTGTGCAGTGGTCTCTTAATTTTTGCCAGAGCTGTATGTATACAACCAGAATGCATCCTCCATGCTTTGCACTGCAGGTTGCATGTCTCTACTGAAGGGCACAAACTAGAAACAATGTATCATATAATATATACAGGTGATACAATGAGGAGCAGCAGCGTTAGGTGCAGACATCGGATTACTGATACACTGTTATTACTGGTGATACATTCTCCGCCCGTCACCTGCGTGATATAATGCTCCAATATGAAGCAAAACACGAGGAGTTTCCTGGTTTATGGCGTCTTTACTGATTAATCTTCAGTACTTAGGACCGTGGTGCCGAGTTACAAACGTGCCAGGTCCTGCGGTCACATGATTTGATGGGATATGCCTTCTGATGATATCACAAGGCCGATCACGTCTATAAATGTATATATCATCATAATACCTTATACCATTGCACGGTCTGGAGAGCGAACATTTAATGGCGGGGATCCAACTAGTGATGGGTTAGGGTGTGACATCACAGTTCTGGTCTATGATGTCATCAGTCACCTCGTCAGGTTCTTCACAGGCAATTATATACTTTATTGGGGTATGGTGGGATAATGTAGGCCGGGGCCCACACCGGGACCTTGTCCAGACTGATGTGATAATAGAGGCCGGGGCCCACACCGGGACCTTGTTCAGACTGGTGTGATAATGGAGGCCGGGGTCCACACCGGGACCTTGTTCAGACTGGTGTGATAATGGAGGCCGGGACCTTGTCCAGACTGGTGAGATAATGGAGGCCGGGGCCCAAATCGGGACCTTGTCCAGACTGGTAAGATAATGGAGGCTGAGGCCCACACCGAGACCTTGTCCAGAATGGTGAGATAATGGAGGCCGGGGCCCACATCGGAACCTTGTCCAGACTGCTGAGATAATCCAGGACCTTGTCCAGACTGGTAAGATAATGGAGGCTGGGGCCCACACTGAGTCCTTGCCCAGACTGGTGAGATACTGGAAGCAGGGGCCCACACCGGGACCTTGTCCAGGCTGGTGAGATAATGGAGGCCGGGGCCCACACTGGGACCTTGTCCAGAATAGTGAGATAATGGAGGCAGGGCCCCACACCGGAACCTTGCCAATATGGTAAGATAATGGAGGCTGGGGCCCACACTGAGTCCTTGCCCAGACTGGTGAGATAATGGAAGCAGGGGCCCACACCGGGACTTTGTCCAGGCTGGTGAGATAATGGAGGCCGGGGCCCACACTGGGACCTTGTCCAGAATAGTGAGATAATGGAGGCCGGGATCCACATCGGGACCTTGTCCAGACTGGTGAGATAATGGAGGCCGGGGCCCACACCAGGATCTTGTCCAGACTGGTGAGATAATGGAGGCCGAGGCCCACACCGGGACCTTGTCCAGAATATTGAGATAATGGAGACCGGGGCCCACACCAGTACCTTGTCCAGACTGGTGAGATTATGGAGGCCAGAGCCCATACCGTGACCTTGTTCAGACTGGTGAGATAATGGAGGCCGGGGCCCACACCGGGAACTTGTCCAGACGGGTGTGATATTGGAGGCCGAGTCCCCCACTGGGACCTTGTCCAGACTGGTGTGATAATGGAGGCCGGGACCCACACCGGGACCTTGTCCAGACTGGTGGGACAATGGAGGCCGGGGCCCACACTGGGTCCTTGTCCAGACTAGTGTGATAATGGAGACTGGTGCCCACACCGGGACCTTGTCCAGACTGGTGTGATATTGGAGGCCGAGGCCCACACCGGGACCTTGTCCAGACTGGTAGGATAATGGAGGCCTGGACCTTGTCCAGACTGGTGGGATAATGGAGGCCGGGGCCCACACCAGGACCTTGTCCAGACTAGAGAGCCAGTCTTCCACATTTGTGCATCCTATGGACGGCTCATAGTAATGGCTGCTGACTTATGCAGTCAAGGGCCACTTTTCCTGGTAAAAACCTCATAGGGCCCCCACGGTCAGGTTATTCTTAGTCAACCACTCGAGGAGAAAGGGACTTATCATACTTGGAGTGAGGACCTGATCCTTGCGCATTTGTTGCACCGCGTGTCATAACCAGATGATTTACACTCCTCAGTGCGACTCGCGGAAGCGGCCGAGCTCCGCGCCGATCCGTCAAGTAGACTGAAAAGAAAGCAAGAAATGGAGAGTGAATAAAACCAGCACGGTAAATTAACAAAAGGGACAGGAATAGAGGCCGCGTCCAAGGTCTGATAACTTAATGGATTCATAATGACTTTTAAATCGTCACTCGAGCAAGAAATCGTCTTCATTTTATAATTGTGTATAATTACACTGTCCATAATCCAGAACGGTGTGATATTAGCTCCATTATCAATCCGTGTGAGGCCGGCGTCCCCCGCAGGATGTAATGTAACACCCGCCGGATCCAGTCTGGTATGGAAATTGGAGACCAAGACATCCCAGAGTCTGCAACCATGTCATACCCAAGCCCTGATGGTTGTACCCGAGCTCTGACCGACGTAGCTAGGGTACTGTACCCAATCCTAGCCATTATGGCGCCAAAAGCCCTGATCAATCTACTGGACGCCTGGACAAATTGCCAAAACACTATCCAGTGCAGCCAATCCCTGGCCGTCCTACTCAAGTCCTAGACATTAAACTATTGACCTCAAGTTTTGGCCATTATGTATCTGTCAGAATAGCCAAGTCCTAGCCATTGTACACAAGCCTCGGTCATTGGACTAAAGGTTTAACTTTCTTATCTGAAGTCTGGCAATTGTACCCAAGCCTGGGCCATCAAACCAAGGCCTTGACCAGTGAAACCAATCTCTAGCCATCATACCCTTATAGCCATTGTACCCAAGCCTCGGCTGTTATACCCAAGCCGTGAGCATCTTACTTAAACCCTGGCAATTGTACCCAAGCCTAGCTTTGGGTATTGACCCAAAACTATGTCTATTACTGAAATTTCTGGGTCATCATACCAAGTCCTGTTATCCATTATATACAAGACCCGGCCATTGGACTAAGGCTCTGATCATCTTAATTAAACCCTGGCAATTGTAATCAAGCCTTTGCCATGAAACTAATGCCATGACCATTAACTCCAAACTCTGGCCATCATAGTTAAGTCTTAGACATCATACCCAAGCCATTGCACCCATACCTAGCTATCCTACCCAAGCCCTGACCAATTTACCTAAGCCCTTAACATCTTACCCAAACACTAGCCATTGTACCCAAGCTCTGGCTATCTCGCTCAAGTCCTAGATATCAAACCATTGACCCCAAACTTGGCCATCATCACCATATTATCATACCCAAGTTTAAGCCATTCTTTCCAATCTTTGGCCATTGTACTCAGCCTTGGTTATTATACTTAGGTTGTGACCATCAGACCTTTTATCCGGCCTCATCATCCTGAGGCCACAATCATGACAGCTCATTACAAGCACAGACATCACTAGCACAGAACTAAGCCATGACCATGACATTCACGTCACGACTATGGACACCCTGACCACGACCTGCGATTTTTAATAACACTGTATGATTATAATCCTTTGAACGGACCCCAGCGAGTGGCTCTAATCCGGGACCATGCTGCTCTGTCCCTCTATGCTGACCCGCTATGGCCACACACCATTGTTGGGATCTCTGGGGTTATTTCTCACATCTTGTATATCTGGGATCTTTGTCCACTTTGTTCTCCAGATGTTTGGACCATTCTGATAAACTCGGTAACTGAAGCCTTGATGGAAGTGAAGCCGTCAGTACGAGATTATATTGTGGCCGGAGCATCCTACGAGGACTCCACCAGTGAGATACAGATGGCTTCTGAAAGCCGTGGTTTCCTCCTACATGATAAGATAATCATCCCGGTAACTGCTTCCTCTGTCGCCCATCTTTTGGTGGCTCGCCAACTTATCTTCTGAAGATGGCAGATTGCAGCACAACAACCGCCACGTGCCGCCGCCATTCTTCATACACGGAATAAAGGCCGTAGATTCCTGCATACACTGAGGACTTAATCCGCTAAACCTCAACCTCCATATTCAGCCGTCGGCAGGTCCGGCCTCGAGGCCTTTATTGGAGGTCGTTAGCTTCTCCTAAATTCTCGATCTGAGTTTTTTTAATAAACGTCAGATATGGAGCGGTGAAGCTCCTTGGCCATTAAAGTAATGGACACTCAGAGATTCTGCGGACTAAATAGTCTCCGATGTCGAGCGGCCGGCGATCCATAATGTCATCTCTCATCCCGCATCTCTGCTCTTCAATGTGAAATCAATGGACTTCACAGAGACTGAATAAACACAGAGACATCACTCACTATCGCGGCCAAAGAGGGAAAAATGCAAAACCCCTGCTAATTAGTGTCCGTGCGGAGGCTGTACGCGGCCGTGCGGAGGCCGTGTGGAGGTCGTGCAGAGGCTGTGTGGAGGTCATGCGGAGGCCTGCAGAGGTCGTGTGAAGGCTGTGTGGAGGTCTCACGAAGGCCGTGTGGAGGTCGCACGAAGGCCGTACGATGGCTGTGCAGAGGCCGTGCGGATCTCGTGTGGAGGCTGTGCACTCACAGTAACAGGGATGCTTGGGATTTGGGGAGATTTACAATCACATAATGCCATAGGCTATTGACAACAATATGGATCCTTTTTCTACTGTGATGGGTTATATCGGCCGGGTCCGCCCTGAGTTTACGAAAACCGTTCATTTCTGCCCACATGATTCTCTGCCTCTTCCATGTTGGCGGAGCCGCCGCACTGACACCGAGGAGAGATCTTCGTCCTCAGCCATCTGTTTGGACGAGTCCCAAGGATTTTTTTCTCCCCCGTTACAATCAAGAGATGAAAAGAAAACACAATTCAGAAGCCAAAAAAAACGGACAAAGATTCTCATTCTCTGACAAACATGCAATCAAGATGTCTTTGTGCCAGTCCTTACAGGACAGGTGGGTGGCGAGGGCTTGTGGCTGCAGACCGCTGTCTATAGGGTACTGATGAGAGCGCTCGGCAGCCCACACAATGCAGACCACCAGGGGGTCTTCTTGTCTCTTTGGATCATGCTCTAGAAGGGAATGTTTCTTGCAGCTCCCGATTTCCAGCTTATATTTTTGACATTCACCCCCATAACTGGCACTGGAAGAATTCATGAAGTCTTAAAGGGGTATTCCCATCTCCCAATATGTAGCAGGTGTAATAATAATAATATCAGCAAATCCCTCCAATTAGAAATACAGTATAGTTCTTCTGATTCACTATGTCGCTTAGCCCACGTGCAGGGCATTGCAGAAGATTACGTATCTATGGTTACAACCACTAAGAACTGTGTAGCTGTCACTATGAGTAGTTGTAACCATGGATACATAAGTTACTGCGATGCCCTGCACGTGGGGTAAGCGACATGGCCAATCAGAAGAACTAGACTACATCTGTAATTGAAAGGATTTGCTAATATTAATATTATTATATCTGCTAAATATTGGGATAGAATCTTGGAGATGGGAATACCCCATATAATGCTGAGCTACACAAATAATATATTTTATTTACCTGTCACTGAATTAGCTGAGTGACATTATGAATAATTGGAGCTGCATTCACCATTCTACCGCCATCTCCTGGACTCTGACCTCACATGCACCCACACCACCTGCTGGTTCAGTGTCTGTACATTGATCTGTGCACAGCAGCTACATCTCCCAGAGTGCAATGGGGTGCTGTCCTCTGTGGGGTCTCGGTAATTCGTTTCTGTGTATTTTCCCTACTGTAATCAGTCAAAATGAGGCTGAGGCCTCTTTCACACATCCGTCTTTTTGTATCAGGCATGATCCGGCGTGTTGGTAAAAAAAACGGATCCGGTACCGGATGCGTTTTTTTACCATTGACTTTCATTAGCACCGGATCGTGCCTGATGTCATTGCGTTGTATCTGTTTTTGTCCGGATCCGGCGGAAATGTACATTCCGGCGGCCGGACAAAACGGAGCATGTAACGTTTTTTTTTTTTGCCGGAGCCGCCTGATAGTGCCTGAAGCGGTGCATCAGGCGGCCGGAAACAATAGAAGTCAATGGAACCGGATCAGACTTTTGTGCAATCCGTCAAAAGTCTGATCCGGATTCTGGAAATCAGGGACGACTACTAACTACTACACTACTACTACTGCATTTTCCAGTGTCTCCGGGCATCCGAAACCCTCTTTTTCTGGGTTCAAGAGTTCAGTTCGGATCCAGCAAAAAAACGGATCCGTTGCATCAGTTTTTTTATTTCAGTGCCGGATCCGTCCCTTCAGGTGTTCGACGGATCATGCCTGATACAAAAAGACGGATGTGTGAAAGAGGCCTAAGACCTGCACTAAATGCGTAAAGGTTTGGCTTAAATTGCAGCTTCAGGAGCTGTAAGTGCTTCCTTCACACTTGCTCTGCACATTTCTCTGCACATTGCTCTGCACATTGCTCTGCACATTGCTCTGCACATTTCTCTGCACATTGCTCTGCACATTGCTCTGCACATTTCTCTGCACATTGCTCTGCACATTGCCCTGCACATGCTCTGCACATTGCCTGCACATGCTCTGCATATTGCGCTGCACATGCTCTGCATATTGCCCTGTACATGCTCTGCACATTGCTCTGTTAATGCTCTGCAAATTGCTCTGTATATCCTCTGCACATTCCTTTGTAAGTGCTCTTCACATTGCTTTGTAGGTGCTCTGCACATTGCTCTGTACATCCTCTGCACATTGCATGCTATGTACGTGCTCTACACATTGCTCTATATGTTCTCTGCACATTGCTCTGTTCATGCTCTGCACATTACTCTATACCTGCTCTGCACATATTACCTCTCCATACTTATACCTGCTCTGCACATTGCTCTGTACGTGCTCTGCACATTGCTCTGTACGTTCTCTGCACATTGCTCTGTACGTTCTCTGCACATTGCTCTGTACGTGCTCTGCACATTGCTCTGTACGTGCTTTGCACATTGCTCTGTAAGTGCTCTGCACATTGCTCTGTACATGCTCTGCACATTACTCTATACCTGCTCTGCACATTGCATGCTATGTAAGTGCTCTGCACATTGCTCTGTACGTTCTCTGCACATTGCTCTGTACATGCTCTGCACATTACTGAACACATTGCAATGCACATTGCTGAACACATTGCTCTGCACATTGTTCTGTACGTTCTCTGCACATTGCTCTGTGCATCCTCTGCACATTGCTCTGTGCATCCTCTGCACATTGCTCTGTACGTCCTCTGCACATTGCTCGGTACGTGCTCTGCACATTGCGTCGGTGCTGGACTCTTGCACATTGCTCGGTACGTGCTCTGCACATTGCTCTGTACGTGCTCTGCACATTGCTCTGTACTTCTCTGCACATTGCTCTGTACATTCTCTGCACATTGCTCTGTACATTCTCTGCACATTGCTCGTACATCTCTGCACATTACTCGGTACGTGCTCTGCACATTGCTTGTACGTCTCTGCACATTGCTATGTACGTCTCTGCACATTGCTCTGTACGTTCTCTGCACATTGCTTGTACGTCCTCTGCACATTGCTATGTACGTGCTCTGCACATTGCTCTGTACGTTCTCTGCATATTGCTCTGTACATGCTCTGTACATTACTCTATACCTGCTCTGCACATTGCATGCTCTGTACGTTCTCTGCACATTGCTCTGTACATGCTCTGCACATTACTCTATACCTGCTCTGCACATTGCTGAACACATTGCCTGCCATGCCGCACATTGCTGAACACATTGCTCTGCACATTGCTGAACAAATTGCTCTTCACATTGCTTGCACATTGCTGAACACATTGCTGAACACATTGCTCTGCACATTGCTGAACAAATTGCTCTGCACATTGCTGAACACATTGCTCTGCACATTGCTGAACACATTGCTCTGCACATTGCTGAACACATTGCTCTGCACATTGCTGAACACATTGCTCTGCACATTGCTGAACACATTGCCTGAACACATTGCTCTGCACATTGCTGAACACATTGCTCTGCACATTGCTCACATTGGAACACATTGCTGACACATTGCTCTGCACATTGCTGAACACATTGCTGCATGCTGAACATTGCTCTGCACATTGCTGAACACATTGCTCTGCACATTGCTGAACACATTGCTCTGCACATTGCTGAACACATTGCTCTGCACATTGCTGAACACATTGCTCTGCACATTGCTGCACATTGCTCTCACATTGCTCTTCACATTGCTGAACACATTGCTCTGCACATTGCTCTGTACGTGCTCTGCACATTGCTCTGTACGTGCTCTGCACATTGCTCTGCACGGCTGTCACCGCTCGCTGTATACAGGGCTGATGGGCGGCACACGAGCGCAGCTCTTTCATTAAGAGCTAGGGCTGATTCTTCCTAATCCAATGGCACAGTGTGACACCAGGACTAATAGTTCGGAGGATTTAGGACCCGGAGGCAGAACTTGAGGTAGAATGAAAAGAGCAAGCAGCTAGAGAGGCTTATGATGAATATGTGCTGGAGGAGCGGAGGACGGTGCTCGGCAGCCTCCATGTCCTCCTCCGGTCCGGTCCGGGGAGGGGGCGGCAGACACTCAGGATTGTGGTTTTCCACCAGAACATTTCAGAGAGGAACAACTTCGATCTGCAGCTATTCTAGACCTGGCCGTTCTGCGGCTTCTTAATAGTCCCGCTCCCAGCCAGTCAGACAGGACACTAATCAAGAACTATGGATGGGAAATAGCCAAAAGCTAGTTTGCCGTTATTGGGGGGCCATGCACAACTCATTATAGGACGGACCCCCATGTATTTGTAACAGGAGCTGACCTTAAGACCTCGTTCATACCACGAGCTCTTGGGGAGTTTCTGCAGATTTATTGCGCCCAGTTAGTAAATCCGGTTACTTGCTTTTTTTCTAAATACGAAGCATAAAAAAAGTCTCCAAAAACTCATGGTGAGAACATGGCCTTAAAGTTTCGGACACTCCAGAGTTCGGCTTCATTCACACCTCAGTTTTTCTTCTACGCGTTGTGTCCGTATTTCTCCCCTATAGATCTTGTACTATAACCAGGGCCGGTGTCGGCACCCGGCGTACCCGGGCAAGTGCCCTGACTATGGCCTATGGGGCTGCTTCCCTGAATAAATCGGACTGTACTGACGCCATTTATGTGCGGTTTGCTTTTCACAGACTGATGGATGCGAGAAGCTTCAGAAACCTCCATCAGTGGTTTCTGTTATGTTTCGGTAGCTGAGGAGTGCAGGTAAAAAAGGCAATACATCAGAGCAGTTGGAATCTATGAGATTGCAGTACCCTGACTAACCACCACAACTAGAGGCAGCCGTGGAGCGTTCCTACGTTGGTCCTAGACGCCTCGTCACAGCCTGAGAAACTAACTACACCTAAAGATAGAAATAGGAAAGCTATCTGCCCCGGAGCAGAACCCCAAAGAACATAGAAAGCCCCCAAACATGTAATGGCTGTTAGACAAGATGAAATACTGACACAGAAAGAAAATAGTATGAGCAAACGCTGGGGCCCAAACTAACTAAATAGAAAAGGATAGGAAGGGTACTTACTGCAATCCCAGAAAACCCTGAAAAGCACCAACTCTACTAATTTCAAAAACACCTGAGATCACACGACCTCTTCCACCTAAATTAGTTCTCTGGTGTAACAAAATCAAAACAGCAGCCACTGAAAAAACTGGAAAAAGCAAAAGTACAAACATCAGTGGCTGAACTAAACTGAGAGGGCAAAAGCCCCCGGAGGGGACCCTGAAGGCCCCCACAGAAGTGCAGGACAAAATGCAAAAATATAGCACAAAAACAAAAAGAAGAAAATGTCTTATCTGTTAGCAGGAGATGCAGACACGACACAGCAGGCTACAAGGGAAACAGGAATGAAGGATTCAGACCAGAACAATTGATCACCGGCAACCCTGATGGGAAGGTGACTCCCTTATATCAGACCAGTCAGTAACACCTGATTCCCAGTCCTCACA
Organism: Oophaga sylvatica; assembly: GCA_033576555.1. Taxonomy (NCBI): domain Eukaryota; kingdom Metazoa; phylum Chordata; class Amphibia; order Anura; family Dendrobatidae; genus Oophaga; species Oophaga sylvatica. Next base: position 398,372,422 of record JARQOD010000003.1, on the reverse strand, counting down.
ATCTTCACTGGACAGACTAGCACCGCTTGTAACCACCAGAGGAAGCCTCTGCTCAGAACTCATCTCAAACCCATTCACAACAGTACCCCCCCCTTGAGGAGGGGTCACCGAACCCTCATTTGAGCAACCAGGTCGGTCAGGATGAGTTCTATGATACGCACGGATAAGTCTCCTAGCATGGATGTCCGAAGCAAACACCCAAGAATTGTCTTCATGACCATAACCTCTCCATTTAACCAAATACTGGAGTTTCCGTCTAGAAAAACGAGAATCTGATATTTTCTCAACCACATACTCCAGATTGCCCTCAACCAAAACAGGGTCAGGAGGCACAGCAGCAGGAACCACTGGCTCAACAAACCTCTTCAACAAGGACTTGTGGAACACGTTATGGATCTTAAATGTCCCTGGAAGAAGCAAACGAAAAGAAACAGGATTAATAATCTCCATGATCTTATAAGGTCCAATGAACCTAGGCTTAAATTTAGGAGATGCTACTCTCATAGGAATATTCTTTGAGGACAACCAGACCAAGTCCCCCACTTTAAACCGAGGACCATCAGTCCTATGCCGGTTAGCAAACCGCTGGGCCTTCTCCTGAGAGAGGGACAACCTCTCCACTACCTGGTCCCAAATCTGTTGCATACGCTCCACAACAGAGTCAACACCTGGACAGACAGAAGCCTCCGTCTGTCCTGAAGAAAATCGAGGGTGAAACCCAGAATTACAGAAAAACGGAGACATCAAAGTGGCAGAGCTAGCCCTATTATTAAGAGCAAACTCAGCCAAAGGCAAAAAAGAGACCCAGTCATCCTGATCAGCAGACACAAAGCATCTTAGATAAGTCTCCAATGTCTGGTTTGTTCTCTCAGTTTGACCATTGGTCTGAGGATGAAATGCCGAGGAGAAAGACAATTGAACACCCAGTTTAGAACAAAAAGTCCTCCAAAATCTGGAAACAAACTGGACTCCTCTGTCAGACACAATGTTCTCAGGAATGCCGTGTAAACGAACCACGTGCTGAAGGAACAACGGCACCAATTCAGAGGAGGAAGGCAACTTAGGTAATGGCACAAGATGTATCATTTTGGAAAACCTATCACAAATTACCCAGATGGTGGTCATTCTCTGAGAAACAGGAAGGTCGGAAATGAAATCCATAGAGATATGGGTCCATGGTCTCTTGGGCACAGGCAATGGCATCAACAAACCACTAGAGCGAGAGCAAGGCTTGGAGCGAGAGCAAGTCCCGCAGGACTGCACAAATTCCCTGACATCACGAGACAAGGTAGGCCACCAAAAGGACTGACTAACCAAGTCTCTGGTACCAAAAATTCCGGGATGCCCAGCCAATGCGGAACAATGAATCTCAGACATCACACTCTTTTTCCACTGGTCCGGGACAAACAATTTTCCAACAGGGCAGCACTCGGGCCTATCCTCCTGACACACCCTCCAGAGCAAGTCTCAAATTGGGCGAGATGGCGGAAAGAACTACACCCTCTTTCAAAATAACAGAAGGATCAGATAACTCAGGAGAGTCCGCAAGGAAACTCCTCGAGAGGGCATCCGCCTTAACATTCTTAGTGCCAGGAAGAAAGGAAACCACAAAATTAAAACGTGTGAAAAACAAGGCCCACCTGGCCTGTCTAGGATTGAGTCGCTTGGCAGATTCCAGATAGAACAGATTCTTATGGTCCGTAAGGACCACCACCTCATGTTTGGCTCCCTCCAGCCAATGTCTCCACTCTTCAAAAGCCCACTTCATGGCCAATAACTCCCGATTACCCACGTCATAATTACGTTCAGTAGGAGAAAATTTTCGAGAGAAAAAGGCACAAGGGTTACTTTTAGAGGTCTCTGGATCTTTTTGGGACAAAACGGCACCTGCCCCAATTTCAGAGGCATCAACCTCCACCTGAAATGGCAGAGAAACATCAGGCTGCCGTAGAACAGGAGCAGAAGTGAATCTCTGCTTAAGTTCCTGAAATGCAGAGACTGCCTCAGGAGGCCAATTCACCACATCAGAACCCTTTCTGGTCAAATCAGTTAATGGTTTAACAATAACCGAGAAATTACCAATAAATTTACGATAAAAATTGGCAAAACCCAAAAATCTCTGAAGAGCCTTTAATGAAGTAGGTTGGACCCAATCACAGATGGCCTGAACCTTGACCGGGTCCATTTCAATAACAGATGGGGACAAAATGAATCCCAGAAATGAGATCCTCTGTACGCCAAAAAGACACTTTGATCCCTTCACATACAGAGCATTCTCTCTCAAAATCTGGAATACAGTTCGAACATGTTTCACATGAGAGTCCCAGTCATTAGAAAAAATCAAGATATCATCCAAATAAACAATCAGAAATTTGTCCACAAAATCCCTGAAAATGTCATTCATGAAGGACTGGAAGACGGAAGGAGCATTAGTGAGCCCAAAGGGCATCACAAGGTACTCAAAATGCCCCTCCGGGTATTAAATGCCGTCTTCCATTCATCCCCGTGCTTAATGCGAATAAGGTTATATGCTCCCCTGAGGTCAAGCTTGGTAAACCAAGTAGCGTTTTTCACCCTGGAAAACAGGTCAGAAATCAAGGGTAACGGGTATTGATATTTCACAGTAATATTGTTCAAGAGACGATAATCAATACACGGCCTTAATGAACCATCTTTTTTGGCCACAAAGAAAAAACCGGCACCTAAGGGTGAAGAGGATGGTCTGATATGACCCTTCTCCAATGATTCCTTGATATAAGACCGCATAGCGTCATGTTCAGGTACAGACAAGTTAAAAAGGCGACCTTTAGGGAATTTACTACCCGGCACTAATTCAATAGCGCAGTCATAGCTCCTATGGGGAGGCAAGGATGCAGATTTACTTTCGCTAAACACATCAGAAAAATCAATCAAAAAGTCAGGAACATCCTGAGCCTGGGGGGAGGCAGAAAAAACAGGAGTGTTGGTATTAACACATTGGCAGCCCCAACTGGTTACAGACACAGATTTCCAATCCAAAACAGGATTATGAGACTGTAACCAAGGGAAACCCAGCACGATAATGTCATGCAGATTATACAGAACCAAAAATTTGCAGCACTCCTGGTGATCAGGTTCAACCCTCATTATCACCTGAGTAGAAAACTGGGGTTTATTCTCAGCCAAAGGGGTAGAATCGATCCCCAGTAGGGGAATAGACTTCTGTAGGGGTATCAAGGGAAACCCACAACGTTTAGCAAAATCATAATCCATCAGGTTAATAGCTGCTCCAGAATCAACGAAAGCCTGAGCAGAAAATGAGGACAGAGAGCATATCAGAGTGACAGTTAATAAAAACTTAGTCTGAACACTACCCAAGACAACTGAGCGTGCAAAACGTCTTCCCCGCTTAGGGCAGACTGAAATAGCATGAGAGGCATCACCACAGTAGAAACATAACCCATTGCGCTTTCGAAACTCATGACGCTGTGCCCCAGACACCACTCTATCACACTGCATGGGTTCAGAAGCTGGTTCACAAGGCAACACCATTCCACGCATACTTCTCCGCTCACGCAAACGTCTGTCAATTTGAATCGCTAATGACATAGAATCATTGAGACCAGAGGGGATAGGGAATCCCACCATAACATCCTTTACATTATCTGACAGACCCTTCCGGAAAAGGGCTGCCAAAGCGTCGTCATTCCATTTGGTCAGGACTGCCCACCTACGGAATCTCTGACAGTATAACTCAGCGTCATAAGGCCCCTGATTTAATGCCAACAAGGCTTTTTCAGCTTGATCAGTGACATTAGGCTCATCGTACAATAACCCCAAAGCCTGAAAAAATGCATCAACATCACTCAAAACAGGATCCCCAGGTGTCAGGGAAAAAGCCCAATCCTGAGGATCGCCGCGCAGGAGAGAGATGATAATTTGAACCTGCTGCGCTGCGTTCCCTGAGGACTTAGATTTTAAGGCAAAAAACAATTTACAATTATTTTTGAAATTCTGAAACTTAGCTCGATCCCCTAAAAACAAATCTGGCATGGGAATCCTAGGTTCCACAACAGGCAACCTAGCAAGATATGCAGCAATACTCTGAACCTCAGTGGCAAGCTGATCCACACGGCCAGACAACTGTGCAAACTCCATTGAGAGAAAAGATCCTCCCCAGCACCCAGAGATACAGAGGGAAAAAAATGCAACAAACAGAAAAATATCTCTGACAACTCTGACAACCTTTTTTCTTTCACAATATTTTTTCCCTTCTGTGAGTACCATACAATTTTCAATTTTTAGGCCGGTGATACTGTTATGTTTCGGTAGCTGAGGAGTGCAGGTAAAAAAGGCAATACATCAGAGCAGTTGGAATCTATGAGATTGCAGTACCCTGACTAACCACCACAACTACGCAGCCGTGGAGCGTTCCTACGTTGGTCCTAGACGCCTCGTCACAGCCTGAGAAACTAACTACACCTAAAGATAGAAATAGGAAAGCTATCTGCCCCGGAGCAGAACCCCAAAGAACATAGAAAGCCCCCAAACATGTAATGGCTGTTAGACAAGATGAAATACTGACACAGAAAGAAAATAGTATGAGCAAACGCTGGGGCCCAAACTAACTAAATAGAAAAGGATAGGAAGGGTACTTACTGCAATCCCAGAAAACCCTGAAAAGCACCAACTCTACTAATTTCAAAAACACCTGAGATCACACGACCTCTTCCACCTAAATTAGTTCTCTGGTGTAACAAAATCAAAACAGCAGCCACTGAAAAAACTGGAAAAAGCAAAAGTACAAACATCAGTGGCTGAACTAAACTGAGAGGGCAAAAGCCCCCGGAGGGGACCCTGAAGGCCCCCACAGAAGTGCAGGACAAAATGCAAAAATATAGCACAAAAACAAAAAGAAGAAAATGTCTTATCTGTTAGCAGGAGATGCAGACACGACACAGCAGGCTACAAGGGAAACAGGAATGAAGGATTCAGACCAGAACAATTGATCACCGGCAACCCTGATGGGAAGGTGACTCCCTTATATCAGACCAGTCAGTAACACCTGATTCCCAGTCCTCACAATCTTCACTGGACAGACTAGCACCGCTTGTAACCACCAGAGGAAGCCTCTGCTCAGAACTCATCTCAAACCCATTCACAACAGGTTTCATGATGAAACTCTGAAGGGAAAACCTGACCAAACACTGATGAAACTTGAACCGATTTTTGCATATGAGAAAAATCACTGACGTCTGAACGAGCCTTTAGGGTTAGCAAACCAAGCGAGGGTCAATGAATGATGAAGAGGTTTTCTGGGCTGAAATGGAAAGTCTGCAGTTGCTTTATGTGGCACTGTCATGATTCCCCTGAATGTGTCAAGCCAGAGGGAAGTCGTGTGACCACTGTAGCAAAGCCAGATAGGACTGGGTTAAATACTAGCACTGCGGGTCTTAATTAGATGTACCTGCCTAGCTTTAACTAACAACCAGGGCCTGAGTCAAGTGTGCTGCTGGTGAGTGACCAACTAAAATATGAGCTGTAAATCAGAGAGAGAGACGTGTCGGGGTCTCTTTCTGAATGGAGACTGCACAGGTCAGCTAGAAAGGCTGAGCAGTCTGTGTGTTGGAGCTGTAGGCAAACGTGTGGAAGATGCAGCCTGTTCAGTGTGAACTGTGCCAGAGTTGAACACTTTTTTATTTGGCACTGGAGCTTGGACTGAAGTGATACAGAGACTGGTAGGTCCGTACATCTTCTGTGTATGAAGTTTGCTCCAGAAAGGACTGTACTCTGTGGTGGTGAGCCGCACTGGCATATATGTGCCACACTGACTTATGTACCGCACTGACATATATACATGCCACACTGGCATATACTGTATGTGCCGCACTGACATATGTGCCACACGGACATATATACGTGCCACACTGACATATGTGCCACACTGACATATATACGTGCCACACTGACATATGTGCCACACTGACTTATGTACCGCACTGACATATATACATGCCACACTGGCATATACTGTATGTGCCACACTGACATATGTACCGCACTGACATATATACATGCCACACTGGCATATACTGTATGTGCCGCACTGACATATATACGTGCCACACTGACATATGTGCCGCACTGACCTATATGTGTGCCTGAGGAATGAATTGGTTTTTGGCTGTGAAACATTGTGACCATAACAGACACTTTTTGATTTGAAATTCATTGGAGTTTTATGAAAGCAATAAAACTGCTCCTGTTTTGACAAACCGCATTGCCTGTGTGAACTAATGCCTACATGAGAGCGTGGATCCTTACACCTTATATATGTGATTTGCCCGATGAGCCTAGTTGGCAGATGCCGGCAGGGTGGATAAAAATCATGATTTTTTTAAAAAAATCAAAAAATCGGATTTTTTTGATTTAAATCGGATTTTTTTGATTTAAATCGGATTTTTTTGATTTCAATAGGATTTTTTAATCAAGTTGTACACAAGCAAAACTTTTTCTTTTTGCAAATCAAATTATTTTACACAAATAAAAATATTAAAACAGTTGATGATTATGAAACCTAATAATTTTTATTTGCACTATTAAACAATCAGAATTGAACAACTTTGTCTTTCAAATATTTTGTACAAGCCGCTCTTTCTTTGTCGTATACAGCCTGAAGATGTTTTCCTGAGATATCAAATCTACTTGGTGGTTTGTAGCCTGGTCTTATTCCTTCGATCATTTGTACAAACAATGGGTGTTCAACTAGTCGGAAAGAAGAATTGGTTGCAAATATGAATTTAGCAATTAATTCATCAAAATGTTCTTTCTGGCTCGTCGTAGTCTTTAAGAGGAATTTTTCTACACTTTGCACGCAAAGTTTTTTGTTGGGCTGCTTTGTTGAAGTTGTACCCAGATATTGATTGTCACGTGCAACACAAGCCATATTTGACCCTGAAAGCACAGTAATTAAAAATATAATTCGACTGCGTATTTGAAGAAATATAACGAAAATATTTTGAAACAAACTTTTTGAACAATGTAATGGTCCTCGTCCTATAAGGGCTGTCTCAAAAGTTATGCTACTCAAGTTTCCGGTGAAGTTGCTGTAATACTAGTAATATCAGAGCAACTGAAAAAAATTATGTCACAAAAGTTTTAAAAATGTTTTTTTTAAAAAATGGTCAATTTGGCAGACTTCAAAAGTGAATTGTAGCCTACAATAATAAAAAAAAATAGGCGTATACACACTCTTTTATTTTTACTTAACGTTAATCTTCTGTGAAATATTGCCTTAACATAAATTTAAATTCTATACTCCAGAACTAGTGCTAGAAATTTTTCTTTTCATAGACTTTATCCATCCCAGTAAAACGTCTGTTAAAATAGGTTGTAATTGCCAGACTTACCACTAGTGCTAGGGTCCTGGTGCATAAGAAGCTGTGGGGGTTCATTGACATTAGTTGTATCACTATCAACATCTTCATTTCCCTTCTGGTTGCAGTTTTCATAATGTGATTTCAAACGGCAAACAAGTCCTTGGATTTCCTTTTGACAGTATTTGCACTTTGCTCTCCCACCTTTCTTTCCAAGCTCTGCTGGCATCTCAACAAAATGAACCCAAATAGGGTCTCTCTTACGACCTGCCATGGCTCACTTCAGATCACTTCTGAAGTTTGATTGTTACTACAGCCAAGTACTGCTGTCTGACTATCCAACAAGTTTGGGCATGTCAACTGAATGGAAAAAGAAACTGAAACCAAGCTACAGAAAGTGAAACCAAGCTAGAAGTGTGGAGTTAATTGAACAATGATTGAAAGTTTTAGATTTTAATCGTGATTTATATTAAAAAAAATCTTTTGATTTAAATCAGTGATTTAAATCATGATTAAAATCACGATTTAAATCGATCTGATTTAAATAGAAAAAAATCATTTGATTTAAATCATGATTTAAATCGTTGATTTAAATCGGCGTGATTTAAATCAATCCACCCTGGATGCCGGCACCCGTACATTCACGAGATCGCCTGGGCATATGGGGGAGTCTCTGACAGAGTGCGTCGCAGAGTGAGTGCAGACTTATAAAACCTGTTAACAGCCCCTGGCAAATTGGAGGGAAGCTATTATGTTTGATAGCATTTTCCTAGCCCGCTGCCCAAGAAACAGCCATAGTTACATAGTAATGTTTAAAAAAAGGCACAAATCCATCAAGTCCTCCCTATGTTCAGATTCTGACTCCGAGTTTTTGTAAATCTGATCTTACGTAAAATGTATTGTTCAAAACATCACTACTATATGGTAATATACGGTAATATATGGTAATGTACTGTACTATACGGTAATGTATGGTACTATATGGTAATATACGGTAATGTATAGTACAATATGGTAATATACAGTAATGTACTGTACTATACGGTAATGTATGGTACTATATGGTAATATACGGTAATGTACTATACTATACGGTAATGTATGGTACTATATGGTAATATACAGTAATGTACTGTACTATACGGTAATGTATGGTACTATATGGTAATATACGGTAATGTACTGTACTATACGGTAATGTATGGTACTATATGGTAATATACGGTAATGTACTGTACTATACGGTAATGTATGGTACTATGTGGTAATATACGCTACTATACGGTAATGTACGGTACTATATGGTAATGCATGGCACTATATGGTAATATACGGTAATGTATGGTACTATATGGTAATATACGGTAATGTATGGTACTATATGGTAATATACAGTAATGTACTGTACTGTACGGTAATGTATGGTACTATGTGGTAATATACGCTACTATACGGTAATGTATGGTACTATACGGTAATGTATGGTACTATATGGTAATATACGCTACTATATTGTAATGTACTGTACTATACGGTAATGTATGGTACTATATGGTAATATACGCTACTATATTGTAATGTACTGTACTATACGGTAATGTATGGTACTATATGGTAATATACGCTACTATACGGTAATATACAGTAATGTACTGTACTATACGGTAATGTATGGTACTATATGGTAATATACGCTACTATACGGTAATGTACGGTACTATATGGTAATATACAGTAATGTACGGTACTATATGGTGATATACGGTTATATACGGTAATGTATGGTACTATATGGTAATATACGCTAATATACAGTAATGTACGGTACTATATGGTAATGTACAGTAATATACAGTAATGTACGGTACTATATGGTGATATACGGTTATATATGGTAATGCAGCCATCAGTTATTACAGATGATACAAGGAAACTGATCGATCTAAAATTTCAGTTTCAGATGCAAATCCCTAAAATATTCTGCTCCATAAACCACTGATGTTACATCCTCTCCAGCAAATCTTCAAACGAGCGACTGAAGACGCCACCAGCTGCAGATCAGCCCAGCCGTCCACATCGCCAGGAGTAATGCACATGGCTGTCAGGAGATCACAGGAATCTCATGCAAATGTTGTAATCCTCGCCAGGCAGGAGATCCCATAACCTGATGGGCCGACAGTCGGATGGGTGGGTTATCGGATGGGTGGGAGATGAGCAGACCTGAGCGCTCTCCTGTCTGTCCCCTAAAAGCGCACAATTGGGGAAAATCGAGACACAAAGCAGGACTGATCCTGAACATACCGGAGCCTCGTACAATGCCTGTCAATGATCTTCAGACCCCGTCGTTTCCTCCGTCAGCCCCTAAACACAGACATTGCTGCTAATAATTCACTTCCACTTCTGTGATTGTAAAATGCGGTCTTTATACAGAAACGGCAAAAAATGTCATTGTATGAAATCACAAAGTAGCTTCATCTGAAGAGCAGTCAGGCACATATGTGCGAAAAGCTGCACCCAAAAGTTTCCTTCTTTCTGAAAGGCTGGGAATCCAGAGCTGTCATTTTGTATAGAAATGAAATGAATGGAGCTCGGCTGCATTAAAGGGAGAACAGAAAGGAACAGTCGCTCTATTGAAGAGCAGAACGGTCGCATTGATTCCAGCTTAAGAGCCAGAATAGCCATAATCTAAGCAAATTGTCTGTGCTGCATCTCCGCTGTGTGAGCAGATGAAAATACAGGGAGAAGATGGAGGGGAAGAGGCTGCGGCCGATCCCGTACTGCGGCGTCCTCAAATCATCGCTTATTTAAGGCTTAAGGCCAAAGCTGATCTGCGGGGTCCCCCCATATGTACCAATGATCCTCGCGGTAGTCGTCCCCTTCATATGGTGCCTGATATAGATGTAACCTGATGAGGCCCTGCTGTCCCGACAGCTCTGTGTCCTCCTTATATCTCAATTCATGACAACATGAAAAGTTCTACAACCTATTGTACTTTCATTTCATGATGTGACTGCAGCCAGTGATGGAAAGATTTATTTTTAGATTTTTAGGCTAAAAATCCTTTGAAATCATGTGCTGATCACACAGATGTGTAACTTGCTACAATGTATGAAAACTGTATCTAGATTGGTTATAGAGTTTACTAGCAATAGATGAGCCCCGTGCACCACTCTGCTGTCCGAGCACCACTCTGCTGCCCCAGCACCATTCTGCTGTCCCTTGCACACCTCTGCTGTCAGTGCACCACCTGCACCACTCTGCTGTCCGTTCACCACTCTTCTGTCTGTGCACCACTCTGCTGTCCCTGCACTACTCTGCTGTCCGTGCACCACTCTGCTGTCCGTGCACCACTCTGCTGTCCCTGCACTACTCTGCTGTCCGTGCACCACTCTGCTGTCTGTGCACCACTCTGCTGTCTCTGCACTACTCTGCTGTCTCTGCACTACTCTGCTGTCCGTTCACCACTATTCTGTCTGTGCACCACTCTGCTGTCCCTGCACTACTCTGCTGTCCCTGCACTACTCTGCTGTCTGTGCACACCTCTGCTGTCCGTGCACCACTCTGCTGTCTGTGCACCACTCTGCTGTCTCTGCACTACTCTGCTGTCTCTGCACTACTCTGCTGTCCCTGCACCACTCTGCTCACCTCTGCTGTCCGTGTACACCTCTGCTGTCTCTGCAATACTCTGCTGTCCCTGCACCACTCTGCTGTCCGTGCACACTTCTGCTGTCCGTGCACCACCTGCACCATTCTGCTGTCTGTTCATCACTATGCTGTCCATGCACCACTCTGCTGTCCCTGCACCACTCTGTTGTCCGTGCACCATTCTGCTGTCCCTTCACCACTCTGCTGTTTGTGCACCACTCTGCTGTCCCTGCACCACTCTGCTGTCCCTGCACTACTCTGCTGTCCCTGCACTACTCTGCTGTCCCTGCACTACTCTGCTGTCCGTGCACACCTCTGCTGTCCGTGCACCATTCTGCTGTCCGTGCACCATTCTGCTGTCCCTGCACCACTCTGCTGTCCGTGCACCACTTTGCTGTCCGTGCACCACTCTGCTGTCCCTGCACTACTCTGCTGCCCCAGCACCACTCTGCTGTCCCTGCACCACTTTGCTGTCCGTTCACCACTCTGCTGTCCATGCACACCTCTGCTGTCCCAGCACCACTCTGCTGTCTGTGCACCACTCTGCTGTCCCTGCACCACTCTGCTGTCTGTGCACCACTCTGATGTCCCTGCACTACTCTGCTGCTGGCCCAGCACCACTCTGCTGTCCCTGCACCACTCTGCTGTCCGTGCACACCTCTGCTGTCTATGCACCACTCTGCTGTCCCTGCACCACTCTGCTGCCCCAGTACCACTCTGCTGTCCCTGCACCACTCTGCTGTCCCTGCACCACTCTGCTGTCCGTGCACACCTCTGCTGTCTATGCACCACTCTGCTTTCCCTGCACTACTCTGCTGCCCCAGTACCACTCTGCTGTCCCTGCACCACTCTGCTGTCCCTGCACCACTCTGCTTTCTGTGCACCACCCTGCTGTCTCTGCACTACTCTGCTGTACGTGCACACCTCTGCTGTCTGTGCACCACTCTGCTGTCTGTGCACCACTCTGCTGTCCGTGCACCACTCTGCTGTCCGTGCACCACTCTGCTGTCCCTGCACTACTCTGCTGTCCGTGCACCACTCTGCTGTCCCTGCACTACTCTGCTGTCCGTGCACCACTCTGCTGTCCCTGCACTACTCTGCTGTCCGTGCACCACTCTGCTGTCCCTGCACTACTCTGCTGTCCGTGCACCACTCTGCTGTCCCTGCACTACTCTGCTGTCCGTGCACCATTTTGCTGTCTGTGCACCATTCTGCTGTCCCTGCACTACTCTGCTGTCTGTGCACACCTCTGCTGTCTGTGCACCACTCTGCTGTCCGTGCACCACTCTGCTGTCCGTGCACCACTCTGCTGTCCGTGCACCACTCTGCTGTCCCTGCACTACTCTGCTGTCCGTGCACCACTCTGCTGTCCCTGCACTACTCTGCTGTCCGTGCACCATTCTGCTGTCTGTGCACCATTCTGCTGTCCGTGCACCATTCTGCTGTCTGTGCACCATTCTGCTGTCCCTGCACTACTCTGCTGTCTGTGCACACCTCTGCTGTCTGTGCACCACTCTGATGTCCGTGCACCACTTTGCTGTCCGTGCACCACTCTGCTGTCCGTGCACCACTCTGCTGTCCCTGCACTACTCTGCTGTCCGTGCACCATTCTGCTGTTCGTACACCATTCTGCTGTCCCTGCACTACTCCGTGCACCATTCTGCTGTCCCTGCACTACTCTGCTGTCCGTGCACACCTCTGCTGCCCCAGCACCATTCTGCTGTCCCAGCACCATTCTGCTGTCCCTGCACTACTCTGCTGTCTGTGCACCATTCTGCTGTCTGTGCACCATTCTGCTGTCCGTGCACCATTCTGCTGTCCCTGCACTACTCTGCTGTCCGTGCACCATTCTGCTGTCCCTGCACTACTCTGCTGTCCGTGCACACCTCTGCTGCCCCAGCACCACCCTGCTGTCGCTGCACACTCGGATCAACCCTCCACAAGATTGTAGGATTATACAGAAATCCGGGAGGCCTCCTTTTGGTAACTTTATTATGTGCAGATGAATCACAACGTTTCTGCCACATGACTGCATCGCTCTCTTTTTTATGGCTTGATAATCTCCCTGCACGGCCCAAACATTGTGATTTTTCTGTACCAATAAAGTTACTAGAGGCGGCATTCCTGGATTTTGCGATTCTAAAGTTTACAACTTGCTACAATGTATCAAAACTATATCCAGAGGACTATAGATGCCCAATGAAGCACGAGACCCCCAATGATTACAGCGTGCCCCCTCCAACGAGTGACTGGACTTCTATGTAGGGTAAATATGAACATAATAATTTGGGGAAGGATGTTTCCTAAAGAAAACGATTGCTAAGAAAGGCTCCCGGCTTCAGGACCCCCGCCATCCTCTCTCCGGGAGATCTGCTTTCACCCGTACAGAATGAAGGTTACTGACCCAGTAGCTTACTCTCACCACTTCCATTTATACTTCCTTTGCATAGAAGATATATTTTCCTGATAGCATTATGTATCGCCCAGATCCCACAGTTTTCCCTGTGGCGCTGGTTTAGAGAATTCCCCTTCTCCAGTATGACGCTCCCTGGTACTTGGGGAATGAGGAACTGGAGGAGCCAGCAGAGCAGTGATTGGCGTCCAGCTCCTCGCCAGCACAGGGTTAACACTAAACCCTAAGGCTATGGTTCCACGGTCCGGAACCATAGCGCTTTGGACGGAGCGGAAATTCCGCTCCGTCTAAGCCCCGCCCCCTTTCTGACGCGCGATCTTTCCGGAGGTGTTCAGGACACCTCCGGAACACCTCCGGAAAGAGCGCAGGGCTACATAGCCCTGTGTTAATTCTGTTGCGGCGACGCACCGTCGCCGCAATACGCGTAGGACATGCTGCGGTCTAAAAAGACGCGCCGCATGTCCGTTTACGCAGGTTTGCCACCTGCGTATTGTTACGCATAGTGGAGACGGGATTTCTTGAAATCCCCTCCACTATGCTGTAACATCTGGACGCTGCGTGTTTGGCGCTGCGCCAGCGCACAGCGCCAAACACGCAGCGTTTCCTGACCGTGGAAACTCACCCTAAATATTTCAGGCCCTGTTATTGGCTGGGCACAGGTTGCTCTCTGGGCCCTCCGATCTGCTGTAACCATATTACTCCTGCGCAGAGTGTACATTACCTGAATCTTTTTAACATAAGTGGCAATAAAAAATAAATTGGTTCCAGACACCGGGGTCGCTCGGAAAGCGAAATGCCTATTTAATAGTCCATTTTCCCCTTCTTCTTTGAGCAGCGCTTACTTGTAACCTCTTCCTTTACAACTTCTAAGGATGATTGTTCCTACATGAAGATCCTTTGATTGAACACCTAGGGGCTATTAAACTCCCGGCTTCATGCCGGAGTCGGCTGCTTGCTGCATTGCTATTAGGGAAGAGCGTCCATTATCATCATTCAGATCATTCACTTTCCTATTGCCCTAAGTAGCGATAACCTTTCAGGAGGAGGAACCCAAGAAGTTGTGTCTATGGTGTAAAGTGCATCACAGACCGGAGCTATCAGCTCATAAGGAAATGATACTTTGTATCCATCCCTGGTGCATTGCCAGGAAGTACAATGGAGGGTTTGGGATGTAACCGGATGGAAATAATGGATGACCATTCCTTTTCCTTCCTCTGCTCCAACACTTTCATGAGGGTTTGGAAGCGGACAGGGACGACTCTTGGGGGCATTGTTCTTTAAGTTGACACGGGCACCCTAACGCCCCTCTGCCTTGGTCAGAGTATAGATTTACGGGGCTAAATTAATTACTGTTGGTACATGCACAATGGCAAGTGATAGATCCCTGTTATCAGCAGCTTTATCCTGTGCGTGTGGCTGTTATCTATTCACTTATTCTACAAATATTTAGTATTTTTCTTTGATTTGTGTCATTGTTTCTTTTTACCCTGCGGCTCGTTTAGTTCTGCGCCGTGAATTGCATTACTAGTTAGTTAAGGGCACAGCACTGTCCAATTACTCATAGAAAAAAACGACACGTTTTCAGGCTGAGGAATTGGTTTCTAATAAACTGTAAACTCGGCGTCACTGGGGAGATTTAGGGCTGATATGACCTCTTATTCATGGAAGAGTGTGGCTGGCACAATGGACACAAGGAATAGTTGGTACTTTATATGTGTGTCTCATGGGCAGCACGGTGGCTCAGTGGTTAGTGGTATACAATGGCTCAGTGGTTAGCACTATTCAGTGGGTCAGTGGTTGGTGGTATACAATGGCTCAGTGGTTAGCACTATACGGTGGCTCAGTGGTTGGTGGTATACAATGGCTCAGTGGTTAGCACTGCACGGTGGCTCAGTGGTTAGCTTGCTGCATATGCTGTGACCTGAGGATTAACAGCCTGGCCACATCACAGTCTACAAGTAGAGAAGGGTGAATAGTTCCTCCAGTCTATAGGAACGAGTGGTGGCCGTGGACCGGTACTGTCCTTGTGTGCCACATTGTGTGGCCTGCTCGGACGCATCGGCATGTACCAGGGTAGATTTACACCCAGCCGTTCTGGCACATTTTGGGCCTGGTCTGGTGGGATTACACTGATAGTGACACAGTGCAGGACGTGTTCCAGTAACACCGTGTCCAGGAGCCGCCATGGTTGCCAGGTTTCCTCGGTACAGATGTTTGCTCCGCTCGGCTGTTGGTTAAACCACAGAGTGTAATTACTTTGTATCCTCTCTGTTTTATACGCAGCTGTCACAGCTAAGTCTGAGGGGCTTACAGAGGCCACGCTACCGGGAGCTGTAACTCCACCGAGGAGGGGTCCACTCACAGCAGATGTCTCCCCCATACAGGATTACCAAGGGGAGGAGACGGATTAAGAACCAGATGTCAGAATTTTCTTATTTTCCCACTTCTCAGTCTAATTCCAAATTGTACCATCAGCCAGATTTACATGAAATCTAGAAGTGACAAGGGAGACATGACAGCCCCATGAAAGCTGAAGAGCAGGACAGGCAATACGAGCTCCAAAGATGGGGGTTCCCTGAACGCTGAGATTCTGGTGGTCTAACATAGCCCCAGCCTTTATGACTCCAGGACACCACAAATGCCCAGACACTCATCAGGTATATGACGTCACACACGTCCGTCGCAGTCACTCCTATCAGGACTCCAGGTTGATGCAGCACTTTTAAAGCTACAGATAAAGTCTCAGCACAAGTCCCATGGCCACCTTGCTGTAGGTCGGCAGACACCTTGCTGTAGGTCGGCAGACACTTTGCTGTAGTTCGGCAGACACCTTGCTGTAGGTCGGAGGACACTTTGCTGTAGGTCGGCGGACACCTTTCTGTAGGTCAGCAGACACCTTGCCATAGGTGTTGTGAATGGGCTTGAGATGAGTTCTGAGCAGAGGCTCCCTCTGGTGGTTACAAGCGGTACTGGTCTGTTCAGTGAAGATTGTGAGGACTGGGAATCAGGTGTTACTGACTGGTCTTATATAAGGGAGTCACCTTCCCATCAGGGTTGCCGGTGATCAATTGTTCTGGCCTGAATCCTTGATTCCAGTTTCCCTTGTAGCCTGCTGTGTCGTGTCTGCATCTCCTTCTAACAGATAAGACATTTTCTTCTTTTTGTTTCTGTGCTTGATTTTTGCATTTTGTCCTGCACTTCTGTGGGGGCCTTCTGGGTCCCCTCAGGGGGCTTTTGCCCTCTCAATTTAGTTCAGCCACTGATGTTTGTACTTTTGCTTTTTCCAGTTTTTTCAGTGGCTGCTGTTTTGATTTTGTTACACCAGAGAGCTAATTTAGGTGGTAGAGGTCGTGTGATCTCAGGTGTTTTGAAATTAGTAGAGTTGGTGCTTTCAGGTTTTTTTTTGGGATTGCAGTAAGTACCCTTCCTATCCTTTTCTATTTAGTTAGTTTGGGCCCCAACGTTTGCTCATACTATTTTCTGTCTGTGTCAGTATTTCGTCTTGTCTAACCGCCATTACATGTTTGGGGGCTTGCTATTATCTTTGTGGTTCTGCTCCGGGGCAGATAGCTTTCCTATTTCTATCTTTAGGTGTAGTTAGTTTCTCAGGCTGTGTCGAGGCGTCTAGGACCAACGTAGGAACGCTCCACGGCTGCCTCTAGTTGTGGTGGTTAGTCAGGGTACTGCAATCTCATAGATTCCAACTGCTCTGGTGTATTGCCTTTTTGCCTGCACTCCTCAGCTACCGAATCATAACAGTATCACCGGCCCTAAAAATTGAAAATTGTATGGTACTCACAGAAGGGAAAAATATATGTGAAAGAAAAAAAAAAAGGTTGTCAGAGTTGTCAGAGATATTTTTCTGTTTGTTGCATTTTTTTTTTTTTTTTTCCCTCTGTATCTCTGGGTGCTGGGGAGGATTTTTTTTTTCTCTCAATGGAGTTTGCACAGTTGTCTGGCCGTGTGGATCAGCTTGCCACTGAGGTTCGGAGTATTGCTACCTATCTTGCTAGGTTGCCTGTTGTGGAACCTAGGATTCCCATGCCAGATTTGTTTTTAGGGGATCGAGCTAAGTTTCAGAATTTCAAAAATAATTGTAAATTGTTTTTTGCCTTAAAATCTAAGTCCTCAGGAAACGCAGCGCAGCAGGTTCAAATTGTCATCTCTCTCCTGCGCGGCGATCCTCAGGATTGGGCTTTTTCCCTGACACCTGGGGATCCTGTTTTGAGTGATGTTGATGCATTTTTTCAGGCTTTGGGGTTATTGTACGATGAGCCTAATGTCACTAATCAAGCTGAAAAAGCCTTGTTGGCATTAAATCAGGGCTTGATGACGCTGAGTTATACTGTCAGAGATTCCGTAGGTGGGCAGTCCTGACCAAGTGGAATGACGACGCTTTGGCGGCCCTTTTCGGAAGGGGCTGTCAGATAATGTAAAGGATGTTATGGTGGGATTCCCTGTCCCCTCTGGTCTCAATGATTCTATGTCATTAGCGATTCAAATTGACAGACGTTTGCGTGAGCGGAAAAGTATGCGTGGAATAGTGTTGCCTTGTGAACCTGCTTCTGAATCCATGCAGTGTGATAGAGTGGTGTCTGGGGCACAGCGTCATGAGTTTCGAAAGCGCAATGGGTTATGTTTCTACTGTGGTGATGCCTCTCATGCTATTTCAGTCTGCCCTAAGCGGGGAGGACGTTTTGCACGCTCAGTTGTCTTGGGTAGTGTTCAGACTAAGTTTTTACTAACTGTCACTCTGATATGCTCTCTGTCCTCATTTTCTGCTCAGGCTTTCGTTGATTCTGGAGCAGCCATTAACCTGATGGATTATGATTTTGCTAAACGTTGTGGGTTTCCCTTGATACCCCTACAGAAGTCTATTCCCCTTCTGGGGATCGATTCTACCCCTTTGGCTGAGAATAAACCTCAGTTCTCTACTCAGGTTATAATGAGGGTTGAACCTGATCATCTAGAGTGCTGCAAATTTTTGGTTCTGTATAATCTGCATGATATTATCGTACTGGGTTTCCCTTGGTTACAGTCTCATAATCCTGTTTTGGATTGGAAATCTGTGTCTGTAACCAGTTGGGGCTGCCAATGTGTTAATACCAACACTCCTGTTTTTTCTGCCTCCCCCCAGGCTCAGGATGTTCCTGACTTTTTGATTGATTTTTCTGATGTGTTTAGCGAAAGTAAATCTGCATCCTTGCCTCCCCATAGGAGCTATGACTGCACTATTGAATTAGTGCCAGACCATCCTCTTCACCCTTAGGTGCCGGTTTTTTCTTTGTGGCCAAAAAGGATGGTTCATTAAGGCCGTGTATTGATTATCGTCTTTTGAACAATATTACTGTGAAATATCAATACCCGTTACCCTTGATTTCTGACCTGTTTTCCAGGGTGAAAAACGCTACTTGGTTTACCAAGCTTGACCTCAGGGGGGCATATAACCTTATTCGCATTAAGCACGGGGATGAATGGAAGACGGCATTCAATACCCCGGAGGGGCATTTTGAGTACCTTGTGATGCCCTTTGGGCTCACTAATGCTCCTTCTGTCTTCCAGTCCTTCATGAATGACATTTTCAGGGATTTTGTGGATAAATTTCTGATTGTTTATTTGGATGATATCTTGATTTTTTCCAATGACTGGGACTCTCATGTGAAACATGTTCGAACTGTATTCCAGATTTTGAGAGAGAATGCTCTGTATGTGAAGGGATCAAAGTGTCTTTTTGGCGTACAGAGGATCTCATTTCTGGGATTCATTTTGTCCCCATCTGTTATTGAAATGGACCCGGTCAAGGTTCAGGCCATCTGTGATTGGGTCCAACCTACTTCATTAAAGGCTCTTCAAAGATTTTTGGGTTTTGCCAATTTTTATCGTAAATTTATTGGTAATTTCTCGGTTATTGTTAAACCATTAACTGATTTGACCAAAAAGGGTTCTGATGTGGTGAATTGGCCTCCTGAGGCAGTCTCTGCATTTCAGGAACTTAAGCAGAGATTCACTTCTGCTCCTGTTCTACGGCAGCCTGATGTTTCTCTGCCATTTCAGGTGGAGGTTGATGCCTCTGAAATTGGGGCAGGTGCCGTTTTGTCCCAAAAAGATCCAGAGACCTCTAAAAGTAACCCTTGTGCCTTTTTCTCTCGAAAATTTTCTCCTACTGAACGTAATTATGACGTGGGTAATCGGGAGTTATTGGCCATGAAGTGGGCTTTTGAAGAGTGGAGACTTTGGCTGGAGGGAGCCAAACATCGGTGGTGGTCCTTACGGACCATAAGAATCTGGTTTATCTGGAATCTGCCAAGCGACTCAATCCTAGACAGGCCAGGTGGGCCTTGTTTTTCACACGTTTTAATTTTGTGGTTTCCTTTCTTCCTGGCACTAAGAATGTTAAGGCGGATGCTCTCTCGAGGAGTTTCCTTGCGGACTCTCCTGAGTTATCTGATCCTTCTGTTATTTTGAAAGAGGGTGTAGTTCTTTCCGCCATCTCACCCAATTTGAGACTTGCTCTGGAGGGGTGTCAGGAGGATAGGCCCGAGCGCTGCCCTGTTGGAAAATTGTTTGTCCCGGACCAGTGAAAAAGAGTGTGATGTCTGAGATTCATTGTTCCGCGTTGGCTGGGCATCCTGGAATTTTTGGTACCAGAGACTTGGTTAGTCGGTCCTTTTGGTGGCCTACCTTGTCTCGTGATGTCAGGGAATTTGTGCAGTCCTGCGGGACTTGCTCTCGCTCCAAGCCTTGCTCTCGCTCTGGTTGTTTGTTGATGCCATTGCCTGTGCCCAAGAGACCATGGACCCATATCTCTATGGATTTCATTTCCGACCTTCCTGTTTCTCAGAGAATGACCGCCATCTGGGTGATTTGTGATAGGTTTTCCAAGATGATACATCTTGTGCCATTGCCTAAGTTGCCTTCCTCCTCTGAATTGGTGCCTTTGTTCCTTCAGCACGTGGTTCGTTTACACGGCATTCCTGAGAACATTGTGTCTGACAGAGGAGTCCAGTTTGTTTCCAGATTTTGGAGGACCTTTTGTTCTAAACTTGGTGTTCAATTGTCTTTCTCCTCGGCATTTCATCCTCAGACCAATGGTCAAACTGAGAGAACAAATCAGACATTGGAGACTTATCTAAGATGCTTTGTGTCTGCTGATCAGGATGACTGGGTTTCTTTTTTGCCTTTGGCTGAGTTTGCTCTTAATAATAGGGCTAGCTCTGCCACTTTGATGTCTCCATTTTTCTGTAATTCTGGGTTTCACCCTCGATTTTCTTCGGGACAGACGGAGGCTTCTGTCTGTCCGGGTGTTGACTCTGTTGTGGAGCGTATGCAACAGATTTGGGACCAGGTAGTGGAGAGGTTGTCCCTCTCTCAAGAGAGGGCCCAGCAGTTTGCTAACCGGCATAGGACTGATGGTCCTCTGTTTAAAGTAGGGGACTTGGTCTGGTTGTCCTCAAAAAATATTCCTATGAGAGTAGCATCTCCTAAATTTAAGCCTAGGTTCATTGGACCTTATAAGATCATGGAGATTCTTAATCCTGTTTCTTTTCGTTTGCTTCTTCCAGGGACATTTAAGATCCATAACGTGTTCCACAAGTCCTTGTTGAAGAGGTTTGTTGAGCCAGTGGTTCCTGCTGCTGTGCCTCCTGACCCTGTTTTGGTTGAGGGCAATCTGGAGTATGTGGTTGAGAAAATATTAGATTCTCGTTTTTCTAGACGGAAACTCCAGTATTTGGTTAAGTGGAGAGGTTATGGTCAGGAAGACAATTCTTGGGTGTTTGCTTCGGACATCCATGCTAGGAGACTCATCCGTGCGTATCATAGAACTCATCCTGACCGACCTGGTTGCTCAAATGAGGGTTCGGTGACCCCTCCTCAAGGGGGGGTACTGTTGTGAATGGGCTTGAGATGAGTTCTGAGCAGAGGCTCCCTCTGGTGGTTACAAGCGGTTACTGGTCTGTTACAGTGAAGATTATGAGGACTGGGAATCCCGGTGTTTACTGACTGGTCTTATATAAGGGAGTCACCTTCCCATCATGGGTTGCCGTGTCATTTGTTCAGGCCTGAATTCCTTGTGATTCCAGTTTCCCTTGTAGGGCCTCTGTGTCGTGTCTGCATCCTCCTTCTAACAGATAAGACATTTCTCTTTTTGTTTCTGTGCTTGATTTTTGCATTTTGTCTGCACTTCTGTGGGGGCCTTCTGGGTCCCCTCAGGGGCTTTTGCCCTCCTCTAGTTTAGTTCAGCCACTGATTTTGTACTCTTTGCTTTTCCAGTTTTTTCAGTGGCTGCTGTTTTGATTTTGTTACACCAGAGAGCTAATTTAGGTGGTAGAGGTCGTGTGATCTCAGGTGTTTTTGAAATTAGTAGAGTTGGTGCTTTCAGGGTTTTTTTGGGATTGCAGTAAGTACCCTTCCTATCCTTTTCTATTTAGTTAGTTTGGGCCCCAACGTTTGCTCATACTATTTTCTGTCTGTGTCAGTATTTCGTCTTGTCTAACCGCCATTACATGTTTGGGGGCTTGCTATTATCTTTGGGGTTCTGCTCCGGGGCAGATATCTTTCCTATTTCTATCTTTAGGTGTAGTTAGTTTCTCAGGCTGTGACGAGGCGTCTAGGACCAACGTAGGAACGCTCCACGGCTGCCTCTAGTTGTGGTGGTTAGTCAGGGTACTGCAATCTCATAGATTCCAACTGCTCTGGTGTATTGCCTTTTTGCCTGCACTCCTCAGCTACCGAATCATAACACATAGGTAGTCGGAAACCTTGCTGTAGGTCGGTCGACACCTTGCTGTAGGTCGGCAGACACCTTACTGTAGGTCGGCGGACACCTTGCTGTAGGTCGGCGGACACTTTGCTGTAGGTCGGCAGACACCTTGCTGTAGGTCGGCAGACACCGTGCTGTAGGTCAGGGGACACCTGCTGTAGGTCGGTGGACACCTTGCTGTAGGTCAAGGGACACCGTGCTGTAGGTTGGCGGACACCTTGCTGTAGTTCGGCAGACACCTTGCTGTAGGTCGGTGGACACCTTTCTGTAGGTCAGCAGACACCTTGCCATAGGTAGGCGGAAACCTTGCTGTACGTCGGTCGACACCTTGCTGTAGGTCAGCAGACACCTTTCTGTAGGTCGGCGGACACCTTTTCTGTAGGTCAGCAGACAGGCGAACACCTTATTGTAGGTCGGCGGACACCATGCTGTAGGTCGGCGGACACTTTGCTGTAGGTCGGCGGACACCTTTCTGTAGGTCGGTGGACACCTTTTATAGGTCACCGGACACCTTGCTATAGGTAGGCGGAAACCTTGCTGTAGGTCGGCGACACCTTGCTGTAGGTCAGCAGACACCTTGCTGTAGGTCGGCGGACACCTTACTGTAGGTCGGCGGACACCTTACTGTAGGTCGGTGGAAACCTTTCTGTAGGTTGGCGGACACCTTGCGATAGGTCGGTGGAGACCGTACTGTAGGTCAGCGGACACCTTGCTCTAGGTCGGCGGACACCTTGCTGTAGGTCGACGGACATCTTGTGATAGGTCGGTGGAAACCTTGCTGTAGGTTAACGGACACCTTGGAGTAGGTCAGCGGACACCTTGCTGTAGGTAGGTGGACACCTTTCTGTAGGTCAGCGGAAACCTTGCTGTAGTCGGCCGACACCTGCGTAGGTCGGCAGACACCTTGCTGTAGGTCGGTGGACACCTTACTGTAGGTCGGTGGACACCTTGCTGTAGGTCGGCGGACATCTTGTGATAGGTCGGTGGAAACCTTTCTGTAGGTCGGCAGACATCGTGCTATAGGTTGGCGGACACCGTGCTATAGGTTGGCGGACACCTTACTGTAGATCATGGTTAGGGGACAGCGCTTTCAGACACAGATTCTGCTCCAAAATCCACAAAATCTTTAGCATAGAAAAATAAGAAAATGTTAAGAATGTCAACACCCCATGCACAGAGACAGTGAAAAACTTTGTGTATTCTTTTCAGCTGGAAAATCCATGTCAAGAAACTAAACAGCTCTATGGGTTTGTTCGCAGATTTTTTTTACATGGATTTCACAGACGAATTTGCATCGAAATCCAAATCAAAAACTTTTTTTAGTCTTCCTATTGATAAACAGGAAAATGAAAAAAACAAACATGTAACCTCCAAATTTGACCATCAAATGAAAAGAATAAAATTGACACATAAACCCTGTTGAAATTCACACCATTTCTTACAAAAAATTTTTAGCATAAAAATTCACATTAAAAAATCTGTGCGTGAATAAACGCTAATTCATTCAGTGAGTAAATGAGTTTTTATTTTCAGATACAAATGCATTAATTAATTAGATTAATGAAAACTTTTATGCCAGAAAATTGTCGTAAAACACTCTACATAGTCTCAAAAGTTTTGCACAACGTGAGGTTACACTATATTAAGGCAACTTTTGGCGACTTCTCACCGCTTTTGGCCAGGTTTCACCAGATCGGGGGCAGGGTGGGGCTATGCCCAATTGTCTAATTCATGATGATTTGCCATAAATCTTCCTCTAGTCTCTGACTTCTCTTCTTAATGAATGTCTGACTCCCCCACACCTCTGGTCTTGATGAATCAGGGCCTAATTCTGTGTGTTTGGAATATTTTTGTTATTACAATTCAGTGTATTAAAATAGATATGAATCAGTTTTCGATATAGATTTCAGCAGTTAACACCAGAAACCATGTAACAAACTCTGTGTGAACATACCCATACCGGTGTAAGGCCGCTGCTGTGACCATGTTACCAGAGGGAGCTTACAATCCCACCATAGAGTCAATGGCAGCACTGTGCTAAGGGGTTAAGTCACTGTAAGGAGAAGCATTTGTAAGTGCGATTGGCTGGGGAGAGTAGCAGCTGTCACAATGTGTCTGTCGCAGGTAATTAGGACGCACAATTAATTTGGGAGTAAAACATACACATTTTCTGCGTTTACATAAAAGGCCCAGAAAGAGCCCGGGCAAACAAGTGTAAGTCGCAAGCAGCAGGAGCACGCCAGTTATGTTTTATCACTCCGCGCTCTCCTACTTCAAGCAATGGCTCACACTGAGTCTTCAGTCTTCATCAAAAAAGAAGATGTGTTCACCGAGAAGAAGGCCGATTCCTAGAGCAGCCGGAAACGCCGAGGAACGCCGCTCTGCAGCCGAGGAACGCCGCGCTTCCAGGAATGTCCACATGCACTTATCCAGGATACAATGTAAGGCCGGCATCACACTGGCGACAGAATCGGACGACTGCAATACGATGAAATATCGTATTGCAGTCTGCCGTATGTTAATCTATGGAGCAGCTCCCAGTATCAGATTTTTTGTGGTCCGTTTTAAATGTCCGTGTGCAATCGCAGCATGCTGCGATTGTCACCGATTGTGGGTCGACTATCGCCAATGCAAGTCTATGGGAGCGATGAAAAATCGGATTACAAACGGACCGCAAGTGTGACTTGCGATGAAATCGCATCGGTGTCCTTTAGAAAAGCCGGCAATTCATCCCCGGCTATACTGTAAAATCACACTGACAGCTTTAATAAAGAATCGAAAGAATAGATATATCACATAGAATACAATATATATATATATATAAAACATGTCATTGTGACACATACATATACATATATTTATAGTTCTTACACTTCTACATACTGTAATAGCCGCTAATTCAATTGCCGGCTTTTGTGAAATCACAGAAGCCGACATGAAATGATACATTGTTTCCACACAGTTAACCATGTAATTTCCTGTATTTTGATATATGGTTTGAACTTACAATTACATATGTGTATTTGTGCAAAATTTCAGACATGTAGGGGTTAATTAAAGGTGTAAATTCATTGAAAAAAAATGCGTGGGCTCCCGCTGTATTTTCTCCACCAACAGACAAAGCAAGCGAGTGGGGGCAGATAATAATAGCCTAGGGAGGGTACATTTTTTTTGTGCCCCCCCTGGCTACTAAGATCTGCCCCCAGACACCCCAGAAAGGGCAAATCTATAATTAGATTCGCCCTTTCTGGCACTTTGCCCGTCTATTCCCATTGCCCGTAGCGGTGGCGAATGGGTTAATAAGGCGTTAATGTCACCTTAGTATTGAAAGGTGACCTTAAGGCAGCTTAATAATTGAGAGCTGTCAATTAGACAACTATCAATTATTAATCCTATTGTATGATACAAAAATCAAACACACACAGTTTAATAAAAAATAAGTTTAATGAAATAATCACACAGTTTTTGACCATATTTTATTTTCCTGCTAAAACCTTTCCTGTAATAAAAATAAAATAAAAAAGCCAAATTATTCTTACCAATCCGATGTACAGTCAGGTCCCACGGTGTAATCCATCAGAAAGGGTTAACAGGTTACAGCTTGCAGAGAGCTAATGCTGTCTCCAAGTAGTAACCCCATGAATGAATCAGTTACTCTCCCAGTGAAAGGAGAGGAATAGATTCATGAATGGAGCTTAATTGATTTATTGCCACTTTCACTTCAGTGACCTGACCTAAGGTGAAAGTGGATACAATCAATTAAGCTTCATTCATTAATCACATCCTCTCCTGTCGCAGGAGATAAGATCATTCATTCAGGAGCTATCAGCTGAGCATGCAGGATTACTTGCGCTGCTTATCTGATTGCTAGTTAACCCTTTGTGAAGGATTACATCGTGGGACGTGACAGATCGCCAGATAGGTAAGAATAATGTTGTTTTATTATTTTATATTTATTTTAGAAGAACAAGGCTTCGAACGGATTAAGAGTGAAATAAAAGATGGTCAAAAATATGTGTTTTGATTTCATTAAAATTATTTATTCTTAAAGTGTGTTTGTGTTTTTTTATTTACTTCAATAGGATTAATAATTGATAGTTGTCTAATTGACAGCTCTCAATTATTAACCTGCCTTAAGGTCACCTTTCAATACTAAGGTGACATTAACGCCTTATTAACCCATTCGCCACCGCTACAGGGCAATGGGAATAGACGGGCAAAGTGCCAGAAAGGGCGAATCTAATTATAGATTTGCCCTTTCTGGGGTGTCTGGGGGCAGATGTTAGTAGCCAGGGGGGGCACAAAAAAAATGTACCCTCACTAGGCTATTATTATCTGCCCCCACTCGCTTGCTTTGTCTGTCTGGTGGAGAAAATACAGCGGGAGCCCACGCATTTTTTTTCAACGAATTTACACCTTTAATTAACCCCTACATGTCTGAAATTTTGTACAAATACACTCATGTAATTGTAAGTTCAAACCATATATCAAAATACAGGAAATGACATGGTTAACTGTGTGGAAACAATGTATCATTTCATGTCGGCTTCTGTGATTTCACAAAAGCCGGCAATTGAATTAGCGGCTATTACAGTATGTAGAAGTGTAAGAACTATAAATATATATTATATATACATGTCACAATTACATATAATATATATATATATATATAATGTATTCTATGTGTATATATCTATTCTTTCTTTTGTGATTTAAATACTATTCTTTTGGATCCATTATATGTCAGTTTTGCAAGCCTGCAAGAAATTCTCGCAAGTCGGATGAAAATCGGATGTTACAAGGTACACACACATGCGACTAAATCGCATCTTTGAAGGAAAATCGGATGCCAGAAGGATGTGTGATGTTTGCATTTTGATCCGACAATCGACCGACTAAAACGGACCGATTTTTTGTAGTTGTGTGTGACGCCGGCCTAACAGTCAGTGACAATGGAAGTCTCATTGGTTACATCAGACTCCATGAGGAAAAGCATCAGGTCACAACATCCAGGGAACTCAGGCTACATGTGATCTGTGTCAGTGAGTGGTCGCCGAACCCGAAACGCGTCACAATGAGCATTAGCTATAATTGTGACCGTATTAAAGAAGCCCTCTTCCTCTTCCTCCCCGTCCTCCCATCACAGTGTTTCTCCTCTTTTCATATCGCAGTCATCATATTATACAGCTCTGTGCACTTACAATTGCTCATTTTTCCTTTCCACCCAGATAATTCTTCCCTTTTCCATTAGATCTATGACATCACATGATTAATAACTGAGGAGATGAATCCTTCTAAGCTCTATGTAAAAGGGAGGTCAATTTTCCCTGTATGAGTCATGAGTCACCGCAAAGTCCCGGGCAAGGGGTAGGTGGGGGGCAGCTGGGTCAGGAGGTGAAGAGGGGAATGATAAATGCAGGGACAAGAGACTTCCTGTTTCTACAAAGAAAAGAGAAGAATTATCAGGGTAGAAAATGAGCAATTGTAAGTGCACAGCGCTGTATAATATGATAACTGCGATATATAAAGCGAAGAAACACTGTGATGGGAGGAGGAGGGGAAAGGGCAGGAGTATGGAGAGGCGGGAGGAGGAGGTCTTCTTTAATGTCCAATAAAGGTTTTTATTTCTCCTTTCATTTTCCTTTAACCCTTGGACGAACGCTCATTGTTGAAAAATACATTGCATCTCTAAAGCCTGTTTATCCTCCAGGGACTGATGTCCGGTCATCTTGAAGTGGGATATTGGCCTCTGGACCGTGGCAACAACGGACAGCGGACATCGCATGTTACTAGAAAGGGCCATCTTCCCCAGACATATCCTAGAGTGGGAGCAGCGCAGACTGATATGTAGATTTATGGGAAAATATTAAAAATCCCTGTTGTTTTAGGAGTCTAGTGGGCGGTCCCTAATCAGTGACTGACCGATTTTTGGGCAGAGTCATACAGGGAAGGAGTCAGTCGCTGATTATTGACACGCAGACTAATTGAGGAGACCTTATAGCTACTTATACTTTCCAGCAGCCCCAGTGGTTCCTTTTGTCCTACGCTCTGCTGTCATCACTGATTAGAACCGCCCACCGGACTCTTCAGCACAGAGAGATGCCATATCCATCAGTCTGCTCCGCTCCTACAGCACTATAATATGCTGCCTGCAGGTCGGACTCCATGTTTGGTGTAACGGATTCCCATCTCGGGCCTACACAATATCTAAGGGTCTCGCCATGCTCCGCTTTATCCCATACTGCAGCCCTGATAATCCTGGCAGCACATTACTGTATGATTGAGAGGCGAGCAGCAGGGTGACCCGCAGGTAACAATGCTAATCAGATCACCAATTATAGCTATACAATGGAAAATCTGTAGCATAATAAAGTGCTAATTGCAAGAACCCTCCTTGTGGCATCATACTCCTGCAAGGAAAAGGAGACCAAGATAATTGCGGGCAGCAGGGGGTGTGCATGTACTTAGGGTGCAGGTACTGGGGATGCATGTACTGGGGGGTGCAGGTACTGGGGTGCAGGTACTGGGGGTGCATGTACTGGGGGTGCAGGTGCTGGGGGTGCAGGTACTGGGGGTGCATGTACTGGGGATGCAGGTACTGGGGGGGCATGTACTGGGGGTGCAGGTACTGGGGGGCATGTACTGGGGTGCATGTACTGGAGGTGCAGGTACTAGGGGTGCATGTGCTGGGGGTGCAGGTACTGGGGTGCATGTACTGGGGTGCAGGTACTGGGGTGTGCAGGTACTGGGGTGCAGGTACTGGGGGCATGTACTGGGGGTGCATGTACTGGAGGTGCAGGTGCTGGGGGTGCATGTGCTGGGGGTGCAGGTACTGGGGGTGCAGTACTGGGGGTGCATGTACTGGGGGTGAGGGTACTGGGGGGGCATGTACTGGGGGTGAAGGTACTGGGGGTCCATGTACTGGGGTGCATGTGTAACAGGTTGCGGGATGCAGTGACAGACAGGAGGCAAAGCAAGGGTTAACAATTTGAATTAACACTGAGATACTCCACGTAGGGAGGTAAACAGTTAAATAAAGGAATGAACAGTTAAATTTGCAAAGGATATGCAGAGTTAAGGGACAATGAATCAGGTAACAGCAGTTCTTGTGAGTCATTTAACGTGGCAGTAATTCCTCAGGCTGTGAAGTCAATAGCGCCAACAACAACTGGCGCGGTGCTTGTCCAGGAAGGTCCTGTAGGCAACGAGGATCCGTCTTCTGGCGGCAGTGGTCGGTCTCCGGTACCTTCCGCTAAGCCCCTGGTCTATTAGTTGATGCGGTCAAGGCGATTAAGGCCGCAGTGCTGTCCAGGTCCCGCGTAGACCGGCAAGTACAAACTGGCAAATCAGGGCGCAAGTGTCTGTCCCATACCCGGTCTCTCTTATCTGGCATGTGCGCGGTACTCACGGACATGGAACGTACGGCGGCTTGCTCTCAGGTGGTCACCAGGCACACTGCACCTCTCTCACTCAAGTCTCGCTGTTGGCGACGGGAGTCATCGGACGCTGGTCTGTGCAATGCCTGTGCTCGCGGGACGGAGCACTCCTCTCTCTGGCTACTGCACAACGTATGGCCCCTCTCAGCGCAGCAGTTCCTCTGCATACGGCGAGGCCCAACCAGGGCGGCCTGTTGCGGCGCCGGTACTCGGGGGGACAGAGCGCGCCGCTCACCTGATTGCGCACTGCTGCGGGTTGGCGCCAAACTCTCTGCTGCTGCGTTTTTCTTTATATATAACCCTGCCTACCCAGGTCATGAGGTGGGTCCGGCTTCCCATTACTTTGCCCAGGCAACAGGGATGCAGACTCCACAGACCGGTCTTCCCCCTTACACATGTACTGGGGGTGCATGGTACCAGGCACACTGCTCTCTCCAGAACTATAGAGAAAAAAATGAGTAAATGTGGATTTAATCTGCGCTGCTGAATAATTCAGGATCCAGACCATGTAGCCATTAAAGTGTGGATTTATTCTCAACGCGTTTCAAAGTACAAGACTTCTTCATCAGGAGGACCACAATGTCTCTCCAGGACTATGGCAGTCCATCATGGGCATTCACAGGCGCCGTCCTCTGCCATGCTGGGTGCCGCACTCACTATACGCCAGCAGTTAACAATCTGCAGCCACAAATGTCCGGTAACGAGCACAATGGATGCCGCATGATAATGCCAAGCTAATTTTCTAAGACAGGGAAATTATATCATTGCGAGCTGTGGCATGAGAATTGTTAAATTACGAGGCAGTAATTTTGCTTTTGTAATTCTGGAAATAGCTGCTTCTAAAAATACTAATAACAGCCCAGAAATGAGAGACAGCTGCATGGGGGATTATTGTTGCTGTGTTTTTATTTTCTTCCATAATGCCTGTGTGCGTGGTGTTCCAGCTAGACGGCTCTAATAAATCCTTACGCACCAAACACCCGAGCGCTGCCACTGGGGACTGCGGGACCGGAGCCGGGTCACACACCAGTGCTAACAATTCAGGACCCTTGGCCCATAGTAGAGGCGGCTGCTGTAGTGTAAAGCAGAGCCCCGGCTCCATGCTCCTGCTGGAAGGTCCAGCTATGTCAGGAGTAGATCCATATTCTGCAATGTCCCCATCCTCGTGTAATGCTCCTTGTTAGGTGACAGGCAGTAACAAAACAGACAGTGCTGACGAGCGGGGAAACCAATCCTCAAATGCACAGCAACTAATGGGATTTCAGCCCCTTTAATTAAATATGGGATGATGGGAATCTTTCCACTTTGCTACAGTGATAGCGCTAATGGGAATAAGAAATAAGATTGTAGAAATCGCACAGGAAAAATGGATTTTGGTGCAGTAAAATGTATCTAATGACCGAAGTGTGAATCAAAGAAACAAAATATATATATTGCATTTTGTACAGTATTACAAATCCCCAATGTATCTTGTAATGAGGCACCTATAGAAATCTAGACATATCCATGGACCCAAGCACAATTCACATTGTATGTTCAGTCAATGTCTGGCTCCATTGCACCAAAGCCTGTCATACTGTACATGCCATGTATCACATTTGTAGTAGACAAGTGGATCTATCAGAATTGGGCATAGTCCGGAGGTAAAGTGCTAAAAAATAGCAACACCCCACTACAAATTGATCTGTAGGTAGTGGTTGCAAGAGAATGATCCCGATCGTCCATAAGGTCCAAAGAAGAAGAGAGCGACAACAGCATCCATTATAGCAATCTATTGTATTATTTCTAAACACTGTTTTTCGGTGATTACTTTGTATCTCCATTCATACTGCACCCACACACATGAATGATACACCATTCAGCAAGAAAATAGCCAAACAGACCACACATCCACAATTTGATCACAAAATACAGTTTAAACATTAATTTTCATAAACCTGCAGTAAGGAAAAATGACCTGCAGGTGGCACCACACTACCCCAAAGCACACTACCACAAAGCTGCTTACAGAAATCACAAACAGATCCAAACATTTGCCTTGGGGGTCTTTCCAGCTTGCCCAAGTGCTTGCCCAGCCTATTTCAGGCACATTGGAGGATTGCACACTTCACTGCAGGTGAGTCACATCAAACACATTTGTATACATGCACTGCGTTTTCGGTGATTACTTCGACCCAAACACACACAAATGGTGATCACATATGCAAATACATTTGTAAACATGCACTGCTTTTTCGCTGATTACTTTGCCCCACACACACAAATAATACACCATTTGAAAGGTAAACTTGCTCCCTTCAGCAAGAAAAGAGCCAAACAAACCACACATTCACGATTTTATCACTAAAGACAGTTTATACATTAATTTTCATAAACCTGCAGAAAGACACAATGACCTGCAGGTGGCACCTCAACCGGAAGACATTTTTTGGCCTCTACTTATCAAACCGTTTTATTGTATCACCAATCTACATATATAAATACCTGTCTGTGTTCATCATCTCATGAAATACATTTACATTTGACCAGCTTATCTTTTCTGAAATAGCTTGCGTCCCCAACAAACAATGTGCGAAAATTTCACACGGGTCAAGCTAGTAATACATAGTTTGATAAAGACGTATACATTTTGTAAGGTGAAAACTTTGCTGTCACTCTGCATTATGATGTATTAATAAAGAAGATACTTTTTGCTAGCATGGATGCTGTTGTCGCACTCTTCACCGCCGGAGGTAGAGTGATGGCACAAAGTAAAGGTTTCGTGAAAACTTAGACAAGACAGTCTAAAGATGCAACAAGTTTAGCATCCAGCATGAACCTTCGTGATAACTTTATATATTTAAGCTGAAATCTTCGATGTCTAAAAATCAGCGGCTTGTAGTAAATCTGCCCTGTAGGAGATATAATATGTAACCATATGGTATAATGTATAGAATACGGTGGTCCCATTAAGTCTGTAATGCGGCTTTACATGGACCTGGTGCACCACTGTGCCGAATATCCACCCACATGATAATGCCCAGAAAAAGTCCCTCACAGGCCGCCATTCCACACAGCTCTAAGGCTTCTCCGACAGTAAGTGGAGAGGAGGATCGTGCAGAAATCGCCTCCCGTGCAGCAATAACATGTCGCAGAGACTTTCACTTGCTGCAGAATTGACACAATGTATCTTTACTATGTAACAAACTAATTATTAGCTTTTTCTCTTTCTTTTATCTCCTTCTGTCACAGCGGCTTAGAAAGCGAAGCCAGTGGGGACTTGTGATACTTATTAATGCAATAAAAGCACATAATCTTACAATCCTAGGCTATTCATTGTAAGCTTTATTTATGGCGACGTCGCACTTGAATTATTCAGAGAGGATTTTCTTTTGCTATAGAGTTCGTAGGAAAAATGCTTAGGTAAATTAAAGGGAGGACAACTTAATCAATGGGTTGCAATATTACCCTGCAATGTTAATGAACCCGTCATGGCACATGTGGAACCCCAATATAAATGTCACTCCCGCGCCATCTATTCAACTCCCTGATATGTACTCACGACAAACACTGACAGAAGCACGTTACTAGGAATATTAGTGTTGGCCTAATATCTGAGAGTGTGGGGTCCTCCAGGGGAGGAGGAGGACAGGGGAGTCTGTAGGAGGGGAACAGAGGAGTCTGGAGGAGGATGACAGGGGAGTCTGGAGGAGGACAGGGCAGTCTGGAGGAGGGGAACAGGGGAGTCTGGAGGAGAAGGACAGAGGAGTATGAAGGAGGAGGACAGGGCAGTCTGGAGGAGAACAGGGGAGTCTGGAGGAGGACAGGGCAGTCTGGAGGAGGGGAACAGGGGAGTCTGGAGGAGAAGGACAGAGGAGTATGAAGGAGGAGGACAGGGCAGTCTGGAGGAGAACAGGGGAGTCTGGAGGAGGAGGACAGAGGAGTCTGGAGGAGGGGAACAGGGAGTCTAGAGGAGGAGAAGGACAGAGGAGTATGAAGGAGGAGGACAGGGCAGTCTGGAGGAGAACAGGGGAGTCTGGAGGAGGACAAGAGGAGTCTGGAGGAGGGGAAACAGGGGAGTCTAGAGGAGGAGAAGGACAGAGGAGTATGAAGGAGGAGGACAGGGCAGTCTGGAGGAGAACAGGGGAGTCTGGAGGAGGAACAGAGGAGTCTGGAGGAGGGAAACAGGGGAGTCTGGAGGAGGAGGACAGGGGGAGTCTGGAGGAGGAGGACAGGGGAGTCTGGAGGAGGATGGCAGGGGAGTCTGGAGAAGGACAGAGGAGTATGAAGGAGGAGGACAGGGCAGTCTGGAGGAGAACAGGGGAGTCTGGAGGAAGAGGACATAGGAGTCTGGAGGAGGGGAACAGGGGAGTCTAGAGGAGGAGAAGGACAGAGGAGTATGAAGGAGGAGGACAGGGCAGTCTGGAGGAGAACAGGGCAGTCTGGAGGAGGGGAACAGGGGAGTCTGGAGGAGAAGGACAGAGGAGTATGAAGGAGGAGGACAGGGCAGTCTGGAGGAGAACAGGGGAGTCTGGAGGAGGAGGACAGAGGAGTCTGGAGGAGGGGAACAGGGGAGTCTAGAGGAGGAGAAGGACAGAGGAGTATGAAGGAGGAGGACAGGGCAGTCTGGAGGAGAACAGGGGAGTCTGGAGGAGGACAGAGGAGTCTGGAGGAGGGGAACAGGGGAGTCTAGAGGAGGAGAAGGACAGAGGAGTATGAAGGAGGAGGACAGGGCAGTCTGGAGGAGAACAGGGGAGTCTGGAGGAGGAGGACAGAGGAGTCTGGAGGAGGGAAACAGGGGAGTCTGGAGGAGGAGGACAGGGAGTCTGGAGGAGGAGGACAGGGGAGTCTGGAGGAGGATGGCAGGGAGTCTGGAGAAGGACAGAGGAGTATGAAGGAGGAGGACAGGGCAGTCTGGAGGAGAACAGGGAGTCTGGAGGAAGAGGACATAGGAGTCTGGAGGAGGGGAACAGGGGAGTCTGGAGAAGGACAGGGGAGTCTGGAGGAGGATGACAGGGGAGTCTGGAGGCGGAGGACAGAGGAGTCTGGAGGAGGAAAACATGGCAGTCTGGAGGAGGGGAACAGGGAGTCTGGAGGAGGAGAAGGACAGAGCAGTATGAAGGAGGACAGGGGAGTCTGGAGGAGAAGGACAGAGGAGTCTGAAGGAGGAGGACAGGGCAGTCTGGAGGAGGAGAAGGCCAGAGGAGTCTGAAGGAGGAGGACAGGGCAGTCTGGAGGAGAACAGGGAAGTCTGGAGGAGGAGGACAGAGGAGTCTGGAGGAGGGGAACAGGGGAGTCTGGAGGAGAAGGACAGAGGAGTATGAAGGAGGAGGACAGGGCAGTCTGGAGGAGAACAGGGGAGTCTGGAGGAGGGGAACAGGGGAGTCTGGAGGAGGACAGGGGAGTCTGGAGGAGGATGACAGGGGAGTCTGGAGGCGGAGGACAGAGGAGTCTGGAGGAGGAAAACATGGCAGTCTGGAGGAGGGGAACAGGGGAGTCTGGAGGAGGAGAAGGACAGACCAATATGAAGGAGGACAGAGGAGTCTGAAGGAGGAGGACAGGGCAGTCTGGAGGAGGAGAATAAGGAAGTCTGGAGGAGGAGAAGGCCAGAGGAGTCTGAAGGAGGAGGACAGGGCAGTCTGGAGGAGGAGAACAAGGAAGTCTGGAGGAGAAGGCCAGAGGTGTCCGAAGGAGGAGGACAGGGGAGTCTGGAGGAGGAGAAGGCCAGAAGAGTCTGAAGGAGGAAGACAGGGGAGTCTGGAGGAGAATAGGGGAGTCTGTCGGATGACAGACGAGTCTGGAGGAGCAGAACACAGGATTCTATAGGAGGACAGAGGAGTCTGGAGGAGGAGGAGGACAGAGCAGTCTGATGGAGGAGTATAGGGGAGTCTGGAGGAGGAGAAGGCCAGAGGAGTCTGAAGGAGGAGGACAGGGGAGTCTGGAGGAAAGAGGAGTCTTGAGGAGGAGAACAGGGGAGTCTGGAGGAGGACAGAGGAGTCTGGAGGAGAACAGAGGAGTCTGTAGGAGGACAGAGGAGTCTGGAGGAGGAGGACAGGGGAGTCTGAAAGAGGATAGAGGCGTTAGGAGGAGTACAGGGAAGTATGGGAGGAAGAGGAGGATAGGCAGTATGAAATGTAGAGAGGAGGAGGGGGGAGGAAAGACAGTGGAGTCTGGAGGAGGAGAAAACAGAGGTGTTTGACAGCGTTTTTTTCCTGGCACCTGATTGAACTAGACATACACACTTGAAGAGTCAGGACTCAGGAGATCACATTTCTAAAAGAGACAGCACCAATGAGCCTTCATCCCACAGTTGTTGACGATGATTTTACTTTGTTCTTTTGCCTCAATGCAATTATAGAAAACCTGATTGAATAATAAACTCAGCTAGAAGTGGAGAGTGGCCTGATGTGACGACTGCCCGAATGATTACTATGTGAGGTTGTCAGGCAGCTAATCCCTAGCGGTCATTCTGTGTCACATTATCCAGGTCTTGGAATTATCAAAACCTAAAGTGGACCTATCATCAGATTTCGCTATGTTAGTTGCGTACATTTTGAAACCTGATGAGACTGGTATACTTATTGTGAAAATCCATGTTAGAATGACTTTATAATACTAATTGTAGAATGAGCACTTTGTGAGCTCCGTTACATACAATGAGTGGATTACCTGCAGTAAGTAAATGATTCATGTAGATAAAAAAAGCGTAAAAGCTGTCCCACCGCAACAAGGTCCTTAACTCTAGTATCTCCGCTCGCTATGGGCAACAGATCTCAGACTGGACCTCACGGCTTCCACCCGTCCATGGAAAGCTCTATATACAAGGTGCTCAGCCAAAGAGGAATATATTAGCCCAGATACTGAGTATCTCCTTTATGTGGAGTCATATTTATCAGTGACACAATCTCTGCCGAGAACAATGAGGAGCTGGATGAATGTCCCATAAGACGTGGGCAACAGTAGCGTCATCCACCATCCCGTTCTCTGTGCAGGAGATCCGTCATCCTGGTGACTTTTCTGTTATCATACCTCTTGAACAATGACATTTCTCTTGTTTTCATTTATTGATATTTCTGTATTTTACAAATTTTTCACATTTTATCAAAGACCATATAGATCTTACCTTAAATTATTTTACAGTTTATACACAATAAGTCAAGAAAAAATGTACTCATTGAAACAGGATGTCTACAAACCAAAATAGTGAGCGCAGCTCTGGGGTATAATACTGGATCAGTAATGTAATGTATGTACACAGTGACTGCACCAGCAGAATAGTGAGTGGAGCTCTGGAGTATAATACAGGAGGTAACTCAGGATTAGTAATGTAATGTATGTACACAGTGACTGCACCAGCAGAATAGTGAGTGCAGCTCTGGAGTATAATACAGGATGTAACTCAGGATCAGTAATGTATTGTATGTACACAGTGACTGCACCAGCAGAATAGTGAGTGCAGCTCTGGGGTATAATACAGGATGTAACTCAGGATCAGTAATGTAATGTATATACACAATGACTGCACCAGCAGAATAGTGAGTGCAGCTCTGGGGTATAATACAGGATGTAACTCAGGATCAGTAATGTAATGTATGCACACAGTGACTGCACCAGCAGAATAGTGAGTGCAGCTCTGGAGTATAATACAGGAGGTAACTCAGGATCAGTAATGTAATGTATGTACACAGTGACTGCACCAGCAGAATAGTGAGTGCAGCTCTGGGGTATAATACAGGATGTAACTCAGGATCAGTAATGTATTGTATGTACACAGTGACTGCACCAGCAGAATAGTGAGTGCAGCTCTGGAGTATAATACAGGATATAACTCAGGATCAGTAATGTAATGTATGTACACAGTGACTGCACCAGCAGAATAGTGAGTGCAGCTCTGGGGTATAATACAGGATGTAACTTAGGATCAGTAATGTATTGTATGTACACAGTGACTGCACCAGCAGAATAGTGAGTGCAGCTCTGGGGTATAATACAGGATGTAACTCAGGATCAGTAATGTATTGTATGTACACAGTGACTGCACCAGCAGAATAGTGAGTGCAGCTCTGGAGTATAATACAGGATGTAACTCAGGATCAGTAATGTATTGTATGTACACAGTGACTGCACCAGCAGAATAGTGAGTGCAGCTCTGGGGTATAATACAGGATGTAACTCAGGATCAGTAATGTATTGTATGTACACAGTGACTGCACCAGCAGAATAGTGAGTGCAGCTCTGGAGTATAATACAGGATGTAACTCAGGATTAGTAATGTATTGTATGTACACAGTGACTGCACCAGCAGAATAGTGAGTGCAGCTCTAGGGTATAATACAGGATGTAACTCAGGATTAGTAATGTAATGTGTGTACACAGTGACTGCACCATCAGAATAGTGAGTGCAGCTCTGGGGTATAATACAGGATGTAACTCAGGATCAGTAATGTAATGTATGTACACAGTGACTGCACCAGCAGAATAGTGAGTGCAGCTCTGGGGTATAATACAGGATGTAACTCAGGATCAGTAATGTATTGTATGTACACAGTGACTGCACCAGCAGAATAGTGAGTGCAGCTCTGGGGTATAATACAGGATGTAACTCAGGATCAGTAATGTATTGTATGTACACAGTGACTGCACCAGCAGAATAGTGAGTGCAGCTCTGGAGTATAATACAGGATGTAACTCAGGATCAGTAATGTATTGTATGTACACAGTGACTGCACCAGCAGAATAGTGAGTGCAGCTCTGGGGTATAATACAGGATGTAACTCAGGATCAGTAATGTATTGTATGTACACAGTGACTGCACCAGCAGAATAGTGAGTGCAGCTCTGGAGTATAATACAGGATGTAACTCAGGATTAGTAATGTATTGTATGTACACAGTGACTGCACCAGCAGAATAGTGAGTGCAGCTCTAGGGTATAATACAGGATGTAACTCAGGATTAGTAATGTAATGTGTGTACACAGTGACTGCACCAACAGAATAGTGAGTGCAGCTCTGGGGTATAATACAGGATGTAACTCAGGATCAGTAATGTAATGTATGTACACAGTGACTGCACCATCAGAATAGTGAGTGCAGTTCTGGAGTATAATACAGGAGGTAACTCAGGATCAGTAATGTAATGTATGTACACAGTGACTTCACCATCAGAATAGTGAGTGCAGCTCTGGATTATATACAGGAGGTAACTCAGGATCAGTAATGTAATGTATGTACACAGTGACTGCACCATCAGAATAGTGAGTGCAGCTCTGGATTATAATACAGGAGGTAACTCAGAATCAGTAATGTAATGTATGTACACAGTGACTGCACCAGAAGAATAGTGAGTGCAGCTTTGGAGTATTATACAGGATATAACTCAGGATCAGTAATGTAATGTATGTACACAGTGACTGCACCAGCAGCATAGTGAGTGCT
The DNA here is from genome assembly GCA_033576555.1 of Oophaga sylvatica. Classification (NCBI taxonomy): domain Eukaryota; kingdom Metazoa; phylum Chordata; class Amphibia; order Anura; family Dendrobatidae; genus Oophaga; species Oophaga sylvatica. Next base: position 398,333,398 of record JARQOD010000003.1, on the reverse strand, counting down.
GCTCTGGATTATAGTACAGGATGTAACTCAGGATCAGTAATGTAATGTATGTACACAATGACTCCACCAGCAGAATAGTGAGTGCAGCTGTGGAGTATAATACAGGATGTAACTTAGTATCAGTAATGTATGTAAACAGTGACTGCAGCAGCAGAATAGTGAGCGCAGCTCTGGGGTATAATATAGGACAGGGTTCGACAAACCCGTCGCCAGTGGCGCCTAGAAAATCATGCCTGACGCCCGGGTTTGTCGGGGCCCTGAGCAGGCGGGGGGCCCACTCGCCGTCGGGCACCCCGGCGCTCGTTAGCGGAGGAGAGCGGTGTCAGCGCCGCTACCCGCCCCCGCCTGCTCAGGGCCCCGGCAGCAGCTGGCACAATACTTACCTCTCCCGTGCCTCCGCTGCCGCAGCTCCGGGCTCCAGGGGGCGCCGGCGCTTCCTCTCACAGCAGCGCCGCTGAATGACATCATTCAGCGGCCGGCTGTGGCAGAGAGCGCGGACGCCGGACAGGTGAGATGTGTGTGTTGTGTCTGTGTGCATCAGTGTGTGTGTGTGTATGTGAGAGAGTGCTTGTGTGCTGCATGTGTGATGGTGGTGGGGGGAGGGCAGTGATGATGGGGAGGCATTGATGATAATGGGGAGGCATTGATGATGATGGGGAGACATTGATGATGATGGGGAGACATTGATGATGATGGGGAGGCATTGATGATGATGGGGAGGCATTGATGATAATGGGGAGGCATTGATGATAATGGGGAGGCATTGATGATGATGGGCAGGCATTGATGATAATGGGGAGGCATTGATGATAATGGGGAGGCATTGATGATGATGGGGAGACATTGATGATGATGGGGAGGCATTGATGATGATGGGCAGGCATTGATGATGATGGGGAGGCATTGATGATGATGGGGAGGCATTGATGATGATGGGAGGCATTGATGATGATGGGGAGGAATTGATGATGATGGGGAGGCGATGATAATGATGGGGAGGCGATGATGATGATGGGGAGGCGATTATGATGATGGGCAGGCATTGATGATGGGCAGGCATTGATGATGATGATGAGGAGGCGATGATGATGATGGGGAGGCGATGATATGATGAGGAGGCCATGATGATGATGGGCAGGCATTGATGATGATGGGGAGGCCATGATGATGATGGGGAGACAATGATGATGATGAGGAGACGATGATAATGAAATGAAAAAAAAATTCTGGCTCCTAAATTTTTTGGCTGGCTCCTAGATTCTGAACAACTTTGTCGACCCCTGATATAGGATGTAACTCAGGATCAGTAATGTAATGTACAGTGGGTACGAAAAGTATTCAGACCCCTATAAATTTTTCACTCATTTCATTTCATTTCTTTGCAGCCATTTGGTAAATTCAAAAAAGTTCATTTTTTCTCATTAATGGACACTCTGCACCCCATCTTGACTGAAAAAAAACAGAAATGTTGAAAGTTTAGGAAATTTATTAAACAAGAAAAACTGAAATATCACATGGTCATAAGTATTCAGACCCTTTGCTCAGTATTGAGTAGAAGCACCTTTTTGCGCTAGTACAGTTATGAGTCTTCTTGGGAATGATGCAACAAGTTTTTCACACCTGGATTTGGGGATCCTCTTTCATTCTTCCTTGCAGATCCTCTCCAGTTCCGTCAGGTTGGATGGTGAACGTTGGTGGACAGCCATTTTCAGGTTTCTCCAGAGATGCTCAATTGGGTTTAGGTCAGGGTTCTGGCTGGGCCAGTCAAGAATGGTCATAGAGTTGTTCTGAAGCCACTCCTTTGTTATTTTAGCTGTGTGCTTAGGGTCATTGTCTTGTTGGAAGGTGAACCTTCGGCCAAGTCTGAGATCCAGAGCACTCTGGAAGAGGTTTTCATCCAGGATATCTCTATACTTGGCCGCATTGATGTTTCCTTCAATTGCAACCAGTCGTCCTGTCCCTGCAGCTGAAAAACCCCCATAGCATGATGCTGCCACCACCATGTTTCACTGTTGGTATTGTATTGGGCAGGTGATGAGCATTGCCTGGTTTTCTCCACACATACCACTTAAAATTATCATCAAAAAGTTCTATCTTTGTCTCATCAGACCAGAGAATCTTATTTCTCATAGTCTGGGAGTTCTTCATGTGTTTTTTAGCAAACTCTATGCGGACTTTCATATGGCTTGCACTGAGGAGAGGCTTCCATCGGGCCACTCTGCCATAAAGGCCCGACTGGTGGAGAGCTGCAGTGATAGTTGACTTTGTGGAACTTTCTCCCATCTCCCTACTGCATCTGTGGAGCTCAGCCACAGTGATCTTGGGGTTCTTCTTTACCTCTCTCACCAAGGCTCTTCTCCCAGTACAGGATCAGTAATGTATGTACATAGTGACTTCACCAGCAGAATAGTGACTGCAGCTCTGGAGTCTGGAGTATAATACAGGATGTATCTAATTACCAGAATAGGATAAGCACTGGAACTTTAATAAACTTTCTGTGCAGATTATATCAATTTTTAATCCTTAAAATGTTGTTACTAGTAAACACTCATTATAAAGATAATGAACTGACAGGTATAATATTACACACCAGCTCTGCTCAGCATAAATCCAGCCAATGAAGAATTTACTATAGAAAATAATATAATTATATCAGCGTTTCCTGGCTGCTATAGATTTCACATTAATTGTATTTTGAGGATTTTTCCCTTTAATTATTTTGAATAATGATAAAGTTCAACAACTGCTGCACGGAAACACTGGGGAGAGGAGATTGTATTTTGCATAATGCAGATTTTATGACCTAGATTTACTTCGATGATAAACGGAAAACATTTATGAGCCAATAAATCTGGAGAGCCGGATCAATGTCAATCAATAAACAGGGACACGTGATGTGCCACTAAAAGGAGCTCATACGGTAACCACCTCCCCAGCACACGACTGACATGCTTCTCTATAAAGCAGTGTGCGTGATGACATACGACCATGTGCACACTGTGCATTATCCACATTCGGCATGTTTACATGAGCCTGTCTCAGCTATTCATTGGGCTGATTTAGTCAAAGATTTACTTCTGTGGTGTTCATTTTATATATATGACGTATCCAAAGGGAGGGAGTGTGGATGGAGGGTGGTAAACAGGTAGACGATCAGGTGCAGGAGTACTTCCAACAAAAGTGACACCTGTCACATTGTATGAAGAAGACAATATATTCCATGGATGTACATGCTGAAATGTCAGATTCTAGAAAGTGTAAAATTTGAAAAAATTAAATTGTCCTCGTCCAAGCCCCATTGTATCTCTGTCCATCTCCGAGCCCCATTGTCTTCCTCCATCCCCATGCTCCATTGTCTCTCTCTCCACCCCTGTGCCCCTTTGTCTCTCTCTACATCCCTGATCACCATTGTCTCTCTCCACCCCTGAGTCCCATTGTCACTCTCTCCATCCCTGTGCCCCTTTGTCTCTCTACATCCCTGTGCCCCTTTGTCTCTGTACATCCCTGAGCCCCATTGTCACTCTCTACATCCCTGTGCCCCTTTGTCTCTCTCTCTACATCCCTGTGCCCCTTTGTCTCTCTCTATATCCCTGAGCCCCATTGTCTCTCTCTCCATCCTTGAGCCCCATTGTCTCTCTCCATCATTGAGCCCCATTGTCTCTCTTTATCCCTGTGCCCCTTTGTGTCTCTCTCTCCGTCCCTGTGACGCTTGTAGATCTGTCCATCTGCACCTTGCAGATCTTCCTCGCGGTTTCCAGAACAGCCTCTTCTACTTTATTGTTTTTCATTGTATGAAAAGAGCAATTCTCAGTTCTGAGCTAGAAACAAGTTACATTTTGCAGTTTTATTGGCTCACCATCAAAACATGAATCAAGCATTTTTTATTTTTTTTAATCTCTGTAGGCGTCTGAAATTAAAAAGCTTTCTAATGGTTTACCAATAAAAGCACTCAAAGGATTAGAGCAGTAATAATTTGCTTCTTTTTTGTTGGAGTTGTAAATAAGACAGAAATAGTCATTTCTTCAGCACAACCTCAATGTACAGGGAGGATACACAGAATGTGTGGAGCGTGGCGGAGGGTGCGCAGGAAGACGCGGCACGATCAGCATTCAGATGTTTTTTGCTTTACCTTATAAATTGATTATTTAGGGCGCCTCACTTCTTCGCAGACGGACTTCATGCAGCTGAGACCTTTTATGCGTTTTCCTAGGTAAATGCATTTTTTAACAAATATTTGAGTGGCTTCCCCATCAGTCGGATCTTCCCAACCATGCACACCCCTCAGGAGTTCAGCTGGAACCTATAGGGCCCCACAAAAAAGCTAGGAATACCCCATCCCTATCGTATGGATGGCAGTAATGTAAGGAGCAGAACTGCTTTATTGTGATCACAATCTAACGTTACAGTAGATCCCTACATACAGACCAATCAGCGGCCGACATAGAGCAACCGATCCCGGTGATGGGCAAAATGTTTGTGTCTCAGCTGATGGCATAAAAATAATTCCTGGCTGTTGGGTGAGACCCATCGCAACGTCTGAGCCTACCATGACCAGCATTACTAGGATCTGGTCTAGGTCTCCTTCCTTTTCTTCCTGTGCCATCTGGAACCCATGAAGCTTAAGCAGGTAAAACTGTATAAAGCAGAGGTGATCCCAGGTGGGTGGAAGCAGGGTGAGGGGAGAGGGTCCTGCACCCAGCAGAAATGGCGAACTGTGCAGCGAATCTAGAAGGGCCGCAGCTTGGAAGCATTTCTATCATCTGACAGAGAAGTGATTTCTGCAATCATCCCCTGCTGATGGCTGAACGAATTCCTGCACTTTCGCGGAAAACAAGGGGTTTGCAGTGCAGGACCCCGTTCAGCTGCTTGGCAGAGGCAGGACTGATGCAGATGCTGGACAGAATTAGCACAGCTTTGTGATGCTAGATCTAGAAGGCAGGCTGCTGTCTAGAAGATATGAAGAGGCTTCCAACAGCTTGGCCTCAGGAGATGAGACATAAGGAGCTGTGGCCCCAGGTAGCCGCGCTGCTTACTCTGAGCTTTAAGATTAAGAAGCCAGATGTTCTCCTCTCCTGCCAGGGGCACATCAGATGGCTCCCTTCCTACAACCGCCCAGCACTTTTCAATCTCTTCTGTTCCAATCCATTTATTTTCCACTTTTATCCTCCTGCGCCCTGAGAGGAGATCCTGCGGATTCTGCCTATATATAGAAATCGTAAAATAACAAACCTGGATCAGAATATCCAGACTGTTCAAGTGCAGCGGTCATTACCTCAACCGTACAGTCCAGAAACATGGAAATCACAACCGTACAGTCCAGAAACATGGAAATCACTACAACTGTACAGTCCAGAAACACTGGAACACAACAGTACAGTCAAACAGAATCACACAAGTACAGCCAGAAACATGGAATACACAAACCGTACAGTCCAGAACATGGAAATCACTACAACTGTACAGTCCAGAACACTGGAAATCACACAACCGTACAGTCCAGAAACATGGAAATCACACAACTGTACATCCAGAAACATGGAAATCACAACCTGTACAGTCCAGAAACATGGAAATCACCACAACGTACAGTCCAGAAACACTGGAAATCACCACAACTGTACAGTCCAGAAACATGGAAATCAAAACAACCGTACAGTCCAGTAACATGGAAATCAAAACAACCGTACAGTCCAGAACTATGGAAATCACCACAAGCATATAGTCCAGAAACACTGGAAATCACCACAACCGTACAGTCCAGAAACACTGGAAATCACCACAACCGTACAGTCCACAAACACTGGAAATCACCACAACCGTACAGTCCAGAATCATTGTACACCCTTCAGGCGCCAGATCCTGTTTGTGCTCAGAACGTTGCCTTCACGTGCTCACATTCCACCATTGTATCTGTCCTTCAGACGCAATGTCCTCTCTGTGCCTGGAGCGTGGTCTTTACGTACCCACACTCCACCATTGTATCCACCCTACAGGTGCGAGGTCCTCTCTATGCCCAGAGCGTGGCCTTCGTGTGCTCACACTGCACCATTGTATCCACCCTTCAGACATAAGGTCCTGTCTGTGCTCAGAGCGTGGCCTTGTGCTCACACTCCATCACTGTATCCATCCTTCAGACGTGAGGTTCTCTGTGCGCCCGGAGCATGGCCTTCACGTGCTCACACTCCACCATTGTATCCACCCTTCAGGCGCGAGATCCTGTCTGTGCTCGGAGCGTGACCTTCACGTGCTCACACTCCACCATTGTATCCACCCTCCTCTCTGTGCACGGAGCGTGGCCTTCACGTCCTCACACTCCACCATTGTATCCATCCTTCATTGTATCCATCCTCCCATATACAATCTCTTGCCCGCTCTTGCCGTCTACACCTAAAGAACATCTCTAGAATCCGCCCTTTTCTCACCATGGAAACAACAAAAACCCTCACTGTAGCATTGATCCACTCCCGCCTGGACTACTGCAACGCTCTATTACTTGGCCTCCCCATTACTCGACTATCCCCTCTCCAGTCCATCCTTAATGCAGCAGCCAGGGTCATCCATCTGGCTAATCGGTACTCGGACGCGTCCGCTCTTCGCCAGTCCTTACACTGGCTGCCCATTCATTATAGGATCCAATTCAAAGTACTGGTTCTCACCCACAAAGCTCTCCACAGTGCAGCACCCCCCTACATCTCCTCCCTCATTTCTATCTATCGGCCTAACCGACTGCTGCGCTCTGCAAACGACTTTCGACTAACCTCTGCACTAATCCGTACCTCCCACTCCCGACTCCAAGACTACTCCCGCGCTGCGCCAATCCTCTGGAATTTTCTACCCCAAGAAATTAGGACTATCCACAATTTGCATGGTTTCAGGCGCTCCCTCAAAACACATTTGTTCAGAGTGGCCTATCACATTCACTAACCAAAGTCGTTCTATGTTTAAGTGTGTATGTGTAGCCCATTCACTATCTCCATCCATGCCTCACTCCCTCAAGATGGCTGGACCATCATTGTAAATGCACCATTGTATATACACACCTGTACTTTGTATCTCCCCCACCTCATTGTAGATTGTAAGCTCTCACGAGCAGGGTCGGCTTATTTTGCTTTAATTATTGTATTGTTAACGTTGTTACTTATGACTTGTGTTTTGAAACTGTTAAACTGTAAAGCGCTGCGGAATATGTTGGCGCTATATAAATAAAGATTATTATTATTATTCAGACACAAGGTCCTCTCTGTGCCCGTAGTGTGGCCTTCAGGTGCTCACACTCCACCATTGTATCCATCCTTCCGACACAAGATCCTCTATGTGCCCTGAGCGTGGCCTTCATGCTCACACTCCACAATTGTATCCATCCTGCAGAAACAAGGTCCTGTCCGTGCTCAGAGCGTGGCCTTCACGTGCTCACACTCCACCATTGCACCCGTTCTTCAGACACGAGGTCCTGTCTGTGCTCAGAGCGTGGCCTTCACGTGCTCACACTCCACCATTGTATCCATCCTTCCGACACAAGGTCCTCTATGTGCCCTGAGCGTGGCCTTCATGCTCACACTCCACAATTGTATCCATCCTGCAGAAACAAGTTCCTGTCCGTGCTCAGAGCGTGGCCTTCACGTGCTCACACTCCACCATTGTATCCATCCTTCCGACACAAGGTCCTCTATGTGCCCTGAGCGTGGCCTTCATGCTCACACTCCACAATTGTATCCATCCTGCAGAAACAAGTTCCTGTCCGTGCTCAGAGCGTGGCCTTCACGTGCTCACACTCCACCATTGCACCCGTTCTTCAGACACGAGGTCCTGTCTGTGCTCAGAGCGTGGCCTTCACATGCTCACACTCCACCATTGTACCCGTTCTTCAGACATGAGGTCCTGTCGTGCTCAGAGCGTGGCCTTCACGTGCTCACACTCCACCATTGTCCCGTTCTTCAGACACGAGGTCCTGTCTGTGCTCAGAGCGTGGCCTTCACGTCTCACACTCCACCATTGTACCCGTTCTTCAGACACGAGGTCCTGTCTGTGCTCGGAGCGTGGCCTTCACATGCTCACACTCCACCATCATATCCGTTCTTCAGACACGAGGTCCTGTCCGCTCGGAGCGTGGCCTTCACATGCTCACACTCCACAATCATATCCTTTCTTCAGACACGAGGTCCTCTCTGTGCTCGGAGCGTGGCCTTCACGTGCTACACTCCACCACGTATCCCTCTTCAGACATGAGATCCTCTCTGTGCTCGGAGCGTGGCCTTCACGTGCTCACACTCCACCATTGTACCCATCTTCAGACACGAGGTCCTGTCTGAGCTCGGAGCGTGGCCTTCACATGCTCACACTCCACAATCATACCCGTTCTTCAGACACGAGGTCCTGTCTGTGCTCGGAGCGTGGCCTTCACATGCTCACACTCCACAATCATACCCGTTCTTCAGACACGAGGTCCTGTCTGTGCTCGGAGCGTGGCCTTCACATGCTCACACTCCACCATCATATCCGTTCTTCAGACACGAGGTCCTCTCTGTGCTCGGAGCGTGGCCTTCACGTGCTCACACTCCACCACTGTACACTGTGATAATTAATGGTTTAGTACTGACAGCCTCGTCATTTTATAAACTGTGCCGATTTAATGAGTAAAAAAACTGCAAAAAAAACGGATACAAGGAAAACAGTAATTACCCCGAGATTGTGAGGAGCAGACACCTTCACAGAGGAACGTTTGGTAACATATTTGCAGGTTGAGTATGAGGCATCATCCTCCGATCGCTGAGGCCTCAGACTTTTCACAAGGTGCTGCGCAGGTATTGTCTGACGCTGGGTGTCACGGGGTGACCCTGGGTCAGCACCGCCTCTGTCTACAGCTCACAGGAGCATTCACATGTGAAAAGTGATGTCAGACTGTTACCATAGGTGTGAGCTTCATGGCCACGGCAGGTCTCACCTCTGGGACTTAATGCACACTAACCACCGGCTACTTGTGAGTGATAGGCGCTGGTGATATTGGCGCAGTACATTATTACGATGGATCCACGACCGTGCAGTCTAATGTGGCCTCTGGTGTAATCGGCAGCTTATTCCCTCTATTACTGAGCACTGTCATCTTCCTTATTGCCGGGGGGCCAGGACTGGCGGCGGTGATCACCGGGAAGGAGGCCGCTACTGTAATAACGTTGTCATTTCCACCTCACAGTGCCACTCACATTGTAATCAATGTAGAAACAAATGAGGCGGAACGTTCCCTCCATGTGCAGGGTCAGGGGCCCAATTACCCCACTGATAGGAAGCATGCCGACTTGTTTAACCCTCCACTTCCTGGTGTGGAAGTGTCTGCTGATAAAAGCCGCGTGCACAGGAGGCGACACTGCACACAATCACATATATTACACCAGCAGACACGTCGTGTCCCTTCACATCTCACGATTCTCAGGAATGGTGTAGGAAGTGGACGAAGTGTTTGAGTCGTCTATGACACATTTCTATTATTTACTGGGGGTTTTATACTTTCACAATGAACATTGAATCTTATCACTTTTGTCTTATTTATGGGAATCTGTCAGAAGGTTTTTGCTATTTAATCTGGGAACAGCATGATGGAAGGGCAGAGACCCTGATATATCAATTATTAGTATGTGTGAGGTTATTTCAATACAATCAGTGTTTTATCAGCAGGAAATTATCATTACAGGACTAGGAGTCATGTGCCAGGCAGTCCAGTTAATCTGTATAACCCCGCCCCCTCCACTGACAATGTACAGTGTACACAAAAAGCTGCCAATCGCTAGTGTGGGCGGGGTTATACACAGAAATCTGCCAATCACTGGTGTGGGCGGGGTTATACACCGAAAGCTGCCACTCACTGGTGTGGGCGGGTTATATACCGAAAGCTGCCACTCACTGTGTGGGCGGGGTTATACTCAAAGCTGCCACTCACTGTGTGGGCGGGGTTATATACCGAAAGCTGCCACTCACTGGTGTGGGCGGGTTATACTCCGAAAGCTGCCACTCACTGGTGTGGGTAGAAAATGAGCAACTGTAAGTGCACAGCGCTTGTATAATATGATGACTGCGATATATAAAGAGGAGAAACCCTGTGATGGAAGGGGGAGGAGTTCTTTAAAGTAGCAATCCAGTGACCCATTCATTATTTAGCCAGTTACTAGTCCACCAATATATACATTCTGCAGCATTACCTTATGGAGTTGTTCATTATTCATTCTCAGTTATGTGATCTCATGGCTGGGACATCTCATCTTCTCTGATGGGATCAACATTCACCAGAACCCGAAAACAGGCATGGATATACCAGGAGAGGACGAGTCAAGAAGTTAAGGTTCTGTTATTGTTGAGAAAACTTCTGTTTATTGTAACATTTAGGCAAAAAATGAGCAAACTACTGATGGGATAAGTGTGATATACAGGGATATGGAGGATATGTGTGCTATATGGAATATGTGTGATATGGAGGATATGTGTGATATGGGGGATATATGTGATAGGTGGGATATGGGGGATATGTGATATATGGGATATATGTGATATGGGGGATATGGAGCATATGTGTGATATGGGAATATATGTGATTTGATAGGTGGGATATGGGGGATATGTGTGATATATGGGATATATGTAATATGGGGATATGAGAGATATGTGTGATATCTGGGATAGGGAGGATATCAGGGATATGGTCAAACAGTATATGGGATATGCGTGATATATGTGATACCCTCTCCTAGTGTATCCTCACCCATCCCTGTAGACTGTGAGCCCTCACGGTCCTCTCTCCTTCTGTACTTGTGTGTCCCTTGTCTTACACATGTCTATTGTACTTGTCTATATTTCCCCTTTTCACATGTAAAGCGCCATGGAATAAATGGCGCTAAATAAATGAATAATAATAATATGTGTGAGATGGGACATGGGGGATATGTTGGATTTGAGTGGTATGTGGGATATGTGGGATATCTCGAATATGTGGGATAGGTGGGATATGTATGATATGGGTGATATGTGGAATATGACGGATAAGTGGGATATGGGGAATATGTGTGATATGAGGGATATGTGTGATATACAGTATGGGATATGAGGATATATGGGATATGCAGGATATGTGTGATATATGGGCTATGTGTCATATATGTGATATATGGGGGATATGTGTGATATGAGAGATGTGTGATATATGGGATATATGTTGGATACGTGTGATATGGGGATATGTGGGATATCTCGGATATGGGTGATATGTGGGATATGACGGATAAGTGGGATATGGGGGATATGTATGATATTGGGAATATGTGGAATATTCCGGATAAGTGGGATATGGGGAATATGTGTGATATGGGGGATATGTAGGATATGGGGGAAATGTGGAATATGCCAGATTAGTGTGATATGGGGGATAAGTCGGATATGGCAGAAATGTGTGATATCGGGGATATGTCGGATAAGTGGGATATGTGTGATATATGGGATATGTGTGATATGGGGGATACGTGGGATATGCTGGATAAGTGGTATATGGGGGATATGTCAAATAAGGGGATATTGTGATTTATGGGATATGGGGGATATGTGGGATTTGTTAGATAAGTGGCATATGTGTGATATGTAGGATATGGGGGATATGAGTGATATGGAGGATATGTTGGATAAGTGGGATATAGCGGATATGTCGGATATGTGTGATATGGGGAATATGTGTGATATATGGAATATGTGGGATATGGGGGATATGTTGGATAAGTGGGATATGTGAATACGCTACAACGTTCCATTACATTAAGAAAATGTTAATTTCCGGTGACACTTGTTCTTCAATTAGCGCATTGAGACACACAGCACAGGGCCCCAATTACACCTATTTGTAAAGTGGCTGCAAATCTTAAAGGGAGTGCCGCCCAGTCAGTCAGTGAGCCAGGTGCAGCGAGCGCAGGACGGCGATGATTAGAAGCTGCCTCGCTGAACCCCAAATTACCATGTCAGTATGCTAGTGACATGCAGAACGGTGAGTGCGGCCTCCGGCTGCGGGACGGTGAGGCTCTTGTGTGTTGCTAATTTCCATTGTTGTCTGATCATAAATACAGCAGAAATCGCGGCTCGGTAATTCCACCCTGCGTCCGGGATAGAGGGGCCAAACGTCAACTGGAGAACAAGAAATGGGAAAAGCAATTTAAGAAAACAAATGCAGCAATTCCTGCACGGAGCTCCATGGTGGAAATACTCAACTGTAAAATCACAACACGTTGGATATTTGATGCCTTTTGGCAGCCATATTACTGGCAGATATTGCAATGTCGGGAAGTCGCAGCTCTGTAGGGTGAGAGACGGGTGACCAGGGTCGGCTCCAGGTTTTCGTGTGCCCTGGGCGAAAGAGTCTCAGTGGGCCCCTTTAACACATACCACAATTCATGATGCTCCAATATGGCAGAGAAATATACAGGGTTGGACAAAATAATGGAAACACCTAACGTTTTGGCATCATAATCTTCGAACATGTTATAAACATGCAAACCGTGACATATGGTAATGTTTTGTAGTTGATTATTTGTGATATGTGTATGTAAATTAACTGTTTGTTTTGCAGAATTGTAAGAACATTGATGAGAACCTGATACCAATGGCAGACCTCTCGGATTTTCAAAGAGGCCAAATTGTTGGTGCATGGCAGGCTCTAGTATCACCGAAAGTGCCCGAATGCTTGGCGTGTCAAGAGGTACTGTCTCCAAAGTAATGACTGCGTTTGAAAGAGAAGGAAAAACGTCCGCAGCAAAGCACAGGGCCGGCCGAAAGTCGAAGTTGACTGAGAGAGACCGTCGGACTCTAAAGCGAATTGTGAGAGAGGATCGTAAGACCACGGCTCTGAAAATCACTGCTGAGCTCAATGAACACCTACAGAACCCAGTTTCCACGAAAACTGTTTGTCGGGAGCTGAACAAATCTGGATTCCACAGAAGAGCTGCAATTTGAAAACCTCTGCTCTCAATGACACATGTTTCCAAGCGTTTAGAGTGGTGAAGAAACCTCCAGAATTGATCCCTCGAGCCGTGGAAACGTGATATTCTCAGACGAATCATCGTTTACCCTATTTCCGACCTCCGGCCGCGTGTACGTTTGGAGACAGCCGAAAGAAGCATTCCATCCAGACTGCCTTCTCCCAACCGTAAAACATGGCGGAGGTTCTGTGATGATCTGGGCTGCTATTTCGTGGAGATCCGCCGGGCCAATGATATCCCTTCATGCCGCGATTATTTAGGCATTTTGGGCGACCGAATGCATCCTATGGTTCAAGCACTGTTCCCGGAGGGGAATGCCATCTTTCAGGATGATAATGCACCAATTCATACAGCTAGAATCGTTAAAGCATGGCACGAGGAACAATCTAATGAAGTTGAGCATCTCATCTGGCCCCCACAATCCCCAGACCTCAACATTATTGAGCATTTATGGTCGATTTTAGAGATTCAAGTTAGACGTCGATTTCCGCCGCCATCGTCGCTCAAAGAACTGGAGGGTGTTTTAACTGAAGAATGGGCTAAAATTCCTTTGGAAACAATTCACACCTTGTATGAATCCATACCTAGGAGAATTGAGGCTGTAATCGCCGCAAAAGGTGGACCTACACCATATTAAGCTAAGTTTCCAGGTGCTTCCATTATTATGTCCAACCCCTGTAGGTGTAGTACAATACCAAATACTTCACTTACTTCATACATTACATGAGTGATATCTATTGTAAATTCTACAATAGCTCAAAAGACAAACAGTATAGTCATCCATACAGTATTATGGGCATCCCATAGTGCTCCATGCAGAATAATGAGCCCCATATATTGCTCCATACAGTATTATGGTCACCCCATAGTGCTCCATGCAGAATAATGAGCCCCATATATTGCTCCATACAGTATAATGAGCTCCATATATTGCTTCATACACAATTATGGGCACCACATAGAGCTTCCATGCAGAATAATGAGCCCCATATAATGCTCCATATATAATGGGCCCTGTTATGATTTGGTAACTGAGGAGAGCAGGCAAAAAAGGAAATACAATAGAGCAGTTAGAAACTATGAGATTGCAGTACCCTGACTAACCACCACAACTAGAGGCAGCCGTGGAGCGTTCCTACGTTGGTCCTAGACGCCTCGTCACAGCCTGAGAAACTAACTACACCTAAAGATAGAAAGAGGAAAGCTATCTGCCCCGGAGCAGATCCCCAAAGAACATAGAAAGCCCCCAAACATGTAATGGCGGTTAGACAAGAAGAAATACTGACACAGACAGAAAATAGTATGAGCAAACGTTGGGGCCCAAACTTACTAAATAGAAAAGGATAGGAAGGGTACTTACTGCAATCCCAAAAAACCCTGAAAAGCACCAACTCTACTAATTTCAAAAAACACCTGAGATCACACGACCTCTACCACCTAAATTAGTTCTCTGGTGTAACCAAAAACAAAACAGCAGCCACTGAAAAAACTGGAAAAAGCAAATGTACAAACATCAGTGGCTGAACTGAACTGAGGGGCAAAAGCCCCCAGAAGGAACCCTGAAGGCCCCCACATAAGTGCAGGACAAAATGCAAAAATCAAGCACAAAACAAAAAGAAGAAAATGTCTTATCTGTTAGCAGGAGATTCAGACACGACACAGCAGGCTACCAAGGAAACAGGAATCAAGGATTGAGACCAGAACAATTGATCACCGGCAACCCTGATGGGAAGGCGACTCCCTTATATAAGACCAGTCAGTAACACCTGATTCCCAATCCTCACAATCTTCACTGGACAGTCCAGTACCGTTTGTAACCACCAGAGGGAGCTTCTGCTCAGAACTCATTTCCAGCCTATTCACAACAGGGCCCCATATAATGCTCCTTATATAATGGACCCTATAAGATGCTCCATATATAGTAGGCCCCAAATGATGCACCATATATAATGGGCCCCATATGATGTTCCATATATAATGGGCCCCATATGATGCTCCAGTATATGATGAGCCCCAAATATGATGCTTCAGTGCATGATGGGCCCCATATAATGCTTCATATATAATGGACATATACTGTATATGATGCTCCAGTGTATGATTGGCTCCATATAATGCTCCATATATAAAGGGCCCCATATATGATGCTCCATGTATGATGGCCCATGTATGCTCCATATGTGATGCTCCAGTGTATGATGGCCCCATATATGATGCTCCAGTGTATGATGGGCCCTATATGATGGTCTCCATATATTTCGGCAAACATTAAAAAAAAAAAAATGAAATACTCACCTCTCCTCGCTGGCCGCTGCGCTGCTCGAGTCACCGGCCCCCGATACTGGCACAGGCACCGGGCCCCCTTAGCATGCCGGGACCCCGCCTGCTCAGGGTCCCGGCACTTGCCCGGGTGCGCCAGGTGCTGACGCCGGCCCTGCGGGCGACAATGAAGGTCCTGTCCATGCCAGCGGCAGATCATACAGGGTGGCGTTGGTCTCATGTTCTCCCCCCATCCATGCAGATATTGTATTCTGTAGAAAGTCGGAGAAGACGCAAGGACAGCACGATGTTCTGTCCAGATTTATTGTGGTGCCCTTTAATTATGACTGACGATGACGGTTTCATTCCCCAGTCCATCAGATTTTTCCATGGACCCATAGAGTTGAACGGTCGAGTGTCATCTGATTCTTGGAGGCAAATTATGCGTGCTGCGATGTTTAGGACACGTGGACAGCCCCATGGACTAACATGGGGACCAGTGCTGTCCACCAAGTCCACAGAGAGCCCTCATCTGCTTTGTACGGTCGTCTGCGTGAGCGCTAAAGCCCTAACGGCTCATTCAGACATCTGGTCTTTGTGTATGAGCACCATTCAAGATTCTCACGTCAGCACTCGCACCTGTCATTATCTATGGGGCCATTTACAAGTCAGTTTTTTCCTTGCACCGAGAAGTCTCCTGAAAATAGCGGAGACATGTCCATTTTTAAAATCGGAAATGCAAGTCAGTGGGTCAGTGAAAAAAGTCGGACCGCAGTCGGATGACAACTGAGTGCCGGACAATTTTCGCGGACTGACATATTGTAGAAGGTGGAGAATATTTTTTTTATTTCTGCTGGTATGATACCATCTGATGACTCTCGGACCACCCTCTCACCAGAATAATCCATCCATGGAATAATTGGAGGTGTGAATGAGCCCTATACTAAGCCTCTGACACTGATGGGGTCCCTGCGTTACATACAGATCCACTTCTTGGAGGGGGATCGCCAACAATCCTAATAGATGGAGCCCCTATAGTTCCTTGGTCATTCTTCCACTGGAGCAGTATGTTACTGGCGTGACGACGATCGGATCTGGTACACTCCGTACAGGACAGCGGTAAATCTTCCTCGTGTGTGGAGGAACCTGCACCTGTGTGGTGTCCGGACCCCTCTGTGATGTCCTCTTTTAGCAGCTGGACTTTAACCCTTGACAACCACATTTACACCGGTGCCTGTGGAGGCTTCGGATTCCCGGCGTTACTAGCTGTCAGCGATCTTAACATCATAAGCGCCTTATAAATCCCCAGTGACAGCCCACCCCAGAGAGCAGAGGGGGCTGCTGAGCGCAACACATTATTAAAACCTCTCATTCCACTATCTCAGATTATGGTGTCAGAAAGCAGCCATTCGGTGCTTGGAATATTCGGTCCCCTCATAACTGCAGGGGAAGATAAGATGGTGACACCAGGCGATAGATGTCTACGTATATGGGCGCCGTGTGTGCACGTGGCTGTATACACCGTACGGCTGTGATTATGTCATGGATTATTATTTTGGGGTCACAGAAGATTCCCCCTGGTTACAGAGCAGCAATCAGCGCTGTCAGTCGGGCAGCGGGTGTACGGCTTCAGGGAGAGCGGCCAAGTCATAGCATGGAATCACTCACTGCTGTCATAGGACTCGTCCCATAGTCTATAAATCCCAGGCCTTGCATATAAAACATTTGGTAACTTCCTCTAAGGGCGCGTTCACACAAGTATATAAATCAGACAACTGCAACCCATAAAAAAGGGATAGATCTCCGACCAATGTTATCCAATGAGGCCGTGCTGATTCGGCATGCTACGATTTCACTCTGAAATTAGATGGGTGCGAGATAAAAATCAGATCAATATGGACCATCAGTTTGACATCCAATATTTATAGATACATTGTAATATTGTAATATAGGATTAATAACAGCTGAGTAAAAAAAATGGATGATGAGTATCATCCCACTTTTCTGGATGACAATGGGACTTATTTTTTATTCACTCGTGTGACCCCGGCTTTTATGACGCTCTTCGCTTCCTTTGAAATGTGCACGTTGTTTTCTATACAAATAGTTCTCAACCATATTCATGAATTTCAACTTTCTAAAATGTTCATAACAGTGGGTGGATTGCTGTAAAAATTGGAGAAAAAAAAACATTTCCAGTTCCAAAATTCTGGTTCAATTTGTGCCCAAAAATTGTTTTTCACTACATTTATTATGTATTTTAGACATTTTTTTTATTCCGTTGTCAGTAGGGCAGGTCCAGATAGAAAAGCAATGTAACTATCAGGAAGGTACGAGCCATTGTGATAAGTTTGGCCCATATTCACACTGTCTGGTGTTAGTTTGTGCTGTGGAAATATTAGAGTAAATCTACCTGTTTATACCCAGAAACTAAAACTTCTTACAACTGAGGGTTTGTTACAATTGTATCTAGTGTAGACAAACCTGACAGCAAAATACATGGGAAGAACAAGTCTGTCTAATTTGTTACAATGTATCAATTCCAATAAATGTATCAATCTGCTATCATCCTCAGCTCTCTGTGATCTCGATGAGACTCCAGGGCTGTGAATTATCTCACAAAGAACAAAAATAAAGTAATCGACTGTTGCAAATCTAACGTGCTGGATCCCCCGACATCATCTGTCAGGGAGACTCAGGGGCCACCACACACTGACCCAATTTTACTTGCACAAAACCCCTCCAAATGATTTCTTAGTGCTTTCGGATTAGACCCCGAGGTGGCGCGGTGTTCTTGGATTAGTCCTCCAGATGGTGCAGTGTTTTCGGATTAGACCCCCGGATGGCGCTGTGTTCTCGGATTAGTCCCCCCGGCGCTGTGTTCTCGGATTAGTCACCCGGATGGCGCTTTGTTCTTGGATTTGTCCCCTGTATGGTGCGGTGTTCTCAGATTAGATCCCTGGATGGCGTGGTGTTCTTGGATTAGACCCCCAGATGGCGCGGTTTTCTCACATTAGTCCCCTGGATTGCGCGGTGTTCTCAGATTAGTCCGCCGGATGATGCGGTGTTCTTGGATTAGACCCCCTGATGGCGAGGTTTTCTCACATTAGTCCCCTGGATTGCGCGGTGTTCTCAGATTAGTTCCCCGGATGATGTGGTGTTCTTGGATTAGACCCCCAGATGGCGTGGTTTTATCACATTAGTCCCCTGGATGGCGTGGTGTTCTCAGATTAGACCCCCGGATGGTGTGGTGTTCTCGTATTAGACCCCCGGCTGGCACGGTGTTCTCGGCTTAGACCCCCGGATGGAGCGGTGTTCTTGGATTAATCCCCCGGATGGCACGGTGTTCTTGGATTAAACCCCCGGATGGCATGGTGTTCTTGGATTAGACCCCCGGATGATGCGGTGTTCTTGAATTAGTCCCCCGTTTTGCGTGGTGTTCTTGGCTTAGACCCCCGGAAGTCGCAGTGTTCTTGGATTAGACCCCCGGAAGATGCAGTGTTCTCGGATTAGACCCCCCGTATGGTGCGGTGTTCTCGGATTAGTCCCCCGGATGGCACAGTGTTCTCGGCTTAGACCCCCGGATGGCGTGGTGTTCTTGGATTAGTCTCCCAGATGGCGCGGTGTTCTCGGATAAGACCCCCGGATGGTGCAGTGTTCTTGGATTAGTCCCCCGGATGGCACGGTGTTCTCGGCTTAGACTCCCGGATGGCGTGGTGTTCTTGGATTAGTCTCCCAGATGGCACGGTATTCTTGGATTAGACCCCCGGATGGTGTGGTGTTCTCGGATTAGATCCCCGGCTGGCACGGTGTTCTCGGCTTAGACCCCCGAATGGCGTGGTGTTCTTGGATTAGACCCCCCGGATGGTGCGGTGTTCTCGGATTAGACCCCCGGATGGTGCGGTGTTCTCGGATTAGACCCCCGGATGGTGCGGTGTTCTCGGATTAGACCCCCGGATGGTGCGGTGTTCTCGGATTAGTCCCCCGGATGGCACGGTATGCTCGGCTTAGACCCCTGTACGCACGGTGTTCTTCGGCTTAGACCCCCGGATGGCTGGTGTTCTTGGATTAGTCTCCCAGATGGCACGGTATTCTTGGATTAGACCCCCGGATGGTGTGTGTTCTCGGATTAGATCCCCGGCTGGCACGGTGTTCTCGGCTTAGACCCCCGAATGGCGTAGTGTTCTTGGATAGACCCCCGGATGGTGCGGTGTTCTCGGATTAGACCCCCGGATGGTGCGGTGTTCTCGGCTTAGACTCCCGGATGGCGTGGTGTTCTTGGATTAGTCTCCCAGATGGCACGGTATTCTTGGATTAGACCCCCGGATGGTGTGGTGTTCTCGGATTAGATCCCCGGCTGGCACGGTGTTCTCGGCTTAGACCCCCGAATGGCGTGTGTTCTTGGATTAGACCCCCGGATGGTGCGGTGTTCTCGGATTAGACCCCGGATGGTGCGGTGTTCTCGGATTAGACCCCCGGATGGTGCGGTGTTCTCGGATTAGACCCCCGGATGGTGTGGTGTTCTCGGATTAGTCCCCCGGATGGCACGGTATGCTCGGCTTAGACCCCTGTATGGCACGGTGTTCTCGGCTTAGACCCCCGGATGGCGTGGTGTTCTTGGATTAGTCTATCGGATGGCGCAGTGTTCTCGGATTAGACGACCGGATGGCGCAGTGTTCTCGGACTAGACCCCGGATATCACATGTTCTCGGCTTAGATCACCGGATGGTGTGGTGTTCTCGGATTAGACCCCCGGCTGGCACGGTGTTCTCGGCTTAGATCTCCCGGATGTCACGGTGTTCTCGGCTTAGATCCCCGGATGGCGTGGTGTTCTTGGATTAGTCTATCGGATGGCGCCATGTTCTCGGATTAGACGACCGGATGGCGCAGTGTTCTCGGCTTAGATCCCCGATGGTTGGTGTTCTTGGATTAGACCCCCGGCTGGCATGGTGTTCTCGGCTTAGACCCCCGAATGGCGCAGTGTTCTCGGATTAGACCCCCGGATGACACTGTGTTCTCGGCTTAGATCCCGGATGGTGTGGTGTTCTTGGATTAGACCCCCGGCTGGCATGGTGTTCTCGGCTTAGACCCCGAATGGCGCAGTGTTCTCGGATTAGTTCCCGGATGACGCGGCCACAATAGACATTTACCTACAGTTTATCTAGACTGCGATTCCCCAGGTGAATCACAAGGAAGCAGTGAAAGTAACCAGACGACAATAGAAAGAAGTGAAGTTTGAAGTTTATGTGTTTTCGGAGGCTGCAGCAAAACAAAGGAGAAGTGGGGGGAAATGACAAATGTGAAGATGACAGCGAAGAGCCGGCAGATAATAACACGAGTCATAATAATAATAATAACACGCATTTATGGAGACCCCTTTGATCCAAACAAGAACACAATGCATTGAAATGTATTCACGGCAGCGAGGCAGAAGCAGCAGAGAGGGATCCGCTCACACAGAAAATAACATTTCTGACCGCATTTAATTCATTAGCGTCTCCGTTATTCAAGTCCTTGGTGTAATCTTTAATTAAACGCATCCACAGACAGTATATCTACAGAAAAGCTTCAGCAAAACTTCTGCTCTCAATAACCGCGCCATTATTATCCTTCCATTGTGAGTGGGAGAGAGGACGCCGTCTGTGCTCCTCCATTACCGGAGACGTTCAGGCCTGGGAACACAAAGAGCTTCAATGGGGCACAGGCGTTTCTTCCTCACGATCTGGCCGGTCGTACGGAAGCTGTGTGACCTGTCACCTACTGCGCCAATGAGCTGACAATGAGCCCATGTGCTGCCATCCGGCTGCAGTTACTGGAGATTTAAGGGGTGCAGTTACCTCGCGGACCCCGCCGAGCTCGCTGACCGGCTGATTCCCGCTGCTTTACATATAATGACGCAGACTTATTGAATAAGAAGATTACGGCATGTATGATCTTCTAAGCATCGTCTGGTACCGCGGTAAGCCTCCAATAAGCCTGTTGTCTTTTCGGTTTTCCATTATACAACACAAAGGAAACGTGCGTCCGGCATTAGCCCGGCTCGTGTTCTTCTTTGAGAATTAATCCGGTTAAACTCGTCTGCCGTCAGCTGTTTGAAGACTGCAGTGGAGAAAGTCCCAAGAAACGCTGGATTTATGCACCAATTACAAATGGGAAGTAACGTGCGTTAACTCTTCCGGGCGCTCGGGCCGCGGATATTATCCCCTCGGATGTTCCCCGCGATGTCTTCTTCGGTATAGTCTAAACTTATTCTGCCGGAAAGTTTATTTTCTTGGCATCAAATTAAAAAAAATCCACTAATTAACGAAAGTTATAAAATAACAATCTGCCAAATACTGAAAAACACTGTCAGGAAAAAAGTCATAAAGTGACAATATAGTATTCTTGTGCCCGAGCTCAGCGACCCGGTAGAATCACTTCCAGACTGACTCTGATCACAATTCTTGCAATAATTTACCTTTCGGATCCAGGAAGAGCAATGTCTAATTGTAACGAGCTCTGGTATTGTGCTGGGGAATGAACGCTTTTAATAGCTATCTGAATGAGTTTATCAGTGATAATGAATTATTTTGCATATATTCCGCACTCCTCAGAGGATAAATATCTGAAAACATCTTCCATACAATTACACAGAACTTGCAGTCATATTTCTACAAATAGAGATAAAGTAAATGTCACACGATGATTACACGGCGTGCTCCATTTACAACAGTTCTAGAATTGGGTCAGATGATAAGATGTGGATATAAAGTCCGAGTGCAGGATGGCTGTAAGCGGCATAGTGCTGGTGGAGAACGTGGATCATTTTATGGTCCAGTGTAGATTCATTATAGAACCAGGACAATGAACGGGGAGCTGTGTAGATGATACGTAGACTTGGGTCATTATATGGAGATGCGTAGATGATACAGTTGTGCTTAAAAGTTTGCATACCCCAGCAGAATTTTTGCTTCCTTGGCTTTTTTTCAGAGAATATGAATGCTAACACCAAAACTTTTTCTCCACTCATGGTTAGTGGTTGGGTGAAGCCATTTATTGTCAGACTACTGTGTTTTCTCTTTTTAAATCATAATGACAACCAAAAGCATCCAGGTAACACTGATAAAAAGTATACACACCCTATTTCTTAATACCGTGTTTTCCCCCCTCTAGCATCAATGACAGCTTAAAGTCTTTTGTGGTAGTTGTGGATGAGGTTCTTTATTTTCTCAGATGGTAAAAGTGCCCACTCTTCTTGGCAAAAAAAAACCCAGTTCCTGTAAATTCCTGGGCTGTCTAGCATGAACTGCGCGCTTGAGATCTCCTCAGAGTAGCTCAATGATATTGAGGTCAGGAGACTGAGATGGCCACTCCAGAATCTTCACTTTGTTCTGCTGTAGCCAATAACAGGTCGACTTGGCCATATGTTTTCAATTGTTGTCATATTAGAACGTCCAAGTACGTCCCATACGCAGCTTCCAGGCTGATGATTGCAAATTTGCCTCCAGTATTTGCTGATACTGTGCTGCATTCATCTTTCCTTCAACTTTGACCAAGTTTCCTGTGCATTTGTAGCTCACACATCCCCAAAACATCAGCGAACCACCTCTGTGCTTTACAGTAGGACTGGTGATCCTTTCTTCATAGGCCTTGTTGATCTCTCTCCAAATGTAACATTTATGGTTGTGACCAAAATGTTACATTTTAGTCTCATCACTCCAAATTACCTTGTTCCAGAAGTTTTGAGGCTTGTCTCTGTGCTTTTTTGCCTATTGTAGGTGAGATACTTTGTGGTATTTGTGCAGTAATGGCTTTCTTCTGGCAACTCAGCCATGCAGCCCATTTTTCTTCCAGTGCCTCCTTATTGTGTGTCTTGAAACAGCCACACCGCTAGTTTTCAGAGAGTCTAGTATTTCAGCTGTTATTTATGGGTTTTTCTTTGCATCCTGGACAATTTTCCTGGCAGTTGTAGACAAAATTTTTGTTGTCTACCTAACCGTGGTTTTGTTTTTACAAAGCCCCTGATTTTCCATTTGTTAATCACAGTTTGAACGCTGCTGACTGCCATTATCAATTCCTTGTATATCTTTTTGTATACCTTTCCTGTTTTATACCGTTCAACTACCTTTTCCCGTTGATCCGTTGACAATTCTTTTGCTTTCCCTATGACTCACAATCCAGAAACGTCAGTGGCTGGATGAAAGATGCAAGAGTCTGTTTGGATCCCAGAAACTCACTTAGCTTTTTTGCACACACACTGATTACAAGCAAACAGGTCACAGGCGTGGATGCTACCTTTAGTAGCCAGTCAAACCCATTTGTGTCAACTTCTGTGCATGTTATCAGGCCAAAATCACCAGGGTATGTAAACTTTTATCAGGGTCATTTGGATGTTTTGGGTTGTCATTATGATTTAAAAAGAGAAAACACAGAAGTTTGGCAATAAATGGCTTCACCCGACCACTAACCATGAGTGGAGAAAAAGTTTTGGTGTTATGATTCATATTCTCTGAAAAAAAGTCAAGAAAACAAAAATTCTGCCGGGGTATGTAAACTTTTGAGCACAACTGTACATAGACTTGGGTCATTACATGTAGATGTGTAGACGATACGTAGACTTGGGTCAGTAAATGATGGCACGTTGATTAGATTTGGATCATTTCATAGCCGCTTGTATCGCAGCACGATACTTCATACGTTGCTCGTAGGTTTGGCCCAATATTTTCCAGTATCAGCCATTCTGAAGCTTTAGCCGATAACCAGTTTGTGCATTGACCAGTGTAAGTCAGCGCCGGTGACCTGCCGGCTGGACCACCTTGCCCACCTTCAGTTACAGTAACATTTACTTTTCTTGAGCCATTCCCCTTCTACACCTGATAAAACCCACTAATAATATGCAACGATCTGCGGCCTCTTCAGATGGACATATACTGTAATGGCCGTCTGTGGCTGTGCCGCAGTCTCTGCCTCGTGTAATTGACCCGGGTG
Source organism: Oophaga sylvatica (assembly GCA_033576555.1). Classification (NCBI taxonomy): domain Eukaryota; kingdom Metazoa; phylum Chordata; class Amphibia; order Anura; family Dendrobatidae; genus Oophaga; species Oophaga sylvatica. The sequence goes on along the minus strand of JARQOD010000003.1, from coordinate 398,309,171 downwards.
GTTTATTCCCATTTCTCCTGTTAAATAAAGGTCAAATGAACTTGTGGGCACTTGAATGGATAGTATGATAATTTCCCCGGCTTCATAGTAAATGAGCGGAGGTAATTGTGAGGAGGAATCTCTCCTGAGCAGCCATTCATTAGGTCTTGGTTTGCAGGTGAGGTTTCTCCAGGCGTGTTCTGCGTCTTCTTTAATCATTACCACCCGGCTAATCCGTTTTCTACAATTAGAAGAAACATTTAGACACGTAGGAGAAGACTCATTATTTTCCTCATGTGCGGAAAGTGTTCAGGTCACAATGTTTGTAATTATAGATAGATGGACGAGAAGTGAAGGTATTTTGTATCTAATGTGCGGATTTCTAAGTAAATATTGGTGGCTTAATTGCTTCATATAATGAATCCGTAACACGGAGTAAAAGTAGAAGAAGATGAAGAAGCTCTCCTCACGTTTATGTGCAGACGACAAGTCTAATTGGATTTACAGTCGTACATTAGTTTCCTTGCGGATCTGCTTGGACCCATGTAGCATCTTATTAAGGGCAAGCTGCGACTTTTGGCATCTAGAAGACTTTTGTGGCCACATGGACTTCACCACATTGGCGGTTCAATAAAACGTTGGCAAAGATCAGAAGGAGCGATCAGAACAGCCGTGTGGCATGAATTACATGTCCGGTACTACTTCCAGGACTCTTTATTGTCTGGCACATGTAAGTACCAGAGTACCTGGAGAAGGTCCAGATTTTGTCTTGACCGCCCCTCCGTCACATTAATCATCCTGCCCCTCCATTATATCTTATAGGGCCAGGAACATCCACCATCCGGAGATTCGGCCATTTTTCTTGCACAGATTGCAGGCAAAGTGTGAGTAAATGATAGATCAGTGTTACACATCAGGAGCGCGGACTCCAATTATTAATGATGTCTGGGGAGGGCACAGAAGCAGCCGGCAAAGCAATACATCACGGCACACGCCAGAGATCCCAAATCGGCTTATACCATGCGATGATGCAACGAGCGGGAATGTAATGAACACAAAGTGCGATGTAGAATAATGGGATAATGGGATTAGAGGAGACAGGATGACGGATCGCTCCGATCTGCAGCCATTCAGGATTCCCAATTATAATGTCCTGCTCCAGATATCTACATGTGATACCGGATCATTATCACCGAGGATTACCAGCAGGAATACATTAGGAGGTCATTAGGACTGCGAGGAGATCAGTGTTCGGGGACCTGGAGACCGATATCACAGCATTGCGGTGTCCCACTGTGTAATACATGACGTGGGGGCGCCGCCATTGTTTGGAGGTCACATACTTGTATCTATGTCAGGTGATGCAAAGTCACAGTTCTGTATCAGGGGCAGACGTGACAGCGAGGACCCCAGAGCGAGAACTGTACACGGACCCTAGAAGAAAAGTGCTGGCACTAGTCCACTCCAGAAAACGCAGCATTATTGTGCCAATCCACAAAGAAAGTCAAAGTCACAACTTTGGTTTTTTTTATTTCTTGTGCACAAAAAATGGCGTCTTTTCCTTAGTGCTCTTATATGTAAAGAACATGAAGTCAGCGCTGGACGGGTCGGTGTATTTGGGTCACAAATCAGATGAAACGCAGAGATTTCTTTATCAGACGATCCGTCCACAACCAAAGCAGAAATGTGAAAAGGCCCAAAGGCTACAATGTGGCCATTAAAAAGAGACGTGTGAATGTGGCCCAACTGTGAGACATGCAGGAAAATGGGTGTACATGTAAGAAGCAGCCGGGGCCCCACTGACCAAGGGCCCCTATACAGCTGCACAAATGTCGACCATTGGCCACCTGAGATCCTCACAAAACGTCCACCGATACTGCATAGAAAGTCTGCTGACTATTCACACTGGTGTGACTGCGGAGAGAAGCCTGTCGTCCCTTACGGGCTCGTGCAGACAGCCGTACTAATTGTGGATTTATTTGATGGGTCGCACTTGTCACCATGTTGTTCTAAGTGGCTGTGCAAACACACGATTTGCCTCCAAGGATCTGATGGCATTCGCCCATTCAACTCTATGGATCCATAGAAATACTTGCACTCGCTGTCTGATGTTCCCGAACTCACATTATAGAGGAACTTATTTTTCTCTCCACCTCCGACAAAATCTGAAATCGGATCCCAGTTTGATGAAATTCTAATCAGAACCTGAGACTGATTTTCTCAGACATTAAAATGGTTGTCTGCACCTGCCCTTATGGTCGTCCGTTTTCAGTCCATTTTTTTTCACTTTATCATGTTTTTTTACTGTCCCCTAAACAGAGTGATCCTCAAATACCTACTGATCCATGACAAGCAGGCAAGTCAGCTCTTCTCTCAGCATCTGCCTCGCCACATCTCTACATTCATTAAATATACAATCTCTTCTTTTCTTGTGATCTGGTCTCTCCAGGAATCAAACCCACGACCTTTATCACTGCAAGCAGCAGCTAAACCGGCTGATAATGAATGTCACCAGTGTTCTGCCCAGTTCTTTATTTCCTGGACCCATTCACGTGAATGGGCGAGTGCTGTCAGAACTGCCCAGAGTTGGACGTCTCCTATCTCTATGCTGACCACTGGTCCACACAAAGAAAAAGAGTCAGACATTTTTAATGTATCACTGGCAGCAGAGAAATAAAAACCATTGAGGTCTGAATGAGGCTTTACTGTGAGGTTTCCTATATAATGGTATGTTCACGTCATATAAAGCTTCCGTGGAGGATGGCTTCTATATAAAGCTTCGTGAAGGACGGCTACTATATAAAGCTTCCGTGAAGGACGGCTTCTATATAAAGCTTCAGTGGAGGACGGCTACTATATAAAGCTTCCGTGAAGGACGGCTTCTATATAAAGCTTCAGTGGAGGACGGCTACATATAAAGCTTCCGTGAAGGACGGCTTCTATATAAAGCTTCAGTGGAGGACGGCTACTATATAAAGCTTCCGTGAAGGACGGCTTCTATATAAAGCTTCCGTGGAGGACGGCTATATATAAAGCTTCCGTGGAGGACGGCTTCTATATAAAGCTTCCGTGAAGGACGGCTTCTATATAAAGCTTCCGTGGAGGACGGCTACTATATAAAGCTTCCGTGAAGGACGGCTTCTATATAAAGCTTCCGTGGAGGACGGCTACTATATAAAGCTTCCGTGAAGGACGGCTTCTATATAAAGCTTCCGTGGAGGACGGCTACTATATAAAGCTTCCGTGAAGGACGGCTTCTATATAAAGCTTCCGTGGAGGACGGCTACTATATAAAGCTTCCGTGAAGGACGGCTTCTATATAAAGCTTCCGTGGAGGACGGCTTCTATATAAAGCTTCCGTGGAGGACGGCTTCTATATAAAGCTTCCGTGAAGGACGGCTTCTATATAAGCTTGTGAGACGCTTCTTATAACTTCAGTGAAGGACGGCTACTATATATAAAGCACGTGAGGACGGCTTCTATATAAAGCTTCGTGGAGGACGGCTTCTATATAAAGCTTCCGTGGAGGACGGCTACTAAATAAATAAAAAGCTTCCGTGAAGGACGGCTTCTATATAAAGCTTCCGTGAAGGACGGCTTCTATATAAAGCTTCCGTGGAGGACGGCTTCTATATAAGCTTCCGTGGAGGACGGCTTCTATATAAAGCTTCCGTGGAGGACGGCTACTATATTAAGCTTCCGTGAGGACGGCTTCTATATAAAGCTTCCGTGGAGGACGGCTTCTATATAAGCTTCAGTGAAGGACGGCTTCTATATAAGCTTCCGTGGAGGACGGCTACTATATAAAGCTTCCGTGAAGGACGGCTTCTTTATAAAGCTTCCGTGGAGGACGGCTTCTATATAAAGCTTCCGTGGAGGACGGCTTCTATATAAAGCTTCCGTGGAGGACGGCTTCTATATAAAGCTTCAGTGGAGGACGGCTTACTATATAAAGCTTCCGTGAAGGACGGCTCTATAAAGCTTCCGTGAGGACGGTACTATATAAAGCTTCCGTGGAGGACGGCTTCTATATAAAGCTTCCGTGGAGGACGGCTTCTATATAAAGCTTCCGTGGAGGACGGCTTCTATATAAAGCTTCGTGAGGACGGCTACTATATAAAGCTTCCGTGGAGGACGGCTTCTATATAAAGCTTCCGTGGAGGACGGCTCTATATAAAGCTTCCGTGGAGGACGGCTCTATATAAAGCTTCCGTGAGGACGGCTTCTATATAAAGCTTCCGTGAGGACGGCTCTATATAAAGCTTCCGTGGAGGACGGCTCTATATAAAGCTTCCGTGAGGACGGCTTCTATATAAAGCTTCCGTGGAGGACGGCTACTATATAAAGCTTCCGTGAAGGACGGCTTCTATATAAAGCTTCCGTGGAGGACGGCTACTATATAAAGCTTCCGTGAAGGACGGCTTCTATATAAAGCTTCCGTGGAGGACGGCTTCTATATAAAGCTTCCGTGAGGACGGCTTCTAATAAAGCTTCCGTGGAGGACGGCTACTATATAAAGCTTCGTGGAGGACGGCTTCTATATAAAGCTTCCGTGGAGGACGGCTTCTTATAAAGCTTCCGTGAGGACGGCTACTATATAAAGCTTCCGTGAAGGACGGCTTCTATATAAAGCTTCCGTGAAGGACGGCTTCTATATAAAGCTTCGTGAAGGACGGCTTCTATATAAAGCTTCCGTGGAGGACGGCTTCTATATAAAGCTTCCTTGGAGGACGGCTTCTATATAAAGCTTCCGTGGAGGACGGCTACTATATAAAGCTTCCGTGAAGGACGGCTTCTATATAAAGCTTCCGTGGAGGACGGCTTCTATATAAAGCTTCCGTGGAGGACGGCTACTATATAAAGCTTCCGTGAGGACGGCTTCTATATAAAGCTTCCGTGGAGGACGGCTACTATATAAAGCTTCCGTGAGGACGGCTTCTATATAAGCTTCCGTGGAGGACGGCTTCTATATAAAGCTTCCGTGAAGGACGGCTTCTATATAAAGCTTCCGTGGAGGACGGCTACTATATAAAGCTTCCGTGAAGGACGGCTTCTATATAAAGCTTCCGTGGAGGACGGCTTCTATATAAAGCTTCCGTGGAGGACGGCTTCTATATAAAGCTTCCGTGGAGGACGGCTTCTATATAAAAGCTTCAGTGGAGGACGGCTACTATATAAAGCTTCCGTGAAGGACGGCTTCTATATAAAGCTTCCGTGAAGGACGGCTACTATATAAAGCTTCCGTGGAGGACGGCTTCTATATAAAGCTTCCTCGTGGAAGGTCTAAGCTTGTACTATATAAAGCTTCGTGGAGGACGGCTTCTATATAAAGCTTCCGTGAGGACAGGCTTCTATATAAAGCTTCAGTGGAGGACGGCTACTATATAAAGCTTCCGTGAAGGACGGCTTCTATAATAAAGCTTCAACGTGGAGGACGGCTACTATATAAAGCTTCCGTGAAGGACGGCTTCTATATAAAGCTTCCGTGGAGGACGGCTACTATATAAAGCTTCCGTGGAGGACGGCTTCTATATAAAGCTTCCGTGGAGGACGGCTACTATATAAAGCTATCCGTGAGGACGGCTTCTATATAAAGCTTCCGTGGAGGACGGCTTCTATATAAAGCTTCCGTGGAGGACGGCTACTATATAAAGCTTCCGTGGAGGACGGCTTCTATATAAAGCTTCCGTGGAGGACGGCTCTATATAAAGCTTCCGTGAAGGACGGCTTCTATATAAAGCTTCCGTGGAGGACGGCTTCTATATAAAGCTTCCGTGAAGGACGGCTTCTATAAAGCTTCTGAAGAGCTCTAAAGCTTCCGGAGGACGGCTTCTATATAAAGCTTCCGTTGGAGGACGGTTCTATATAAGCTTCGTGGAGACGTACTATATAAAGCTTCCGTGAAGGACGGCTTCTATATAAAGCTTCCGTGGAGGACGGCTTCTTATAAAGCTTCCGTGGAAGACGGCTTCTGTATAAAGCTTCCGTGAGGACGGCTCTTATATAAAGCTTCCGTGGAGACGGCTTCTGTATAAAGCTTCCGTGGAGGACGGCTACTATTCAAAGCTCCTTTGGAAGGACGGCTTCTATATAAAGCTTCCGTGGAGGACGGCTTCTATATAAAGCTTCCGTGAAGGACGGCTTCTGTATAAAGCTTCCGTGGAGGACGGCTTCTATATAAAGCTTCCTTGGAGGACGGCTTCTATATAAAGCTTCCGTGGAGGACGGCTACTATATAAAGCTTCCGTGGAGGACGGCTCCTGTATAAAGCTTCCGTGGAAGACGGCTTCTGTATAAAGCTTCCGTGGAGGACGGCTTCTGTATAAAGCTTCCGTGGAGAACGGCTTCTGTATAAAGCTTCCGTGGAGGATGGTTTCTGTATAAAGCTTCCGTGGAGGACGGCTTCTATATAAAGCTTCCGTGGAGGACGGCTTCTGTATAAAGCTTCCGTGGAGGATGGTTTCTGTATAAAGCTTCCGTGGAGGACGGCTTCTATATAAAGCTTCCGTGGAGGACGACTTCTGTGTAAAGCTTCCGTGGAGGACGGCTACTATATAAAGCTTCCGTGAAGGACGGCTTCTGTATAAAGCTTCCGTGGAGGACGGCTTCTGTGTAAAGCTTCCGTGGAGGACGACTTCTGTGTAAAGCTTCCGTGGAGGACGGCTTCTGTATAAAGCTTCCATGGAGGATGGTTTCTTTTTTACATGCAGCACTATTTTTCCCACAATTTGCAAGTAAAACCTTAATCTGGTTGATTTTTGCTCCTCCGGGGAAGCTGAGAACACAATAATCAGCTCTTCTGTATGCAGAATAACCCGACCAGAATGGTGGACTGCCCGGGAAGTATGGAGACCACTGTGCCCACCACAACCACTGAGAGGGGCAGAGAGTACAGCATGCAGTGCAGGGCGGCGGAAGCTGCAGGGAGACAGGTCCCTGCAATGATGATGATCTGACTCAGGGAAAATCATTGAGCAGCGAGTATTCAGATCTAACTCCTTATACAAGAGGCCTGGAATTAATCTAACATGAGGCGCTGCACACGGTGAGCAGATCCAAAGGCCGCGCCATTTATAATGATGAGGAGTCAGATGTGCAGCAATGAGGAGACAATGACAGGTGCAGGAATGGGAGTGCGCCTTCACTATGTCCTGTCCACCGCCTCTATGACTCTTACTCACTGCACCACTTCACTCCCGCACACCGCATTATACACACGTATATTATATACATATTATACTCACAGCACAATGTATCTTTACCATCAGAAGAAAACATTTGTATCCAAGTTCACACTTTCCATTGTGTCAAGTTGTAAAAAATAATGGGAAAAAAATGCTAATTTTTTCAGAGTTTTATTTGCTTGTCTTTGATTAATACTGAGCCAGGTGCAGAGATATCATTGGTGCAACCGGTGCATCCTCAAGGGGGCCCCAGAAATAAGAGGGCCACATCTAGGTCCAAAGCAGGAGGAATTGTGCATTACGACGCATTATTGGCTGCAAAGTGCCCATATTGTTCCTGCACAGGGGCCTCGTCTGTCTCTGTTCACATACACATTTTTTTTACAAGGATTATTTTGTGTTTTCTGCACCAAAATCTGCATCAAATCTGCTTGTAATAAGCATCCAATTAACTCAAATAGAAAACGTCCATAATATAATAATGTATAATGGAGCGAGCGTCACTTTCACATCCACATGACAATCATCAGAGCGTTTCCAACAGAGAACACAAACGAATTTCCTTTTAAAATGAAAAGGGAGCTGGAAATTCACCCCATACACACAGACAGCGCCGGCACTGCCAGCAGCGGGACGTGGATAAAGGCATCAATCCCTGACAGCCGTGATTCCACCTGTGGAAATGCTGTGTCTCTTCCACATGAAGTTGTCTTTTCTCCTGTTGTTTGCATCAAAATACGCAGTAACAATCTGCTCTGATAATTGCATTTTGTTGCTGCTTTTTTATGTTTTCCCCTTTTTTGATTTTTCTTTGTTAAGAGTTGATGCAGCATTTTTTTAAATGATTTTTTAGTGGCGAAACGCTGCGATTCCTCACGTGAACGTTGCAGAACGGCGGCGTTTTACTAGCATTTTTTCGTGCTGTGTTGAAAAACGCTCAGAGGGTAACAGCGCCATGAAATCTGATAATGGCAGCATATTTTCTGCATGAAAAAAATGCAATGGAAACAATATGCAGCGGTTACGCTATGTGGGAAAATGTCCTTCCGAATGTTACTAACGCCAGACTGGAAGTTGCTTTTCTTTTCTCTACAGAAATAAATAAATGTGGTAATTATGTTTTAATGAAATCCTGTCCGTAATCGATGCTGGAAACAAAGGGATCGTCTGCAGGAATCTGAGCGTCACTGCCGCTTACTGGGAAGTACGGAGGTGAACTCTGTATAATGGCGTCATCTCCAGACTGACAATCGGGAGACAGTGAATGTTTGGTGTGGCAGCCATGGGTAGGAGGTAGTGCCAGGACAGTGCACGGAACTGATAGCGCCAGGCGGCTCCTGGGGGCCACAGAGGACATTCAGCTATGGGGTCCATGGAGCTTTCCTTCTCCATTGAGCTGCTGTTTTCCACGCCACCCTCTTTCGTTCACGCCTGAATATAGAAGGGTCTGTGGTAGCATGGAGCCCCTCCATGGTAAGGCCCTGCTAACACTTTTCTCGCGGACGCTCCTTTCTGCTCCATACTCTGTGATTGTGGAAATGTTTCATCGAATCGTTCAGACATAATAGCGAGGTTAGAAGCTCTTCCTTTATGGCTAATGTGCGTCTCTCGGGGGGAGAGATTTCCATGTAATTCCACAATTAGTGTATGTGCCTCCGCAGCGCGGTGATGGGGGGTCAGAGGGGGCCGCCTTCACGCCGCTCAGATACAAGTGGAGGCAGATCGTGCCCTTCTTCCTATTAAACCCCTTTCTTTCTGCAGCGAGATGGATCTTGGGAGCTGCAAATGGCCTGTTCTGTCTATACTCTGACAAATGGCGGCTCTTAGAAGCTTCCTTTCCTCTGTAAAGATCATTTTAATCAATTTGAGGTCTGTGGTTTCATCTTAAAACGACTTTATTATTTATTCATTGTCTTATTTTTACACAGTGTTTTTAGCGTACGTTGTGCCACCGGAGCAGGATAAAACTCAGACACTAAAGGATCATCCAGAAAACTCACAGCCGCCAAAGCCACGACTAGTGCAAAAGTCACAGAGGTCCGGGGCCACCAGGACGCCATAGCCAGGGACCCCCAGGACGCCATAGCCAGGGACCAGCAGGACGCCATAGCCAGGGGCCACCAGGACGCCATAGCCAGGGACCAGCAGGACGCCAAAGCCAGGGACCACCAGGACGCCATAGCCAGGGGCCACCAGGACGACATAGCCAGGGGCCACCAGGACGCCATAGCCAGGGGTCACCAGGATGCCATAGCCAGGGGCCACCAGGACGCCATAGTTAGGGACCAGCAGGACGCCATAGCCAGGGGCCACCAGGACGCCATAGCCAGGGGCCAGCAGGACGCCATAGCCAGGAACCACCAGGACGCCGTAGCCAGGGGCCACCAGGGTGTCATAACCAGGGACCAACAGGACGCCATAGCCAGGGGCCACCAGGACGCCATAGCCAGGGGCCACCAGGACACCATAGGCAGGGGCCACCAGGACGCCATAGCCAGGGGCCACCAGAACGCCATAGCCAGGGACCAGCAGGACGCCATAGCCAGTGGCCACCAGGACACCATAGCCAGGGGCCACCAGGAAGCCATAGCCAGGGGCCACCAGAACGCCATAGCCAGGGACCAGCAGGACGCCATAGCCAGTGGCCACCAGGACGCCATAGCCAGGGGCCACCAGGATGCCATAGCCAGGACAATAGCAGGATGCTGTAGCCAGTGAACACCAGGACGCCATAGCCCGGGGCCACCAGGATGCCATTGCCAGGGACCAGCAGCATGCCATAGCCAGGGGCCACAAGGACGCCATAGCCAGGGGCCACCAGGACGCCATGGCCAGGGACCAGCAGCATGCCCTAGCCAGGGGCCACCAGGACACCATAGCCATGGGCCACCAGGACGCCATAGCCATGGGTCACCTGGACGCAATAGAAAGGGGCCACCAGGACGCCATAGCCATGAGCCACCAGGACGCCATAGCCAGGGGCCACCAGGACGCCATAGCCAGGTGCCACCAGGATGCCATAGACATGCGCCACCAGGACGCCAGAGCCATGGGCCCCCAGGATGCCATAGCCAGGGGCCACTAGGACTCCATAGTCAGTTGCCACCAGGATGTCATACCCATGGGCCACCAGGATGCCATAGCCAGGGGCCACCAGGACACCATAGCCAGGGGCCATCAGGACGCCATAGACATGGGCCACCAGGACCCCATAGACAGGGGTCACCAGGACGCCATAGCCATGGGCCACCAGGACGCCATAGCCAGGGACCAGCAGGACGCCATAGCCAGGGACCACCAGGACGCCATAGCCAGGGCCACCAGGACGACATAGCCAGGGGCCACCAGGACGCCATAGCCAGGGGCCACCAGGATGCCATAGCCAGGGGCCACCAGGACGCCATAGCCAGGGCCACCAGGACGCCATAGTTAGGGACCAGCAGGACGCCATAGCCAGGGGCCACCAGGACGCCATAGCCAGGGGCCAGCAGGACGCCGTAGCCAGGGGCCACCAGGGTGTCATAGCCAGGGACCAACAGGACGCCATAGCCAGGGGCCACCAGGACACCATAGCCAGGGGCCACCAGGACGCCATAGCCAGGGGCCACCAGAACGCCATAGCCAGGGACCAGCAGGACGCCATAGCCAGTGGCCACCAGGACGCCATAGCCAGGGGCCACCAGGATGCCATAGCCAGGAACTAGCAGGACTCTGTAGCCAGTGAACACCAGGACGCCATAGCCAGGGGCCACCAGGACGCCATAGCCAGGGACCAGCAGCACGCCATAGCCAGGGACCACCAGGACACCATAGCCCGGGGCCACCAGGATGCCATTGCCAGGGACCAGCAGCATGCCATAGCCAGGGGCCACCAGGACGCCATAGCCAGGGGCCACCAGGACGCCATGGCCAGGGACCAGCAGCATGCCCTAGCCAGGGGCCACCAGGACGCCATAGCCATGGGCCACCAGGACGCCATAGCTATGGGTCACCTGGACGCAATAGAAAGGGGCCACCAGGACGCCATAGCCATGAGCCAAAAGGACGCCATAGCCAGGGGCCACCAGGAAGCCATAGCCATGTGCCACCAGGATGCCATAGACATGCGCCACCAGGACGCCAGAGCCATGGGCCCCCAGGATGCCATAGCCAGGGGCCACTAGGACTCCATAGTCAGGGGCCACCAGGATGTCATACCCATGGGCCACCAGGATGCCATAGCCAGGGGCCACCAGGACACCATAGACAGGGGCCATCAGGACGCCATAGACATGGGCCACCAGGACCCCATAGACAGGGGTCACCAGGACGCCATAGCCATGGGCCACCAGGACGCCATAGCCAGGTGCCACCAGGATGCCATAGCCAGAGGCCACCAGGACGCCTTAGCCAGGAGCCAACAGGGCGCCATAGCCATGGGCCACCAGGACGCCATAGCCAGGGACCACCAGGACACCATAGCCAGGGGCCACCAGGACGCCACAACCAGGGACCTCCAGGATGCCATAGCTAGGAACCACCAGGACGCCACAGCCAGAGACTCCCAGGACGCCATAGCCATGGGCCACCTGGACGCCATAGCAAGGGACCCCCAGGACGCCATAGCCAGGGACCTATCAGCCTCATAGATAGCTTAGCACCACACAGACTATACAGGTGTGGACTGAAATCTATCACACAATGTATATATTTTAACAGCTCAGACAAAACCAAAAATAATATAGGACTGAAATCTACACTGTATTAATGACTCTGCCCGGAACATGGAGGGAACGTGCACATTATTATCCTGCGGACGCTGCTTTTGCACCCACAGCTCCGTCAGTCCTGTTATTACATGTTATAAAGTATCAAGACCTTGAATGACCTAAAGAAGAAGACATTAAAAGGTTTCAGTGCAGCAACGTACCCCGGAAACATCATCATTTATCCAGACATTTAGCATAAAGCAGCTCAAGGTTCTTCCTCTCTGATGCTTCACTTTACCAGCAACGTCACCGTCTGTGCATAATAAAACACAAGAACACATCTTATATTCACCTGCAATCTAAGCTGCATGTACTGACATACTAGGAGAGAGGGGAGAAGAGCAAGAAATTCTGGAGAACAAGGCTTAAACACTGCAGCGAAACAATATACTGTATTGTAGTATATAATTACTGATCCTCAGTTACATCCTGTATTATACCCCAGAGCTGCGCTCACTATTCTGCTGGTGCAGTCACTGTGTACATACATTACATTACTGATCCTGAGTTACATCCTGTATTATACTCCAGAGCTGCACTCACTATTCTGCTGGTGGAGTCACTGTGTACATACATTACATTACTGATCCTGAGTTACATCCTGTATTATACTCCAGAGCTGCGCTCACTATTCTGCTGGTGCAGTCACTGTGTACATACATTACATTACTGATCCTGTATTGGAGTTCAGTGTTGTACAAGATCAGTAATGTAATGTATGTACAGTCATGGCCAAAAGTTTTGAGAATGACACAAATATTAATTTTTACAAAGTCTATTGCTTCACTTTTTCTAATGGCAATTTGCATATACTCCAGAATGTTATAAAGAATGATCAGCTTAACAGCAATTACTTGCAAAGTCAATATTTGGCTAGAAAATGAACTTTATCCCCCAAAACACATTTCAACATCATTGCAGCGCTGCCTTAAAAGGACCAGCTAACCTCTTTTCAGTGATTGCTCCATTAACACAGGTGTGGGTGTTGATGAGGACATGGCTGGAGATCAATCTGTCATGATTAAGTAAGAATGACACCACTGGACACTTTAAAAGGAGGCTGGTGCTTGGCATCATTGTTTCTCTTCTGTTAACCATGGTTATCTCTAAAGAAACACGTGCAGTCATCATTGCAATGCACAAAAATGGCCTAACAGGGAAGAGTATCGCAGCTAGAAAGATTGCACCTCAGTCAACAATCTATTGCATCATCAAGAACTTCAAGGAGAGAGGTTCCATTGTTGCCAAAAAGGCTTCAGGGCGCCCAAGAAAGACCAGCAAGCGCCAGGACCGTCTCTTAAAAGTGTTTCAGCTGCGGGATCGGGCTACGAGCAGTGTAGAGCTTGCTCAGGAATGGCAGCAGGCAGGTGTGAGTGCATCTGCACACACTGTGAGGCGGAGACACTTGGAGCAAGGCCTGGTCTCAAGGAGGGCAGCAAAGAAGCCACTTCTCTCCAGAAAAAACATCATGGACAGACTGATATTCTGCAAAAGGTACAGGCAGTGGACTGCTGAGGACTGGGGTAAAGTTATTTTCTCTGATGAATCCCCTTTTCGATTGTTTGGGACATCAGGAAAACGCCTCATTCGGAGAAGACAAGGTGAGCGCTACCACCAGTCTTGTCTCATGCCAACTGTTAAGCATCCTGAAACCATTCATTTGTGGGGTTGCTTCTCAGCCAAGGGAATCGGCTCTCTCACAGTCTTGCCTAAAAACACAGCCATGAATAAAGAATGGTACCAGAATGTCCTCCAAGAGCAACTTCTCCCAACCCTCCAAGAGCAGTTTGGCGATCAACAATGCCTTTTCCAGCATGATGGAGCACCTTGCCATAAAGCAAAGGTGATAACTAAATGGCTCAGGGAACAAAACATAGAGATTTTGGGTCCATGGCCTGGAAACTCCCCAGATCTTAATCCCATTGAGAACTTGTGGTCAATCATCAAGAGACGGGTGGACAAACAAAAACCTAAAAATTCTGACAAAATGAAAGCATTGATTGTGCAAGAATGGACTGCTATCAGTCAGGATTTGGTCCAGAAGTTGATTGAGAGGATGCCAGGGAGAATTGCAGAGATCCTGAAGAAGAAGGGTCAACACTGCAAATATTGACTTGCTGCATTAACTCATTCTAACTGTCAATATAAGCTTTTGTTACTCATATGTTTGCAATTATTATATTTCTGTCTGTGATAAAAACATCTGTCAAACACACATAAAAAAAAGAGGGCAGCAGATCATGTGAAAATATAATATTTGTGTCATTCTCAAAACTTTTGGCCATGACTGTACACAGTGACTGCACCAGCAGAATAGTGAGCGCAGCTCTGGGGTATAATACTGGATGTAACACAGGATCAGTAGTGTAAAGTATGTACACAGTGACTGCACCAGCAGAATAGTGAGTGCAGCTCTGGAGTATAATACAGGATGTAAAACAGGATCATTAATGTATGTACACAGTGACTGCAGCGGCAGAATAATGAGTGCAGCCCTGGAGTGTAATACAGGATGCAATTCAGGATCAGTAATGTAATGTATGTACACAGTGACTGCATCAGCAGAATAGTGAGTGCAGCTCTGGATTATAATACAGGATGTAACTTAGGATCAGTAATGTAATGTATGTACACAGTGACTGCATCAGCAGAATAGTGAGTGCAGCTCTGGAGTATAATACAGGATGTAAATCAGGGTGAGAACAATATTTCCTGGTTTGCTTCTCACAAACCTATCCTAATCCTTAGCACCAGTTAAACTGAAGTGAAATTGTGACGTGTTACGGCCATTTTCTGTTGGGTTTTGTAGATAGTAACGTTTTTCCTTATACTCTTAATTACATTGTATCGTTCTCTCAGTGATTGGAGATTGTGTTGCTGCTGAGGACAATATTTCTCTATATCTATTTTCTTAGCTGCAATTATTTAAATGTCTATACTGTTAATAAAACTTGTATTATATAAGATTTTGTGTTCATCAAGTTTTTATCAGTCCTTTTACCATTTTATTGCTCTGTAATCCTCTGAAATCCAGTGCTTACATATTAATTCAAATCAAATATTAGGCATCTGGCAGCAGCACAGCAGTGAACAGCAGAAATTGTATTTCCGGGTGTTATTAGTGTTATCATAAAGACACTTGGAGTGGAGATATCTGAGGAATATTCTTGTAAGAGTTTTTCACTCTTGCAATAAAGTAACAGACATTAGAAATAATAGGAAATAGTGATTTAGAAAATGGCTGTAATCTTGCGTAATGACCAAGACTGCCAGCGAGGGAGACTGGTCACATCTGCCCAATAAGGCAGAAGAGCCCTGAGACTGCCCAACGAGGGAGAGGGGCCAAGACTGCCCAACGAGGGAGAGGGGCAAAGACTGCCCAACGAGAGAGAAGGGCAAAGACTGCCTAGTGAAGAAGGGCAAAGACTGCGCAACGAGGGAGAAGGGACAAGACTGCCCAACGAGAGAGAAGGGCAAAGACTACCTAGTGAGGGAGAAGGGAAAAGACTGCGCAATGAGGGAGAAGGGCAAAGACAGCCCCACGAGAGAGAAGGGCAAAGACTGCTAGTAAGGGAGAAGGGAAAAGACTTCGCAACGAGAGAGAAGGACAAAGACTGCGCAATGAGGGAGAAGGGCAAAGACTGCCCCACGAGAGAGAAGGGCAAAGGCTTCCCAACGAGGAAGAAGGGCCAAGTCTGCCCAACGAGGGAGAAGGGCGAAGACTGCCCAACAAGGGAGAAGGGCCAAGACTGCCTAGTGAGGGAGAAGGGCCAAGGCTGCCTAGTGAGGGAGAAGGACAAAGACTGTGCAACGAGAGAGAAGGGCAAAGACTGCCCAACGAGGGAGAAGGGTAAAGACTGCCTAGTGAGGGAGAAGGGCAAAGACTGCCCCACGAGAGAGAAGGGCAAAGACTTCCCAACGAGGAAGAAGGGCCAAGTCTGCCCAACGAGGGAAGGGCCAAGACTACCCAACAAGGGTGAAGGGCCAAGACTGCCTAGTGAGGGAGAAGGGCCAAGGCTGCCTAGTGAGGGAGAAGGGCAAAGACTGCCCAACGAGGGAGAAGGGCTAAGACTGCCCAACGAGGGAGAAGGGACAAGGCTGCCCAATGAGGGAGAATGGCAAAGACTGCCTAGTGAGGGAGAAGGGCAAAGATTGCGCAGCGAGAGAGAAGGGCAAAGACTGCCAAAAGAGGGAGAAGGGCCAAGACTGCCTAGTAAGGGAAATGTGCCTCATCTGCCTAATAAGGCAGGAGGGCCCTAAGATTGTCCAGTGAGGGAGAAGGACAAAGACTGGCCAATGAGAGAGAAGGACCAAGTTTGAACAATGATGGAGAAGGGCCCTTATACTAGCAAATGAGGAAGAAGGGTCTTGTATGGCCAAAGAGGTAGAAGGGCCAAGACTACTCAGTGAGGGAGAAAGGCCAAGATTGCTCAACAAGGAAGAAGGGCACTGAGAATGTCCAATGACTGAGAATGGCAAATACTGCCAAAAAAGAGATAAAATGACGATGTCTGTGAAATAATAGAGAATGTCTAAGACTACTCAACATGGGACAGGATGAAGTCTAACAAAGATGGAGATAATGACAGGCTGCTTAGCCAGAAAGAGGAACAAAGAAACGCTGCCCTGACAAACGACCAACACTAACTAACCTAGGACTATGACCACAACTATTAATTTAGGACAATGATCACAACTTTCCTAACTAGGACAATGACAAAGACAGCAGAACCTGCTACAAGGACCAGGACTCCCGAACCTGGTCCAATGACCAAGACTATGATGGAGGGTTTATTAATTGGCCTCTAAAGTAAATGTGTTCTTCATTGTGTCACAGTTGCATCAGTGGTCGGACCCTGTAGGACCCTTATTTCTGGGTGTCCGTTCACATTTATCTATCACAATCATTTTCAGTTGTGAATCTATCTTTGTAGCATTTCCCGGGCACATTTTTCCTTTTATTATTTTTTTCCACTCCTCCAGAGTCATCCTTTCACTATAGAAAATATTTTATATTTTGTGCTAGAACAATGTGCTATGGAGCGTTTGTCCGCTCATAGTCTGCATGTTTTGGTTTTCGGATGACCACTGACTTAACTGACCATGAAGCTGAGAGGGTTGTTCTCCCACCGAGACTTAGAGTCTCTGCCTTAAGGTACTGCCACACTAAACAATCCCGCTAGCGATCTCGTTAACGTCGCATACTAATGAGATCGCTAGCGTGATTGTTATAATATCGCTAGTGGCTGCCTAATTTAGCGATGTCGTTAAGGACGCTATCGCGGTTAGCGATCTCCTTAACGACTTTAGCGGTACAAAATAACCGCTAAATCGCTAAAAAAAAAGGTGCCACACTCAGCGATATATACTTACCAGCGGGACGCCGACGATAAAAATAGGGTCCGGAACGATGTCAGCGACGAACGAGATCACAGCAGGATCTCAGTAGGGGCCACGTCGTCGCTAGATGCCGCACACAACAACGTCGCTAACGGGATCGATAAATAGTGACTTTTTTTAGCGATCTCGTTAGCGACGCTGTTTAGTGTGGCATACCCTTTACACATCATTACATGGGGTGTGAAGCGCGGACATGGATTCTGTGGGGCCCTTTGTTACAACCGGCTTCATTGTGCGCAGACATCCATATTGTCTCTGCACAAGTATCTTGTGCTTCGCTAATGATTTCCTGTGGATTACAGCTCAGATCTACTGATGGATCTGCA
>JARQOD010000003.1:398238302-398291434 GCA_033576555.1 Oophaga sylvatica | reverse complement strand
TGATCCTTTCTTCATAGCCTTGTTGATCTCTCTCCAAATGTAACATTTATGGTTGTGACCAAAATGTTACATTTTAGTCTCATCACTCCAAATTACCTTGTTCCAGAAGTTTTGAGGCTTGTCTCTGTGCTTTTTTGCCTATTGTAGGTGAGATACTTTGTGGTATTTGTGCAGTAATGGCTTTCTTCTGGCAACTCAGCCATGCAGCCCATTTTCTTCCAGTGCCTCCTTATTGTGTGTCTTGAAACAGCCACACCGCTAGTTTTCAGAGAGTCTAGTATTTCAGCTGTTATTTATGGGTTTTTCTTTGCATCCTGGACAATTTTCCTGGCAGTTGTAGACAAAATTTTGTTGATCTACCTAACCGTGGTTTTGTTTTTACAAAGCCCCTGATTTCCATTTGTTAATCACAGTTTGAACGCTGCTGACTGCCATTATCAATTCCTTGTATATCTTTTTGTATACCTTTCCTGTTTTATACCGTTCAACTACCTTTTCCCGTTGATCCGTTGACAATTCTTTTGCTTTCCCTATGACTCACAATCCAGAAACGTCAGTGGCTGGATGAAAGATGCAAGAGTCTGTTTGGATCCCAGAAACTCACTTACTTTTTTGCACACACACTGATTACAAGCAAACAGGTCACAGGCGTGGATGCTACCTTTAGTAGCCAGTCAAACCCATTGTGTCAACTTCTGTGCATGTTATCAGGCCAAAATCACCAGGGTATGTAAACTTTTTATCAGGGTCATTTGGATGTTTTGGGTTGTCATTATGATTTAAAAAGAGAAAACACAGAAGTTTGGCAATAAATGGCTTCACCCGACCACTAACCATGAGTGGAGAAAAAGTTTTGGTGTTATGATTCATATTCTCTGAAAAAAAGTCAAGAAAACAAAAATTCTGCCGGGTATGTAAACTTTTGAGCACAACTGTACATAGACTTGGGTCATTACATGTAGATGTGTAGACGATACGTAGACTTGGGTCAGTAAATGATGGCACGTTGATTAGATTTGGATCATTTCATAGCCGCTTGTATCGCAGCACGATACTTCATACGTTGCTCGTAGGTTTGGCCCAATATTTTCCAGTATCAGCCATTCTGAAGCTTTAGCCGATAACCAGTTTGTGCATTGACCAGTGTAAGTCAGCGCCGGTGACCTGCCGGCTGGACCACCTTGCCCACCTTCAGTTACAGTAACATTTACTTTTCTTGAGCCATTCCCCTTCTACACCTGATAAAACCCACTAATAATATGCAACGATCTGCGGCCTCTTCAGATGGACATATACTGTAATGGCCGTCTGTGGCTGTGCCGCAGTCTCTGCCTCGTGTAATTGACCCGCGGTGGTTTATTCCCATTTCTCCTGTTAAATAAAGGTCAAATGAACTTGTGGGCACTTGAATGGATAGTATGATAATTTCCCCGGCTTCATAGTAAATGAGCGGAGGTAATTGTGAGGAGGAATCTCTCCTGAGCAGCCATTCATTAGGTCTTGGTTTGCAGGTGAGGTTTCTCCAGGCGTGTTCTGCGTCTTCTTTAATCATTACCACCCGGCTAATCCGTTTTCTACAATTAGAAGAAACATTTAGACACGTAGAGAAGACTCATTATTTTCCTCATGTGCGGAAAGTGTTCAGGTCACAATGTTTGTAATTATAGATAGATGGACGAGAAGTGAAGGTATTTTGTATCTAATGTGCGGATTTCTAAGTAAATATTGGTGGCTTAATTGCTTCATATAATGAATCCGTAACACGGAGTAAAAGTAGAAGAAGATGAGAAGCTCTCCTCACGTTTATGTGCAGACGACAAGTCTAATTGGATTTACAGTCGTACATTAGTTTCCTTGCGGATCTGCTTGGACCCATGTAGCATCTTATTAAGGGCAAGCTGCGACTTTTGGCATCTAGAAGACTTTGTGGCCACATGGACTTCACCACATTGGACGGTTCAATAAAACGTTGGCAAAGATCAGAAGGAGCGATCAGAACAGCCGTGTGGCATGAATTACATGTCCGGTACTACTTCCAGGACTCTTTATTGTCTGGCACATGTAAGTACCAGAGTACCTGGAGAAGGTCCAGATTTTGTCTTGACCGCCCCTCCGTCACATTAATCATCCTGCCCCTCCATTATATCTTATAGGGCCAGGAACATCCACCATCCGGAGATTCGGCCATTTTTCTTGCACAGATTGCAGGCAAAGTGTGAGTAAATGATAGATCAGTGTTACACATCAGGAGCGCGGACTCCAATTATTAATGATGTCTGGGGAGGGCACAGAAGCAGCCGGCAAAGCAATACATCACGGCACACGCCAGAGATCCCAAATCGGCTTATACCATGCGATGATGCAACGAGCGGGAATGTAATGAACACAAAGTGCGATGTAGAATAATGGGATAATGGGATTAGAGGAGACAGGATGACGGATCGCTCCGATCTGCAGCCATTCAGGATTCCCAATTATAATGTCCTGCTCCAGATATCTACATGTGATACCGATCATTATCACCGAGGATTACCAGCAGGAATACATTAGGAGGTCATTAGGACTGCGAGGAGATCAGTGTTCGGGGACCTGGAGACCGATATCACAGCATTGCGGTGTCCCACTGTGTAATACATGACGTGGGGGCGCCGCCATTGTTTGGAGGTCACATACTTGTATCTATGTCAGGTGATGCAAAGTCACAGTTCTGTATCAGGGGCAGACGTGACAGCGAGGACCCCAGAGCGAGAACTGTACACGGACCCTAGAAGAAAAGTGCTGGCACTAGTCCACTCCAGAAAACGCAGCATTATTGTGCCAATCCACAAAGAAAGTCAAAGTCACAACTTTGGTTTTTTTTATTTCTTGTGCACAAAAAATGGCGTCTTTTCCTTAGTGCTCTTATATGTAAAGAACATGAAGTCAGCGCTGGACGGGTCGGTGTATTTGGGTCACAAATCAGATGAAACGCAGAGATTTCTTTATCAGACGATCCGTCCACAACCAAAGCAGAAATGTGAAAAGGCCCAAAGGCTACAATGTGGCCATTAAAAAGAGACGTGTGAATGTGGCCCAACTGTGAGACATGCAGGAAAATGGTGTACATGTAAGAAGCAGCCGGGGCCCCACTGACCAAGGGCCCCTATACAGCTGCACAAATGTCGACCATTGGCCACCTGAGATCCTCACAAAACGTCCACCGATACTGCATAGAAAGTCTGCTGACTATTCACACTGGTGTGACTGCGGAGAGAAGCCTGTCGTCCCTTACGGGCTCGTGCAGACAGCCGTACTAATTGTGGATTTATTTGATGGGTCGCACTTGTCACCATGTTGTTCTAAGTGGCTGTGCAAACACACGATTTGCCTCCAAGGATCTGATGGCATTCGCCCATTCAACTCTATGGATCCATAGAAATACTTGCACTCGCTGTCTGATGTTCCCGAACTCACATTATAGAGGAACTTATTTTTCTCTCCACCTCCGACAAAATCTGAAATCGGATCCCAGTTTGATGAAATTCTAATCAGAACCTGAGACTGATTTTCTCAGACATTAAAATGGTTGTCTGCACCTGCCCTTATGGTCGTCCGTTTTCAGTCCATTTTTTTTCACTTTATCATGTTTTTTTACTGTCCCCTAAACAGAGTGATCCTCAAATACCTACTGATCCATGACAAGCAGGCAAGTCAGCTCTTCTCTCAGCATCTGCCTCGCCACATCTCTACATTCATTAAATATACAATCTCTTCTTTTCTTGTGATCTGGTCTCTCCAGGAATCAAACCCACGACCTTTATCACTGCAAGCAGCAGCTAAACCGGCTGATAATGAATGTCACCAGTGTTCTGCCCAGTTCTTTATTTCCTGGACCCATTCACGTGAATGGGCGAGTGCTGTCAGAACTGCCCAGAGTTGGACGTCTCCTATCTCTATGCTGACCACTGGTCCACACAAAGAAAAAGAGTCAGACATTTTTAATGTATCACTGGCAGCAGAGAAATAAAAACCATTGAGGTCTGAATGAGGCTTTACTGTGAGGTTTCCTATATAATGGTATGTTCACGTCATATAAAGCTTCCGTGGAGGATGGCTTCTATATAAAGCTTCCGTGAAGGACGGCTACTATATAAAGCTTCCGTGAAGGACGGCTTCTATATAAAGCTTCAGTGGAGGACGGCTACTATATAAAGCTTCCGTGAAGGACGGCTTCTATATAAAGCTTCAGTGGAGGACGGCTACTATATAAAGCTTCCGTGAAGGACGGCTTCTATATAAAGCTTCAGTGGAGGACGGCTACTATATAAAGCTTCCGTGAAGGACGGCTTCTATATAAAGCTTCCGTGGAGGACGGCTAATATATAAAGCTTCCGTGGAGGACGGCTTCTATATAAAGCTTCCGTGAAGGATGGCTTCTATATAAAGCTTCCGTGAAGGACGGCTACTATATAAAGCTTCCGTGAAGGACGGCTTCTATATAAAGCTTCCGTGGAGGACGGCTACTATATAAAGCTTCCGTGAAGGACGGCTTCTATATAAAGCTTCCGTGGAGGACGGCTACTATATAAAGCTTCCGTGAAGGACGGCTTCTATATAAAGCTTCCGTGGAGGACGGCTACTATATAAAGCTTCCGTGAAGGACGGCTTCTATATAAAGCTTCCGTGGAGGACGGCTACTATATAAAGCTTCCGTGAAGGACGGCTTCTATATAAAGCTTCCGTGAAGGACGGCTTCTATATAAAGCTTCCGTGGAGGACGGCTACTATATAAAGCTTCCGTGGAGGACGGCTACTATATAAAGCTTCCGTGAAGGACGGCTTCTATATAAAGCTTCCGTGGAGGACGGCTACTATATAAAGCTTCCGTGAAGAGGATAAGCTTCTATATAAAGGCTTCCGTGGAGGACGGCTACTATATAAAGCTTCCGTGAAGGACGGCTTCTATATAAAGCTTCCGTGGAGGACGGCTACTATATAAAGCTTCCGTGAAGGACGGCTTCTATATAAAGCTTCCGTGGAGGACGGCTACTATATAAAGCTTCCGTGAAGGACGGCTTCTATATAAAGCTTCCGTGGAGGACGGCTACTATATAAAGCTTCCGTGAGGACGGCTTCTATATAAAGCTTCCGTGGAGGACGGCTTCTATATAAAGCTTCCGTGGAGGACGGCTTCTATATAAAGTCCCTTCCGTGAAGGACGGCTTCTATATAAAGCTTCCGTGGAGGACGGCTTCTATATAAAGCTTCCGTGGAGGACGGCTACTATATAAAGCTTCCGTGAAGGACGGCTTCTATATAAAGCTTCCGTGGAGGACGGCTTCTATATAAAGCTTCCGTGGAGGACGGCTACTATATAAAGCTTCCTTGAGGACGGCTTCTATATAAAGCTTCCGTGAAGGACGGCTTCTATATAAAGCTTCCGTGAGGACGGCTACTATATAAAGCTTCCGTGGAGGACGGCTTCTATATAAAGCTTCGTGAGGACGGCTTCTATATAAAGCTTCCGTGGAGGACGGCTACTATATAAAGCTTCCGTGAAGGACGGCTTCTATATAAGCTTCCGTGGAGGACGGCTTCTATATAAAGCTTCAGTGAAGGACGGCTTCTATATAAAGCTTCCGTGGAGGACGGCTCTATATAAAGCTTCCGTGAAGGACGGCTTACTATATAAAGCTTCCGTGAGGACGGCTTCTATATAAAGCTTCCGTGAGGACGGCTTCTATATAAAGCTTCCGTGGAGGACGGCTTCTATATAAAGCTTCGTGGAGGACGGCTTCTATATAAAGCTTCCGTGAAGGACGGCTTCTATATAAAGCTTCCGTGAAGGACGGCTACTATATAAAGCTTCCGTGGAGGACGGCTTCTATATAAAGCTTCCGTGGAGGACAGCTTCTATATAAAGCTTCCGTGGAGGACGGCTTCTATATAAAGCTTCCGTGAAGGACGGCTACTATATAAAGCTTCCGTGGAGGACGGCTTCTATATAAAGCTTCCGTGGAGGACGCTTCTATATAAAGCTTCAGTGGAGGACGGCTTCTATATAAAGCTTCCGTGAAGGACGGCTTCTATATAAAGCTTCCGTGAAGGACGGCTTCTATATAAAGCTTCCGTGGAGGACGGCTTCTATATAAAGCTTCCGTGGAGGACGGCTTCTATATAAAGCTTCCGTGGAGGACGGCTACTATATAAAGCTTCCGTGGGAAAGGGCGGCTTCTATATAAAGCTTCCGTGGAGGACGGCTTCTATATAAAGCTTCCGTGAAGGACGGCTTCTGTATAAAGCTTCCGTGGAGGACGGCTTCTATATAAAGCTTCCGTGAAGGACGGCTTCTATATAAAGCTTCCGTGAGGACGGCTACTATATAAAGCTTCCGTGGAGGACGGCTCTGTATAAAGCTTCCGTGGAGGACGGCTTCTATATAAAGCTTCCGTGAAGGACGGCTACTATATAAAGCTTCCGTGAGGACGGCTTCTATATAAAGCTTCCGTGAGGACGGCTTCTATATAAAGCTTCCGTGAAGGACGGCTTCTATATAAAGCTTCCGTGGAGGACGGCTACTATATAAAGCTTCCGTGGAGGACGGCTTCTATATAAAGCTTCCGTGAGGACGGCTACTATATAAAGCTTCCGTGAAGGACGGCTTCTATATAAAGCTTCCGTGGAGGACGGCTTCTATATAAAGCTTCCGTGGAGGACGGCTACTATATAAAGCTTCCGTGAAGGACGGCTTCTATATAAAGCTTCCGTGGAGGACGGCTTCTATATAAAGCTTCCGTGAGGACGGCTTCTATATAAAGCTTCAGTGGAGGACGGCTACTATATAAAGCTTCCGTGAAGGACGGCTTCTATATAAAGCTTCCGTGGAGGACGGCTACTATATAAAGCTTCCGTGAAGGACGGCTTCTATATAAAGCTTCCGTGAGGACGGCTTCTATATAAAGCTTCCGTGGAGGACGGCTTCTATATAAAGCTTCCGTGGAGGACGGCTTCTATATAAAGCTTCCCGTGGAGGACGGCTACTATATAAAGCTTCCGTGAAGGACGGCTTCTATATAAAGCTTCCGTGAAGGACGGCTACTATATAAAGCTTCCGTGAAGGACGGCTTCTATATAAAGCTTCCGTGGAGGACAGCTTCTATATAAAGCTTCAGTGGAGGACGGCTACTATATAAAGCTTCCGTGAAGGACGGCTTCTATATAAAGCTTCCGTGAAGGACGGCTTCTATATAAAGCTTCCGTGAAGGACGGCTTCTATATAAAGCTTCAGTGGAGGACGGCTACTATATAAAGCTTCCGTGAAGGACGGCTTCTATATAAAGCTTCCGTGGAGGACGGCTACTATATAAAGCTTCCTTGGAGGACGGCTTCTATATAAAGCTTCAGTGGAGGACGGCTACTATATAAAGCTTCCGTGAAGGACGGCTTCTATATAAAGCTTCCGTGAAGGACGGCTTCTATATAAAGCTTCCGTGGAGGACGGCTTCTATATAAAGCTTCCGTGGAGGACGGCTTCTATATAAAGCTTCCGTGGAGGACGGCTACTATATAAAGCTTCCGTGAAGGACGGCTTCTATATAAAGCTTCCGTGGAGGACGGCTTCTATATAAAGCTTCCGTGAAGGACGGCTTCTGTATAAAGCTTCCGTGGAGGACGGCTTCTATATAAAGCTTCCTTGGAGGACGGCTTCTATATAAAGCTTCCGTGGAGGACGGCTACTATATAAAGCTTCCGTGGAGGACGGCTCCTGTATAAAGCTTCCGTGGAAGACGGCTTCTGTATAAAGCTTCCGTGGAGGACGGCTTCTGTATAAAGCTTCCGTGGAGAACGGCTTCTGTATAAAGCTTCCGTGGAGGATGGTTTCTGTATAAAGCTTCCGTGGAGGACGGCTTCTATATAAAGCTTCCGTGGAGGACGGCTTCTGTATAAAGCTTCCGTGGAGGATGGTTTCTGTATAAAGCTTCCGTGGAGGACGGCTTCTATATAAAGCTTCCGTGGAGGACGACTTCTGTGTAAAGCTTCCGTGGAGGACGGCTACTATATAAAGCTTCCGTGAAGGACGGCTTCTGTATAAAGCTTCCGTGGAGGACGGCTTCTGTGTAAAGCTTCCGTGGAGGACGACTTCTGTGTAAAGCTTCCGTGGAGGACGGCTTCTGTATAAAGCTTCCATGGAGGATGGTTTCTTTTTTACATGCAGCACTATTTTTCCCACAATTTGCAAGTAAAACCTTAATCTGGTTGATTTTTGCTCCTCCGGGGAAGCTGAGAACACAATAATCAGCTCTTCTGTATGCAGAATAACCCGACCAGAATGGTGGACTGCCCGGGAAGTATGGAGACCACTGTGCCCACCACAACCACTGAGAGGGGCAGAGAGTACAGCATGCAGTGCAGGGCGGCGGAAGCTGCAGGGAGACAGGTCCCTGCAATGATGATGATCTGACTCAGGGAAAATCATTGAGCAGCGAGTATTCAGATCTAACTCCTTATACAAGAGGCCTGGAATTAATCTAACATGAGGCGCTGCACACGGTGAGCAGATCCAAAGGCCGCGCCATTTATAATGATGAGGAGTCAGATGTGCAGCAATGAGGAGACAATGACAGGTGCAGGAATGGGAGTGCGCCTTCACTATGTCCTGTCCACCGCCTCTATGACTCTTACTCACTGCACCACTTCACTCCCGCACACCGCATTATACACACGTATATTATATACATATTATACTCACAGCACAATGTATCTTTACCATCAGAAGAAAACATTTGTATCCAAGTTCACACTTTCCATTGTGTCAAGTTGTAAAAAATAATGGGAAAAAAATGCTAATTTTTTCAGAGTTTTATTTGCTTGTCTTTGATTAATACTGAGCCAGGTGCAGAGATATCATTGGTGCAACCGGTGCATCCTCAAGGGGGCCCCAGAAATAAGAGGGCCACATCTAGGTCCAAAGCAGGAGGAATTGTGCATTACGACGCATTATTGGCTGCAAAGTGCCCATATTGTTCCTGCACAGGGGCCTCGTCTGTCTCTGTTCACATACACATTTTTTTTACAAGGATTATTTTGTGTTTTCTGCACCAAAATCTGCATCAAATCTGCTTGTAATAAGCATCCAATTAACTCAAATAGAAAACGTCCATAATATAATAATGTATAATGGAGCGAGCGTCACTTTCACATCCACATGACAATCATCAGAGCGTTTCCAACAGAGAACACAAACGAATTTCCTTTTAAAATGAAAAGGGAGCTGGAAATTCACCCCATACACACAGACAGCGCCGGCACTGCCAGCAGCGGGACGTGGATAAAGGCATCAATCCCTGACAGCCGTGATTCCACCTGTGGAAATGCTGTGTCTCTTCCACATGAAGTTGTCTTTTCTCCTGTTGTTTGTATCAAAATACGCAGTAACAATCTGCTCTGATAATTGCATTTTGTTGCTGCTTTTTTATGTTTTCCCCTTTTTTGATTTTTCTTTGTTAAGAGTTGATGCAGCATTTTTTTAAATGATTTTTTAGTGGCGAAACGCTGCGATTCCTCACGTGAACGTTGCAGAACGGCGGCGTTTTACTAGCATTTTTTCGTGCTGTGTTGAAAAACGCTCAGAGGGTAACAGCGCCATGAAATCTGATAATGGCAGCATATTTTCTGCATGAAAAAAATGCAATGGAAACAATATGCAGCGGTTACGCTACGTGGGAAAATGTCCTTCCGAATGTTACTAACGCCAGACTGGAAGTTGCTTTTCTTTTCTCTACAGAAATAAATAAATGTGGTAATTATGTTTTAATGAAATCCTGTCCGTAATCGATGCTGGAAACAAAGGGATCGTCTGCAGGAATCTGAGCGTCACTGCCGCTTACTGGGAAGTACGGAGGTGAACTCTGTATAATGGCGTCATCTCCAGACTGACAATCGGGAGACAGTGAATGTTTGGTGTGGCAGCCATGGGTAGGAGGTAGTGCCAGGACAGTGCACGGAACTGATAGCGCCAGGCGGCTCCTGGGGGCCACAGAGGACATTCAGCTATGGGGTCCATGGAGCTTTCCTTCTCCATTGAGCTGCTGTTTTCCACGCCACCCTCTTTCGTTCACGCCTGAATATAGAAGGGTCTGTGGTAGCATGGAGCCCCTCCATGGTAAGGCCCTGCTAACACTTTTCTCACGGACGCTCCTTTCTGCTCCATACTCTGTGATTGTGGAAATGTTTCATCGAATCGTTCAGACATAATAGCGAGGTTAGAAGCTCTTCCTTTATGGCTAATGTGCGTCTCTCGGGGGGAGAGATTTCCATGTAATTCCACAATTAGTGTATGTGCCTCCGCAGCGCGGTGATGGGGGGTCAGAGGGGGCCGCCTACACCCCGCTCAGATACAAGTGGAGGCAGATCGTGCCCTTCTTCCTATTAAACCCCTTTCTTTCTGCAGCGAGATGGATCTTGGGAGCTGCAAATGGCCTGTTCTGTCTATACTCTGACAAATGGCGGCTCTTAGAAGCTTCCTTTCCTCTGTAAAGATCATTTTAATCAATTTGAGGTCTGTGGTTTCATCTTAAAACGACTTTATTATTTATTCATTGTCTTATTTTTACACAGTGTTTCTAGCGTACGTTGTGCCACCGGAGCAGGATAAAACTCAGACACTAAAGGATCATCCAGAAAACTCACAGCCGCCAAAGCCACGACTAGTGCAAAAGTCACAGAGGTCCGGGGCCACCAGGACGCCATAGCCAGGGACCCCCAGGACGCCATAGCCAGGGACCAGCAGGACGCCATAGCCAGGGGCCACCAGGACGCCATAGCCAGGGACCAGCAGGACGCCATAGCCAGGGACCACCAGGACGCCATAGCCAGGGGCCACCAGGACGACATAGCCAGGGGCCACCAGGACGCCATAGCCAGGGGCCACCAGGACGCCATAGCCAGGGGCCACCAGGACGCCATAGTTAGGGACCAGCAGGACGCCATAGCCAGGGGCCACCAGGACGCCATAGCCAGGGGCCAGCAGGACGCCATAGCCAGGAACCACCAGGACGCCGTAGCCAGGGGCCACCAGGGTGTCATAGCCAGGGACCAACAGGACGCCATAGCCAGGGGCCACCAGGACGCCATAGCCAGGGGCCACCAGGACACCATAGGCAGGGGCCACCAGGACGCCATAGCCAGGGGCCACCAGAACGCCATAGCCAGGGACCAGCAGGACGCCATAGCCAGTGGCCACCAGGACACCATATCCAGGGGCCACCAGGAAGCCATAGCCAGGGACCAGCAGGACGCCATAGCCAGTGGCCACCAGGACACCATATCCAGGGGCCACCAGGAAGCCATAGCCAGGGGCCACCAGAACGCCATAGCCAGGGACCAGCAGGACGCCATAGCCAGTGGCCACCAGGACGCCATAGCCAGGGGCCACCAGGATGCCATAGCCAGGAACTAGCAGGATGCTGTAGCCAGTGAACACCAGGACGCCATAGCCCGGGGCCACCAGGATGCCATTGCCAGGGACCAGCAGCATGCCATAGCCAGGGGCCACCAGGACGCCATAGCCAGGGGCCACCAGGACGCCATGGCCAGGGACCAGCAGCATGCCCTAGCCAGGGCCACCAGGACACCATAGCCATGGGCCACCAGGACGCCATAGCCATGGGTCACCTGGACGCAATAGAAAGGGGCCACCAGGACGCCATAGCCATGAGCCACCAGGACGCCATAGCCAGGGGCCACCAGGACGCCATAGCCAGGTGCCACCAGGATGCCATAGACATGCGCCACCAGGACGCCAGAGCCATGGGCCCCCAGGATGCCATAGTCAGGGCCACTAGGACTCCATAGTCAGTTGCCACCAGGATGTCATACCCATGGGCCACCAGGATGCCATAGCCAGGGCCACCAGGACACCATAGCCAGGGGCCATCAGGACGCCATAGACATGGGCCACCAGGACCCCATAGACAGGGGTCACCAGGACGCCATAGCCATGGGCCACCAGGACGCCATAGCCAGGGACCAGCAGGACGCCATAGCCAGGGACCACCAGGACGCCATAGCCAGGGGCCACCAGGACGACATAGCCAGGGGCCACCAGGACGCCATAGCCAGGGGCCACCAGGACGCCATAGCCAGGGGCCACCAGGACGCCATAGTTAGGGACCAGCAGGACGCCATAGCCAGGGGCCACCAGGACGCCATAGCCAGGGCCAGCAGGACGCCATAGCCAGGAACCACCAGGACGCCGTAGCCAGGGGCCACCAGGGTGTCATAGCCAGGGACCAACAGGACGCCATAGCCAGGGGCCACCAGGACACCATAGCCAGGGGCCACCAGGACGCCATAGCCAGGGGCCACCAGAACGCCATAGCCAGGGACCAGCAGGATGCCATAGCCAGTGGCCACCAGGACGCCATAGCCAGGGGCCACCAGGATGCCATAGCCAGGAACTAGCAGGACTCTGTAGCCAGTGAACACCAGGACGCCATAGCCAGGGGCCACCAGGACGCCATAGCCAGGGACCAGCAGCACGCCATAGCCAGGGACCTACCAGGACACCATAGCCCGGGGCCACCAGGATGCCATTGCCAGGGACCAGCAGCATGCCATAGCCAGGGCCACCAGGACGCCATAGCCAGGGGCCACCAGGACGCCATGGCCAGGGACCAGCAGCATGCCCTAGCCAGGGGCCACCAGGACGCCATAGCCATGGGCCACCAGGACGCCATAGCTATGGGTCACCTGGACGCAATAGAAAGGGGCCACCAGGACGCCATAGCCATGAGCCAACCAGGACGCCATAGCCAGGGGCCACCAGGAAGCCATAGCCATGTGCCACCAGGATGCCATAGACATGCGCCACCAGGACGCCAGAGCCATGGGCCCCCAGGATGCCATAGCCAGGGGCCACTAGGACTCCATAGTCAGGGGCCACCAGGATGTCATACCCATGGGCCACCAGGATGCCATAGCCAGGGGCCACCAGGACACCATAGACAGGGGCCATCAGGACGCCATAGACATGGGCCACCAGGACCCCATAGACAGGGGTCACCAGGACGCCATAGCCATGGGCCACCAGGACGCCATAGCCAGGTGCCACCAGGATGCCATAGCCAGAGGCCACCAGGACGCCTTAGCCAGGAGCCAACAGGGCGCCATAGCCATGGGCCACCAGGACGCCATAGCCAGGGACCACCAGGACACCATAGCCAGGGGCCACCAGGACGCCACAACCAGGGACCTCCAGGATGCCATAGCTAGGAACCACCAGGACGCCACAGCCAGAGACTCCCAGGACGCCATAGCCATGGGCCACCTGGACGCCATAGCAAGGGACCCCCAGGACGCCATAGCCAGGGACCTATCAGCCTCATAGATAGCTTAGCACCACACAGACTATACAGGTGTGGACTGAAATCTATCACACAATGTATATATTTTAACAGCTCAGACAAAACCAAAAATAATATAGGACTGAAATCTACACTGTATTAATGACTCTGCCCGGAACATGGAGGGAACGTGCACATTATTATCCTGCGGACGTTGCTTTTGCACCCACAGCTCCGTCAGTCCTGTTATTACATGTTATAAAGTATCAAGACCTTGAATGACCTAAAGAAGAAGACATTAAAAGGTTTCAGTGCAGCAACGTACCCCGGAAACATCATCATTTATCCAGACATTTAGCATAAAGCAGCTCAAGGTTCTTCCTCTCTGATGCTTCACTTTACCAGCAACGTCACCGTCTGTGCATAATAAAACACAAGAACACATCTTATATTCACCTGCAATCTAAGCTGCATGTACTGACATACTAGGAGAGAGGGGAGAAGAGCAAGAAATTCTGGAGAACAAGGCTTAAACACTGCAGCGAAACAATATACTGTACTGTAGTATATAATTACTGATCCTCAGTTACATCCTGTATTATACCCCAGAGCTGCGCTCACTATTCTGCTGGTGCAGTCACTGTGTACATACATTAATTACTGATCCTGTGATTATTCCTGTTTGTACAAGACTCAGTCACTAATTGCTGGTGATGTCACTGTGACTGCACAGCAAATATGAGCCAGTCTGGTATTAAAACTCATGACACAGGATCATATGTAAAGTATGACACGTGACTCACATCAAATACTGAGTGCAGTACTGGAGTTTCAGTGATTGTAAAACAATCATGTAATGTATGTAACAGTGACTCAGGCGAAAATTTGGAGATACAGATGCAACAGACAGTAAATTAATGTTTTACACAGTGACTGATCACAGATGTGATCAGCTATGGATTATAGCAGATGTACTCCAGATCGTAATTAATGAATGACACAGTGATCATCAGCAAAATGTACTTGATAAGTACAATAAATCAGGCTAGAAAAATTGGTTTGTTCCTCAAAACCTATCCTAATCCTTGCACCA
This sequence comes from Oophaga sylvatica, assembly GCA_033576555.1. NCBI lineage: Eukaryota > Metazoa > Chordata > Amphibia > Anura > Dendrobatidae > Oophaga > Oophaga sylvatica. Next base: position 398,277,019 of record JARQOD010000003.1, on the reverse strand, counting down.
GCTTAAACAGTGAAATGTACTGTAACCCTTTTCGTGGAATGTGACTCCTTATACATCATTGTAGTTTCTTGTTGGAGAGTGTGCTGCTGAGGAATAATTTCTTATTTTTTCTATGAATTAATTAAATGACAACTGTATAAACTTTTAATAAGATTCTGTGTTGCATCAAGTTTTTATCATCTTTTAACCATTTTATCTCTAGTAACACTGAATCAGTGCATCATTTAATGCACAAATATGGCCTCACAGAAGAGTAATCGCAGCAGAAATTGTCACCTGTTAATTATTTATCATCAAGAACTTAAGGAGTGGAGATTCCATGTGAAATTTTAAAAGTTTCATCGCAAAAAGACCACATTAGAATAATAGGAATACGGTTCTTAAAAATGGTGTAATCTTGCGTTGACCAGCTGCCAGCGAGGGAGCTGTCACATGAATAAGGCAGCAAGAGCTGAGACTGCCACAACAGGAGAGGGAGACTACTGGGAAGGCAAAGGCTGCCCAACAAGAGGCAAGCAAAAGACTTCTCTAGTGAAGAAAAAACTGGACAGAAAGGAAGACTGCAAAGAGAGCAGGCAAGTACTAGTGAGGAGTAGGGAAAGTCCAATGAGGAAAAGCAAGACTAGACCCCAGGAGAAGTTTGAATGTTGGGACATAGGAAAAACTCGCAATCGGAGAAGACAAAGTATGCGCATACGAAGGGCAAAGACTGCCCCACAGGAAAGGCTAAAGCTTCCCGAGAACCATTCATTTGTGGGTTGCTTCTCAGCCAAGGGAATCGGCTCTCTCACAGTCTTGCCTAAAAACACAGCCATGAATAAAGAATGGTACCAGAATGTCCTCCAAGAGCAACTTCTCCCAACCCTCCAAGAGCAGTTTGGCGATCAACAATGCCTTTTCCAGCATGATGGAGCACCTTGCCATAAAGCAAAGGTGATAACTAAATGGCTCAGGGAACAAAACATAGAGATTTTGGGTCCATGGCCTGGAAACTCCCCAGATCTTAATCCCATTGAGAACTTGTGGTCAATCATCAAGAGACGGGTGGACAAACAAAAACCTAAAAATTCTGACAAAATGAAAGCATTGATTGTGCAAGAATGGACTGCTATCAGTCAGGATTTGGTCCAGAAGTTGATTGAGAGGATGCCAGGGAGAATTGCAGAGATCCTGAAGAAGAAGGGTCAACACTGCAAATATTGACTTGCTGCATTAACTCATTCTAACTGTCAATATAAGCTTTTGTTACTCATATGTTTGCAATTATTATATTTCTGTCTGTGATAAAAACATCTGTCAAACACACATAAAAAAAAGAGGGCAGCAGATCATGTGAAAATATAATATTTGTGTCATTCTCAAAACTTTTGGCCATGACTGTACACAGTGACTGCACCAGCAGAATAGTGAGCGCAGCTCTGGGGTATAATACTGGATGTAACACAGGATCAGTAGTGTAAAGTATGTACACAGTGACTGCACCAGCAGAATAGTGAGTGCAGCTCTGGAGTATAATACAGGATGTAAAACAGGATCATTAATGTATGTACACAGTGACTGCAGCGGCAGAATAATGAGTGCAGCCCTGGAGTGTAATACAGGATGCAATTCAGGATCAGTAATGTAATGTATGTACACAGTGACTGCATCAGCAGAATAGTGAGTGCAGCTCTGGATTATAATACAGGATGTAACTTAGGATCAGTAATGTAATGTATGTACACAGTGACTGCATCAGCAGAATAGTGAGTGCAGCTCTGGAGTATAATACAGGATGTAAATCAGGGTGAGAACAATATTTCCTGGTTTGCTTCTCACAAACCTATCCTAATCCTTAGCACCAGTTAAACTGAAGTGAAATTGTGACGTGTTACGGCCATTTTCTGTTGGGTTTTGTAGATAGTAACGTTTTTCCTTATACTCTTAATTACATTGTATCGTTCTCTCAGTGATTGGAGATTGTGTTGCTGCTGAGGACAATATTTCTCTATATCTATTTTCTTAGCTGCAATTATTTAAATGTCTATACTGTAATAAAACTTGTATTATTATAAGATTTTGTGTTCATCAAGTTTTTTATCAGTCCTTTTAACCATTTTATTGCTCTGTAATCCTCTGAAATCCAGTGCTTACATATTAATTCAAATCAAATATTAGGCATCTGGCAGCAGCACAGCAGTGAACAGCAGAAATTGTATTTCCGGGTGTTATTAGTGTTATCATAAAGACACTTGGAGTGGAGATATCTGAGGAATATTCTTGTAAGAGTTTTTCACTCTTGCAATAAAGTAACAGACATTAGAAATAATAGGAAATAGTGATTTAGAAAATGGCTGTAATCTTGCGTAATGACCAAGACTGCCAGCGAGGGAGACTGGTCACATCTGCCCAATAAGGCAGAAGAGCCCTGAGACTGCCCAACGAGGGAGAGGGGCCAAGACTGCCCAACGAGGGAGAGGGGCAAAGACTGCCCAACGAGAGAGAAGGCAAAGACTGCCTAGTGAAGAAGGGCAAAGACTGCGCAACGAGGGAGAAGGGACAAGACTGCCCAACGAGAGAGAAGGGCAAAGACTACCTAGTGAGGGAGAAGGGAAAAGACTGCGCAATGAGGGAGAAGGGCAAAGACAGCCCCACGAGAGAGAAGGGCAAAGACTGCCTAGTAAGGGAGAAGGGAAAAGACTTCGCAACGAGAGAGAAGGGCAAAGACTGCGCAATGAGGGAGAAGGGCAAAGACTGCCCCACGAGAGAGAAGGGCAAAGGCTTCCCAACGAGGAAGAAGGGCCAAGTCTGCCCAACGAGGGAGAAGGGCGAAGACTGCCCAACAAGGGAGAAGGGCCAAGACTGCCTAGTGAGGGAGAAGGGCCAAGGCTGCCTAGTGAGGGAGAAGGACAAAGACTGTGCAACGAGAGAGAAGGGCAAAGACTGCCAAACGAGGGAGAAGGGTAAAGACTGCCTAGTGAGGGAGAAGGGCAAAGACTGCCCCACGAGAGAGAAGGGCAAAGACTTCCCAACGAGGAAGAAGGGCCAAGTCTGCCCAACGAGGGAGAAGGGCCAAGACTACCCAACAAGGGTGAAGGGCCAAGACTGCCTAGTGAGGGAGAAGGGCCAAGGCTGCCTAGTGAGGGAGAAGGGCAAAGACTGCCCAACGAGGGAGAAGGGCTAAGACTGCCCAACGAGGGAGAAGGGACAAGGCTGCCCAATGAGGGAGAATGGCAAAGACTGCCTAGTGAGGGAGAAGGGCAAAGATTGCGCAGCAAGAGAGAAGGGCAAAGACTGCCAAAGAGGGAGAAGGGCCAAGACTGCCTAGTAAGGGAAATGTGCCTCATCTGCCTAATAAGGCAGGAGGGCCCTAAGATTGTCCAGTGAGGGAGAAGGACAAAGACTGGCCAATGAGAGAGAAGGACCAAGTTTGAACAATGATGGAGAAGGGCCCTTATACTAGCAAATGAGGAAGAAGGGTCTTGTATGGCCAAAGAGGTAGAAGGGCCAAGACTACTCAGTGAGGGAGAAAGGCCAAGATTGCTCAACAAGGAAGAAGGGCACTGAGAATGTCCAATGACTGAGAATGGCAAATACTGCCAAAAAAGAGATAAAATGACGATGTCTGTGAAATAATAGAGAATGTCTAAGACTACTCAACATGGGACAGGATGAAGTCTAACAAAGATGGAGATAATGACAGGCTGCTTACCAGAAAGAGGAACAAAGAAACGCTGCCCTGACAAACGACCAACACTAACTAACCTAGGACTATGACCACAACTATTAATTTAGGACAATGATCACAACTTCCTAACTAGGACAATGACAAAGACAGCAGAACCTGCTACAAGGACCAGGACTCCCGAACCTGGTCCAATGACCAAGACTATGATGGAGGGTTTATTAATTGGCCTCTAAAGTAAATGTGTTCTTCATTGTGTCACAGTTGCATCAGTGGTCGGACCCTGTAGGACCCTTATTTCTGGGTGTCCGTTCACATTTATCTATCACAATCATTTTCAGTTGTGAATCTATCTTTGTAGCATTTCCCGGGCACATTTTTCCTTTTATTATTTTTTTTCCACTCCTCCAGAGTCATCCTTTCACTATAGAAAATATTTTTATATTTTGTGCTAGAACAATGTGCTATGGAGCGTTTGTCCGCTCATAGTCTGCATGTGTTTGGTTTTCGGATGACCACTGACTTAACTGACCATGAAGCTGAGAGGGTTGTTCTCCCACCGAGACTTGGAGTCTCTGCCTTAAGGTACTGCCACACTAAACAATCCCGCTAGCGATCTCGTTAACGTCGCATACTAATGAGATCGCTAGCGTGATTGTTATAATATCGCTAGTGGCTGCCTAATTTAGCGATGTCGTTAAGGACGCTATCGCGGTTAGCGATCTCCTTAACGACTTTAGCGGTACAAAATACCGCTAAATCGCTAAAAAAAAGGTGCCACACTCAGCGATATATACTTACCAGCGGGACGCCGACGATAAAAATAGGGTCCGGAACGATGTCAGCGACGAACGAGATCACAGCAGGATCTCAGTAGGGGCCACGTCGTCGCTAGATGCCGCACACAACAACGTCGCTAACGGGATCGATAAATAGTGACTTTTTTTAGCGATCTCGTTAGCGACGCTGTTTAGTGTGGCATACCCTTTACACAATCATTACATGGGTGTGAAGCGCGGACATGGGATTCTGTGGGGCCCTTTGTTACAACGCGGCTTCATTGTGCGCAGACATCCATATTGTCTCTGCACAAGTATCTTGTGCTTCGCTAATGATTTCCTGTGGATTACAGCTCAGATCTACTGATGGATTCTGCACCGTAGGCGCCCACCATGCTCCGTATTATTACCCTGCTGCCAAGCTGCTTTAATACAGCATTCAGCGTCCTTTGTGTCTGGTTCCTGCGCGTTTTGCTGCCAGCCTACACCTTGCCAACAGTGAGAGGGGTTAAGCCCTTACTTAAAAAGAGAAGAGCAAAATATGCTGCGGAGCCAGATGTGATGAAGTGTTAGCGCCGGAGTTACGGGCGGCAGATTGCGTTGCTAAACCTCATTAGCATTACTGTCACTTAAAGCTTGGCCAGGCAAACAAAGGAAACATTTGTGCGGAGACACAGAGGCCACGAATACTCGGCAGCGGGAAGCCCAGGTATTCATTCTCTTTCATTTGCTTGAGGATTCTGAGCACACAGACGGTACAGGCCGCGCATCATGAAACAGAGTGATCCACGTCTGTGTGTGATCACGAAACCAAAGGGGACAAGAGGCAACACGCTTCCCAAGTTGTGTGGTCTCAGCCTCATGGAAGCTGCAAAAGACGCAAAAAAGACTTTATATCGCAGATCTGATACATCGCAGATATCAACCAGATCATGTCTACCTATCCTAAACCTCAAAGAAACTCTCCATCTGTAGGAAACAGAAAAAGGCTCAGCACGCTCACCACTGATATTACCCAGGGTACACCGGGACAGGATGAGCGGGGGCCAAAATCCTGCTGCTGATTCACAGCCAACAATTAGAGGGGAAAAAGGAAAGCGGCAAATCCATCTGTATTATAAAGGAGTCTATGCTGAAGGATCATAAAAAACTGATGGAGCATAACCCTAAGGCTAGTTTCACACATCCGTTTTTCCCCTTGCGGCGCCCCCGGCATTTTCCCGCAGCGCCGCATCTGAAAATCTGATGCGCCGCATGCGGCTTTTTTCGCATTGACATGCATTAGCGCCGGATGGCGCCGCATGTCAATGCGTTGCATGCGGTTTTGTCCGGATGCGGCGCAAATGTACATTGCGGCGTCCGGAAAAAACGCTGCATGTAACGTTTTTTTTTTTTGCCGGATGGTTTCTTATCTCTCCAAGCATCAGAAACCATCGGCAAAAAACCGCATTTTGGGCGCCGGAAGTGTGAAAGCTTTTCACATGCGGCGCTGCGGCAAAATGCCGGGGCGCCGTTTAGGCGCCCGCCGGATGTGTGAAAGAGGCCTAATGTATAAGGATCAGTAATGAAATGTATGAACACCAGCAGAATAGTGAGTGCAGCTCTGGAGTATAAACACAGGATGTAACTCAGGATCAGTAATGTAATGTATGTACACAGTGACTGCACCAGCAGAATTGTGAGTGCAGCTCTGGGGTATAATACAGGATGTAACTCAAGATCAGTAATGTAATGTACATACACAGTGACTGCACCAGCAGAATAGTGAGTGCAGCTCTGGGGTATAATACAGGATGTAACTCAGGATCAGTAATGTAATGTATGTACACAGTGACTGCACCAGCAGAATAGTGAGTGCAGCTCTGGGGTATAATACAGGATATAACTCAGGATCAGTAATGTAATGTATGTACACAGTGACTGCACCAGCAGAATAGTGAGTGCAGCTCTGGGGTATAATACAGGATGTAACTCAGGATCAGTAATGTAATTTATGTACACAGTGACTGCACCAGCAGAATAGTGAGTGCAGCTCTGGAGTATAATACAGGATGTAACTCAGGATCAGTAATGTAATGTATGTACACAGTGACTGCAGCAGAATAGTGAGTGCAGCTCTGGAGTACAATACAGGATGTAACTCAGGATCAGTAATGTGATGTAGTGCAATTTAAAACAGTATGTTCTGTATGTTTAACTATTTTGTTTAGGGTACGTGGTCGCTGCGGTTGGGGTTTTGTATTGTGTTTTTAAAAAATATTTAAAGTTTTCGATAAAAAAGAAACAATTTATAAAGTTCTATATTGTGCTTAGCAGAGAGATACGTTTTCCTGCCCTGGATGCTGGTGACGCGCAGACATGTGCATTGCACTGACATCCAGTATAATGATGGACACTCTGTAGTCACAAGGTGCTGACTGTCCCACTCACATCTGGGGAATGAGCAGCTCAGGCTTCGTGCTCCACTCTGCCGCCCTGCCTGTAAGGGTTAAGCAGAGCCGTGTTGCTCGCAGTGTTTTGCTGCTGCCCATTCTCGCTCCTACTAAGCATTTTTATCATGATTAGTTCATTCCCTCTTATTTCCCTTGCAACCAGAAAAGCACTTAGAATTCCTACTGGAAGCTTGGAAAATGGAGAGAAAATTAGCAGCAATGTAACATCCGCTGCCAATCTTCAAAACAGCTGCACTTGAGCCCAGCAAAAATAATAACGCGCTGAGCAATTAGCGTAATTAGCATTGGCAGGGCCGAGCAGCCGCAACGCTGGGAAGTGGGACCCTTATTAGACACTGACGAGCGGCAGTCATATCTCTGACTCCCACTCTGGCGGGAAATTGCCCATCAGAAATGTGATATAAGATATGTGGGGAGGAAATGTCGGCCGTTCCCACGTCGTCTCCTCGGATGGACGAGTTGTCATTTTATGAAAGGTGCAATTAGTGTCCCTCGGTAAAGTCACTCGTAAGTAGAGCGAGTCCGACGTCAGGGATGACATTGTGAAGAAATATCCATCTGCCTCCTCCCAGCCAGTGATTGCCGAGTGCACGCTCCTCCCAGCCAGTGATTGCCGAGTGCACGCTCCTCCAGGGCAGTGATTGCCGAGTGTCCGCTCCTCCAGGGCAGTGATTGCCGAGTGCACGCTCCTCCCAGCCAGTGATTGCCGAGTGCACGCTCCTCCCAGCCAGTGATTGCCGAGTGCACGCTCCTCCAGGGCAGTGATTGCCGAGTGCACGCTCCTCCAGGACTGTGATTGCCGAGAGCACGCTCCTCCAGGGCAGTGATTGCCGAGTGTCCGCTCCTCCAGGGCAGTGATTGCCAAGTGCCCGCTCCTCCAGGGCAGTGATTGCCGAGTGCACGCTCCTCCAGGGCAGTGATTGCCGAGTACACGATCCTCCAGGACTGTGATTGCCGAGTGCACGCTCCTCCAGGGCAGTGATTGCCAAGTGCACGCTCCTCCAGGGCAGTGATTGCCGAGTGCACGCTCCTCCAGGGCAGTGATTGTTGAGTGCTCGCTCCTCAGGGCAGTGATTGTCGAGTGCACGCTCCTCCAGGGCAGTGATTGTCGAGTGCTCGCTCCTCAGGGCAGTGATTGCCGAGTGCACGCTCCTCCAGGACTGTGATTGCCGAGTGCACGCTCCTCCAGGGCAGTTATTGCCGAATGCACGCTCCTCCAGGGCAGTGATTGCTAAGGGCGCGCTCCTCCAGGGCAGTGATTGCCGAGTGCACGCTCCTCCAGGGCAGTGATTTCTAAGGGCGCGCTTCTCCAGGGCAATGATTGCCGAGTGCACGCCCCCCAAGGGCAGTGATTGCCGAGTGCACGCTCCTCCAGGGCAGTGATTGCCGAGTGCACACTCCTCCAGGGCAATGATTGCCGAGTGCACGCTCCTCCAGGGCAATGATTGCTAAGGGCGCGCTCCTCCAGGGCAGTGATTGCCGAGTGCACGCTCCTCCAGGGCAGTGATTGCCGAGCGCGTGCTCCTCCAGGGCAGTGATTGCCGAGCGTGCGCTCCTCCAGAGTAGTGATTGCCGAGTGCGCACTCCTCCAGGACAGTAATTGCCGCGTGCGCGCTCCTCCAGGGCAGTGAATGCCGAGTGCAAGCTCCTCCAGGACAGTGATTGCCGAGGGCGCGCTCCTCCAGGGCAGTGATTGCAGAGTGCCCGCTCCTCCAGGGCAGTGATTGCCGAGTGCACGCTTCTCCGGGGCAGTGATTGCCGAGGGCTCGCTTCTCCAGGGCAGTGATTGCCGAGTGCCCGCTCTCCAGGGCAGTGATTGCCGAGTGCACGCTCCTCCAGGGCAGTGATTGCCGAGGGCGCGCTCCTCCAGGGCAGTGATTGCCAAATGCACGCTCCTCCAGGGCAGTGATTGCCGAGTGCACGCTTCTCCAGGGCAGTGATTGCCGAGGGCGCGCTCCTCCAGGGCAGTGATTGCCAAATGCACGCTCCTCCAGGGCAGTGATTGCCGAGTGCACGCTTCTCCAGGGCAGTGATTGCCGAGGGCTCGCTTCTCCAGGGCAGTGATTGCCGAGTGCACGCTCCTCCAGGGCAGTGATTGCCGAGGGCGTGCTCCTCCAGGGCAGTGATTGCCAAATGCACGCTCCTCCAGGGCAGTGATTGCCGAGTGCACGCTTCTCCAGGGTAGTGATTGCCGAGTGCCTGCTCCTCCAGGGCAGTGATTGCCGAGTGCCCGCTCCTCCAGGGCAGTGATTGCCGAGTGCACGCTCCTCCAGGGCAGTGATTGCCGAGGGCGCGCTCCTCCAGGGCAGTGATTGTCGAATGCACGCTCCTCCAGGGCAGTGATTGCTGAGCGCGCGCTCCTCCAGGGCAGTGATTGCCGAGTGCGCACTCCTCCATGACAGTGAGTGCCGAGTGCACGCTCCTCCAGGGCAGTGATTGCCGAGTGCGCGCTCCTACAGGGCAGTGATTGACAAGTGCGCTTTTCTTGAGGGCAGTGATTGCCGAGTGTGCGCTCCTCCTACCAAATGATTGCCAAGTGCGTGCTCCTCCTAGCAAGTGATTTCCAAGTGCGCGCTCATGGTCCTCCATACAATATAATGCACCCCCCATGGTCCTCCATACAATATAATGCACCCCCATGGTCCTCCATACAATATAATACAGCCCCATGGTCCTCCATACAATATAATGCACCCATGGTCCTCCATACAATATAATGCAGCCCCATTGTCCTCCATACAATATAATGCACCCCCTTTGTCCTCCATACAATATAATGCACCCCCATTGTCCTCCATACAGTATAATGCCCCCCCCCATGGTCCTATATACAATATAATGCAGCCCCATGGTCCTCTATACAATATAATGCAGCCCCATGGTCCTCCATACAATATAATGTACCCCCATGGTCCTCTATACAATATAATGCTCACGTGCTCGGCTTCGTTCTTTTTTCCGGTGATGTTTCCTCCGTGGGATTTGTGACTTGTTTTTTGATGACCCTGGTGATCGCGCCTCTGGACTGGCGGCTGATAAAATATTACTAATACGAAGATAACCTTTCTATGGGCGACTACTTGGCTCTTTCTGTCATTTTTCTTTTTTCATTACAACCTTTCCCAGCTGTCGCCTCATTCGTGGCTTTAAGGTCGCAGCTTTTTGGGAATTTACTGCAGGTTGTTGATCTGATTCCAGTCAATGATTAAAAATCTCGGAGAAAAATAGAATCAAATATTTGTTACTTTCCAGATTACGATACTGTCAAGATACCGAATAATCGAGCAGATGTCAGACAATGTTAGGAGTAGTTATCCTTTGATTAGCAGTAGTATATGTAATCGGCATAACCCGTGTGCTGCTTAACGTCCTCGCCGGAGCATAGTAAAAAGCGTTGCTCCGCAGTGCTCTGTAGTGCTCTGTAGTGCTCTGCAGTGTGCACCTGTGTCTCATTGTAAGGACACGCCCCATTGGATATCTAACAGTAGTCATGTCATGCACATCTATTTTCGCTCACATTTTTAAGGAATGGATTTATGCCAAAATCCTCTTCAAAAACTTCTTTAAAAAGTTTGGAAAACTCTTCATTTTTATGGAAGATTAATTTTTTTGCTCACGTGATAATTTTTTTTTTTTCCTCCTCTATTAAAATGTTCAAAAAAATCCCTGATGTAAAAAAATGAGTGCAGGTCCCTTGTGTGCAGTGGATCCTGATGGAATCCGCTCCGGATTAGGCAGTGTCCAATCAAAAGGCTGCGGAGTATGCACCAAAAAAATCCCCCAAACACTCCGCAATACGTCAGCATCCCCTGCAGTCGCTCCGTCATCAGAAACTCCTGGGGCCGGCTCATCGGTTGAGGTCGTCTGAAGTCACTTCTGTGTTTTTGTCTTGTGTAATTTGTCGCAGATTTTTCCTCTGAATTCTTCTAAAATGGCGCAGACGGGTCTCGAAACCGCAGAATACACACGTGCTCCTTAGTTTTGTGTCTTGGCCTTTCTAAAGCATAAAGTTGCAAATGTTGAATCGACCACAAACATCTGGATTACAGATGCGTGCGAGGGCGATCAGGAGATTATATTCTCTACGGGGGCCGTGGACTCGTCTGATTTTAAGGCTGTGTGCACACCAGGAGTTTTTATATGTATTTTCCCTGTGTCATAACGCAGCGTCGTACGGTTCCATCAAGGGGGACGGGATTTCTAGAAATCTCCTGCACACTCCTTGTTATTCCGCATAACCCAACCTGTGAGTTACATATCTGCGACACGCCAATTTCTCTTGTGGGTTCGCTCAGTTTTTCGTACAGATTTTCCCCATAGACTTCAATTAGAAAAAAGATGCCCGTAATCCGCACAGGACTGGATCAAGCCAAATACCGAGAACTAGTATAAAAACAAAGCAGGTTTGTATAACACAAGACAAAAAGAGACAAAAAACACAATAAAACCACAAGAAACACGAATGACATCATTTACTTAATGGAGGCAGAAAATCTGCAACATTAAAACCTTACCAAAAACTCAATATGGGAACTTGGACTTAAACAGGATAAAACCAGACTAAAAAATAGGCGAGGATCCATTAATTATTTTGGCCTCTGATTTTTGATGCCACGAAAGCTGTGTGTGAACAGAGCCGAAAAGAGGATGGCGCAGCACAGAACTCTGAGAAGACGGATCATTTGTAGCTTGGAGGTATTTCCATGGATTAGATCAGTCGCTTTCGATCACTCGCCAGCGCGGACTCATTTTCCCTTCGGGCTTAACTATAGTGATGGCGATGATTGGTGCCCTGACCATCTGCAGATTGGCATCGCCACCATAGCGCCCCCGGCCGCCCCTGCTCTCAGTTGCTGTCTCCTGTATTTGACACCTTCACAGCAAGAAAAACATTTTATTTTACAACATCTCATTAACTCCTTGTGCCCTGGCAGTGATGGCCGCCCCCTCGCGTGCAGCGCCTCAGCTATTCCGGAGCAGTCTGTTAATTCCTCATAAGTCACTGTTCACACCATAAACCGCGGTGATATGTAATGAAAATGATGTTGCTGACGAGGTGTCCATGCACAACATGGCTGCATTCCCAGCAGGGAGTGTCCTACAAGAAGAAGGATCGATCCTTAGAAACCAGTGTAGGACGGGGACGCGGCTGCTGGACCAGTGTAGGACGGGGACAAATCTGCTGGACCAGTGTAGGACTGTGACGCTGCTGGACCAGTGTAGGACAGTGACGCTGCTGCTGGACCAGTGTAGCATGAGTATGCCGCTGCTGGATCACTGTAGGATGGGGAAGCCGCTGCTGGACCAGTGTAGGATGAGTATGCAGCTGTTGGACCAGTGTAGGATGGGGATGCCGCTGCTGGACCAGTGTAGGACAGAGACGCCGCTGCTGGACCAGTGTAGGACGGGGACGCCGCTGCTGGACCAGTGTAGGACGCGGACGCTGCTGCTGGAACAGTGTAGGATGGGGACGCCGCTGCTGGACCAGTGTAGGACGGGGACGCCGCTGCTCAAACAGTGTAGGATGAGTACGCCGCTGCTGGACCAGTGTAGGACGGGGATGCCGCTGCTAGACCAGTGTAGGACAGAGACCCCTCTGCTGGACCAGTGTAGGATGGGGACGCCGCTACTGGAACAGTGTAGGATGGGGACGCCGCTACTGGAACAGTGTAGGATGGGGACGCCGCTACTGGACCAGTGTAGGATGAGTACACCACTGCTGGACCAGTGTAGGATGGGGACGCCGCTGCTGGACCAGTGTAGGATGGGGGACACCGCTGCTGGACTAGTGTAAGACAGACACGCCACTGCTGGACCAGTGTAGGATGGGGACACCGCTGCTGGACCAGTGTAAGACGGGGATGCCGCTGCTGGACCAGTGTAGGGTGAGTACGCCGCTGCTGGACCAATGTAGGATGGGGACGCTGCTGCTGGACCAGTGTAGGACAGGGACGCCACTGCTGGACCAGTGTAGGACGGGGACGCCTCTGCTGGACCAGTGAAGGAAGGGGATGCTGCTGCTGGACCACTGTAGGATGTGTACGCCGCTGCTGGACCAGTGTAGGACAGGAACACCGCTGCTGGAACAGTGTAGGATGGGGACGCCGCTGCTGGATCAGTGTAGGACGGGAACACCGCTGCTGGAACAGTGTAGGATGGGGACGCCGCTGCTGGACCAGTCTAGGACGGGAACACCGCTGCTGGACCAGTGTAGGACGGGAACACAGCTGCTGGAACAGTGTAGGATGTGTACGCCGCTGCTGGAACAGTGTAGGACGGGAACACCGCTGCTGGAACAGTGTAGGATGGGGACGCTGCTGCTCAACCAGTCTAGGACGGGGACGCCGCTTCAGGACTAGTATAGGATGAGTACACCACTGCTGGACCAGTGTAGGACGGGTGACGCCACTGCTGGACCAGTGTAGGATGGGAACACCGCTGCGGGACCAGTGTAGGACGGGAACACCGCTGCTGGACCAGTGTAGAATGGGGACGCCGCTGCTGGACCAGTGTAGGATGGGGACGCCTCTCCTGGACCAGTGTAGGGCGGGGACCCCACTTCTGGACCAGTATAGGATGAGTACACCACTGCTGGACCAGTCTAGGACGGGTAACACCACTGCTGGACCAGTGTAGGACGGGTAACACCGCTGCTGGACCAGTGTAGGACGGGGACGCCGCTGCTGGACCAGTGTAGGGCAGGGACGCCGCTTCTGGACTAGTATAGGATGAGTACACCACTGCTGGACCAGTGTAGGACGGGTGACACCGCTGCTGGACCAGTGTAGGATGGGGACGCAGCTGCTGGACCAGTGTAGGACGGGAACACCGCTGCTGGACCAGTGTAGGACGGGAACACCTCTGCTGGACCAGTGTAGGATGGGGACGCCACTGCTGGACCATTGTAGGATGGGGACGGCGCTGCTGGACCAGTGCAGGACGGGGATGCCTCTCCTGGACCAGTGTAGGGTGGGGACGCCACTTCTGGACCAGTATAGGATGAGTACACCATTGCCGGACCAGTGTAGGAGGGGTGACACCGCTGTTGGACCAGTGTAGGATGGGGACGCCGCTGCTGGACCAGTGTAGGACGGGGGACACCGCATGCCATAATAGTCTGACACATTTTTTCCAACCATTTTGGAGCGACTATGATATGACCTCTGGGCAGTAGATTACTTTTACACGGGCAGACGAAAGCCATATACTGCCATGACGCCATATACTGCCACAGCGCCATATACTGTCACGACGCCATATACTGACATGAAGCCTTATACTGCCACACGCCATATACTGCCATGACGCCATATACTGCACAGTGCCATATACTGCCATGACGCCATATACTGCCACAGTGCCATATACTGCCACAGCGCCATATACTGTCACAACGCCATATACTGCCACGACGCCTTATACTGCCACAGTGCCATATACTGCCATGACGCCATATACTGCCATAGCGCCATATACTGCTACAGCACCATATACTGTCACGACGCCAAAATACTGCCAAGGCGCCATATACTGTCACGACGCCATATACTGTCACCGCCATATACTGCCATGACGCCATATACTGCCAAGGCGCCATATACTGCCATGACGCCATATACTGCCACTTCACTGTCAGCAAGTCAGATGTGTGAGAAGTTCAGGGACTTGGTCACCTCATCTATAATGATGGCAGAAGTATCACATCAGCTCCATCTCAGAGAGGAGCCACGGCAGAGTGCTGATACTTGTAGTTCTTCTACAGTTTGCACTGTATTAGCTCAGTTTAGAGGCCTGCGTTGTCTCAAAGAGGAGCCACGGCAGAGTGCTGATACTTGTAGTTCTTCTACAGTTTGCACTGTATTAACTCCGTTTAGAGGCCTGCGTTGTCTCAAAGAGGAGCCACGGCAGAGTGCTGATACTTGTAGTTCTTCTACAGTTTGCACTGTATTAACTCAGTTTAGAGGCCTGCGTTGTCTCAAAGAGGAGTCACGGCTGAGTGCTGATACTTGTAGTTCTTCTGCAGTTGGCATTGCATCAGTTCAGTCTAGAGGCCTGTTTCGTCTCAGAGAGGAGCCATGGCAGAGTGCTGATACTTGTAGTTCTTCTGCAGTTGGCATTGCATCAGTTCAGTCTAGAGGCCTGCTTTGTCTCAGAGAGGAGCCATGGCAGAGTGCTGATACTTGTAGTTCTACAGTTTGCACTGCATTAGCTCAGTCTAGATGCCTGCGTCGTCTCAGAGAGAAGCAGCGGCAGAGTGCTGATACTTGTAGTTCTTCTAGCTCAGCAGCGAGGCCAGCTCATCCCCGCTCAGCGCCTCCTCTGCTCCATGGTAGTGGAATAAGCTGTTTGGAGAAAAGTAATTAATCTGAATCTTTGTAGCGAGCAGGGAAGTCGTTATCGGAGGATGAGCTGATATTTCGATAAGATGTCGCCGCGGAGAGCGATAATGATGACGCTTG
The DNA here is from genome assembly GCA_033576555.1 of Oophaga sylvatica. Taxonomy (NCBI): domain Eukaryota; kingdom Metazoa; phylum Chordata; class Amphibia; order Anura; family Dendrobatidae; genus Oophaga; species Oophaga sylvatica. The sequence continues at coordinate 398,261,664 of JARQOD010000003.1, read as the reverse complement.
ATAAGTCCTTTGTAGCTCGGGCTTTTTCGAGTATCACTGATGTTATCTCTCGCGTCCTCCCTCTTTCATGGCGAAGCTTCATGATCTGTGTACTGGACCGTGATGTTTTGTGCCGGACGTCTGGTCGTCATTGTTTCGTCTGTGTCTTGCTGCGTCCCTCATTAATGAGTCCATCAGTAATTTGCCGGAGATCGGCATGCTGAGCTTTATATGAGGGGAAACAGCCCAATATCTGAGCATCATACAACACTATGGGAAGATCATTCAGTAACAACTTTGATAATTGTTTTCTAAGAAGAAGCTGTGTCAGGATAGAACACAGATCCATCTTCATCTAGATAAATAGGAAAGCACACCGACCCCAGAACACTCCACAGAGCGTCCAACATGGCCTCAGATCTCAGCTCCCGCATCCTACATGGCATTAGATCTCAGCTCCCGCTTCCAACATGGCCTCAGATCTCAGCTCCCGCATCCAACATGGCCTCAGATCTCAGCTCCCATGTCCAACATGGCCTCAGATCTCAGCTCCCACTTCCAACATGGCCTCAGATCTCAGCTCCCGCATCCAACATGGCCTCAGATCTCAGCTCCATGTCCAACATGGCCTCAGATCTCAGCTCCCGCTTCCAACATGGCCTCAGATCTCAGCTCCCGCATCCAACATGGCCTCAGATCTCAGCTCCCATGTCCAACATGGCCTCAGATCTCAGCTCCCGCGTCCAACATGGCCTCAGATCTCAGCTCCCATGTCCAGCATGGCCTCAGATCTCAGCTCCCGCATCCAACATGGCCTCAGATCTCAGCTCCCATGTCCAACATGGCCTCAGATCTCAGCTCCCGCGTCCAACATGGCCTCAGATCTCAGCTCCCATGTCCAACATGGCCTCAGATCTCAGCTCCCCCATCCAACATGGCCTCAGATCTCAGCTCCCATGTCCAGCATGGCCTCAGATCTCAGCTCCCGCGTTCAACATGGCTTCAGATCTCAGCTCCCGCATCCAGCATGGCCTCAGATCTCAGCTCCTGCATCCAACATGGCCTCAGATCAAGCTCCTGCATCCAACATGGCCTCAGATCTCAGCTCCCATTTCCAACATGGCCTCAGATCTCAGCTCCCACGTCCAACATGGCCTCAGATCTCAGCTCCCATGTCCAACATGGCCTCAGATCTCAGCTCCCGCATCCAACATGGTCTCAGATCTCAGCTCCTGCGTCCATCATGGCCTCAGATCTCAGCTCCCGCATTCAACATGGCCTCAGATCTCAGCTCCCGCATCCAGCATGGCCTCAGATCTCAGCTCCCGCATCCAACATGGCCTCAGATCAAGCTCCTGCATCCAACATGGCCTCCGATCTCAGCTCCCGCATCCAACATGGCCTCAGATCTCAGCTCCCGCATCCATCATGGCCTCAGATCTCAGCTCCCGCGTCCAACATGGCCTCAGATCTCAGCTCCCGCATCCAACATGGCCTCAGATCTCAGCTCCCGCATCAAGCATGGCCTCAGATCTCAGCTCCCATGTCCAGCATAGCCTCAGATCTCAGCTCCCGTATCCAACGTGGCATCAGATCTCAGCTCCCTCATTGAACATGGCCTCAGATCTCAGCTCCCGCATCCAACATGGCCTCAGATCTCAGCTCCCACGTCCAACATGGCCTCAGATCTCAGCTCCCGCGTCCAACATGGCCTCAGATCTCAGCTCCCGCATCTAACATGACCTCAGATCTCAGCTCCTGCATCCAGCATAGCCTCAGATTTCAGCTCCCGCATCCAACATGACTTCAGATCTCAGCTCCCGCATCCAACATGGCCTTAGATCTCAGCTCCCACGTCCAACATGGCCTCAGATCTCAGCTCCACCAGCCTGTCTGATTTTCGGATAGCACTCAGCCAGTTTGCGTCCGTGGTAGCCATCGGACTGCACTCGGATGACGTCTGACTGCAGTTCAGTTACTGCTGACTGACAGAATGGAGAAGACAGAGACTTTTTTTCTCAGCTTCTCCTCATCACACTGAGCTCACAGTCGGGTCAGTAAAATCACTCAACTCTCTCGGATGACTCACATCTGCTGGTGACCCCGGTCTGAGGGACTGCCAATCATTTCACTGAATTAAGTTTGCACTTGTCTCTCTGGTCAGGGACCAACATCACCAATTCCCGCTGTGTGCGGGCAGGGGAGGGGATGTACCAAGGATTTTGCGCTAGTTTTGTTTTTTATTTTGTAAAAATAATATTGAAAATGCAGTTGTTTTTTTCGCCATTTTCTGTTGTCCTGTGGCCTGGATGCTTTTACCTGTACACATATGATTACGCCAGATTCCTGAAGTCGCACATTAGACTGTGACCGCTCAGGAGAGGCGGAAAATTGGCTCGAAAGAAAAGTTGTAAAAGTAAGAATGCAACAAATGTATCAAACGTTCGGGCATATTTATCATCTTGGTCCTATCAGTTGGCGCTATAAGTTTGGTGCATTTTTGGGCGCAGGTGTCACCCTAGGCCATTCTGCTTTCTGGCAATGCTGGATAAGGTGGGAAGGGTCTAGAACACAAGAATATGGAGCCAGCCATGACTGACAGGTTTTTGGAGTAAATTATTGGAATACCGCCACATTTAGCTTGATGGGTCTCCCCAGCTGTGCGCCAGCAACGCAGCCACGAACATTGATCGCAATCATGGCCGATCCCCCAACGGTCAGGTCTTCAGCTCCTCTTATGATCTAGTCTCAGCCTTGACTTAGGCCCTGCAGCTGCCGACTGACCCGGCCCAGAGACAACGGCGCATTGACAGAGCTGAACTCTCAGCAGCCCGTATTCAGTGCTCTCAGCGCTCTGACGAGTGGCGGTTCTGGAGTTTGGGTATCGGCCAAGGATTTGACACAGCTGTGGCTGATTGTGGCCATCGAAGCAAGTCATCTGCAGCGCAATTGTATTTAATCACAGTAAGATGACAGCCGGGGAGCGCGCCTGGCATTAAAGGTCACACGAAGAACGCTGTAATCAAGCGCCATTGCAGGTGGCTACACCGCGACGTCACTTAGTGCCGCATTTCAGGGGTTCGCACTCAATGGCGCGAGACAAGATTCATTCCCAAACACCGTGGCTCGTACACATATTTACACCCCATCATTCCGCCAACATCCAGCAATTGTAATTACGGCACGGGTCGCTGATTAGTTATAAGGTCACAGCCTCTCTAGGGGCAGCGCCGGGGAAATCGCAGCCACAAACCCAACACCTTCTTCAATGGCTCCGAGCGTGAAATATAAATGCCTGCATTATCCTCTGAGGCACGGGAAGATTAAATTATCCTCACACCCACAGCGGGCGACGAGGGTGAGCACCAGAGGAACATCCATCATCATGCAACAATGTCTGCAAACAATGGGAAGTCTTTGGGGAAGGTCCAACGGGCACCAAGGGAAGCACACATCACTACCCGCATCATCCTGTGTCTAGATGAGCTGCAACATCGTCTATTGCCTTCTATGAGAGAGTGTTGTGAGCATGCTCTGAGATCTGTGCCGTGGTCTCTGTGCAGAGAGGGGAGGCCATGAGCTGTGACATCACTTTTACCTTCTATGGGAGAGTGTTGTGAGCATGCTCTGAGATCTGTGCCATGGTCTCTGTGCAGAGAGGGGAGGAGATGAGCTGTGACATCATCTATTGCCTTCTATGGGAGAGTGTTGTGGACATGCTCTGAGATCTGTACAGAGGTTACTGTGCAGAGAGGGGAGGAGATGAAATGACATCAGATGATGATGACTGGACCGAGATGCTTCGATTTAGGTTTAGGAAAGTATAAGACACATATTTTATATAAATATTAGTCACGGCTTACCATAACATGAATTCACATCATTATGTTATTGAGTGCATATAACAATAATCTGATATTATTATGATTATTATTATGGAAATTAAATTATTTTTGCCAAAGAAGAAGAAAAAGAAGAAAGAAGATCTGATTATCCTAAAGATGAACTTCTCTACTTTGAGGGTTCCAATTAGTGTCTGTCACCCTCAAAAGGGGGAATTGTTAAATATTAATTATTGGTTATGGATTTATTCTTTATACACTCAATTCTGTACCAAGCACGTTAACGATCGCTGACATTACAGATGCTATTTCTGTATGGTAAAGTGGCATCTCCATATACAGAGATCACATTATTATTATTATTATTATTATATTTATTTCTATAGCACCATTGATTCCATGGTGCTGTACATGAGAAGGGGTTACATACAAATTACAGGTATCACTTACAGTAAACAAACTAACAATGACAGACTGATACAGAGGGGAGAGGACCCTGCCCTTTCGGGCTTACATTCTACAGGATTGTGAGGCAGGAGACAGTAGGTCGGGGGGTTGCAGCAGTTCCGGTGTTGGTTGAGGCAATAACTCCGGTAGTGGTGAGGAGGCAGCAGGGTCATTGCAGGCTGTAGGCTTTCCTGAAGAGATGGGTTTTCAGGTTCCGTCTGAAGGATCTGAATGAGTTTGATAGTCGGATGTGTTGGGGCAAAGAATTCCAGAGGATGGGGGATATTCGGGAGAAGTCTTGGAGGCGGTTGGGTGAGGAGCGAATAAGTGTGGAGGAGAGAAGGATGTCTTGGGAGGATCGGAGATTACGTGAGGGAAGATATCGGGAGATTAGTTCAGAGATATATGGAGGAGACAGATTATAGATGGCCTTGTAGGTCAGTATTAGTAATTTGAACTGGATACGCTGAGGGAATGGGAGCCAGTGAAGAGATTTGCAGAGAGGAGAAGCGGAGGAGTAGCGAGGAGAGAGGTGAATTAGTCGTGCAGCAGAGTTAAGGATGGACTGGAGAGGTGCGAGGGTGTTAGCAGGGAGGCCAGAGAAAAGGGTGTTGCAGTAGTCGAGGCGGGAGATGATGAGGGCGTGCACAATCATTTTAGTAGATTGAGGGTTGAGGAAAGGACGGATTCTTGAAATATTTTTGAGCTGAAGGCGACAGGAGGTAGAAAGAGCTTGGATGTGCGGTTTGAAGGACAGGGCAGAGTCAAGGGTTACTCCGAGGCAGCGGACTTCTGGTACGGGGGAAAGCGTGATGTCGTTAATTGTGGTAGATAGGTCAGGTAAGGAAGATCTGTGGGATGGGGGAAAGATTATGAGTTCAGATTTGTCCACATTGAGTTTGAGGAAGCGGGAGGAGAAGAAGGAGGATATGGCTGATAGACACTCCGGGATTCTGGATAGCAGAGAAGTGATGTCTGGGCCAGAGAGGTAGATCTGAGTGTCATCAGCGTAAAGGTGGTACTGGAATCCGTGGGACTTTATGAGTTGCCCCAGGCCAAGTGTATAGATTGAGAAGAGTAGGGGTCCTAGAACAGAGCCTTGGGGAACTCCAACAGAGAGAGGGTGGGACGAGGAGGTAGTGTGGGAGTGGGAGACGCTGAATGTGCGGTTGGAAAGGTATGAGGAGATCCAAGATAGGGCGAGGTCTTTGACGCCAAAGGAGGAAAGAATCTGTAGTAGAAGGCAGTGGTCAACTGTGTCAAAAGCAGAGGACAGGTCAAGAAGCAGGAGTATAGAGTATTGTCCGTTTGCTTTGGCTGTAAGTAGGTCATTAGTAATTTTGGTCAGGGCTGTCTCAGTGGAGTGATGGGGGCGGAAACCAGATTGTAGAGTGTCAAAGAGCAAGTTAGAAGAGAAGTGGTAGGAAAGCTCAGCGTGGACATGCAGCTCCAGGAGTTTGGAAGCGAATGGGAGCAGCGATATTGGGCGATAGCTGGACATAGCGGTTGGGTCGAGGGTTGGCTTTTTAAGGATAGGCGTGATTGTGGCATGCTTGAAAGCAGAAGGGAAGGTACCGGAAGTTAGTGATAGGTTGAAGAGGTGGGTTAGGGATGGAATAATAGTGGTGGTGAGGTTGGGGAGGAGGTGGGTTGGGATGGGGTCAAGTGCACAGGTTGTGAGGTGCGATTTGGAGAGAAGACAATTAAGCTCCCCTTCAGTTATATTGGAGAGGGAGGTTATGGGGTTAGGGCATTGGTCTGGTATACAAAGTGGTTGAGGTGGTTGAACAATGAAGACTTGCCTTGTTTGGTCGATCTTATTTTTGAAGTGTGTGGCAAAGTCCTCAGCAGAGATGAGGGAGGTAGGAGGGGGCAGTGGTGGGCGGAGGAGGGAGTTAAAAGTTTTGAATAACTGTTTGGGGTTGTAGGATAGGGAAGATACGAGGGTTGTGAAGTAGGCCTGTTTAGCAGAGGTGAGGGCAGATTTGAAAGAGAGTGTTGCTTGTTTGAATGCAGTGAAGTCGTCTTGCGAATTTGTTTTTTTCCAGCGCCGCTCTGTAATCCTGGACACTTGCCGGAGCTTTTTAGTGGTGTTATTGTGCCAGGGTTGTCTGTTGGTACGTCGCACTCTGCCATGAACGAGAGGGGCGACCGTGTCAATAGCCAATGTGAGAGTGGCATTGTAGAAAGCAGTGGCACTGTCTGTATCGTGGAGTGAGGATATTGATGCCAGTGAAAGAATAGAGTCAGAGAGTGTGTGGATGTCTAGGTGTGCAAGGTGTCTGCGGGGGTGCACGTGTTGCTGGACATGGGTGACAGGAGAGGAGGACAGGGATGAGAAAGTGAGTAGATGGTGGTCAGATAGAGGGAGAGGGGAGGTGGTGAAGTTAGATAGAGAGCAGAGGCGGGTGAAGACCAAGTCTAATGTATGACCATCCGTGTGGGTGGCTGAGGAGGACCACTGAGTAAGTCCAAAGGATGAAGTAAGGGACAGAAGTTTGGAGGCTGCTGACTGAAGGGTATCAGAGGGGATGTTGAAGTCACCCATGATGATGGTGGGGATGTCAGTGGAGAGAAAGTGAAGAAGCCAGGTAGTGAATTGGTCGATGAAGGCAGTGGTCGGGCCTGGAGGTCGGTATATGACGGCCACTTGGAGGTTGGAGGGAGAGTAGATGCGGACAGAGTGGACTTCAAAGGAAGGGAGGATTAGGGAGGGAAGAGGTGGGATTGTGTTAAAGTTGCAGTTGAGGAAAGGAGAACACCCACTCCTCCACCATGTCTGTTTCCAGGGCGAGGAGTGTGGGTGAATTGGAGGCCACCGTAACACAGCGCAGCAGGGGAGGCGGTGTCAGAGGGTGTCAGCCATGTTTCTGTGAGGGCGAGGAAAGCAAGATTGCGAGAGAGAAAGAGGTCATGAATCACATGAAGCTTATTGCAGATGGAGCGGGCATTCCAGAGTGCTCCAGAGAGAGGGAGCAGGGGGGTGGGTGTCAATGGCACAGGTTTTACGTTGGAAAGATTGCGGTAGTTCCTATTAGATAGGGAGCGGTAGGAAGGAGTACTAATGGTGGGTATGAACTGTGGAGGTCCAGGATTGGGAGATATGTCACCAGCAGTGAGGAGGAGCAGAGAAAGGGAGAGCAGGTGGGAGAAGGAGAGAGGGAAGCTTGTTTTGTGTTTTATTAGGACAGATTTGAGGTTGAGGAGCAGGTCAGCAGAGGAGGATAGGTGGGGAGGAAGGAGGTAAGGGGAGATGATTATTTGATTAGAGGGTGCTGGGGTTTGGGGATAGCGAAGGAGAGAGAGGATTAAAGGAGCAAACATGTGAAGGCATATGTAAACATGGTGAAAGAGTAAAGATGGGTAATTAGAAAAGCCAGGTACAAGTAATTAGAAGTGCTTACTCAGCAGACATACCCAAAAGAGACATAGTGTGGGGTCCTGACTCCTGCCGTGACTAACTGCCGTTGAAATAACTGCAGCTTCTCTGTACTTTTGCTGCAGTGGTACTTCTGCTGCAGTTGCGTGCCTGACCCCACACGCGTGCCCCCCTTAGACTGCTACTGAATATATAGGACTGAGTAGAGGATCAGGTGGGAGGAGTTATGGTAGCTGCTTTGGGATAAATTAGCAGCTGCCCAGCACACCAGGGGAGGATAGACAATCAAAGGCACAGGGCCTGGCTGCATCCATATGCTGGTAACACCTTGCACCTGATAGCATCTCTACTGGCCCCAGCATGGCTATACAGCAGTAAGTATTGAATACAATGCAACAAATTAATTTAGCAAACATTCAGCAGCCCTGTTATATACCATTTAAAGGAAAAGTTGAACAGTAGTAAGTCAGAGCCCAGCAAGCGAGTTGTAGAGATTGTACATTTAAAGGAAAGTTGAATAGTAGTCAGATCCCAGCAAGCAGAGGTTGTAGAGATTGTACCATTAAGGAAAAGTTGAATAGTAGTCAGATCCCAGCAAGCAGAGGTTGTAGAGATTGTACCATTTAAAGGAAAAGTTGAATAGTAGTCAGATCCCAGCAAGCAGAGGTTGTAGAGATTGTACCATTTAAAGGAAAAGTTGAATAGTAGTCAGATCCCAGCAAGCAGAGGTTGTAGAGATTGTACCATTTAAAGGAAAAGTTGAATAGTAGTCAGATCCCAGCAAGCAGAGGTTGTAGAGATTGTACCATTTAAAGGAAAAGTTGAATAGTAGTCAGATCCCAGCAAGCAGAGGTTGTAGAGATTGTACCATTTAAAGGAAAAGTTTGAATAGTAGTCAGATCCCAGCAAGCAGAGGTTGTAGAGATTGTACCATTTAAAGGAAAGTTGATAGTAGTCAGATCCCCCCCAGCAAGCAGAGGTTGTAGAGATTGTACCATTTAAAGGAAAAGTTGAATAGTAGTCAGATCCCAGCAAGCAGAGGTTGTAGAGATTGTACCTGTGTGAGGGAGAGGAGAGGAGATGGATGTTAATTGTCAGCCGTTGAAATAACTGCAGCTTCTCTGTACTTTTGCTGCAGTGGTACTTCTGCTGCAGTTGCGTGCCTGACCCCACACGCGTGCCCCCCTTAGACTGCTACTGAATATATAGGACTGAGTAGAGGATCAGGTGGGAGGAGTTATGGTAGCTGCTTTGGGATAAATTAGCAGCTCCCAGCACACCAGGGGAGGATAGACAATCAAAGGCACAGGGCCTGGCTGCATCCATATGCTGGTAACACCTTGCACCTGATAGCATCTCTACTGGCCCCAGCATGGCTATACAGCAGTAAGTATTGAATACAATGCAACAAATTAATTTAGCAAACATTCAGCAGCCACTGTTATATACCATTTAAAGGAAAAGTTGAACAGTAGTAAGTCAGATCCCAGCAAGCAGAGGTTGTAGAGATTGTACCATTTAAAGGAAAAGTTGAATAGTAGTCAGATCCCAGCAAGCAGAGGTTGTAGAGATTGTACCATTTAAAGGAAAAGTTGAATAGTAGTCAGATCCCAGCAAGCAGAGGTTGTAGAGATTGTACCATTTAAAGGAAAAGTTGAATAGTAGTCAGATCCAGCAAGCAGAGGTTGTAGAGATTGTACCATTTAAAGGAAAAGTTGAATAGTAGTCAGATCCCAGCAAGCAGAGGTTGTAGAGATTGTACCATTTAAAGGAAAAGTTGAATAGTAGTCAGATCCCAGCAAGCAGAGGTTGTAGAGATTGTACCATTTAAAGGAAAAGTTGAATAGTAGTCAGACCCAGCAAGCAGAGGTTGTAGAGATTGTACCATTTAAAGGAAAAGTTGAATAGTAGTCAGTCCCAGCAAGCAGAGGTTGTAGAGATTGTACCATTTAAAGGAAAAGTTGAATAGTAGTCAGATCCCAGCAAGCAGAGTTGTAGAGATTGTACCATTTAAAGGAAAAGTTGAATAGTAGTCAGATCCCAGCAAGCAGAGGTTGTAGAGATTGTACCATTTAAAGGAAAAGTTGAATAGTAGTCAGATCCCAGCAAGCAGAGGTTGTAGAGATTGTACCATTTAAAGGAAAAGTTGAATAGTAGTCAGATCCCACAAGCAGATGAGAGGTTGTAAGAGATATTGTACCATTTAAAGGAAAGTTGAATAGTAGTCAATCCCAGCAAGCAGAGGTTGTAGAGATTGTACCATTAAAGAGAAAAGTTGAATAGTTAGTCAGATCCCAGCAAGCAGAGGTTGTAGAGATTGTACCATTTAAAGGAAAAGTTGAATAGTAGTCAGATCCCAGCAAGCAGAGGTTGTAGAGATTGTACCATTTAAAGGAAAAGTTGAATAGTAGTCAGATCCCAGCAAGCAGAGGTTGTAGAGATTGTACCATTTAAAGGAAAAGTTGAATAGTAGTCAGATCCCAGCAAGCAGAGGTTGTAGAGATTGTACCATTTAAAGGAAAAGTTGAATAGTAGTCAGATCCCAGCAAGCAGAGGTTGTAGAGATTGTACCATTTAAAGGAAAAGTTGAATAGTAGTCAGATCCCAGCAAGCAGAGGTTGTAGAGATTGTACCATTTAAAGGAAAAGTTGAATAGTAGTCAGATCCCAGCAAGCAGAGGTTGTAGAGATTGTACCATTTAAAGGAAAAGTTGAATAGTAGTCAGATCCCAGCAAGCAGAGGTTGTAGAGATTGTACCATTTAAAGGAAAAGTTGAATAGTAGTCAGATCCCAGCAAGCAGAGGTTGTAGAGATTGTACCATTTAAAGGAAAAGTTGAATAGTAGTCAGATCCCAGCAAGCAGAGGTTGTAGAGATTGTACCTGTGTGAGGAGAGGAGAGGAGATGGATGTTAATTGTCAGCCGTTGAAATAACTGCAGCTTCTCTGTACTTTTGCTGCAGTGGTACTTCTGCTGCAGTTGCGTGCCTGACCCCACACGCACATGATCTAAGGGACTATATATAATGGTTACATGAAGGGAGGGCTCTCTTGCTCGCTCACTTTACTCTGAGACTATGATGATGGGACAAGGACTATGATGAATGAACAGCCAGCTGCCATGTAACCACGTGTTGTTTCTCTTAGACGCTCCTGACAGAGACAGAATGTCATTTTACCATTCAGGACACCAAGGAAAGATGTGTACAAGTTTTGCTATGGACAAATGGACAATCTACGTAACTATTTCACTCATTTTATGTTTTCCTGTAATGATGTTTTTTTTGATGGACAGTCTAATAAACCACTACATTTTTTTTTATAAGAAACGTGACATTTTCTTTAGAAGTATCGCATCTGGTAACAAGTCCTGGAAAAATATACAAAATTAAGCATTTTTAACACTCTGAGATCTGTACAGAGGTTACTGTGCAGAGAGGGGAGCAGTAGCTGTCACCCATTGATTTCTATGTGAGTGTTTTGGACTTGCTCTGTGGCTAATGTAGAGATCGTTGTGTAGGGAGGGGTATATGGTGTACATCACTAATTGACTGCTATATGAAAGTGCTGTGGGCATTCTTTGTGATTTGTGCAGTGGTCATTGCGCAGGGATGCAGAAGAGAGATGTGACTGTAACCTATTGACTTCCATGGAAGGTGTTATATACAAGCTGTGCGAGGAGGAGATGAGCTGTGATCGTCATCTATTGTGAATAGTGGATCTTTTATACTAAACCTGCAGATGATAATTACATGAAGAGTCAGTCTATCATGCGGATCAGCAGCCAAAGGGAAAATTGCAAAACTTCATTTTTTGTTGTGATGAAATAAAAGCAAAAGTCATAAATGAATGAAAAGTAATAAATCCTTACTGACATGTAGGACGGCACTGTAGGACCCCCTGAGCACACGCCGGCCATCCTGGGGTAGATGCTATATGATAAATGTCCCTGATTCTGGTGGGGGTCTCTGGACCTCCAGTACTGCCCCTACTCCGATCTGCCCTCATCTTCTACCCTGGAGATCAGAGCAGCGATCATCTGTATGAAGAGTTCATAGAAGCTCAGGACCTCTATGGTACAAATATGTGCGCCATCTCGGCTGGCGCGGGGAAAGCGCCACTCATGCAGAATGTGCAGCCGCTGCTGTAATTGGTTGGCATTTAGAAGAGCATTACACATATGTAGATGCAGAAGATGAATGATGCTCGTTATACGTCAGGATAATGTATCGCCAGCGGCCAGAATAACCATGTGAAGAACCGTTCAGGCCAGCGGAGAATCGCACGCTGAATGAAACTCACTCTGCGCTGACTCCGGACCGGACATGTGTCACTTACAAGCAGAATTAGCGTGGGAACGCACACCGACAAGTAGAAGGAGAAAGCCATTATTATTTCTCGGCACAGCTGCGCGCTCCGTCTCCCGACATGTTCAGGCGATGATTGAAATGTTTTAGAAACAAAACCCTTCCTGCAATTGACTTGATGCTTTCATGAATGATGTTATTAGTGCAAGTATGGGTTAAATAAATATGGGAGCAAATGAGTTCTCATTACCAATTCTGATACATTGTACCAAGCCGTAAGGATGAGCAGCACGTGGGAAGGAAACATATATATGTATGCAGTGTCGGACTGGGGTGCCAAGGGCCCACCAGTAACAATGACTTTGGGGGCCACTTTTCACCTGCACACAAATATTACACGACCCTGATTCACAAATTTACCTCTATATAAGTACTGCCCATACAATAAGGTTGGGGCCCAGATCTGCACAGGGGCCTGTTCCCCTATGGGTCAGTCCGAGCCTGTATGTATGTGTCTGTGCCGAGTCCTGCAAATCCAACACTTAGAAACTTCTCCCGTCCTGGCTTATCACTGGGGGGCCACCACGGGACCTCCAGCGATCCTGGAGCCAGGACTCTTCTACATGGAGACAATGTGGAGGCTTCACTCGTCTCCGCCATTCATTCTCTATGGGACTTCTAGCGGTGGAGTGGTGCGCTCGTCCCATAGAGAGTGAATGGTGGACACGTGCGCATGCCTCACCCTCACTCCTTTCAGGCTGCACTTGGGGTCCTTTGGTTGGACCCCAACAATCAGTAAGCTAGCTCCTATCCTATCAATAGAGGATACCCCATTAATGTGACACAAATCCATTTAGATGTGGAAATTGCTCTTTGTAAATGCGAATTTCAAATCATTTCACTTAGAAAATCAGCCGAGCGTCCTCCATCAGGAAAAGGCTCCAACTGCACACAATTATTATTATTATTATTATAGATTTTTATAGCGCCATTTATTCCATGGCGCTTTACATGTGAAGAGGGGCAAATATAGACAAGTACAGTAAACATGAGCAATACAAGGCACACACAAGTATAGAAGGAGAGAGGACCCTTCCGCAAGGGCTCACAGTCTACAGGGATGGGTGAGGATACACTAGGAGAGGGAAGAATGGTACATGCATCAAAGGGAATCTGTCAGCAGCTTGTTGTTATGTAATCCGAGAACAGCATGATGTCAGGGCAGAGACTCTGATTACACTGATGTGTCACTTACTGGGCTGCTTGGTGCAATTTTCCCAGCATCTTAGTTCTTTTCTGCTGTAGATGTAACAGTGCTCAGAATGCCGAGCTGTGTATAACCCCGCCCACACCCCTGATTGGCAGCTAGACGGTGGTCCACCATTCGGCACCCCCTTTGTGAGGCTCCTTGTACAATCAGTCCCCCATCCCATATTTCCCTGCACTGTCTCTGGCTTTTCCCCAACCAATCATTTATATACCAGGATGTTGGGAGTAGAAGATGCAGCAATCAACTGATCACTTAGGTGGCCACATTTTAAAATGGGTTGTCTCTAATGAATCAACCCCTTTAAGGGGTGAGGTTTGGTGGGAGTTTTTTGGGGGGATCTGACTGCGTCACCCACAGTGGATTGGGCCTGACTAGAAGTTTATCTTCTGAAGCATTTAGCGGATCAGTGATTCCAGACTGGACCGCGGTCGCTGATAACGGACGTCACTACATGAATAACCGTTTGCATTTGTGAACCTTTTATTGAAGTTTGCTGCAGGGGGGAGACGGGGTCTGTGCACCTCGCCGGCACAGTACAGGGATAGGACTTTACAATCTGTCCCTGAATCAGGACTTGGCGTCTCTCATAAAATCTAATTAACTGCTGCAAACTTGTGATGGCCGGCTTTTCTAATTGAGTGATCAGCGAAGTCTGCATGGATGGAGCCCGGCATACTAATGACTGCATTATCCAACACCTGCCGCCCGCATAGCGCAAGGAGTGCAGCAGGAGTCTGTGCCTGCGACCGCGGCTCTACAGCTGGACTCCTCCTCAGAGGGCAGCCTGCTGGATCTGCCTCGAGCAGGAGGTATCTGCCCCACGCAGGAGGTATCTGCACGCACAGGCGGTATCTGCCCCTCGCGGGATGTGTCTGCCCCATGCAGGGTGCAAGGCTTGGGTTTTATTTCCTGCATCGTGGTTTTGTCGCTGAAGTGATTCTCAGTTGGATATTACATTATAGTAAATGCAATTTTAGAAAATTCCGTTGCCACAAGAACAGTAAAAGAAAGATTACAGGTGCTTCTCACAAAATTAGAATATCATCAAAATGTCAAACTCATATATTCTATAGAGTCATTACAAACAGAGTGATCTATTTCACGTGTTTATTTCTGTTACGGTCTACGGCCACAGGTTCCTTGTTAAAACCCCTGCAGCAGAGAGTTGGGTGTCTGTTTGGTTTTGCAAGCGTGCAGAGCAGAAGGCTCTGTAGAGCTCCACCTGTGTGAGGCAACACAGGGCCAAGCGGAGCCAAAAGGCCTGGCACCCCTCAGTGTACGCGGTTGTGCAGTCGCCCACGGCAACAGGTCTCGGATGTGGACTGTCCTGTTTCCCAGCTGCGATCCGGAGGATTTCGTGTGTATTTCTGTGAGTTTGGACATTTAAATACGTTTTGCTTTGAACTTTGCTGGGTCACTGCCTCATCACTGCACAGTGTGGACACTGCTGCACTACATATGGTGGAGAATGCAGGCACTGTGAACTGAGGCATACCAAAAAGCTTGCTGCATGTCAGTGATCAAGCCTGCAACGCTACCACTCAAGCCTGCTGGAAAAATGGAGGAGCTTTTGAAGCAGTTGGTCCTTACTCAGCAGTGGCAACAGGAACAGCTACAGTTGCAGCAACAGAAAACGAATGAGCTGATATTACAGCAGATTGTGGCCCTGCTAGAGGCGCCCTCAACAGTGACCCCGATCCCTTCTGAGGCCCAGTACAAAGTCCAGACAGCACTGAGGAAGATGAGTCCTGGGGATGATATGGAAACCTTCCTCACTGTGTTTGAGCGCACAGCAGAGCGGGAGAGTCAGCCAGTGTCACAGTGGGCTGAAGTGGTAGCCCCCTTTCTGACGGGAGATGTCCAGAAGGCCTACCTGGACCTCAGTCGGGACAATGCACTGGATTATGAAAAGCTGAGAGGTGAGATCCTTGCCTGACTGGAGGTTAATGCGTATGTGTGGGTTCAGCGGGTGTACCAGTGGTCCCTTGCCAAGTCCCATCCCACCAGGTCTCAGGCCTATGACTTGTTGCAGCTGGTAAAGAGATGGCTTCAGCCTGAGACCTTAACACCGTCCCAGATCGTAGAGAGGGTGGTGGTCGACCAGCTGGTGAAGGCGCTGCCCACAGCCATACAGCGGGACAAGAGGACCCAGGCACTGTGGACCAGGTGGTGGGACTGATTCAGTGGTATACAGCCCCTCAGTACTTTGTGCGGGACACTGCTCCACTTCGGCTGTCACGTCAGGCCCCGCCAGCCCAGGAACCTGAGAAAAGTCCACTACTCTCTTTGGGGGGGTTAACCAGGACCGAGCCCGGGATGAGGAGGTAACCCGAAATGAGGGTGACAAAAGTCCCGTTTCCCCTAAAGCGGCTCCAAGGTCCAGTTGTGCCGCAGCTATCAAGTGTTAGCAGTGTCAAGGGCCCAGACATATGGCTGCCAACAGGGCCAATTTTAGGCAAAGTGCGGCCCTAGGCAAAGTTTAAAATGGGGCCCCAAATGCTAACATATTGCACATCACACAGAAGCATTTTGGTTGTATTTACTTGAGCTGAGTTCAGGACGCTAAATGAGTGTGATCGACAATATTTAAATTGTTCAACACTTGTTTCCCGGCCTCTTTCCACCGGCTGAGGATGGGAACATAACAATCACTATTAGATCTATCTGTCCCCATACAGTATGATGTTATCAGCAGCATATCTGCAGTTTTCACAAGGTGATGTGCTGCTGAGAACAATGATTTTTGTTCCTGCATAAACAATCCAATCACTTGATGAATATGCAGCATTTTGCTTGTTTAGTATAATACACCCCATAGTCCTCCATATATTATAATGTGCACCACAGTCTCCATATTGTAAAATGCACACGCTATAGTCCTCCATATATTAAAATACACTCCTCAGTCCATATAGTATGATACACTTCCCATAGTCCTCCATATAGTATAATACACTCCTCATAGTCCTCCATATATTAAAATACACTCCTCAGTCCTCCATATAATATAATACAGTCCTCATAGCTGTCCATATATTAAAATACGCTCAGTCCTCCATATAGTATTATACACTACTCAGTCCTCCATATAGCATTATACACTCCTCATAGTGCTCCATATAGTATAATGCACCACCATAGTCATCCATGCAGTACAATTAATTTCCCATAGTATAATGCACCCCATAGTTCTTCATATTATTATTATTATTTTTTATTTCTATAGCACCATTGATTCCATGGTGCTGTACATGAGAAGGGGTTACATACAGATTACAGGTATCACTTACAGTAGACAAACTAACAATGACAGACTGATACAGAGGGGAGAGGACCCTGCCCTTTCGGGCTTACATTCTACAGGATGGTGGGGCAGGAGACAGTAGGTCGGGGGGTTGCAGCAGTTCTGGTGTTGGTTGAGGCGATATCTCCGGTAGTGGTGAGGAGGTAGCAGGGTCATTGCAGGCTGTAAGCTTTCCTGAAGAGATGGGTTTTCAGGTTCCGTCTGAAGGATCCGAATGTGTTTGATAGTCGGACGTGTTGGGGCAAAGAATTCCAGAGGATGGGGGATATTCGGGAGAAGTCTTGGAGGCGGTTGGGTGAGGAGCGAATAAGTGTGGAGGAGAGAAGGATGTCTTGGGAGGATCGCAGATTACGTGAGGGAAGATATCGGGAGATTAGTTCAGAGATATATGGAGGAGACAGATTATAGATGGCCTTGTAGGTCAGTATTAGTAATTTGAACTGGATACGCTGAGGGAATGGGAGCAAGTGAAGAGATTTGAAGAGGGGAGAAGCGGAGGAGTAGCGAGGAGAGAGGTGAATTAGGCGGGCAGCAGAGTTAAGGATGGACTGGAGAGGTGCGAGGGTGTTAGCAGGGAGGCCATAGAAAAGGGTGTTGCAGTAGTCGAGGTGGGAGATGATGAGGGCGTGCACAATCATTTAAGTAGATTGAGGGTTGAGGAAAGGACGGATTCTGGAAATATTTTTGAGCTGAAGGCGACAGGAGGTAGAAAGAGCTTGGGTGTGCGGATTGAAGGACAGGGCAGATCAAGGGTTACTCCGAGGCAGCGGACTTCTGGTACGGGGGAAAGCGTGATTGATGTCATTAATTGTGATAGATAGGTCAGGTAAGGAAGATCTGTGGGATGGGGAAAGATTATGAGTTCCGATTTGTCCACATTGAGTTTGTGGAAGCGGGAGGAGAAGAAGGAGGATATGGCTGATAGACACTCCGGGATTCTGGACAGCAGAGAGGTGACGTCTGGGCCAGAGAGGTAGATCTGAGTGTCATCAGCGTAAAGGTGGTACTGGAATCTGTGGGACTTTATGAGTTGCCCCAGGCCAAGTGTATAGATTGAGAGGAGTAGGGGTCCTAGAACAGAGCCTTGGGGACTCCAACAGAGAGAGGGTGGGACGAGGAGGTAGTGTGAGAGTAGGAGACGCTGAATGTGTGGTTGGAAAGGTATGAGGAGATCCAGGATAGGGCGAGGTCCTTGACACCAAAGGAGGAAAGAATCTGTAGTAGAAGGCAGTGGTCAACTGTGTCAAAAGCAGAGGACAGGTCAAGAAGCAGGAGTATAGATAATTGTCCGTTCGCTTTGGCTGTAAGTAGGTCATTAGTAATTTTGGTCAGGGCTGTCTCAGTGGAGTGATGGGGGCGGAAACCAGATTGTAGAGTGTCAAAGAGCAAGTTAGAAGAGAGGTGGTAGGAAAGCTCAGCGTGGACATGCAGCTCCAGGAGTTTGGAAGCGAGTGGGAGCAGCGATATTGGGCGATAGCTGGACATAGCGGTTGGGTCGAGGGTTGGCTTTTTAAGGATAGGCGTGATTGTGGCATGCTTGAAAGCAGAAGGGAAGGTACCAGAAGTTAGTGATAGGTTGAAGAGGTGGGTTAGGGATGGGATAATAGTGGTGGTGAGGTTGGGGAGGAGGTGGGTTGGGATGGGGTCAAGTGCACAGGTTGTGAGGTACGATTTGGAGAGGAGACAATTAAGCTCCCCTTCGGTTATGTTGGAGAGGGAGGTTATGGGGTTAGGGCATTGGTCTGGTATGCAAAGGGGTTGTGGTGTTTGAACAATGAAGACTTGCCTTGTTTGGTCGATCTTATTTTTGAAGTGTGTGTCAAAATCCTCAGCAGAGATGAGGGAGGTAGGAGGGGGCAGTGGTGGGCGGAGGAGGGAGTTAAAAGTTTTGAATAACTGTTTTGGGGTTGTAGGATAAGGAAGATACAAGGGTTGTGAAGTAGGCCTGTTTAGCAGAGGTGAGGGCATATTTGAAAGAGAGTGTTGCTTGTTTGAATGCAGTGAAGTCGTCTTGCGAATTTGTTTTCTTCCAACGCCGCTCTGTAATCCTGGACACTTGCCGAAGCTTTTTAGTGGTGTTATTGTGCCAGGGTTGTCTGTTGGTACGTCGCACTCTGCCATATAGTATAATGTATTCCCCATAGTCTTCGATACAGTATAATGCAGCCCACATATAGTATAATGCAGTCCCCAATAGAGCATAATGCAGCCACCCCACAGAGCATAATGCAACCACCCCACAGAGTATAATGCAGCCACTCCACAGAATATAATGTAGCCCCATAGAATATAATGTAGCCGCCTCATAAAGTATAATGAAGCCCCCATACAATATAATCTAGCTCCCCATAGAATATAATGCAGCCCCCCATAGAATACAATGTAGCCCCCTCATATAGTATAATGTAGCTTCCTCATAGAGTATGATGCAATCACCCCTCATAGAATATAATAAATATAATACAGCCCCCATAGGATATAATGTAGCCCCGAAAAGAATATAATACAGTCCGCCTCCTCATAGAATATAATGTAGCCTCCATAGTATATGACACAGCCACATAGTATATAACACAGCCTCCCTTATAGAATATAATATACCACCCATAGTATATAACACAGCTTCCCCCGCAGAATATAATATACACACCAATAGTAAATAACAAAGCCCACATAGTATATAGCACAGCCCACAAAGCATATATCACAGCCCACATAGTATATAGCATGGCCCACATAGTATATAGCACAGCCCACATAGTATATAGCACTGCCCACATAGAATATAGCATGGCCCACATAGTTTATAGCACGGCCCACATAGTATATAGAACGGCCCACATAGTATATAGCACGGCCCACATAGTATATATCACAGCCCACATACTGTATAGCACAGCCCACATAGTATATAGCACAGCCGACATAGTATATAACACGGCCCAATAGTATATGGCACAGCCCACATAGTATATAGCACGGCCCACATAGTATATAGCACGGCCCACATAACACTCCCCCCCAGGAATGGCCCCACAGTCCAGTACTCAACTGATATTTTAAAAAAAAAACACAATCCTCACCTCTCCTCATGCCCGCGCTGCTCGCGGCTCCTTTCTCAGCAGCTGCAGTCTGCCTGGCACACAGCGGACGTGCGATATATGACGTCATCGCGCACCCGCAGTGTCAGAAGCAGAGGGGAATGATGGGAGAGCTGACACTCTCTCCTCCATCATTGCTTTGAACTGTACCGGCAGACGCCGGTATAGTTCAATGTGGTGGGGGGAGTCGACGCTGGCGGGTCCCCATAGCGGCGGCATGATGTGCCGCCAGCTGGGGGCCTCTGGGGCAGTGGGCACCCTCAGCAGCTGCCTGGTCTGCCTGCTCCTAACGCCGGCCCTGGCTGCCAACTGCCCCTGATATCTAAACCCATGTACTGCAGGTATACTTGCTGTGTGTCTTTGTATGCCCGACCCCCAACTATGCAAGGTACTCATTAACGGGTACCAGACTGACGCTGTCTTGGACTCGGGGAGCTTAGTGACTTTGGTCTATGGGTCCCTTGTTGCCAGGGACAACCCCAGTGGACGGAAAGTGGGGGTGGTGTGTATCCATGGGGAACTCCGAGGTACCCGACCGTAGAGGTTACGTTTTCCACACCATGTGGAGACATCAGACATGTGGTGGGAGTGGTGAAGACCCTTCCATATGGGACTGTGTTGAGGAGAGATTTACTCCTGTTCTGGTCCCTGTGGGAGACCAGGGTTAACCCTCCCAAAGTAAATGATTTTCTGGGCGCGGAAACCAAAGATCCCGAGTCAGGGATACCTGCTGTAGGGTTCGCCAACCTAGGGACAAAGTGTAACCCCAATCGGTTGCCCCTAGAGGTAATGGCAGGATAGGTCGAGGCAAAGTTTTGTGCAAAGCGTCTCATTTTTTTCCTAGTATTCAGAAGCCGTATAACTATTCATATTTCATATATTTTACATTGACATGCTTTAGTACGACAGAGGGCAACTTTTTTTTTGTGTATTATACATGGAGTTAGTTGCTCCTAAGTTAGCACCTATTCACACTAGCTTGGATGTGCCAGTCAGTTTTTTTGCTATTTCTATATATATAGTGAAGGCGTGTGTCTACAGTGTGGATTTTGCCTACCATCACAAGTCACATCTAAAGCTGCATTTTGGCGCCTTTCTGCTGGAGGTGACAGCTCTGGATATGACTAAGGCAGAGAATAAAATCAACACAAAATAAATGTCTGCACAGCAACCTAAAGTTAGATCTCAATGTGAACTGTGCTGTATTAGCATCACAAAATAAGAATGCAGACCCCCGAAGTAGCGATCGTGCTTCTGAAATCCCCCCCACCAACTACAAATGGCCGGGAAGCCAGGAGCCGGAGCCAAAGTATTTGGTGGATGTTCAGCTGCAGCCGCCGTTCACTCCTTATGAGCTGCAGTAACCGGCTCCAAGAGAGGACGGTTATTGAACAGGCTGCGCCAAAAACCTGAGCGCCAGCCCTTTCCTAAAGACCCCCATTACTGCTGTGGTTACGACCAGCTGGAGATCCCAAATCCAATCCAAAACGGTGTTAAATATCTGAGCTACAAAATCAAAGTCATCCATAAACATTTCATGGAGTTGTCACCCCTGCGGATAAGCAGTGGCAGTGGTCACAATGATTCGTATGGAGAATCCCACCAGGGTTATAAATGAGGGTCCTGCAAGAAATGCTACTAGACACAAGGACAATGAAGACCCCGGTTGGTCCCACAGGAGCTGTAGCAGATCAGACCATGTCCCTGCACGGTCGGACACGACCATTACACAGTTCACAGCAGGGGCACATGTATAAGATTATCTCAGCACTGGAACATTTTATTATCACATCCATTTGTGTAAATTATTATTATTCCAAGACAATGATTAAAATGAATTTTTATTAGTGCAAAACCACATTAACACAAACGCACCTAAAAAAAACCAGAACATAAAAATAAAGCTGCTTCTAAATCTGATTCTATTGAGCATTTTAGGGCATTATTTTTGAGCATCGTGTGCACAAACCCTTATGGGATAAACATTTTGTACCATAAGGCTGTGTTCACACCTATTGAAAGCCTTCGTCTTTCCAAGTACATTTAATAGTTTCACAGTGGATGTGATTTCATGAAATCTCTCCCAAATTCTCAAGGAGAGCCCTGTTATCTGCCCTCCCCCGGATGTAGAAACCACGGCTGCAGTGTAAGTGCAGAATCGCTTTCTCTGTACTGATCGCCCAATCCGAGCCCTTCGCTCTTGTGGATTTTAGTGCGGACACCTGCAAAAATAAAACCAGTGGAACATGGTGGTGGTAAAGGTGCCGGCTACTTGTAATGTGTGCGGAATATGTTGGGCTATATAAAGCACATTACGGCTATCACCTACCCGCTCCTCAGCAGACTTCCAATAGCAGATTCCCAGCAGACCTCCTGAGCGGAACCTCCTCAGCGGACCACCGAAAACAGACCTCCTCAGCGGACCTCCGATAGCAGACCTCCTCAGCGGACCTCCTCAGCAGACTCTTCAGCAGAATCCTCCAGCAGACCTCTTCAGCGGAGTCTTCAGCGTACCTCCAATAGCAACCTCCTCAGCTGACTCCTCAGGGACCTCCTCGCACACTCCTCATCGACCTCCTCACAGACCCCTCAGCAGAATCCTCAGCAGATCTCCAATAGCAGACCTCCTCAGCGCACTCTTCAGCGGACCTCCTCAGCAGACTCCTCAGTGACCTCCGATAGCAGACCTCCTCAGCAGACCCTCCTCAGTGGATCTTCGCGGATTCTTCAGCGGACCTCCTCAGCAGACTCCTCAGCTGACCTCCTCAGCAGATTCCTCAGTGGACTTCTCAGCAGACTCCTCAGTAGACATCTCAGCAGAATCCTCAGCGGATCCTCTGCAGACCTCCGATAGCAGACCTCCTCAGCGGACTCTTCAGCAGATTCTTCAGCGGACCTCCTCAGCAGACTCCTCAGCTGACCTCTAATAGAGACCTCCTCAGCGGACTCTTCAGCAGATTCTTCAGCGGACCTCCTCAGCAGACTCCTCAGCTGACCTCTGATAGCAACCTCCTCAGTGGACCTCCTCACAGATCCTCAGTGGGCCTCCATAGCAGACCCCCTCAGCGGACCCTCAGCAGACCTCCCGGCCTCACACATGCTCTTGGCTGTTCTGCACAGATCTGCTGCTATTTCTGCCTCAGACATTATTTAGCCCGGATCCATATTGGAGAATGTAGGTAAATCGCAGTCTATTGATCGCAGTGGTGGTGTTTTTATAGGATCCGCCTCTATCCATTCTTCTCACATTCGCCTTCTCTCAGTGAGGAAATGGAAAATTAACAGTGTGAAGTTGTCTACAGATAATTGGAATTGATTGATTAACTAACACCACAACGTAACAGATAAGTGGGTTAAATTTCCAGGAGGGAATCACTTACTATAGCTGACTGTCAGATATTAATTACGAAACGTGACAATGTGCGATATTCTGCTCCCGGGTGACCCCGTCCTATAGGACAAGCACATACTAATGCCACTTGTCACAACCGTGCACAAGCACATGATTGAAAGAAATAATAACAGAGTCACCGGGAGACTCAGCGTACACAGAATCGGAGACCAGCCAAGGATGAGACCGGCACTTGGTGGACACAAGACATGGGGAGACCGGCACATGGTAGAAAAAGCCCCAGAGGAGACCACCGCATGGTAGACACAAGTCATGGAGGAGACCGGCCAAAGGGGAGACACAAACCATGGATTAACCAGCACCCGATAGCACAAGTAGGAGGA